>CM024804.1:12359448-13559448 GCA_014281875.1 Nibea albiflora
AGCTGTCGCAGCTGAGTGTCACCGCTGTGCCCTGCGACTGTGCTGCATGGCAAGAAAAGAGGGGAAAAAAAAAAATGGCTTCAGTTCAACAAAAAACAGGGACAAGTGAGACAACCTAGGTGCTGTATAACCGAGCATTTCTTTTCAGAATTTCACGCTGCGAAGGCCTCGAATATTGCACTCTTTTAAATCAGCACACTAGACATTATCCATGCTCTGTTACACTTTAATGCTGTTCAATTTCCACTGTCCTAATAAAGTTTATGTGAAAGAGTGTCAGTCTAATAAGTGTGAGATACATTGAAGTGATAAGTGCTCAGGTTCATGGCTGGGTCTCCAAGAGGATATTTCTTTGCCTAAAGGGACTGGTCAAACCAGAAATACCACTTCCCCTTAGAGAGCAGACATCACAGCACAAAAGACAACTGAAGCCTGCATCTATTACACCACTAGGGAGAAGAATGTCCTGAAGAGAGTGTTTTGACTTTTAGAGTGTCAGCAGTTCAAATTTCACTGGAGGTTTCATATGCACAGGACTGCAGGCAGCTCAACAACAGGTCAGATCACGACACTGCAATCCTGGCCTAATCCTGAACCCTGACTCCAGTGACCTGAGCATTTGTTACACACCAGATAAACCACAACAGGAGGCCTGAAGAATCTGGCTGTAACTTTGTTGACACAGGAGAAAGGTAAAGAACTGAAACACGGCCAGAGGGCTAAATATAAACTGCTCAGGAGGCTTTCTTTCCTCTGGGTAGGGGATAAGGAGCGGCACTCGCAGCATCAGTCTTGCAGACCCACTTTTTGCAGTCTGGAGCTCGCTACCTCAGGGGAAGAAAACACAAGGACTGAAACGCCTGCAACTCACAGCCCTGCTCGTTTCTTCGTAGGATAATTACACATCTGTGTGTGTGTGTGCCTATGTGTGTGTGTGTGTGTGTGTGCGCGCTCAAGCTACGCAGTCTCACTCCCCTTCATATTCAGGCTATGAAAACTGGCCCATCTGTGTTGAATGATAAATTTTCGTGTCCATTATTCAAGTAAAACATATGCTTTTAGGTGATAATGAGGATAATAGTCCTGTCATTTTAGACTAGCACATCAACAGGATATTCTGGAGCTTTTTTTTGTAATATATACACAGCCTTCTTATGGAAATGAGGCTGCACTCTTTTGATGTTTGAGAGGATTTCTACTTTTCCCTGTCCTTTGGTCGACACAATGCCGCTAACATTCCTCTGATGCAAACCCAGCTCCTTGCATACGTCATGCAAGTCCTGGCTGGCGGGCTAATTCCCGCTCCTACATCAAGCTTGCAGGCCACAGGCGGGATGCCACTTTGATCAAATTTAAGTAAAATGGACTTGCAGGAGTTTGAAAGATCAATACCACATTAATAACACCTGGCTGAGGGAGCTGAGAAGCCTGCTCTCTAGCTGCTGCTGCAGAGCGGAAAAGACGAAGCAGGATGAGGCAGGCCACGGACTGTAAATCTCTCAGTCTTGGCACCTCTTCCAGGGTGCTGGAAGGTCTCACAGTAACCCTGAAGAGCTCACGGTGCCGGCAGCTCCAGCCCCTGCTAACATCGGTGTCGGGGGTCAGTCACACAGCACCGTTGGACCTTCCTGCTTAGCAAGACTTCAGCATCTCATTTCCAGCTATTACAGGCAAAGACGCTAATGAACGGGGAAGCTGAGTAGCAGAAGCACACAAATATGTAGTGCCATGCACGCAGATACAGTCATATAGCGCATTTCCATCAGTATGCTAAAACATTCATAGAATACGACACTGAGTGCAAGTTTCAAATTAATAATAATAACAATTCCCTGCGAGTGGGTACTTTCAGAGCTCTGCAGAATTGGCCGGCGAGACTTGATATGAGGGGGCGCGGGCACACAGAGGAGGGCCAGGCTAAATGGCTGAGGAGGCGCACAGCAGGAACAATCACGCTTTTGGGCATTGCCCTCTTCTCAATGACGGCAATGACATACTCTTTCTCTGGTTCAGAACCGTGACTCCCAACCTGTGCTTGACCTTTTCTGAAGCGCAAGCAATATTCCGGCTGAGTAAGCCACAACTCACAAAGAAACAAAAGGGAAAAAAAACGTTAACATGCGATAATTTAAACAAGAACAACAAAATGCTTAGAAGGATTAATTAAGCGCAACAATCACAAGATGTGTGTGAGCTGCCGTCTAGCATAAAGAAATGTGTGCAGGCTCAGCACAGCAGAAGCCACAGGGAGATGCATCACAAGGAACAGAGAAATGAGGCTGGCTCAAGACAGAGGAGACCCCTGATTGGACACAGACTTCCAATGTTGAGGAGTAGCAATCACGGCACTTGACATTAAGCTGAATTCTTTGAACACATACAATAGATGGATATGTTTCATGTTCCAGTCTGGTGAGATGAGTGAGCCAATCGAGGGCTGGCTCCCCTCCATACAGCCTCACATTACAAAAGATCAGAAGGCAGAGGCTGGAAGAGACGCTCCGCAGAGCACAGGACTCTTCTCAAAAGCACCCTGTTTAATCACTCACACGAGTGTTGAAGGCAGAATGACCGGTACACACGAGGACAGCAAAGGCCTCGCCGTGTCCTCCGCTGAAAACAAACATCCTCATGATCTATCTGAATAAATGCTTCTGTCTCCCTCTGAAAATTCTCTTGTTCTTCCAATCCAATCCCCTCTCTCCTCGTTGCAAAGTTTTCCATCTGCTCTTTGAATTACTGCCCGTGATCCCGCAAAGATGGAAATCAACCAGTCTTTTTGGGAGTCTGATTTAGGCCCAATCCAGACCGCCCCTCACCCTCTATCCACAGATGGTGGCCTGGCTCCTGCAGGGAATACTTCCACTTTGTGGATTTGCTGCAACTCCGTGGTGCGAGGCAACATTTTCTACATGATGGTTACTTTTTCCCCCCCTACAGTAATTCACAATGAATATTTTTTTCCCCCCATTCGGTTAGAAGCCCTAATGCACTAATATGAACCAATATGTAACAGCTACAAAAAGGTGCCATGAGATGAATAATGTCACTATAATGACCCTCTGCACTAAAAAGCACATTCATAGAAGAACACAAAGTACATTTGAATAGTGCAAACATGATTTTTTTGAAGAAATACCTCACAAATATCTCTCAGATCACCTGTTAATAGCTGTGTATCTTGGTGGGTTTGTCTAAAGAAAATGCTCTTCTAATGTCTTGTTTTGTCTGACCAGCAGTCCAAAACCAAAAATGTATCAGTTTACGACCACATGACCAAAAAAAAAAAAGCATCAAATATTCACATTTAAGAAATTGGAACCTGCACAGCATTTTTTTGATTAAAAAATAACAATTACTGAATATCACTGCAGCTCTAATCCCTTTATGCCTACATATGCTGCTGCTCCGATGGTACGTTACCCAGCGCTGCTGCTGCTGATGGTTATGCAGCGTAAACTGGAAGCCCAGAAGTATTACCCATTCCATGCCATGCTTTAACGAGACAGTCAGGACTTCACAGGCCTTTTTCATCTCGATCTAAGTGTTGTCTTCTTCACCGAAATAAGCAAAAAGGATATTCTGCCTTAACTTTAGATCAAACTGGGAAATGAGTCATGAGACACGGGATAATTACACCACTCAGTTGACAACATTCACTGCTAATAGAGGAGACAGATGGTAAGTGAACAACCATTCAATTCCCATAAGAGACAACAGAGGAGTGAAAGTGTCAAATTGGGCTTTACACCATGAAAAAAAAAGCCCCACATAGACATACACCCCGGGAACTGGACTTTCATGTTCATAACCTCTTTGCAGAGGTTAGAAAATAGAAAATATGATGCAGATGTGATATTTTTTCCCTCTTATCATCTCACAACAGTGAGTGCACCAGAGAGCCTCCATATTTCAACGCCTATAATAATCTCACATCCACTGTACTGACAGTCTGGACCGCATCATAAGCAAGACAGAGTTATGGAAAATATGGATTAGATCGGGTGAGAAAGGCAAGAAATCCCTTAATGAGTGCAGAGACTTAACTGTTATTAAGCATTCAAGGTTAAGGTGTGGTCTTCACACGCTCACAGCAACAAAGGCAGGAGTTCATCAAAGGAGGACACTGTGAGAATTGTGGGAGCCGAGGCTGCATTCGGGCTCCTTAATTTCTCCTGCTATAGGACGTAGACAGGTGGCCTGAAGGGAGTCAAGCCAAGGGGGATTAGTCACATAGAGGGAGAAGCCACACAAACTAGCGGCGCTGACTATTAGCAGCTAATGGCAAAGGTAAAAGTGCAGATGGCGTGGCTCGCAACACTCCAGTTAACAAACTAAAAAAAACCAACAGCACGTCGAAATGTGTTGACAGACACTCTCACACAGCCGCGGCGAAGCGTCACTGTTCCATTCAGCTCTTTTAATTACCTGTGTGTGATTTAATCCTTCATATGTCTCAGCCCATTCCTCTTAATGATCTGCTCCATTCAGCTTTTGACAATACACATTCTGCTTGCGTGGGTTTGTTTTTTTTGTTTGTTGCTCCTTTTACACGGGTTATGCATAAAAGGTGTTGTCCTGAGCATTACCAGGTTTTTCTCATGATCATCAACAGGAGCGCAGATATCAGCTGAATTTCTCTCAAATATAACAAGTCCAACTGCTCATGAATGTAATCAGGTTTTTTTTTTTTAAACATGCATGTGACAAAGCCTGTGATGCACTGTTACGGTGTTGAACCAGCCTGCAGTGCAAATGTTATTAATATTGCCTGCCTTATTAGCCTGGTTTTATGTTCTGCAGGGGTTATATTATGCATATATGTCTGTGATGTGTGCGTGTGTGTGTGTGTGTGTGCACAGGCAAGCAAAAGAGACAAAGAGACTCAAACAGGCCCAAGCCATTTTAGCTTTTAAACACACACGCACACAAAACCCAGCTCTGTAATTGCATAGCATGAATGACAACAGCATTCAGAGAATAAAAGCAGATTTTCAAAACATGAATGTGATGAATATGAAAAGGTCTGTGTGTCAGATTCCCATAAAAGACATTTATTTTTATTACTCCGTGTCTCTCTCTCTGATATGTGGCTGATTTTCAGATTTGGAAAGATTTATTTATCCTACTGGAACACTAAAGTGCAGTGAGTACATTTCAGGGAAACAATTTAGGAAATTGCATAATTCTTTTAGCTTTTTCTCCCCGTGTCACAATCCGAGCTTGCTTAGAAGTAAAAGCCTTCTCGAGCACTTTTCTCATCTTTGAAGATTTCGAGCTGATTTTGTGAGCATACACAACCTTCTGCAGCTGCACAGTGCAAAACCAGACCAGCTCATCACATCAGCAGCTTCATTTTTTTTTTTTTGAGAATTCATCTAGCTGATTTGCTGAAAATGACAATCAGCATCACACAATGCATCCAACCTCATTAAGATGTAAACTTTTACTGAACACAAGGATGCAACCCAGCACCAGTATGGGGCAGCTACAGCTCCAGGTTTTGGTCTCTGGATGTCATCATGCACTGATTCAGCCTGCTGGGATTTGGGTGATTCATGCTCACAAATATTGATTGAATTGCCTTCAGGATTGGAGGCGGGACGTTCACTGCGTTTTAAGAGAAAACTGTCGCTCTGATTGAACTTTGAATCGCGATGTCAAACACCTTTTTTCAGGCTACCTGGCGCCTTTAAATATGATCAAGCAGTAACACACACACACACACACAAAAGAAAGAAAAAAGAAAACAGAGGCAGCGCAGAGGATTATGCTTTTTTGGGAAATGGGAGCTTTTCCCCAGAATACCCGGACGCATTTCCCTTAAATAACACCCCCCTTTTTCTGCAAGAGTGTGACACTAAAAAAACTTAACAGATCAGTTTATAAAGTTTTTAAAGAATCGGTTTTTATTTTCAGCTGGAGGTGGGTTAACATTCGTAAGTCATGAGAAGCAGCAGTAAGCCGCAGATAAACGCAGTGTTAGGGGAAAAGAGAGAGGGGGGGGGCGCACA
Organism: Nibea albiflora; assembly: GCA_014281875.1. Lineage (NCBI taxonomy): Eukaryota > Metazoa > Chordata > Actinopteri > Sciaenidae > Nibea > Nibea albiflora. The sequence goes on from CM024804.1 coordinate 12,365,463, forward strand.
AAGTTGGCATCTTCACCAGACTCGCTCTGCTTTTGCTTCCAAACGAGTTTTATCCACATTTGAAAACTTCCCGACTGCGTTCAATAGATCGAGATGAACGTATACGCCTTACCTGTTGGCCCCTCAATGCCATCGGCGTAGATCTGCACGGTCAAAATCAGCAGAAAGGCGCAGGTGTTCATCGTGTAGCTGTTTTAGTCCACTTTAAATGTGCAGGAGAAATCATTTCATTCACTCCGTGAGGATCCGGGCGCGTAAAGTAGTAGTAGAGCCGAGCCCATCTACTCCCCCAATTCTCACTGAGTGGAGTTTCAGAGACACTGAGGGGAGACAGGGCAGAGCTAGTCCTGCAAACTGACGTCAGGGTAAACAGTTTCAGGGAAGAGATTTCTTTCTCAAGCCCACTTTCCTTTCCCAGCCTCCACTTCTCTCCAACGTGACGCACAAAGTATGAGCCGGGCGCCTCCAAGCGGCCGAGTCCGAAACCAACACTGTGGTATTCAAACGTCGGCCAAGCAAAACCCCCAGACTGTGTATGTGTGCTGCTGTACTTGTATCTCTGGAGAAGGTTTGATGAGAATCAGAGGTTAGGATTTGGGTGAGGCATTTAAGATCCAGACTACAGTCCTAGCAGGCATGACATGTGTGTGTCACATGATGGGGACTCATCCCCAAATGTGTATTTACTTGGAGTTAGGGTCATGTACAGGTTATGGGGAATAAATCGAATCTAATGTCATGTGTCACTGCAATGCCCCCTAAATGACAAAAAAACATGTGTATGTGCGTGTTGGTGTGCGTCTGTGGACAGAGACAAGGAGCTGATGTCTTGCTCTGCCTTTTATCCATCGGCCTTAATGTTAATTTTCACTGGCCAGCAGCTCCTAGCTGTCACCATGCACCCAGCAGCAGGCACAGGATCATCAGCCTGACAATAGGTTGAGAAAAATACTCATTATTTAAGCTAGCCCCATGCACTGCAAACCCGGCGCTTTGTATTTTAAAAGAAACACCTGTAATTTCCACATTAAACGCACTGTGATATATTCATCGGTTCTGCTGTTTCATAAGCACATCACTTATCTGAGGTCTAATTATTCCAACTGCTCATAACCTTTGCTGGAGAACAGAATGTTTCCCGCATAATAGCTACTATTTTATAGCTGAGGTTACTCATATATTTGCACACGTCTGAGCGGTAGGTATGCCTTCACACCTCCTCATGACAGGTGCAAATACCTTGCACATATTATGCTGCGTGCATTGTATTTGCATTTGACGACTACACATTTTTCTGCCCAGAGCTGGCTATGCTTGTTGGGGAATGACAGAAATCGCTGCCGGATTTAATTTAATGTGTACATTTAAATGACTTGGAAGGCAGTTGTGACTTTGACACGTACAAAAACTTCAACAGTCCTATAAATAATCCTTTATAATGTGTTTAAAAGCATTGGAGTTGTGTATTTGATTATGAGCTGTTGGGAGACTAGTCACATGCTGCAGGGTGTCATCCCATATATCATTACAATATTACCTGGGACCTGAGGTTCACCTTTGAAGTGAAGCATCTTGCACAAGTGCTGATGCTGCAGCTGCTGCTCTGCATTAACCAAGCTGGTGTTAAAACATGGCCGGGCTGACACATTTAGCTGTGGCTCCAGGAATCCCAATTGGATCAAGATGTCATTATGCAGGGTATTCATCATTCATTTTGTTGTTGTGTGCGAACATTAAAGCTGCGGATTAAATTAAAGGGGGGGGCCAACAGACGCATCTGAGGCTTCCAACATGAGTGCATTTCTGAGCCTCTAATGTTGTTAGCCCCGAATGACAGATGAACGATGGATTGCTCAGCAAATTACTTAATTTAACCAAAGGAGCAGAGCGTATGTCAAGCTAACACCTGCAATTACACCTGCCTGATGCATGGCAGCCATTTCACACCCCGGTATTCAAGGCACAGAGTAGCAATTTATTTAAACCACGGAGTATTTTGGCCTGAATTTGTTCAACTGTATGATAGTTTAATTTGCAGTAAACAGGATGTTGGAAAATACTGTTCAAATGCAACAATGGGACAGGCGTCAGCAGGGATGCTGACAGCCGCAGCCCGCACTGTGATGAAAGTCATTTTATCAGCTGCCAATCATGACCCCTCAAAAACAACTACATCTGCAGAGGCAGTGTTGCGCATGAATTTATAATAACATACCATTACAGTTCAGAGGAAAGTTGTCAAAGGCTTGCTATCACTGTCTATCACACGGTCTTGGCATACAAAATAGTGCTTCAAAAGTAAATGAACAGCAAATAACACAAAACTGCTGCTACAATGCCATCTGCGAACTAGCTCGGAGGCATGGTGCTTTTCTGGCCACACATCAAACGGCGGTATCACAAAAATCGATTCCAATTGTCTGTCAAATAGAAAATGATTGTTTGATATCAGTGATTGTAAGGTAAAACCCAGAGAGCAGCAGTTTTCTCCCCTGTTTGATTTACTGCTGGAATACCCATTAACTTTTGTTGTTAGCAATGGAACCAAAGTTAATGGGTATTTACATCAGAGGTTAGCTGAACCTGACTGCAAGAAAGATGAGAGGAAGAAAAGAGAAACTTCAAAAAACAGATATACAGGCTTCCTCTTCTGATCAGTGAACTACCAGCAACAATGGCAAAGTTAGCTCTTGAACACAGGCCTCTGTTAAAATATCAAACGTAAAGGTTTTTATTCATGTGTTCATTGTCTTACACTGGATCAGTCCTTTTCAGAATACTCTCATGTACATAACATTTTTTTTCTATGATAACAAGAAGGGAAAAGCAAATTAACATAAGAGGTTATGTATCTGAAGCACACCTCAGTAAACAGCACCTTGTTTAAAGCAACAGCACGTCAACAGTCACAATACTTTATATATAGTTTTCACCGTCAGAAACTAAGAATAATCTACTCTTCAGACAGTGAGTGTCCGGTGCATAGAGCTTAGGCAGGTCTTAAGCATTATAACAAGAACCTTAATACAAGCCTGAGTGAGATACATTTCACAAAATCCAAATTATATAAAATTCAACACACATGTAGAACTCACAAAATACGTCTTTTCCATTACAAATATTATTAGAAATTAATTATAAAAGCATGAGGAAAATATCTGTCACAAAAGGTTGCCAACTACTTTTAGATAAAGACATCTGAAAGGCGTTGTAAAAATGTAGAAATACTTACTGTCACACAAACCTGGTTTCTAATATAATATACAAAAGACAGAGAGTGTCTTAGGGCTGCAACTAAGGATTCTTTATTTTATCAATTAAACTGCTGATCAATCAATCAATTTATCGCTTCTTAAGTTAAAAAAAAAAATCTCATTGCAATTTCCCAGAGCCCAAAGTGACTTCTTTATATTACAAAATATTGCAAATTTTTAGTCGACCAACAGTCCAAAACCCAAATAAAAGTCTAAGAAAATCAGATCTGAGAAACTTGGACGGGTAGATTTTTGGCATTTTTGTTGAAAATTATTTATACGACTAATCGTAATTGCTGCCAATTAAGTTTCGCCTAATCATTGAATTGACTTATTTTAACTCTGTTGTGTTTAGAGTTGATAAAATCTTAGAAAAGCATGTCCAAAATGCTCATACTGAATGTGCCACTTACAACCTCAACGCAAGAACAAATCTGTGCCTGTAACACTGCACGTAACCACACAGGAAAACTTGTCAAACAGCAAAGAACAAAGCTGGTTTGACAAAGTAATGTTGTTTTTTAATCTTTTCCCTTTATAGTCTTCAGGTCTCAGGCACATTCCCTCACTTAGTCCAGCATCCCTTTGGGACTGTCGGTCTGCCTCACTTACTTTTATGTTTCTTTGATGACTTTCTTCCTACAACCACCCTTTCAATGTCATGCAAGCGCTCTCTCTCCTCTACTTCCTCACATCTAAGATGTGGATCTTCTTGAAACTTTACAGTCCTCTGTCCAGTTTTGTGGATCCTTGAGGCTTCCTCTTTCTCCAAGTCCTCCTGTTTGACCCTGTGAAGCTTCTCCTTTGTCCCCGTCTCACTGAGCTCTCTCTCCAGCGTAGCACTATGGCTGTCCGTCCTGCCAACTCGGGTATGGTGAAGCTGGCCAGCGGAGACAGACAAATGGGTGAAGAGCTGAGGGTTGATGGTTAGGTGAGCGTAGGATGCCGCAGATAAACCGGCAACAGAGAGGGACTGGATCAAGGGGTTCATTTTGATGGGGGACATCAAGTTGTGGATTTGGCTGTTTGACGGGTTGTGGCGCTGAGGTTGTAGATGCTTCAAGGATTTTATTTTTTCACAACCCTGCTTCCTCCGCTCCTCCAAAATCTCATCGAGCACTGCGAAAAAACAGGTTATTAGTTCATGCAGCCGCCGTACAGTATGAACTGTCTGTTGCTTTCAACAGCTTTCTCACCATAAACGTTGTTATGGATTTTGTTTTCTTCGTCCTGGCTTCGCTTCAGGTCCAGCGCTTGCTTGACAGAGTCTAAGAGCCCAAACATCTTGCACAGGGAATTAAGTATAACAGCATCTGACAAAACAAAATCAAAAGTCAGCTTGTCTACATCAAATCACTTTAAAAAAAAAAAAAGAAAGAAAGAAAATCAATGTCTATTAATTTCCTCCTCAAACCAGATTTAGCTGGTGGAGCCATATTTGATAATCACTTTAAAAATTGATTTACGTTCTTTTAGCTTGACTGACATTTAATTATTATTAAAGCAATTCCTGTCACAGCCCATTCATTAGCTGGGTCCCACTGCAGGAACTCACCTGTCTCCTGCAGGTTGGCCTTCTCACTGCGAGCCTCCACTCCTTTAAGAGTGGCTAATAATTCAGTCTGGAGACTGGACAGGACCTCCCCCATCAGCCCAGAGTCTGCCACACCCTTCCACAGGCCCAATACTCCATCTAGAGAAGGTCAATAAGATGTGACATTATTATGATATGTAAGGGAACTGTGTGTATGCTGTGTGTGTGTGTGTGTGTGTGTGTGTGTGTGTGTTAGTCATTTAAAAGTAAGTGCCACAGAAAAATATGAAAAAGTGGTATAGGCACAATTATGGGGAGGTGATTTGAGTATGTGTGAGAAAGCGTTCCTGTGTGAGCTGTGGAGTTTCACAGAAAAAAAGAAAAAAAAAAGAGATTGGACTCAATGGGTAGAAAAGGCACAGTAAAATAAATAAGAAATGCGGGATAAATGAGATGGAGTAGGGAAATGTCTGGAAGTGAGATCTGAGTAGAGTTAAAGAATTGAAAGAGAGTAATAAATTGAGGAGTGGAAATAGGAAAAAAGTGTCAGGGTTGGAGAAACAATGAAAAAAGATATAACGAGATAGGGGAAATGGGAGAGGTGCAGCACTTGGAGAGAGGATGTTAAATGGGCGATAGAGGTGGAGAGGAAAGGGTAGGAAAATGGGTTGGAAAAGAGGCTCTCTGGGAGGGGAGGAAAAAGGACAGGGCAGATTGGAGGGAGGCTGAAAAAGTGCTTAAGATCGGCGCAAAACTGAGCAAAATAGAAGCTGAGTATATTAACGTGATAAAATGTCAGACGTGCTTGATATCTTATCTGGCAAGAAATACTTTCATGTTTCCTTAAATGTCTCTCGGGATAAATGCAATGGGCCTCCAGAAAATATTCCAAATCCCATTTACAGCTATCTGAAGCCAAATTCATGCATCTCTCCATGTCGCGAATGTACACTAATGGAAAGAAACACATTTCAGGAGATAGAGGAGCATAGCTATGGGCTGAGTACATTTACTCTGAGTTGTCAATTTGTTTTAAGGCCTGTGACAAGCAATATCGCTTGCGCGTCGCGGCACTGCAATTTGCCATTCACACACACAAAAAAAAAATCACTTGAGGCAATGTTTCTGACTGTGGCTAGAACAATGCCTAATCAGGTCACCTTTAAAAGCCCTTAAATCAAAGTTTAGGTCCCGGCAAGAAAAAGGCACACTTAGAAATGTCAGATGGCATCAGTGGTAATATAAAAAGACATGACTCTGCCCGCCTGTGGTCAGCAACTTTTTAAGGGTGGTCTGCAGGAATGGCGTAAGATTCAGATGGCTCGACGTCTCAAGAAGTGTCAAGCAGCTATGGCTGCAAGAGGTTTGACACAAGAGACGGACGGGCCTGCAGGTGGACTGATTTTAATATTCACAGTTGTTACTGTTTTCTGTTGTGTGTCTGTTTATTATTCATGCGATGACCGGTTTGAGTCTGCCCGGAACATTTCTTTTCCTCATCAGTTAACATTTGTCTCCATCAGCGGTACAGCGCCGCCTCCTCTAAAGGACATGGTTTACTAATGCATGGCTCCGGGAGGATTGAAGGTCAGTGGGCTGAACTTGTGCCTCCTCCAATAACAAAAAGGTAACTTATAAACTACCTCCAGGACATTGGCCTTGGTCAGCTGTCAGAGTGGTTAATACCAGAGGCAAATGCTATTTCCAGGGTTTACAGTGGGGGTTATACCACATCACTTGATAGACATTTGGAAGATTTCTCAATTACAAAGCTTTTATACAGAACCAGCACGGCTCCTGCTCCTATGTTTGTCTTATAAGTCTTTTCCCACTCTTTCTCATCTTGCTCAGGCTGTTTTACAAGCGCCTGTGTATCTTTTCATATATTTACCAGATGTGTCAGCCCTCTTTCTCTTTGTAGCATGTCCATTGGCTGCTGTGGGATTCACAGGCCCGGCTGGACCAGGGCTCCACTCTGCTGTTGTGCTGAACTTCTCCTCCAAAGGCTCCTCTATCTCTGCTGCATCGTGAGCAACCTCTCCTGAAACGACCATAAATACGAATGTGCTGTAAACAGAGTGAGTTCCTTCCTTACAGCATGTCAGAAAATTACTATTCTTGTTTCATTATTGCAGATGTACTAAATTCCATCCAGGTGGCCTCAAAACTTTTCGTCTGCGTCATCTCAGTGATATAATAAAAAACAGCAGCCAAAGCATATGTGGGGGGGAGAAAAAAAAAAAACACACCAAACTGTAAATGCCAACTGAAATCTACCTGTCAGGGCAGGCACCTGTCCTCCAAGGGGGTCGAGAGCCAGACATGACGGGCTCGGCTGCACTAAGGTCCCTGGAGGGAGGCGCGTGGTGTTGACCAGCACATCAAATTTAGTGCTGCGGCAGGTGTTGCTGCACACGGTGTCATGTTGGTAGAAATCTATCTGGCCGGAGTCCATCATTTTCCTGCGTGGGAAGAAGCAGGTTTAAAAGAACACTACAGAGTATCCAGGAAAATATGTTTTACAGAGCTGCACACGGGGTCTTAAAGTGTGAATTGAATTTGTAGAACAATCCCGATCGCTTCCCAAAGGTTTGCAAAGCCCGCTGATCTGACCTCGAGAGGAATAAAGATGAAGAGAGCAGATATTACCTATTGAGCTGGTGTATCGACTGACTGTAACACCAAGAACAAGTACAAACACGATTAAAAAGGTGAGAAGTATCACTCAGCAGCTTGCTTGCGTGTTATTTGATCCTGCTATCATAATAACGCTGCTTACAGACTACCTCTGGAATGTCCTGGCAAACCCCAACGCAGACAGACGTTGATGCAAGTGCAAATTATATGAATGAGATACGCTGCTGACTGCATTAGATTGAGGTGTTTGACGTCTGGCGCTTTAATCCCAACGCAACGAAGTAATGTGAAGGACTTTAGATTTACAGTTAGGACGCATGTGTCTCACAAAAAAACAGACAAATAGTGTTTTTTTTTTTTTTTTTACCTGAGCATGACCCCTCCCAGTCTTATGGCTCTTTTCCAGTCCTTCAGAGTGGCTTTACCTGCCAGGTGTACAAACTGCTTAGGACTAATAAGCTGGTCATTGAACTGTGAAAGAAGAAGACAGCATAATGCGTGTTTATGAAAGCTATTATAAGTATGTAGAGAGAAGACTGGGACACATATCACCATCTTTTGATTGCTGTAAATCATCAGCTTACTTTGACACATCTGACATTGATTCCAGGGCACACAAACTTCTTAAACAGTAGAACTGCCCTGCTGTCTCCACAGGTGATGGGGTAGCCATACTCGATCTCCTCTCCGTCTGCTTTACTGTCTTCTAAAGATCACAAAATCAGTCACAGCCACGGGGTTGGATTTTATTATGCACTTCTAACAAAATGATGATGTTCCTGGGTGCTTGTGAATGTAGGAATCATTTGAAAAAAAAAAAAAAATCAAAAGTTCATCATCACAACTCAGGAGGTTTATTAGTATTTTACATGTAAAATAACACTGCAGCTGAAGGTACGCTGTGATGGATGCATTAGGTGTCACTGATGGTTGTATATGCCTTTGTGTCTGAGTGATTACATACCCCGATGTGTCTCTATGGCCAAGACTGTAGTTCCAGTGTCAGCAATGCCATCATTTACCCTGCAGAGGGCGACATATTCTCAGATTTAACAGATTAATCATTTCATGCAAGAGTTAAATGGTACCGATTTTTACCAGGGAAATATGTAAATAGCTGCTAACACCTGTCTGACCTTTCTGAAATGTAAGTGCTTTTCTCCACATACATTAGGCCTACTGTTGTACTCTTTGACTCAAGTCTGCATTAAACTAATTATGAACAGCACTGATGTGGAATGATGTCAGGAGATTTGCCTAATGTGAGCAAGAAGCGTAGAGAAAAGGGTTTATCATGCTGAAAAAAATCTGTCTACACATTTACACAAATCTTTGTTACACTGTGTTATGTGTTACATTCTCTCTACTTAACCAAAAACATTTTTAATACATCATTAATTATTTAATTATAAACCACATTACCCGTGCAGGATAGGCTGCAGATGCAGGATGACCTGAGTCTTATGGTTGTCGCCACTGGACTCCCCTTCCTCCTCCTTCACTGTCATGAGATCCCCTGAAGACACAATGACCTCAGCACCCGCCATCACCCCTCCCCACAGTGCTGCACGCAGAGAGGGCCAAAGCACGCATGTTAACATCCAGATCACACACACGCATGCCTTGATGGTATTTAATGCATACACAAGTCAATGCAAAGCATCAACCTGCAGACTTTTCTGGCATGCGACTGTCGTAAAAAAAAAAAAAAAGGACTCATGCTGGGTTTCAAATGACATAATCCTTACACGGATAAGCTTTACTTCCTGTATTATTGGTCACAATGCACGTGAATATCACAATGGGACAAAAGCTTACAATTTTCACTAAAAGCTGGATTATAAGGCCTGAATTGTAAAAAATGGCAATATAAGAGTCACAGTGGATTCAATGAGTGAAATGATCTGACACAAAAAGTTTTGTTTAGAGGAAACTAAACAGATTTTAAGATCATATCAGTGCTGTATTAAGCAACCACTTCTAACCTTTTAACCTTTAGCACAGACATAATGCCAACAAAATAAAACAGCTGAATAAACACAATATGCAGGAGCACTACAGCTACCATGTTAAGCAAAAGAGTTTATATCTTTCCCCGGAGATGAATTTACTATAGTATCATCCAATGAGGTCTATCCTATACACTTATTAAAAGGTTACGGTTATATTATGAATTATTAGATAACAGCATTTCCTTAATTATTGGCATGGACATATATATAGCATATAAACTCATTTCAGAGGGGTCAAATGTGAAAAAGCTGTCCACTTGACTACTATCTATGGTCAATATTTGGAGGGGGAAGAAATGCAAATTCCCTCCTCCATATAGAGTTACCAAAAAAATGTATAACAGATGCTCACTGCATTCATTCTAGTGTGATTCTCTTCATAATAATCTTTCCTAGACAAGCAGCAGCTGAGGCGTTAGATACACTGTACGACACTATCAAAAAGCAGAGAGAGAAATGGTGGAGAAATGAATTTACAAACTGTGTGCTGGGATTATTCCATGTCAGAGGAACAAAGAGGCAACCTTTTCATGCAGTGTAGAGTAGCCTACAATAAACTGATCAACATATTCTTCACTATATCAAGTAGCCTTTAGTGGATCACCAACTCCTACACGGACAGTTGCGTGCCTTTCTCACCCTCCTTCACCCACTCAAACTGACGTCTGTCGGTGCGGCAGCACGCACACCCCGGCCAACAACGGTGCGACGGTGCACGCTCCTGCTCCACGGAGGGTACACAAAAGACCGCCGGGTCGACTCTAAAAGTCTCAAACACACTACCGGCTACTTTAAAGAGTATTGTCATAGTTTTACCTACCGTTTTTACAGCAGGAGATAATTCATCCTCCGCTTGTCGGAGAGACGCGAGAGCATGCGCCGTGCTGCTTCGTTACACTTCCTGCAGTGAAGGCAGCATTTGCCTGAGAAGCATCTGTCCCGCTGTCACGAGAAGCGGTTGGTTCGCACGCGATGTGTAAATCGGTCAAACTGCTCTTATGTGCGAGTGCACGGCTTTGTTTGAACACCTCTGAGCCATGCCACTGCACACGCGGACACGGTCCCACCTTTGGAAACAAGTTTTTTCTCCCCCGAAAAGAAGGTCGTGAAAATGTTTTTCAATGCAAATGACTCCAAACAGCACCACATTGTTGTAGCTGCCAATTTCGTGTTGCTTTGTCATGCAATAAACGGCCCGTTGCCTGTTGTGTTTTTGTTGTTGCTCGTGTTTCACCAAAAGGTGGCAGAGTTTGCACTTAGTGTGGGGAAAGAAACGTAGGTGTGTCGATAAGTCACATAAAGATGAGATATTTAAAAGCGTTCACCGTGTTGACATTGAACGCATCGTTTCACCTTACGAAGCAGCCTCTAAAGAAGACCACGGCGGTATGAGATCCAGGTTCAGTGTTGTCACTTTAGCAAACCGGAGTCAATCATTAATATTGCTGCCAACGGCTGGTCTCAGATCAGCACACACCTACAAATCAGCCCACCCCTATATGGGAATGGAATGCCTGGGATTGTTTGATTGACACTAGCGGAGAGCCAATGAGAGGTCGAGTTTACGTCTCGTGGCCAATAGTAAATATCCCGTACTTTGTACGTTAACTTTTACTGAAGTCAGAACAAGCTCGAGCCGTCGGTCGTGGCTTGCACCTTACTTTTCCCCACAGCTTTTGGAAATCATGCTTGCAAAGTGTGAAAACATCCGTGATGCTGTGAAGTCTCTTGTAGCCGGTTTCTGGATCACTTTTAGCGTCTGCTCCGTCGGTGTCCACGGCCAAGAGGGTAAGAAAAAAACTACTTTATTGACGCTTTTTTGACAAGATAAAGACTGTGACGCGGGAGTTCAATTTAACTGCTACTACTCAGGAGCTACTAAAACAGATGAACTAGTTAGTAGCTAGTTTATTTGATTTAAATGTACATTTTTTTTTGTATCCAGTGTCATGGCTTTAAAGCGTTGGCAGGGCTACAAGAAGCGGTGTTGCTTTAAAACATCCTTTGCATCCCACCTAAACTCGCGTCAGTGGTTATCATACAAAGCTCCTCTTATATTTTAGTAAATTCAGCAATCGTTAACATATTTCACCTTCAGCTGAGCCTGTTTTTTATAATGTACAAGTCCTGACAGTTTGACATGTTCTGCTGTCAACTTTTTTTGTGTGTGTGTCAAGAGCCACAAGAAACTTATATTAGTATTAACTATAAAGTTGTTAGGTCTGTGGTAAAGTAGTGTATTTCCAACGGAGGTAGAGGTCAGCCATGTGAGGTCATGGTATCATTCTTTGCATACTCTTCCTCGTGCATGTTTACCTACTGATCAGCTCACCTTTCCCATAGGCTTTTCTCTTTTCACAACACCAGTGAAGTCCATGTGCAGTATGAATCACAGTGACCAAACATACACACTCTCTGACTCTAACACCACAAATCTTATTTGTTGTTTTTGTCTGTCTCTTGGTTTCCCCCTCAGCGGAAGATGATTAAGTCCGGGGGTCAATTACTTATTCTGAATCACAATGTACTCGCTGGCAAGTATGCAAAAGGGATTTGGTGGGGCCAGGGTATGGAGGGGGGGAACATTTCAGCCACGGTGTTGTAACGTTGTGATTGACACACAAGACGGGGTAAGGCATTGTAGTGACAGGTAGCACAGGTGAACATCCTGTCTGCTAGTGTGGACCTGTAAGGGCCTGCCAGGAAAGCCTCAAGTGGAAAGCAATGTCGCTGAGCTGCTTTTTGATTGACTGTCTGCTATCCCGCCACCCAGCTTGACTCCGGTTTTCTGTAATTCACCTTCTGAATTTTTTAAACTGGTCAGAACAGGCTGAACACATCATAGCTCTGTCTGCGTGAAACTACAAACAGACTGGTCTGGAGACGGACTGTAGGTGAAAGGGCTCAGTGAACAGGGGAAGATTACCAGCCACCCAGAACCTCCCCGGCATTGCAGCCCCCGTGGCCTCCCTCCGGAAGGTGACAGATCCACGCTCTGTTGCCCACGGTTACAGTATGTAGCTGTGGCATTTCCAGGGAATCCTTTGGGGGTTTGAGGAGGGGCAATAACATCTAAAGAGCTGTCGGGAAGTAGGGGAACGGCTGGTGTGAGGACGTAGGATGTGTGACAGGCCGGGGGGCGGGGGTGACTGGAAGGTTATCCTCCATGTTTCCCCTCAGACAGACAACAATCTCCAGGAGCCTTATATGGAAGGCAAGGACAGGATGATGTGTAGACTTAGATGGACCCTGGTGCCTTTTTTAAGGTTCGGACCATTCTTGGAACACGTCATCACTTGACTTTTTGGTTGTCGGTCTTGAGCCTGACGCCCACACAGCACTAATCTGTTTGTGACCACTGTGGGAATTGAGTCATTTATTTTCTGGATCTAAATATTTGCCTTTCCGTTCTACAAGTCAAGTATTAGTCACAACCGTGAATCACATTCATGAAAATAGTGTTCACAAGGAAAGCGAAACTTTTGATCAATTCTTTTGTCTTTTCTCCCAGGAAAGGCACGTCTTTATAAACAGTAAAATAAAAAAAAGTGTATCCAAGAAGAGCATCTTTTTCAATATATCCAGCGTACAGTTTGGAGCCGAGCACTTCCTTCACCAGCAGTTGTGTCATCTCGCAGTCACGATCAGAAGAGTATAAACATGCCCTCAACTGCTGTGCATGTTCAGAGGAGACTTATTACTCATTTATTAGCAAAGCACATAACATTCTGTGTCTCTCTATCAGCTCAATCGGGCGATCAAGAGACTAATAGGCATTCTGATGATTGGTTTATTTATGTATTTAATTTATATTTCCCGCCTTAAGTCAGGCTAATTAAAATGAGAAAAATGTTCACTACTGTAGTTTCAGGTTGTTAAATGTGAATATTTCCTGGTTTATTTAGCCTTTAACAATATTCAGCTAAGCTTTTTGTGAATAGGCCAACTTTGAAATTGTGCTGGCCTTTTTTTTTTTTGTCACAATTTTCCGACATTTAACCAGCCACCAAATGATTATTGATTAAAGTAATCAGAAGAACTAATCCATGATAAAATAATAATCAATACTCGCAACCCTCGTATACTATAAGAAGAATTCTGTCATCAAAACTTGTTTGTGCTCTACATTCATTCATTCATTAGCAATTGGTAGCATTTAAGTTTGGATCTGTCGGCTTTCTCCTGTCACACTCTCTCTTGTACTTGTAATGTTTCAGGTAATGGCTGTGGACATACAGTGCTGGGAACAGAGTCTGGCACTCTGGCTTCTCAGAACTATCCAGGCACCTACCCGAGTAACACCTGGTGTAAGTGGAGGCTTCGAGTGCCAGAGGGGCGAACGCTGCGACTGCTGTTTGGGGATTTTGACATTGAGAGCAGTCCAGGCTGCAGCAACGGCTCTCTCGTGATCACAGACAAGAGCGAAAAACACAGCCTGGGTAAGCCTGGTTCACGGCTGATGGAACACAGCGTCTGTCTTTCTTTCTTTTTTTTAAAGTGGTTGAAACAGAAGTGCTCCTCGTCATGTGTCCTCGGGCGATTCTTTATTGAAATACCTGCTGATAGACTTTTTATGATCTGTGTCATTACCGATGTTTTCCTAGCGATGATTGTGGATGCCATTCCGTTGACACGTTGACAGAAGAGGCAAACCCTGTTACGCAACATGCACATCTTCATACCAGGTGTATCAAATCGTGTCTAGAGGGCATAAAAAAATTGACAACACACCAAATTGAGGCATGAGAGATTCAGGGGATGCAAATATTCAGTTAGGCCTTATCAGATTCCACCGAACCTGGCTCCCGATTTGTTTTTTCAGTTAGGACTGATGGGGAGGTGTTCTTACATGTCGTCTTTCCAGTCTATAGGGCTCTCCTATGCATAATACAATTGTAGGACAGGGAAGCACTAGTGGAGTTAGACTAACTAAATCATCTACAACTATTGACATGTGCTCAAAAAGGGGATTGACAGTATTCACCTATTCAAGAAAGAATCTGCGGTTTGTGCAGGCGTCTGTATACAGCACGTACTGGAACAGCATGTATCTGTGTTTGTGTGCTTTTACAAATATTTGTTTGGGTGTGTGTATTTACAGGTCCGGTGTGTGGGAAGCTTGATGCATCACAGAAGAATGTGACATTCAAAAGCAGTGAAGTGACAATAAGCTTCAGATCAGGCCCACACCGCTCTGGACGGGGGTTTTTACTGTCTTATGCCACAGACCAGTATCCAGGTATGACTGTTTGTGACTGGTTGATTGCTATTTGGGAAGCACTTACCTGGTTATAATAAGTATATTACGCTGAAATGAGTTGTTTCTATTGTGTCATTACTGTAGCTGAACACATAGAGCACGTAGCTCAGCCGTACAAGCAGCGAGCAGTTTGTAGTTGAATCTCTAAAACTGGCTCATTTACACATTTACACTGGTGTTCTAACACCAACGTCTGTGTGAATATTTGTCCCTGTGTATGTGCACTCGCGTGATTGTGAGTGCATGAGTCACTTCTTATTGGCATTCAACCTCCATCGCTATCTTTGCTCTGGCGTGTTTGCTCAGAAAGCTTGAGTCTTCTCTCAGGCTGAATGGAGGGAGGCCTCAGGCTTCAGTTTGTCGCTTGGGGTGGCTGGATGTCTTTCTCACTCCCCCTTTCTCTTCACCAGCCTGTTAACCACTGCCAGCCCACAACCATCCAGTGTTTGTGGCAAACTAGTGGCTGTTGATTTAGCAAGTCCTTGTATTTTACATCCATGCAGCTTGTAACATGTACATGCACATTTATGTAGGGACTGAAATCCAAATGGACCCTTCAGGTTCATTCACAAAATGATAAAAGGTCAAGGGTATGCACTTGTTTAGTCTGAATGCTGGTCTATACTTAGAGATAGTTTCCCTTTCTGTGCATGAAGTCATCTGTACTTTACAGTATGTATCATAGTTTCCTGTTTTTTACTGAGTTGTTTATGAAATCCGGCAGTGTCTGGAGCTAAGCCCATGCTCCAGACGTACAAACCACTGTCTGTTAACTGTGATCACACGAGCACCATTCGCCGTACTCGTGAACTGTGACAAAATCACAGTAACAAAGGGCTTAGTCACATCATCACAACAGTGATGACCGCTCATCCCCTAATATAGCACACTTAGAACATGTCTCACACAGAATCTGTTTGTGCGTGGTTGACAGAATGACCGGCGGTGTTATGTAAGCCTGAGATACTGGGCCCTGCACCATGCTATTCAAGGCTACCAATACATACTGTTTAAGAAAGTTTCAATTCGTTCCCGAGAGTGGTAATTTCAAACTGTCGGTTTTGCTGTTACAGACCTCATTTCTTGTTTACAACGAGGATCTCATTTCAGCTCGCAGTATTTGAGGTAAGTTGTTGACATTCCCATAATAGCTGCTGGTTCCGTACAACACCGAGTGTATCCTCACGTGTTATTCTGTTGTTTCTCAGCGTGTACTGCCCTGCTGGATGTAAGAACGTCACAGGGGACGTCTGGGGAAACTCTGAACAGGGTTATAGAGATGTAAGTAAACTCTGTGTTTATTTTAAGCGGTGGTGGTAGCCATTCATAACTTATGAGCACACGTTATGAATGAATTCGTGTGCCCTCTGCTACAGACCTCAGTCCTGTGCAAGTCTGCAGTTCATGCTGGAGTTGCGTCTGATAGCCTGGGAGGCCGTGTAGCCGTGAATCGCGGGAGAAGTCTCACACTCTATGAACCCACCTTTGCCAATGGAATCCTCTCAAAAATGTATGTCCGAGGTTATTTTATTCAGAAATTCCTAATAAGAGATCATGTTAATGTTATTACATTTCATTTTATGTTGTGACATGATGAGGATTACGCACTGACCTTTTAACTGTCCTCTTTTGACAGGGGATCATTATCTGAGAAGAAGCTGCTTTTCAGCAAAGGTATGAGCAAAACATGACATTTATACGGCAGACAGTAGATACGTTGTACAGTTTTCTAAAGGGCATACTGTTTTTGCATGGTTTACCCATTTACAACAAGTAACACATTATCTGCTTTCCATTTTTAAAGACATGCTGTTGTATTTAAGACTTTTCCCGTAAGCTCCCTTTCTTTTCCTTCCCCCCCCAAAAAATGAAATTCTCGATTTATTTCGTCAAAATAAAATAGTCAACAGTAAAGTACACATGATTACATGAGCCGAGGGGGCCACGTTGTTGTATATAAATACACTTTCCTTCCTTTCCTGTGGTCTCTGTACAGAATGCAACAACATCCTGAGTGTGTCTGGTTTAAATGCCTCTTCTTTCTGGGCTAAAAACAGCCAAGAGCACACAAAGTACTGGTCGTCCAGAAACATGGGTTCCAGCCATGAAATCATACCTTGGACAGCAGGCGGTAATGATCCAAACCCGTGGCTGGAGCTGGAGCTGAGTGATAAAAGAACTATCACAGGTAAAAAAAAAATGCTAGAATTTATATAAATAAACTCCTTTTAAAAACATTTAATATGTTTTAATTGCTTAACATTTAAATGTTTTTATGAAGCTGTCTAAAGACAGTCTTTACTTTATTGTTAACAAATTCCATGAAAAGCCAAAAACCAAAACGTTGAACCACCAGTAGCCCAGAATGGACAAACTAAACACTGCCTCTAGACAGAGACTATCCTGTGTTTTGTAGCCACCATAGTTGACAATCAAGGGTTACAATTAACACCACCACTACATACCACTAAATCCTACACACTGGTCTTTGAAGATAAATTTGGGCAAAAATATTATTACTTTTACTATTATCTTCTTATTTTAATTCACAATTCATGTGTATTAATCCTCCACTGAAAATAGTTTCCACCAAATGCACTATTTTCTACTGATTAAATAATTTTGCACTGCTTAAAAAAACATTTTAGGAAGTATAGAGACGTCAAAAAGTATTGAGATGTGGCCCAAATCATGGTTGGTTTTGGTCTTTTTGTGGGATTTGTTGACACCAGACTTAAATGTCTGTCTTGGCTAAAGTGCATAAATCTGAGCTTTTGTTTCTTGGTATATTAAGTAAGACCGCTTTCATCACATCACAAATGAACTGAACTGAAAACATGTTCTGTGTTTGTTTTCAGGTATAATAACAACTGGATCAGACACGTACTACATAGAGTCCTACATCCTTTTTTTCAGCAAGGACAGAAAAAATTGGAAGCTGTACAAAGGTGCTCTCAGCAAAGAAAAAAAGGTATGTATTGTAATGTATTAACTGATGTTTCGGTTCTTACTGAGCGCAACAGAGCAGAGCTGATGTGGCAACAGAGTTTATACTGGTGCTCTCTGTGAATAAGTAACTTGGTCGTCATGGTCCCCAGGTGTTTCAGGCCTATACCGATGGCCACTTCAAGGTTCGCAACAGCCTTTTTCCACCTGTGGTGGCTCGTTTTGTCCGGCTACAGCCACTGAGCTGGCATGGCCAAGCCTCAGCTCAGGTCCAAGTTTTGGGGTGTGCTGTAGCCAAAGTCACACCAAGGTCACACGCACCCTCTGGTGAGTCTTCTCAAAATTTATCAGGAACAAACATAATCTGTTGACCGTGTGAAGTCATGTCACGTGTACTCCTGATATTATTCCAACAGAACATGCAACTAAATCTCCATCCATCAAAATGAACATGGGAACTGAGCGCCCCGGCCCCGCTCCCACCCCCACAAAGGACCCAGTGTTAGTGGAAACAAAACTGAGTATGTGCTTGTATCACTTTCTAATTTCAAATGTGTACAACGAGATCTTTTTCCAGTCTATTTTTGGAAGAATGCATGTCCAATCAGTAAAAACAATGTCCTTCTCTCACAATCCGTGTTGTGTACATTGCCATAAACTGCATTCCTTCCTCACAGTTGCACAAGTGTTTACTCACTCAGACACTTTCTGTCCGGTAGGCTCCAGTCAGCCAGTGATAGTGGCAGTGGGAGTGGTCCTGGCGCTGTTGATGTGCGGAAGTTGTTTGTTGGCTGGAGTCTGGTGGAAGCGAAGGTATTTTGTTTGTTTGACTGAATTTATTTATTTCAGAAGTAAAGCTTGCACACTCTTGTTTATAATACATGGAGTAGTATCCGTATAAATTGAAAGCTAATTACCTGAGCACTTCAGGTCACTGGCAAAGATACTGTTGTGGATGATGATGATTATGCGACTTCAACTAACAGATATTTATTGATTTAATCTGCTGTTTCAATCACTAGATATTTGTCATTTTAAAATATTTTTGCCTGTAAAATGACTACAAAAATGTATCAATTATTAAATTTGATGCCTCTTATTCTTCAGTCGACTAATCGTTTCAGCTCTGACAGTGATCATCACTTCAGAAACTGTATCTCATATGTATGATGCTTGATGCTTTGTGTTATTTCCTTTTCCATATAGGAAAAAAGAATCACAAATGAAGTATACCTTACCCACAAGTAAGTCAAATGCTCTTTGACTGTCTGACAGTGTTTTTCAATCTTCGGTTAAAAAGCCTCTGACTCTGTGTGTTGGTGTGTTAAATAGGTTGTCAGACTTTCCAGGCAAAGAGTATCACCTGTCCGCAATCAGAGCTCATCTCTTACCCTCTGGAGCGGAATGTCCATGATGCTCTACCTAGTCCTCCTCTTAATGGTGAGAATTCATACAAATATCTTGTGTTTTTTTTTTTTAAACAGAACACTGCTATAACTCAGTTTTACCAGTATGAGCTGCTGCCGTTTCGCTAGCTTTTTCATTGCCCATTCAAAGTTTACTGGTGATCTACAGTTGCGAGCTCTGCCTTTCCCTCTCCATGTTTCAGTGGTCAGTTTGAGGAGCTCATGCCAGGCCTGACAGGCAAACAGCTCTCTCCACGGGCTGTCCATTCTTTGCCCCGGCGCAGCCCATCACCCAGTCGCAGTATAAACATTCCTTTCTTTGGTCCACGGAGCCTCTCTGAAAGGGACCCTTTAATTGGAGCTTGATAAAGGGCGCTCAGCCTACCCCCACCACCACCAGTCCCCCCCCCCCCCCCCCCCCCCCCCCCCCCCCCTCAGCCTCCTCCATCCCCTCCCCCAGTGTGGGGGCCCTTCACTGAGAGGTCCAGTGATAAACAGGACAGAGGGTCAAAGCTAAGACAATCAAAGCCCTCACTAAAGCCTGTCTAATTAAAATAGCTCTGGCTCTGAGGCTCCCTGTGGGCTCTTGAGTAGGGTCTAGGCCTCCCACACCACAGCCTCTTCTGCATGGGCAAGGAGTCGGGTCTGGTCGAATTTGAGTGCTCCTCGGTCGGCCCCCGTCTCCGTGATTAGAGGAGACATTGTTGGTGGCCAAGCAGCTCATGCAGGGGCTCAACATTGGCCTGGTATGAGACTGCTATTGAGAAGAAAAGAAGCATTTCCCCGAAACTGCAGCGTAGAAGAGTTTTTGCCGTTAATGAAAGGATGCTGCTATGCGGTACAGTCGAGTCCCATTCCCAGTTCACTCCCATTTAATGAAACATTTGATGAATAATTAAAACTGTCACTTTTAGCTGGAAATGTTCCAGTGATTCAGGAACACTGTGAGTTTACAAGTCCAAAATTATTAGGTGTTAAATTGGGAGACACCACTCTCAAATTCTTAGGCTGCAGCCAGTAGCTTAGCCTCACGCACAGACTGGCAACAGAGGAAAACAGCTAGCCAAGCCCTGGCCAACGGTAACGAAATCCACCTGCCAGCACATCGAAAGCTCTCCAATTAACACATTATTTCTTGTTTGTTCAATCCTTACAAGAAGTGAAGTGTAAAAACGACTATTTTCCACTTTACGAGGGGTCATGGGCTGCACAGTTTCTTGGCTGGGACCACTAACTTCCTGGAGTCTCCACTGGTTGCCTGGCAACTGTTTAGAGCCGACAGTACCGCACATTGCAAATATATATGTGTATTAATATCGGACTGAAACTGGTCTGGTGTTTGGTAGTTGTGTCCGCCGATATTTTCGTCATTGTTTTTTGCATCTCAGATGAGTAGAAATACAACCTCATACTGGTTTTGACTTGTTTCCAGACTATGCTGAGCCTGCGATCGGACAGAAGGTTGGATCAACATTTAGACCCTCCTCAGACGAGGGCTACACCACCCCCTTCACCTTCAGCCACTATGACACTCCTGGCAACCTACCAGAGTACGCCGAGCCTCTGCCACCAGAGCCTGAGTATGCCACCCCGTTCAGCGAGCAGCCCTCTGACTCGCATGGACCTCTTATATCGGCACCTACCGCTTGTACCAGGACAACAACATCCAGCCACGCTCAGTATGACTGCCCGTCACACAGGATGCTCTCCAATGGTTACTGCACTCCTGCTCTACATGCCAGTGGCCCACGACCAGACAGTGTGGTCTACGCTGAGCCAAAGTCACGTGACACTTTACTACGGAAACACACATATGAGGAGCCTTTGTGAACACAGCAAGCGAAAAGAGACTCTCCTGAGCTAAAACATGTGTTGGGACCTGAGGACTACTTGATCTCAAGTGGACAGTGTTGTACAGAGTGTACTACTGCTGACACAGCTGAACGTCCAATGAGTGATGTACCCAAAGCTGAGAAGTCACTTTGGACTCACTATGCATATATGAGGGTACACTCCCCCTCACAGTACACGGTGATCTGAGAGCCATACTGTATGCAGGCGAATATTTCCTTCCAGGAAGTATGTGTGGACATATTCTGTGATGCACAAAGAAAATGCAGGTTCAGTCACTTCTCAGAGATCCTGTTTTATTGATGAAATGTTTAATCACAAGCTGCACTTTGAGAAAACGCATACATGTATGTGTGTCTATTTAACAGGTTAATGCAAAAAAAGAAGAGAAAAAAAAAAGGTGGACTGAATATGTTACTTGTCCCGACAAAACACTGTATTCACAATGTAAACTCTGAACATGTTAAAGACATTTAAGAAGCACTATAAATGGTACACTGTAACAATGTGGTTAAGATTGTTGCTGTGATTCAGAGTAACCACTAGATGGCTCTCTTGAGCTTTAAACGTCTAACAAAAATGTCATAATTTGTCTGCTGGTTGTCCTTCGTCAGATTATCGTCCATTTCTAACATACGTAACCAACAAACATTGGTTTAAAACGTATGCTTGTGTCATAGTAACACAGAAAGGCACAACAGGCAAGGTTAGGTTGTCGCGTTTAGGACGGAGGATCCTGTGATTCAACCTACTGCAGTGTCCCTGAGCAAGACACACATACCTCAACTGAACTCCAGAGCTGCCCACCAGTCCGGAAAAACAGATTATGTTCTCTCTCTCTCTGGGGATGAAAGTATCATAAACTTTAAGAGTTCCAGTGATGGCCTTCTTGTTATTTGTTAGCCTTTGCAGCAACCTTCTCACAAGAAACACTTGAAGAACAGACCTTTTTCACAGCAGCCAGTTTGACACGAAGTAGTCGGGTCAACGCAGGTGTTTACATTTAGTCATTTAGCTGACGCTTTTATCCTCACAGGGAGCAATTTGGGGTTCAGCATCTTGCCCAAGGACACTTCTACATGCAGACTGGAGGAGGCGGGGATCGAGCTGCCGATCATCTGATTAGTGGACGACCCACTCTGCCTCCTGAGCCGCAGCAGCCTCGTTTCCAGTGATACTAAGTAAAAGGTTCAGTTCTGTTTATTGCAGCAGAGCCTTTCCAGTGATCCAACACCGCAGCAGCAACCTGATTGTTCGACCCGAATGGAACTGAACCTTCGTTGGTTTACCTACTATTTCATGTCAAAATGGCTGCTGTGAGAAAAGCCTATTGACTTAGATTTCACAATTAATTGTATGTGTCATACAAAGTCCAGTGGATTGTCTTCGATTTTTGTATGGGAAAACTTTATATATCTTATAAAGATTAACTTACTCAATAACTTAATGTAAATAAACCATTTTTTTCCTGTTACTAAGGTCGGGTGGCAGTGGCTGCTCCATTTTTATCAAAACCTGTTACTAAAAGTACAACTGTAGTTTTACAGCAATACTTTTGTGGTGATGAATTTGCAAACTTCTTCCACTGCTGAATAAGGCACAATAAAACAACTGTATTCAAATAACACTTTAGGAGTTGTCGTGGTGTGTGACTGCAGGAGCCAATGTGTTTTAAGGTTATTTTTAGGTGGACTTGAACCCTATGGCAGTGACGAATCTGACCTCATCAGTCAATCTGAACCTCTATCAAATCATACATCAAAAAACTTATGAGAAGTAGCGCACTATCAAAGAAAAGAGTAGTAATACTGGATTACAGAATATGTTTTAGACAAATAACTTTTAAAAAACTATTTATTTGGGTCTTTCGGTGTTGTTCTCATTCAGCCTGTGGCCTCGACAACGTTTATTCACTCTCCACTGTTATCGCGGACCCTCTCGCTTGTGCTTAACTCTTTCCTCTGCCCCTCCTCCTCCTCTCTCCCCTCAGAGGAGTAGTGCATCAGAGTCTGGTGTCTGTTCCTGGACGGAGCATCCTTAAAGCGTAGGCCACAGTCTTCGCATGCATACAGAAGCCCCTCTCTGTTTGCTCCGTCTGACTGAGATTTGCTCCCATTAGATCCAAGCAGAGAGGAGCCGGGACGAGCAGCAGTCGACACGAGAGAGTCTGCAGAGTTTGGAGCCGCACGCGAGTCTCTCTCTGGGCTGTTGGGTGTATTTACCCCGAGACTGGCTGGAGGAAATGTTCTGGGACGTCCAGGTGGATAATTACGGCCTGCTGGTCCCCGAGACGCACTCCCAGATCCGGCTTCTCCAGCATGGTCAGGGGCCAGTCCATGGACTGTGCGGTAGTGGAAGCGGATCCCGGAGCGATTGGAGAAGCCTTTCCCACAGAGGCTGCATATGAAGGGCCTCTCTCCAGTGTGGATGCGGGTATGGATCTTAAGAGCTCCTGACTGGGTGAAACATTTCCCACACTGGCTACAGCGGTAGGGCTTCTCTCCTGTGTGGGTCCTCTGATGGGCCCGGACCCCTGCCAGATGAGGAAACCCCCTGCCACAAAATCCACAGGAATATGGCCTTTCGCCCGTGTGAATACGCCTGTGGATCTTCAGGGCACCCGACTGACTAAAACTCTTCCCGCAGTCAGAGCAGGAGTAGGGCCGCGCACCGGTGTGCACGTTGAGATGGATGCGGAGGTTGCTGTGCGAGTTGAAGGCCCTGCCGCACTCAGTGCAGAGGAAGCCCGACGGTTTGTGGGCGTGCTCGGAGCGCTGGTGCTGCAGCAACTGGGACGGTCTTGAAAAAGACGCAGAGCAGTGCATGCAGGGATGGAGCGATAAATTCAAAGCCGCTCGGCCTCCTCTTTCCTCTTGCTGCTGACTGTGCGTTTGCCTCTGCTGGTGGTGACACTCCTGAGGGCAGGTAGGTGTGGAGTGCTGGCAAGTCAAGCAGGGGAAAGGGCCAGAGAGCTGCGGCGCGTGAGAGCGAAGCTGAGGGCACGGTAAACACGACGTTATAGGACAGTGGTGGTGGTGAAAATGATGATGAGCGTGCGTGTGAGAAAACGGGGAGTCTGTGGCGGCTTCCTGTTGGCTCAGGATCTGGGCGCAGGTTTGGAGGCTGCGATGGCAACACAAACAGGGAAACATGGAGAGGTGGGACAAGGAGCCCGAGGACACCCTGGCAGGAAGAGTGTCTGAGTTTTGGTCTGGACTCCGAGTCCCTCTGTCTGCCTCTCCCCGCTGCAGTCGGCCAGACGTCCTGGATTCCAGCTCGGGCGCGGTGGTGGCGGTGGAGGAGGTGGTGCTGCTCGGTTCAGTGTCGGGTAAATGGTGGCACATTGCATCTGAGTGCGACGACGAGGACAAAGATTGTCTGGGTTTTAAAATCTCAAAGGAAGGTGGAGAAGTGGAGTAAGGGCAGCCGGGGCAGGTGCAACCAAAATGGACATCTAGGCATAACAGAAACACAAATTAAAATGAATACTAAGAGTATCTGCAAAAAAAAAAAAAAAAAGATCGACCATCCTTATCTGGAGCTCTGACCTTCTCTCCTGTCTCTGACCTCTCCCTTCCTCTGTGAGGCCCCAGGCTGGATCTGTCGGCCTGGCTCTCCCCCTGATTTGTCTTGTAGATGGTCAAGTGAAGCACCTTTGAACCCCAGAGCCTCACCACCACCACCACCAGCAGCAGCGGCGACGGCAGCAGCCACGCCCCAGGCTGCGTTTAGCACATCTGGCTGATCCTTCGAGGTGTTTCCAGATGTGATAAGGTCACCAATGAAGTGATGCATCTCCATCCAGGAGCACTGACCATGCTGCAAGACGTACAAAGGCAGAGTTGCGGAGTTTGAGCGTTGGTCATTCTCAAAAATCGACAGATTTAAAGGACGTTTACTCACAATGTCGATGCTCTTGTCTTTGTCCATGAATATGAACAAGCGCTGCTGTTTTCACCAGATCGACGGTTTAAGTTTTACATCAGCTGTTTCAATGTTTCAGACTCTGGGATCCAAAATAATGAAAGTAACAAACAAAGCACGCGTTCTTTATGCCATGATTGCATCTTCACTGTAGCATACTCCATGTACGAATAATAAGATGGCCTACTCCCGTTAAAAACATCGCCACCAAGCAGTCATTGTATTTCCGGGTTCACTGCTGAAGTGACGGGAATTGTAGTTTTCTTTACACTCAGACTGTCTAACGTTTACATGAAAACTACAAAATACGTTTTCTTTTTTCCCCTTGTCGTTCTCCCTTTTTATTTTTTTTTGTTTGTTTGTATATATTAAAGTGTGGATCATACAGCTATTTTATCATGAATTATAAATGTGGAATGATCTAAGTTGTGTGTACATATATGTATTTATAAACTTTGGAAAAGAAGCAAAATAAAATAATTTTACAAAAATATACGTGGTGTAACATAAACTTGGTTATTTGGAGAGTTGAAAAGGTGAAAAAAAAGCACGGTATGGTAACACAGAAAGAAATTGCTACAGTTATAATAAATTTAGCAAGCATTTTCGATGTTGATTTTTTTTTTTTTAATGATTACAAACAACACATTTTCTAAAACGAATCTTTTTTTTTAATGTTATCTTCACTGTTAGATTCACTAATTAAATGCCCCAAGCGCTAACCAGAAAACAGGAATGGCAGGACAGTCAACTGAATTTTCTCTTCTATGTTAGGAAAATGATCTGCTGTACAGCAGGTGATTAAAAGCACCCAGAATATCATCGGTAGCCATCTACCAGGAATAAGTGATATCGGTGAGGTGCCTATCAAGAGACAATACCCACCCCAGCAACAGCCTGTTCACCCAACTGCCATACCACCAGACTACAGGGCACCACCTTTCCTCGGGCTGTAACCATCTGCACTCCACTAGAATTATTTTTTGTGTAGTACATGCACAACAAGCGCGGCCTGCATACTGCAGAACAACCTTGTGTTATACAATAACAAATAAATTGAAGTCTATCTAGCTTGACAAACAGGATCGAAGCCATCCAGCTCAATATTTTCTCATTATTTTGTTGGTGTTTTTCTGTTTAAGGGCAAGACCTCTCCAAATACACGGTGCACTGTAGTACTGTGGATAGTGTCGTTCTCTACAGAGGAGGACCTTACAAGGCAGAGGTGACCACGGTCTCTCTCATGCACACACAAACGCACAGACATCAAGAATAAAAACTGACCTTCCAGACAACAAATATTTATTTGCCTTTAGAAAAAGTCAAAATATACCTGCAGACAGTTTCAGCAAATGTAAATCACAAGGTGACAGAGTGTCATATTATTAATCGGTATCATTATTTGCATTCATTAAACATTCAACATTGTACTAAAGGTCAATGTCTATAGACAAAATGCATATACTTTCAGATGAATACTATGAAATCCAGTGTTTTCATTCAACTTAATACATGTTAATAATCCACAAAAAAAAACAGTGTATAAAAAAGGTAGAAATCAGTAAAATGTTCTCATAATGCGAGAAATCCTGCTCAACATTGCATAGGCTTCAGGACTGTTACAGTACCGCTGTGCTCCACTCGATTTAATCTAAATACATAGAAGAAAACCGGCGTCTCCGGCAACAACGTGGAATGTTTCTTTAAATTATAGAAGAAACTGAAATCTCTCTGTCTCTCAAACTAAACGTCACACTGCAAGAAAGACACTGGATTTGTGGAAAGTGGAAAAAGTAGAAAAAACACTTTGTCATATACAGGTGTGATGGTAGACATAACATGAGAGAGAAAAGATTATATTACAGTATTGGATAATATATCATTATGGCTGTAGAATAACACCTCCGTATTTGGTTTACACGATACAGCTAAACAGGACTAAGATGTATCCGATGACTACGAATCAAACTCAAGACCAGGCTCGCTCTTAATGTTTATCATGAGTTTAGATGACGCTGTACTAACATGGAGAGGGGTTAGCTCCATGGTATCTTTTTGAAATGTCTTCACCTCGGGATAGATCGCTGTCTCTCCTGGGTTTGGTTTGACATTTACTTTGCTGTTACCGTTTTTAAATGCGTGTTTATGGGCCTCTGCTGGGATTTCTAATTCTTCTGGTTCACTTTTAATAGAAGGAAAAGTAATGCTGCTCGGAGCAGACTTGGATGAGTTACTCTTCTTAGACAAATCCAGAGGTGCTTCATGTTCTGGATCCTCTTTGATCCCTTTAACTAAATCCAGAGGGGCATTTAGTGGCACTCCCAGAGAAGCATTCACCCTGAGGTGTTGGGGCTGGACCTGCATAGCTGGACCTGATAGTGTCGGAGAGACTGCAGGCGGGAGGCCATTGCTTTGAGTCGGACACACAGGAAGAAAGAAGACAAGTTTAACACCAGGAGGAGGCTGTTTGTCGAGGGTGAGCTTCCATAATCCATCTGCTGACCCAGAGTCAGCAGACACACCCTCCGCCTCAGGTCCTGGACTATGACGCGCCTTCACTGGTGCAGCAGACTTTGTGACTGTGGTTGGTTTGGTCACCGGGTTTGTTGGTTCAGCCACCGGGTTTGTTGGTTCAGCCACCGGGTTTGTTGGTTCAGCCACCGGGTTTGTTGGTTCAGCCACCGTGTTCGTTGGTTTTGTCACCGTGTTCGTGGGATTTGTCGATGACTCTGGTTTCGCGTTGAGCTTTTGTGTGTCAGGTGATGAGCTCTTCGACACCCGGCGTTTTTTGGGAGCACTCTAAAACAAGAAACACAACATACCATTCAGTTAGAGAGCTATGGAAAACACAAGCGTGACATGTTAGTAGAGTCAAGACGAAATGGCATAGAACTCTTAGAACTCATAGAATTATTTCAACTTCAATTACAAATTGCATTTTCCAAATAGGACCTGGTTTGAGATCTCTTTGTTATTGACTTCAATATCCAAATCGAAGTTTGGAAGCCAATTGTTGTTTAATCTGCATTTACACAGGGAAGTACAAGGCTTCCTTTCAATGGATTTTTCAATGTAGGAGGAGGAGTAGATATCATTTTAGAGTATTGGACTGATTACAGTGATTACACAATATTTTCATGTTTTAAAACATGTCTGGAGGAGATCTTTGAGTGTCGGCTGCCACATAATATTGTATTAACAGCCGTTTTGTTAGCCAAATAAAGTCAGAAGTCAAACTCCAAGCAGACAATGAGTTTGAATTTAGTCATTTCTTGTTTCAAAACATTTCTCTCCAGAGGCCAACCCAACCCCCTCAACACTACATAACTAGACACTGATAACAAAACAAAGGTGGCACAACAGCCACAGTTAATGATTACACAACTAACCAGGCAATATTTTATTTGATTTTCATATGAAGTTAAATTATGTAAAGTTGGTTTTTAATCATGCAGAACTGAAACCTGCAAGTTAGGAAATCTATTTTAAAATGTCTTTGGAGAGTAAATCTAGTTTTTGCTGACCTCCTGTAGTTTAAGTAGTCGATGTGCTGCAGAGTATCAATGTTGGCAACGGGTGCAACAAAATACACTTCTGACCACACCCAAGCATACGCTCCATGCTGGGCGTGGTCAGACATGAAGCAAATTTGAAGCCAGAAAGGGAAGTAAAATCTGCCTAATACCAAGTTATTCTTTAAATAGAAAATGTCTGTCTGTAGTGTTCAGGATCGTTTGTACTTAACAGACAACTTATACTGTACATCACCAGCATAGTGCCCCACGCTCACCGCAGGCTGACGTGTTTGTCCACAGGTCTTAAGGTGGCTGTCGTAGTTCTGCTGGTGAGGAAAGCCCAGTCCGCAGCTCTGACAAAGGCAGGGCGACTTGCCAGCATGACCGCCCATGTGCGACATTAACAGCAGGGCCGACCGGAAACCCTTTCCACACTCAGCACATTTCAGCACCCTCTGGTGAGCCCCGGCATGTTTCTTCAGCTCTTCGGTGGTGTCAAATCTCTCCCCACACTCCAAACATCGGATCTCATCCCCTTTAGGCTCCTGGTTGCCCCAGCAGCCTGTGTCCTTTTTGTGCTGCTGGAAGTCCTCCTGACTGAGAAACTCTCTCAGACACGCCACGCAGTGAATCCGCTCCGGTTCACACTTGTGCTGCCGGTAGAGCCTCGCCAGGCGAAAGTGGCAGCGGCATCGTACACAGGTGTAAGGCAACAAACCGAGATGGGAGAAGCTGTGTTTCAGGAGAGCGGTCTTTTTAGTAAAGGTCTTTGTGCAGTCTGTGCATTTAAAGTTGCGACTGCACGCTTTCTTCTTGTGGCGCGCAAGGGATTTTGAAGAGGAGAAATTGCGGCCGCACACTTCACATTTGACGTCCAGCATGTATTTGTGTAACTGCACGTGAAATTCGCAGTCCTTCAGGGAAGTAAACACGCGTTTGCACAGGTCACACTCGTAAAACTTGTCCTCTAGATGGCTTCTCGACACGTGGTCTTTCAGAGCCTTCTCTGATTTGAAGCCCTGCATACAGACACGGCACACGAGACGATCCACTTTGGTCTGAGCGTGTGTGCGCAGGTGGACTCTGTAGTTGTAAATCTGGCAGAAGCGCTTGCCACACTCGGCGCAGCAGTACGGACGCACTCCAGCGTGCAGGTTCATGTGGTCCTGGAGCTTGAATTTGGAGGGCAGCAGGAGATTGCACATGCTGCAGTGGTAGACACCTGAATGACTCGACTCTGTGGAGAGGAAAAGGAATTTAGTAATGTGCCAACTGATGGAAGTTAGCTCATGACTGAAGATGCACAGGAGTGAAACTGAAACAGATCAATATTACATCATGAATAATATAGGAGTAAATAGAGATGGACTGACATCAGCGCAACATTTACCTTTTATCAGTTTTAAAAAGATACGGGGGCGACATTCAATATTTCTGTTATTGGAAAAGAATCCCGTGAAAACACTGAAACAACAACGTGTGAGTGAGCCTCTCAATAGCTCCTCTTGCCCTGTGTATACCACTCAACCTCAACCCAATCATTTTTTCTGCACGGCTAAAAAAATTATACCAAAACAACTGGGCACTGCAGTTTCAGTTCCAGCCCTGAAACCAGTACTGTAGTACAGAGTGAGTAACGATGCAGGACATTTTTTTAAAAAAAGAAGAAATGAATATGAACTAGGTAAAACTTCCTACTTCAAATGACACCAGTAACTTGTTTTTGTCACAAGCGGACAGCCCTTTGCTGCCTTCCTTCATGCACGCTGCTAGAAAGTGACTTCCTAAATGACGTCAACGAGGATATCTGCAACAGTGTCCAAAAGAAAAACACACAGCAGTCTGTAAATCCAGTAATATGCTTACTGCGAAGGCTGCGGCGAGGTGTCGCCCTCACACAAAAAGATATGGCGAATATTAACCCCCGAATGTTAGCTACCTGAGTACGCTAAATACCGCCTGGTCTTGGTCTTGACTCAATCTCGACCACTCAAAGTCTTGGTCTTGTCTTGGTCTCGGTTTAGTTGGGTTTTCTTGCTTGAAACTGGTATTTTTACTCAGGCTACACATGTACCATCAACATCTGGAATCATTGGCTACTTAATCAGGAGTAAATTACGCATTTTGTTTTGGTTTCCCAGCAGCAGGATGGCGTGTGTGCAGCCAGGCCAAAGTAAACCTTAGTGACGTGGTTGACTGCAATGAAAAAACATGCCACCCAGTGAGCAGTGTGGTTTCATTGTGTGTTGTTTGTGGCAAACAGAAGCAAGTTTGCAGGGCTTCGGTTACACAGATAATACATGCTAGTGGGTAGTGAGTCATACCATTGTTTGGTCCTTCCTCATCCTCGTCCTCTTCCTCATCGTCCTCCTCCTCCTCGTACACCTCTGAAACCTCGCTGTCGTCTGAGTCGTCCAGCTCCACCACTACTGAACCGTCACCATCGCCGACACCTTCCTCTGTGCCGTCCCCCTGAGGAAGGTCTGTGGTTTCTGGTCCAGCGGTCAGAGCTGTGGACTCTGACGGCTGGAGGAGTGCTGCTTCGTCGGCTTGTGCAGGACTTGATGCTTTACAGCACACCGTCTCATCGTTTGAGATCTGCTTTGCTGCACCCGCTTCTTCACCTTGAGCTGACTGCCTGCCTCGGAGCAGCAGCCTCTTCTTGCGTGCGGCTGAAAGGGAATCGGTTGAGTGACTGGGTGAAAACGAGTCATCGGATGATGAAGAGGAGTGACGGGGGGTTTCTCTGGCTGGGCTGTCCCGCGGCTCCAAGATGTCTGGAAACCCCAACTCTGTTAGCTGGATATCTATGGTGTATTCAATGGACATGTCTGCAGGCTGGGGAGGCAGCAGGAGTCATGAAACACAAAGAGAGGCAGGAGTTCAACGAGCACTGGATATTTACCAGTATTACTAGTTTACAGTCAAGACACTAAACATGTGTTTATAAATGAATTCAACAAAATGTGCTCACACACGTCTGCTTCATCTCACCTGTCAAGCGGCTACATACGCGTCTTTTGTACCGTGTCTTCTTCTTTTCAGTTTTCAGAGAGAGCTTGTCTGGAAACTTTCCCATGGAAATCCATGTCTGACACACCTTTAACGTCGCTCACCTGGCCGGAGGAGCTGGTGATGGCAAAGCGTGGCCAGAACAATGACACTGCGAGCTTCAACCTCCTCGTTTCCTCCCTGTGCCAACGCAGACGAGAGGTGCACGCTGTAACGAAGATAAACAACATTCGCCAGACACGAGGCGGCGGCACGGATAACAATTAGCCGCTCAGCTAACTATAAACAGACAATGATGAAGGGGGAGAAGAGGAAAACAAATGGAGAGACAGAGGGAGAGGAACCTGCTGTGCGCGCTCGGCCGCCCCTAGTGTCCTGGAGCGGTATTACACGACATGACCAGGATGTTTTTCCCTCCTCTTTCTTTTATTATAAGAAATAAATAAAAAGTTGATTATTAGATGCCTGCTAATTATCATGTGAAAGACGGGTTTTTTTTAAATTCAGAGGACTGTAAAGTGCAATTATTCCTGTGAAATTATGTATATCCACCTACTTTAAATATGTATATACTGTGTATAACTTTTATGTTATTTTATCTTAAATATACTTGTACTTTTTCTGATTAACAGCAAATACACTACAAATGCCTCAAGCGACTCTTACAGACTCTTACAGTTAGTTAAAATAGAAAAAATCATTTAAGTCTAGCCATGGAAATCACTTTAAAATAGCTTTTACTAAGAATTTTCCATTTAGGCAAATTATGCCATAATTCTTATCAAAGATTTATTTAGGCCTTTTATTTAAGTGAAATGAACAATGCTACAGTTATTCTAAGTCTTGCATTCAAAAACTTATAGCAAAATACAAAAATATTAGCATCAAATTATGCTTAAAAGTGTCAAAAGTAAGTAAAAATATTTAAATTTAGGTTAGTTGGGTTAGAAAACTGGGCCTTAGTTTCATTAACTCTTCCACTCAAATGACATAGAACCTATTAGTGTGACAAATTATACAATTCTGTATTTATATTTGAACACAGAGGTAGTACACAGCATGATCGATTAATCTCAAAGACAACCTAGCAAAGTTCTCATCCAGCATTTTCCAATTGTATTGTTGCTGGGCAGATTCTAAGAATACAAATCACAGAAAACACAAAACCACATTTCAGGTTCCTGCTTTAGAAGTGCGGACAGAGACAAAAAGGCAGTTTCTTTTATCAGCAGCCTCCCTCGGGACAGCATCTTTTATTACATTTTTGCAGTGTCCAGACACATTGCAGTGGGGAGAGAAACAATCCAATCAGTGAATTACACATGATATACACAGTTCCTTATGGGACTCTAAGGCATTAAAGAGCCGCGAGTTCCATTTAAGAAATGTCTAAGACATGAGATATTATTCTAATAGCCAAAACAAAAATTATAATAAAAAGGAGTAAATTTTATGGTAAGACAAATCAGGATTATAGTGGATCATTTCTGACCACATGCCAAACACTCCACATTGAATCTGGAGTACTTAACCAAAACACATTTTTAGCAGAACTTAAATCGTGTTATTTTAAAATTCTTCCTCAATGAGACTTAATTTAGAAAGGAACATAATCAAAATATTAAGTGTAAAAAATGCAAAAATAAGAACCAGAAGCTGTACATTACACATTTCTTTTGACAAACTGTCTAAACATTCAAACATAGTATCTCTACTAGGCATCTAATATGCTTCAAAATATGTACTTACGTAATCTGTTTTGAAAAAAAAAAAATGAAATAAAAAGAAGAGGAAAAAAAAAAAGACATAAAAAAACATTTTTCCACAAAGTGAGTTGAACAATTCAAGACACAGAGTAATAAATTCACACCACACGCATTTCAAGCTTAAAAAAACTGAAACAAATCATTTAAAAAGTTAATCAAAACAGTTTATGTTTGTACAAATAAACTATGTTTTGTGACAAAGGTAATAGATGGATTTTACAACATTTGGTTAGTCAATTTAAGAGATGTGTCTGTTTGTCCAAAAAATTTCAACAGCTCAAAATCAAAACTCATCTTTAAATCCAAAACTTGCTAAAAAGGTCATTCTCAAAACCATTCCAAACTCATCTGAAGCCACCTGGAGGATCACATCTCCAATGTTAAAAAGAAAAAAAAGAAAAAAAGACATTTCCTGACTAAAATCTTCAAAAAACATACACTTTCTGCAATGTCTCAATTATCTCTTTGCACTTGGGTTTTCAGGCTTTTCCTCCGGGTGGCTTTTCTCGTGAGCTTTCAAGGTGCGCTCGCGGCCAAAGCTCTTCCCGCAGGTTGCACAGGCAAAGCGGCCCACGGCGTGAGCCCGTGACATGTGGGCGTCCAGCTGCTCTTGACGGGCGAAGCTCTCTTCACATTCTTCGCAGGGATGGGCCTTCCGTGGGGTGTGTTTCTCCTTCTTGTGAAGACGGAGTTGAATCAGGCCGGGGAATGTGAGGTCACATTCAGGACAGGGGTGCTGACGGGACGAAGCGGCGTCTGCTTTAGGTTTCTTCTCCTTTCCTGGAGCGTCATCCTCGGGGCTCTTCTTATCTTCCGTTTCTGTCTTTGCTGCTGCTGCTTTAGAAGGACGGCCACGCTTTGCTCCACCAGCCTTTCCTTTCTCCTCTGCCGGAGGTGCCGCCGACTCTGACGTGCTGCTGGCCTTCTCCGCCTCCTCGGACGCTTCGGCCTCATCCTTCTTTTTCCGCTTTCCCTTTTTCTCAGCAGGCGCCACCGGTTCTTCGGTTTTCGAAGGGCGCCCACGTTTCTTGATGGCTGAAGCATTGCCGTTGCATTGCTGACCTTCAGGGTACTTCTCCTGGTGCGCTAGAAGCTCTGATTCTGCTTCAAAGCCTTGACCACACTTCTTACAGCGGTGGGTTTTCGCAGGGTCCTCGGGTTGTTCTGCAGTCTCTACGTCTGGGCGGGGGTGTTGGGTCAGGCGATGAGTACGCAGCAGTCCAGCACTCCGGAAGGTTTCATTGCAATCTTTACATACCAACTGTTTCTCTGGACACACCTGTCTTCGATGGGATGTGAGCTGAGAAGGAACAGAAACATTTAGTATAGAACGGGCTAGATTCAAAGTTTGGCATCCGTGGCGTTAACGCAAACATTATACTCACTTCAGAGAACGTTTTAAAGCTCTCCTTGCAGTGAACACATTTGAAGGGCTTGTCATCCTTGCTGTGTGTTGGCTGGTGCTGTGTCAGTTCCTCAGATGACAGAAACGTGCGGTCACACACATAGCACGTGAACAGTGTGTTTCCCTGGAAACACAGAAAAAAAGAGGAGCCAAAGTTAAAACAATTGACACACAAGGAATACTTGGAAAATGTTAATCACATTGACTTAACGGGTAGCATCTTCTCTTGAATACACTCAAAGTTGAATATATATAAAATAAAATTTCAATTACACAAAATAACCCAATATAAAACAACCTAATCTCTAACAAGAAGATGCCCTTTGGCTTGTTGTCACTATCACTTTTTTTCTCTTCTTGCATTAACTAACAAAACAGTGAACACATTACTATGTTACAATGAACCTGATTCATCAATTCAGTACTTTGTACATTGTAAATGGGAAACTATATCTGTCCATCTAAGAGCATATATGGGCAATTTGCCCTACACAATATCTGTGATTGACATGAACGTCTGGTGAACTGAATGAGCGCACAGTACCTGCTGAAGCTGTTGCTTGTACTCTTCCCGGTGGCTCTTCTTCATATGCCTCTCCTTGGCTTTGGCGCTGCAGAACGTGATGAAGCACTGGAAACACTGCAGATTTTCATGCTGGTCTGGAGAGAGGAAGACGGGAGGAGATTAGAGAGATCAGGCAAAGTTACAAAGTGAATCTTTTCTAAAGCTGCGACCACCACTTACAGGGCTGAACAGGGGGTGCGGGAGGTCCGTTCAGGGTGATGGGTTTGTACGGTTCAGCTGGCTTTTCGGGGGGAGCTTCTGGAGGTGGATCAGGCAGTCCCCGTCCCATCACTATCTCCTCTATGTTCAAAATCCCAGAGTCCATCCTGGTGCACTGGAAGGTTCCTTCTGGCACTCACAACAACGTTCCTGCATTTAAACAAAGACACGA
Organism: Nibea albiflora; assembly: GCA_014281875.1. Taxonomy (NCBI): domain Eukaryota; kingdom Metazoa; phylum Chordata; class Actinopteri; family Sciaenidae; genus Nibea; species Nibea albiflora. Next base: position 12,400,941 of record CM024804.1, read on the forward strand.
GGCACCGTGAGAGCAAGGTTACAAACCCGGTGGAGCAGCATATCTGGTTGACAGCGGGAAAACAACACTGTTATAGCCCCGCACAGATGTCGTTAAATACGTTAAACCAAACAGATGACACAGTGCAAATAATTTGCCACGCTGGTTGGGCTGAGGTTTAAAACAAACGTGTTAACAAGACACCAAAACACACACAGCCTGCGGGTTGTTTAACTATTAGTGCAGTTTCCTCACAGGAATCACTCAAGTTTCAGCTCCCCTCGGCTAACGCTACGTCCGTGCCTTTTTAAGGCCGCTAAGCTAAGCTAACTAGCTCCGTGCAAGCATACGAGCCGCTAGCCTTCAGTTGATTACAATTAAATCGCCTTCATGGATCTGGAAGACCAACTGGGGCTGTTTACAGAAAAGGCAGTCGCTTTAATTTAATGTCTGTGCACGCAGCTAATAGCAATCATAAAGCAGCAGGCTATCGAGCGGGCTAACGGCAGTTAGCTCGCTTGCTACTAGTTAGCGCTAACAACACTGGCTGCCATTCAAAGAGACTTTCCGAGCCTCTCCAAGTTTAAACTCAATGTTTGGCGCCTTCGTGCATCTGTTATGCATCAATACGGCGTACGTCAATATCTGTACCGATAGTGGACGATGTAAAGAGCAAATGTGAGATTGAATAGACGTTAACGTTACCTCTAACCGCTCTTTGAAGGTAGTTTGACTGAGAGAGTTGACCCCAGAGAAGTACAGCGGATAGATCGGACACTTCCTGGCGTTTGGTAGCGATGAAGCCGTTGGTACAACTAAGATGGCTGCCGGGGGGTGACTGTACGATCCCAGGTTGTGATTGATAATGTTTAAATTAAACATGGAAATATCAAATACAGTTCAGCCGTGCGGTCAGAGAGCAGCGCTTTGTGTTGTGAGTGCGGGAGGAAACGTGAATCGTTAATAGAAACCAAGCACTAGTCATGGCTTAAACAGCTCTACTGTATGATAATATTATTATAAAATATTATGTTTCAGAATATTACCACGCCATTTAATAAACTGTATTGACTAATTAGATCTGCTTAAGCATACATTAGGACAGATATACCTTCACGAACATGGATTTGAACTTAACTACTTTTCTATTTAGTTTGAATCTATGGTCGATCTCTGTCACGTGACCCAAAACAACTTAGTGAAAAGTACTTATTTTCATTCACTGTACTCTAATTACTTTGTTTACGCCCCACTCCATTACATACAGCCCCCCTTTATCAGGATTGAATTGCCTTTATTACATATTTACCCACACATAATATTTTTAACTTATCTTCAACATACACACTATCCACTGTTTTGAAAGAAGATGATTATTTATTGTTGGCTGAGTTCATTTGGCGTTAAGGAGGTTTTTTGACCGTAATTCCTAATATTTCCTAATATCTCTAAAGTTGCCATTTCTAACAATTGCAGTTTTTAAACAATTCATTTTTAACCTCTGCTTATTATTTCACATCAGATTTGAACTGTTTTAAACTGTTCGATTTTATTCAAAACTTTGCAAATGCTTTGATATGTATTCAATTTTTTATTTCATTTTTAAACTAAATTCTCAAACTTTTTATGCTGTATATTACCCACTTCAAACATATCCAGCTCTCCGTGTACCACCAGTAAAACATGTTAAAATGCAGAAAGCCAACCCTCTTCAGCTACAGATGGTTCATGCAGGAGGAAAGTTTATTAGGCTTATTAATAGAACTTATTATTATTATTATTGAGTGTTGTTGAGTCCTGAAAAAGACCTGTTCAAGATCCAGAGCTACTTGAATAGAAAATGTATATTTTCCCAGTCTGCACTTCCCATTTAGAGTCATGACTGCAGTGTTTTGTTTTACCTCCACTTACCTAATTAATCATGTATACGCACTATTTCAAGGATTCCTCCATGTGAGTTTGAGAGCCAGTGTGTTAGCTCATAACTTTGTATTATAACATACCTCTGCATTGCAGTATGCATTTATATTCCTATTTTCACATGATCTTTTGTACACACACGTATATATTTATATACATATATACAAATATATATTCAAAATGTCTGGTGTCAAACAGTGTATGGTGCAAACATATGTTGAGTCTTTAAAAAAAAGCAAAAAAACAACGATGCATTTATTTCATCTGTCTTTTATGGTTTTCTCAAATTCAAATAAATAATGTTCAAATTCCTACAGGCAAAAACAAATTCATCATAGAATGTAAATGAGGTCAGGTTAAAATAAATAGTAAAAAACATCATGGGAAATGCTATGTACAAAAATCACTTTTCTGCATCTTTTCCATCACAAAATGTATGGCTGAGTTCTTTTTACAGTTTCTTTTGAAGACAAATTCTTCTGTACACTTTTTTTTTTTACAATGAATGACGATGTTATAAGCCACATCACGAAGCATTTGTTTTTTTAAACTACAATTAAAGCACAATAGTCCTGCAAAACAACGACACTGCCAGGTAAAAGGCATCATGGAAAAGTTGTAAGGGACACGAGGAGATGCTTCTATTTTTTGATTAGCTGGGTCGACAAACACCAAAAACACAGTTACATTCTAAACCAGAATGCAAAATGTTGACAGAGTGTCAAGTCTGCAGTTGACACTACTCTTTTCCCAAACTACCTTGATTATGGAAGTTTAAAAAGCAGTTGTGGTTGCGTGAGATACAAAGAAAGACACAGCACTTAAGGCATAACACTCGAGATGTTCTCTGACAGTCCCCAAAACGACACCTGCCTCCTTCTCCTTCTGCAAGCTGCTCAGGCCAGTGGCCTGAACCATCATACCGTGTGGCTGCATCTGGCATAGGGCTTTCTTCTACCAGGCTGGGACTGGGGTTTTCATTTGATGCATGTGCCTTCTCCATGGGATGTTGAGGGGGAACTGAGTCCTGGGTATCGGAGCCACTGGAGAGGATCAAAGCCTTGGATACCTCCAATCTAAAGGCCATAAGAGTCAAAGGTGCAGACGTTGCTGTGTGATCCTGTTTGTATAGGAGCCAGGAGTTGACCAAAGCCAGATCTGTTAGGTACCAAAGCACCGCTTGAGGCCAGCAGGTTGGGGCAGGGGCAGTGAGAGGGATAGAGTAAAGCTTTAGCAGATCTCTGTTGAGCTGAGCCGACACCTGGGCCTTCTCAAAGTTGTCGATGAGTGAAGCCATGTTCCTCTGGCCATTTCCAGCTGTAGAAAGTATGAAGCCACAGTGTGATCTGCGCAACATCAGCTTCCCATCGGAGCTTACAAACTCATCTCCGATCTGTCCTCGGGCTCCTCCCACCCTGCCTGCACCATGAACTCCGGCAACTAACAGACGCTCCAGCATAGCAGGGGTGGAGAGTTCCTGTTTGCAAAGAAACACCATGCTGCCTTTGGGGACCATTTTTTCGACAGCATCTTCTTTGCTGGACAGACCCAATTTAAGATCCACGTGTAAGAGCAAACCATCAAATCCAATTAACGTGGTACAGTGGAGAGACAGGTTCTTATCGTGTGTCTTCCCTGTCAAAGGAAGCGGGTACTGGTCAACTGCGAAATCACGGTCTCGTCTCAGCGACTGGCACGCCGCTTTGAATCGGCACAGTAATGGTTGAGCCTTCCACAGGGGGTCAGTCTGTGTTTTTGAACTGGTCAGATCATTTGGTGTGTCCCCTTGCCTCTCCCTATCACAATGCTGAGAAACATCACCTTGACTGCTTGAGAGATAAATACCTTGCGGTACATTTGGAAAGTCACAACCATTTCTTCCTTCATGATCATTACTGTTGACTGGATCCTTTGCAGGAGCGGCAAGCTTCAACATGCGAGACAGCTCGAGGAAACGGGAACGCGGCATGGCTTCAGCGATCAAGGGCACCTTGGTCAAATCCTCCCAGTAGAGTCTCGGGCTGGGAAACTGTAAAATAAACCAAAGGGCCAAATAAACTTTGAGTGGTCTTATGTCTAACCAAAAGAAGAAAAACATTCAGTAAAAGTATCATGATGGAATACAAACCCTTAAAGTTCCCATTGCAATGTGGATCCCAATAAATTGTGCAACCTCTCTGGCTGTGACAGGGTTGGGCATGTTGGACAATTTATGTGTGCAACTGGCAATCTCCACCCAGGTGTCCCAACCAAAATACTCAGAGAAGTAATCAATAGGCTCTCTCTTCCTGTTTTCCGCTCTTGGGGTTTGGAGCTGGCTCGCTGAAGTTGACAAACTTCAGGAGTAAAAGAAAAAAAGATCATAAGCACAATAAAGCTAATAAAATATGTTTCTAGCAATGGTATGAGAAAATCTGAATCTTAGTATTTTTGATACTAAGATGTGTTGTACTGACATTTCATCTGGCTGCTGTGCACAGTTTGTTTGGTTCTTGGAGAAATAGGCCATTATTTCTGCTTCCGAGTCAACCTGAGGATCAGATAATTCAAAACCACCCACATCCTCTTCATCGGAGCTCTGGAGCAGAAAGTCTCGGAGGTCTGGTGTATGCTGCCAATCAGAATCTGCCTGAACTGAAAGATAAATTATTGTATACAGATGAGTTAAAAGTGAAGTATGATGACCATTTTAAATATATTAAGGATGTTAATCAAGTAGCTACAAGTATTGGTCATCTAAAAATAGAAAACAAACCTTGTTCGACTGAAAAGTTCCTGATCCCTGGTTCTGACAACAGCCCCCTCACTCTCATTTCCTGGTAGTCTGGTGCAGAACGGCTCCTTTCATCTACTGCTGACAGATTGAACATTAAAATAGAGGACTTCCTGTAATCTTTCATAACGGAACAATATCACAGGAAATAACAACTTACTTAAATTAGCATCTGTTGCTTGATGTCCTGTTTGCAAGGCATCACTGGATGTCCCTGTAGTTAAATTCCCATTGTTGGTCTGAGCAGCTCCCAGTAGAACCTCCCTCTCCTCCTCCTTCACTGGATAGAAGATACACTGGTTGGTGTTGAACTCGGGCGTGACTCGGCAGTCTCCACTCTCCATTACTGAAAGCAAAAAACCCAAAACATCAATTTCTGAAAAGATGAATCCCTCAAAGGCTTACAGACCGTCAGTGCAGCCACCATAAGGCTTATCTAATCATCGCCTTTTAAAGCCAGAGCTAGGAAGTGATTAGTGTAGCTTACCAACCAACACCTCCAAAGCTCAGGAATGAAACACAGTAAAAACAATTAATTAGTGGTTTCCAAAAGGAGTTCGTTTGTGTTACATGTATCAGAATGTTTTCTGTTTACTTGACAACTTCAGTGTGACAGCAAGACTCGAAAAAGTGTAATTGCACACAAACCCCCCCTTAGGCCTGAAACTGGCATTTTCACATTCCTGTTTGAGTGTGTTGAGGTGGTTTGGACATGTGGTTAGGAAACACCCTGGGCGCCTCCCTTTGGAGGTGTTCTGGGCACATCCAACGGGGGGAACACCCCGGGGCAGATGGAGAACCCTCTGGAGGGACTATATAGTCCATCTAGCCTGGGAATGTCTCATGATCACCCAAAAGGAGCTCAAATGTGTTGCTGGCAGGGAAGGACGTCTGGAGCGCCCTGTGAAACCTAAGTTAAGCTAATTGCCTCCTGGCTAAAGAAAGCAAATGATCACATTTCCTTACAATGCTGAACTAGTACTTTAAAATGTACCTACAGTGTGGTTTAACACTTACATGGACTGGGGGTGTTTTCGATGTTGACTGGCTCCACATTCCATCGGATGTGTCTGCTGCCCTGTGTGTCCTGAACCTCATTCAACACGAATCTGGTCTCCTCCTTCACTAGAACAGTCCGTATATCACGATGGTGCTGTGACTGCACAGTTGCATTCTGTCTATTTTGACAGGTGGCTGGCGCCAGTAGTGGATCTGAGATATTCTCTTCAACCTTGATCTCCTTGCTCCCAATGTTTTGTACTTCATTCTCAGCACTGCTGTCCGAACCCTGGAGTGAAAACAAATGCAAGTTTCCAATGTTAAATTAATTGTTTGTTGTTAATGTATGGTAACTGATGAACACAATTAGCACCTCACCTGTCTTTGATTGTTCCTCACTGTCATCAGGCACGCTTCCTTGTCAGCAGTCGCTCTCTGTCTAGATGTGAGGAACTTCTCAAGTATGATGACTGGAGACTGGTCCCTGTTGTGTTCCTCTTGTCCTTGTAGTCCTCTTTCATTCATTACCTCCTCAACGCATGCGGTAACCGACTCCAGCTCAAACACGACTTGGTCTTCAGGAGATTCCTCTGATGTAGAGGGCATGGAAGGCACAGATGCTACAGGGGCAGTCGCTTTGTTGGCCCCATTCAATTCAGGAACGGTCTCTGGATTACAAGTTTTTGTACTGGCCTCACCGTCATCGTTAATTTCTGAATCAGAGAGGATAGGACGTTGTTCGTACACTACCTGACATTCTTCTTGTTCTTTCTCCGATTCTCTTTCTCTGACAGTATCTCCATCTGAAACTCTCTTTGATATCACGTCACTTCTTCGACACCCTGTTCCTCTTCCCTTGCCCCTTGTAGCATTTCTCATAACAGCTCCTTTCACTCCTTTTTTCTTCTGAACCAAAATTTCTTCCTCTTCTTCTTTGATTTCCACTTGATGAGTGGAGCATGACACGGTCTGTGAAGTTAGACTTTTTTCAGTTGTTTCATTACCAACTTGCCCAGCGCTTCCACCTTCAGTATTACCGGTTTCATTTGATTCACTTTGTGAAACAGTGTCTTCATGAGAAGTTGGTTCATCTCTCTCATTTTGGTCTCCAACAGTGACCAAATCTACCTCAAGAAGTAAATCCTCCTTAATGTCATCATCCGTGGTACCTTGGACTTCAGATTCTGAACTGGTATTCTTCTGCATACCATCTTTTTGTTTGTCCTCATCTGATGTCAAATGCTCTCCTGTCTCCAAACTCTTTGTCTGATTACTGTTATTTAATGATACAGATGTGAAATTTGGATGGGTCTTAGTGCTTTTCATTTGATCTGATGGTGAGTGTACTTCTGATGAGGTATGAGATTGATCATCTGCTACTGTTTTACTTCCACCTTTATCTTCATTCATTTCAATATCCAAAGGAGGAATAGGTAAAGAGGGGGATGGAATCAAAGCTGGAAAAGAGACAGTTCGGTCTCTGTCTTCTAATGCCATTTCTCCCATCTCAGGCTCAGTGTCCCAGTCTGTAGCAGCATTCATAATACCAACCTTCTCGTGCCGCTTTGGAGGCTGGTAAAGATCCAACCCTGAGACACCTTCAAAAATGTTCCCATTGGTGTAAGTGAGGCCGGGACTCTCTACAATATGCACCATCGCCTTGTGCTTCTGAAGGGATGATACTTCACTGAATCTCTCCCCACAGTCCTTACACTCTAAGGCACGCTTGGAATGAGAAGAAGTTATCACTCCTTCAGTCTCCACTTTTGAGGAGGCTTTACGTTTCCTGGTGGTCTTTGGCTTGGCTGGCAGTGTCTCAGGTGGGTTATGGGAAACCTGTAGCGAAGACAACAAAGAAAGAGCTTTCTGGTTCTTTTTGGGTCTCCCCCCTTTTTTCTTTCCTTCTGCTGTGAGACTATTTGTAGACTCACTTGTTGGAGGTTTGCATCTGTTGTCTTTACTCTCTTGGGGCATTGTTTGCAACTCATGGGGTGAAGCTTCCTGTGTCTTGCCTGCTGCCTTTGAAGTGTCTAACTTGTAAACTTTCAGCTGGGGCTGTTTATGACCTTTCAGTAGAAGCAGGGCATCTTGCGTTATGTGTGAGGCAGGTATGTCTGTTGAAGCTGTGCTTGTTTTTTCTTTTTCCTCTCTTGCCAGGTTTTTCTTTTGCTTCCCATCCTTTGCATTCTTGGGCGGATCTTTTTGCATTATTTTTGCTTGTTTTTTCTTTTTAAACACAGACGAGCCTATGTTTTTTTGCTCTATTATATGTGTAACAACCTCTGTTGCCACTTCTTTTTGCTTCTTCATTTTATTTTTTCTTGTATCTTCTTTAATTTGTTGCTCCTGTGGGCCCTGGGTTGGTGCAGGTGATTTTACGTCAGATACCAAATGTCCTGCTTTCTTGTCTCTTTTCCCCTTTCTTCCCTTCTTCTGCGATGGCATTTTCTTTTCTGAGAGATTTGTTGGTGGCGTTTTACCTCTTATCACATCTTCCTGCATTGACTGACACTGCTGCGATGGCTTCTTCTGTTTCTTGTTTTTCTTGTCTTTGCTTTGTGGACCAAATTTAACAACAAGATGTGACTTTTTTCTTCTTTGGCGTTTAACAGGCGGGGCATCAATTTGTAAATCATCCCTGTGCATAGATCCAACCAGTTCTTGCATATATCCTTGAAAAATAAATGCTCTGGCTGTTTTTCTTTTCCGCACTTTAACTAGTTCTTGAGCTGACATTACATTTACGGGTAACTCTGAGATCTGTGGCACCTGCTTTGTCTCTAATTGTGATGGAACCTCTTCTTTAGTGGAGGGGACCTCTACTTGAGACAGGTTCCCCACCTGCACCTCACCGTCCTTGCTATTTAACAATAATTTCTCAGATGGCTCTTGTTCAGACGGTACTTGATCAGCCTTTTCCTGTGTCTCTTGTGGTGTGGCTTCATCCATCACAGGGTCAACCTGATCTAGACTTACGGTCTGCATCTGTACATCAACCTGTTCTTTAGGATTAGTTTCAGATTCACTTGACGCTTGTGTAAGTGTGTCTGGTGGAACAGAAGGGCAAGGAGGAAGGTCCTGTTGTTCCCCTTGTAATGGTGTAAGCTCCAACTCAACTGTATGCAAAAGTGGTGTGGCTGATAGGCTGGTCTGATCATTTATTACAGCATGACCAGGAGTCTTCTCCAGTTCAGTGGTCGGTACCAGAGAGGAGGATGGGATTTCATTCTCTGGCATAATTTGGGATTGTTCTAGCTCCATGGTTGGTATCAACGCAGGGGTAAGTTCTAATATAACTGTTTGCTCAAGGTCTTCTTTCAGGACAACTTCCTCGTTCTGACAAACCATTTGATCAATAGGATCAGACTGAATTGCATTAATATCGGGCTGTTGGAGGATCTGATGCATTACCTCTCCTTCAGGTCTCTCTGTTTGTTCAGTCGAAACAAGTGTTAGCTCTACATTTTCACCTGCTGCTATCTGGTTACCTAGTTCTGCAAAAGAGGGGTTTTCTAGCTGTCCATCTGGCGTTATAGGTTCCAGTATAATTGTTTGTTCCATTGAAGGGTCCAATACAAGAGTCCTGGACTCTGTCTGTTTCAGTCCCATGAAATCTATTTGTGGTGGATTGAGATTCAAAGTCATTGGTTCTGCCAATTGTGATATCTGCTGAACTTCGAGTGGTGGGGCATGAGGTGGCACCTGCCCCAATATGACAACTTGGTTCACTTTTTGTACATTTCCCAAAGATTCAATAAGTCTGCGAATCTGCTCTGTATCAATATTAGCATCAACTTTTTGCAGAGGTCCATTGGGCTCCAACTGTAGTAGTGCTGGTTGGCAAATAGATATTGGAGTTATGATGGGTGTACTTTGCTTCACTTGCTGCCCAGCAGGGAGAGCATTACTGGCTGCAGCAGGCGACACGTTGTGCTTAGTTTTCATGTGATGTAAGCGTGTCTTGGTACTCTTGAAAGTGGCCTTGCATACAGAACAAGGATACTTTGTAGAAGGACCTAAAGATAATACAAGAAAAAAAAGTTGTGATGCACTGTGGTATTTTTCCAGCAACCTGAGAAATTTGTTTTCTATAATTGTACCAGTTTTGAGGATGCAACTATATGATAACAGTATGTTTGGTGTGCCTGACAGCAATATAATAACTGATAATACAGTGATTCCCACACATAAAATTTACTTATTCATGTCGCCAAGATATATTAAGAGCATCCAAAGTATATTTGGCTACCCATTTTATCTTTTTATCCATCAGAGAGGAAGGTGACATTAATGATCAATTAATTAACTAGTGGACAATCCCCTCTACTCTACCCTTCTACTGATAAAAGAGAGAGAAAGAGAGAGAGATTCTGTGTTTGATTAGCGTGCTAACATGATCACATTTGCTAACTAGCACCAAATGCAGTGCAAGTCCAGCTGAAAATGACGGGGATGTTATCATTTTTTTTTAAAGTAGTGATTGAGATAGACAAATTTAAATTTTGATCTGATGATGATGGGGCATCATGACAAAGTGAGGGATCAACAACATGGATAAAACTTGTCCTGTGGGGGAACATGAATGTCTGGATTAGATTTCATGGCAATCCATCCAGATATTTCCCTCCACAAATGTGAACCTTATTGTGGCATGAGAGGAAATTTCAGGAGAGTCATGAGGATTCATCCTTTGGGAACTATAAATGTCTTCACGAACTCTCATGGAAATCCATCAAACTGTTGAAATATTTCAGTCTGACAGACACCATCATTTATAGACCTATGGTGCTTTTAGCTAAAAAGTATGTTACCATTTTAATGCGTAAAAAATCATGAGACATCTGTAACATGGAAATGTTTCTTACCATCATCTTTCTTCAGTTGTGCTTTAGTTGTGGTGTCTCCCCCATCTCCTTCAGCTCCCTCTGGCAAGTGTGACACCATATGTTTCTGCAGCGCTTTGGACATGGTGAACCTCTTTCCACACTCCTTGCAAACATACGGTCTCTCTCCAGTGTGTGTGCGGCGGTGATACTTCAGCAATGTCATGGTTTTGCAAGGTTTGCCACAGTCAGTGCAGGCATAACCATCAAGGCCAAAATGGATTTTTTTATGAAGGGTGAGCTCTGATGACTTGTTGAAGGCATGGCCGCAGATTGGACACTTGAAGGGTTTCTTCTCTATGTGGGCTTTCTGATGGGCCATGAGCTCTGTGGAGTTTGTGAAGTGGCGGTCACAAACGTAGCAGGCGAAAAGAGCATTCCTCAGTATGCATTGTTCATATTCTGCTGGGTGGCTCAACTTCAGATGACGCTCTTTACTCTTGTGATCACTGAAGATTATGTGACACTCGATGCACTGCAGGGAGAGCTGAGATGCTGGAAGGAAACATGGCAGGAGGGGAATAACGTTTACATGTAACATACTCTTAGAACAGAGACGCATATTCATAAAAAGTATAAAGGCTTTCATAAAGACTGGAGGGTAAATATGTCAGCTTAAGAAAAAGAAGGGCACCATCATATAGTAGCTACTTATAGCAATAAAAGGAGACTGTTTTCTACAACTTCTGCTTACTAACAAGATCATGCTGTTTATGTACTGTCCCACACGGGATGTCAAATTTGGAAAGCACATCATTAATGTCATAAGTGGGAAGATGAGAATTATATTAAATATGAATATACACCAACTGACCACTTCATTAGGAACACTTTCAATGTGATCCAATGCAACAACCCTACTTTTATAAATCTTATAATTTTCTGTTGACACTATTATGTCATTTAAGTATTATGTTTACTAGGTTTAGTGATAGTTTGAAATAGTGTTAAATTGGACTGCATTGTATTAAGTGGTGTTTCTGATATTTTGGTTACCACATTTACATGCATGAGACGACCAAAATGTTATAAACACCTTTCAATATAATACACTCCTGCACAACAATAGCACCCACCAAGACCTTAATAATAAACAAAATGTAGAATTAACATTATAAGCTTTTTAAAAGTAGAATTTACAGCAGAGTTGTTGTTTTGGATCGCATTGGATTGTACAAGTGTACCCTAATAAAGAGGCCAGTCGGTGTATATGTATGTGCAGAACATGGGCAGATATATGGACCTAACCAAACTACTTTAGCTTTAACTTGTGTGTTTTGTTTGGTTGCTAATGAATACAAGAAATTAATTTACTTTACATGTTTAATCAAACTTGATACTGTATATCATGATAATTGGAAGTTCTTATTTTGTTAAAGAACACTGTAAAAAAGTAATTACACAATAAAGGTTATGCACAGTTAATTACCTAAGATATATATATATATATATATATACACACACACACACACATACATACATACATACATACATACATACATACATACATACATACATATATATATATTATTCACTGAAGAACATTGTGTATTTAACCAAAAACAACAAGTATCAACATGCTACAGTAATTCAAAACTACAGTTCAAACTACAGTAGTAATTCACAGCAGATTGTTTATGCTCTTATCCTACGCTTCTTATGCTGACCACCATGCCCACTTATTATCACATCATAAACTGGGATCTAAGAAATAATATGAATCTCTCAATTAGGACATGTTACATTAAAATGCATTTTCATACAGGGAAGTGTGTAGTCCTAAACTCAAAGTGATAATCAAACATCAAACGGGTCTTGTTCAGAGAGGTATAACATATATACAAGGTGAAATACTCACATGTGAGAGGCATAACCAGCGGTTTGGACATGTCCATCTTCAAAGGATCCACCATCGCCTTCTTGGAGGGAACATATTTCCTACCATCACGTACACCTTTATCCTGCTTCTTCGCCTTTTGCCCATCACACCCAGAATTTGTATTTGTATCGGGTACCGGTTCTGTGGGGGCACTGGGCTTTGAAGCCGAGTCCAGCTCCTCCCCTGCGGTGTTATCAGAGGACTCAGTCAGTGACTCAACAGCAGGCTCATTCTCCACCGCCTGTGTGACTGTCGTACTTGCAGGTGCTTCTGCCCGTGTCCCATTTTCTTGTGGTGCGATTGGTGTTAGAGTCTCAGCAGGAGCAGCTGACTTACTCTCCTCTTTCTGTGCATCTGGTTCACTTTGTCCTGGCTGAGCTTCAGTCTCAGCGTCCAGTGGTTTCTCTGCGGTTGCTGTGGTCACGGTGTTTGGACCACTGTTGGACTGGGTTGCACTCTGCATGGCTCGTTTCCTCTTGGCTTCTCAAATGCACTTGCTCATGTGTTTCTATTAAAAAAAATAAAAATAAATCAGGTTTCACACAGAATGGGTGTTAATTACGCATGCAAACTAACACATACATGGACACACATGGAAAATAGCAACCAATATGTTTATAAACTTTATAAGAAATAACAGTCTTTGCAGAAGTTGATCTTGAAAGCAGGGAACAGCATCTTTGTTATCTACATGGCGACAGCTGGGAGACCAAGGGATGAATGGGTTTAAAACATTTGTATTACAATAGGAGACCGGCGGACATGGAGAGCGGCCGTTGGAGGCTGTGGTATGACCCAGATTCAACACTTTAATGTGTATGAACGGAGTGCCGAAAGATGCTGTGGTTATTGTGGGAACAACCCACCAAAATAACCACAGATAATGGTAGCCTCGCTAGCTTAAATTCACTGATTTGCAGTAAAAACCTGGTTGCAAATGTTAGCATTTCCGCATTGTTACCGCGCCAAACGTGCTAAATATGGACCCACTTTCTTCCTGCGGCCTCTCTATGTCGCACACAGACCCGTGCTGCTCCGTGAAGGCAGGAGGAGGATGGAGATTTAAGGTTACCTGGGCTCTCTAGTCCGCCCGAACATCTCCGCGTCGTTTCCCCATCGCACAAAGCAGCCAACACTGAGGAGCCGCAGACGTCGCGACGTAACGTCTGACAAGGAGAGCGCGGAGGAATCATGGGAATTGTGGTTTTTCCAGGTGAGGTCCGCCACTCATCCAGCAGCGTTATCCACTCTGCTGAAACTACAACACAACTAGACTACTACACAGCTGTTACCAGTTACCAAACTTAGAACACATGTAGTGGTAAATAATAATAATCATCATCATCATCATCATCATCATCATCATCATCATCATCATCATCATCATTATTATTATTATTATTATTATTAAGTATTAATTGTTGATAATATAATTATAATATTGTTATTATAATATTGCTCTATTTAATTGATTGATTGGTATATATTTCATTTTGATTACTACAGGCAAGTACAGTACAGGTCAACCTCAATCCCTACACCTAATATTTATATATTTTTATATACATTTAACAGTTAGTGTCATTTTGTAATATAAATTCTACAGTTCAGGCAAATTATTTGTTTGCCTTCTATAATTAGTTTTCTTACGTATATGTAAGAAGCAGAGCTGTAAGTCTGTGAGTTTAAAATACTTAAAAACAGCTATAGTAAGAGATGATGTCATTGTATTTTTTTTTTATTCTTTTATTATTGGTAAAAAAATATAAATATATAATAAAAAAGACTTAAGAAAGAGACAACATACATATACCATAAAACAGTTACCCTGATGTAAGAAAATGTGGGTGGAAATTAGATTAAACTGTGCCTGTGTTGTGTGTGACAGGGTACTGGGCGGACAAAGAAATGGATATAAAGTTAATGTTATAGCGATAACTGATATGTAATGTGATGACATTATTGTTATAATAGTATTGTGATAAAATAATATGAGTACACTATTTGTCATTACATTGTAATAATACTTAGAGACTCTAAGAACCACCTCTCCCAAAAGCTGCTCGTGTCCTTCTACCGTTCATCTTTCTACATACTGCACCTCTTTTTGGTTTGCCAGCTGTACAGTTGCAGAGAGCGCTCCGGAGAGTCATCAACACCGCCCAGAAAATCATCGGCTGCCCCCACCCCTCCCCGGAAGAGCTTTATAGTTCCCACTGCCTCAAAAGAGCCCAGAACATCATCAAGGACCCATCCCACCCTGGCCACATCCTATTTGAACACCCTCAGGCAGGCAATACGGGATATTAAAAACCCACACAAACCCTAAATGACCAAATGAAATATTTCATGGACTGGTGCTCTGTATACAGTGTATGTATGTGATGTTTTTAAATTTTCCATGTTTTAACCATTTTGTCTCTGTTTTTTTTTAAAGCTGCGTTTAGGCGTTTAGTAAGGTTGAACAAGGCACTGTATCTCCTAACTGAAGTAAAAAGTAGCAGCCAGTTGGTGGTGCCATTGCAGCGTGTGAAGCAGAATCTTGTCCTCATGGATGCACCGGCTGTAAAATCCCATTATGCCAACCACAGGAAACCTCCATAAAGCGATAATATGCTGCACCATTAATGCCATGACTGTTCATACCTCCATATGTTTTATTAACATTAACATATTTAATGATCCACTGTGCTGCTTAAATAATATATATATGTTGTACTTTTCCATAATATTGTAGTAACCGCATAAGAAGGAGCTGAGACTGCTCAGCATGGCAAGCTGATTAGCCATGTCTTATCTCATGATGATCAGATTTATAATGACAGGACTTATAAGTGGTGTGATTGCATGGAAGTCTCTTGAGCACCATTAGCTCTCGCTGTATTAACAACCCTGTCATTACTCATCATACCAGCTCACTCAAACGGGCGCTGATTGCAGTGGACCGATGAACCACATGGGCTTATAGTAATTACTTTTATATGTGTAATAAAATGCAAGGAGGCCCAGCTCCCTCACTGTTACTGTGATTCATTAATTAATACATATATAGTGCAACCATTTTTAAAATTTCTATCAATGCTGTCACACCTTAAACACACTTCAGCTCCTAGAGTTAGAAAGAAACACAGTGGCACAAATCTAAAGCAGCTATCAGTATATAGTTTAATTTCTTTGCACAGGTTTATAATAAATCTTGTCCTAGGTTTAAGTTTTGGTACATATAGGTTCATGTAGAAAAGTAATCTGTATATTGGTCTCAAGAATAATGAAACATAATGCATAAATGTTTAAAATACACTTGACATACTTCAAGAGACACTTGTCGGTATAACAGGTTGGAAATAGTATAGTGGCATAGTGTCATCTCTGTGAATACACTACATTGTGTAAGAGTCCAAAATACATCATTTCCCCTCTGCACATAAAGACAAACACACTGTTTGAATGCATTTAACTTTATTTGCTTTCATAAGTAGATGCAGGAGGTATCAGGTTTTAGCAATGTTTTCACATACCTAGTTTATATATATCAAAAATAGACATTAAAAACCTCTAGGATAATCTTAAAGCATGGGCTGTTGAGGTTACTCGGATTATCAATCTCACTACAGCAAGTCACAGCAACAGTGACTTTCTAAGGACACTAGATACAAATTCATCAACATCTTAAACGTGCAATCTTCAACAGAAAACAAATGCTTCTGAAGCTTCAGCCCTCAGTAATATCCTGTGGTATAGGCAGCTCCCCGGTAGCATGTTTTATATAATGCAAATGCAGCTTTGCCACTTCATCAAAGCCCATATCACACTCACAACACTCCCATTCCCAATACTTATGCTCCCTATGCTTGTGTGTTTCCTCGCCCGGCTTCTGTCCCGCTCGTGGCTCTCCAGTTTCTGATGTCCATTCATCGTGTGGATCAGATCCAGCTGAGCCTGGTGGCTCGGAAGACTTGAATTGATGAAAAGGCTCTCCGCAATCTGACTCTTCAGAGTTTGTATGATCCCGAAGCTCAGCCTCCTCCCATTGCTTTTGGGTCGCAAGTTCTTCCATTTCCGGCTCCTCTCTTACACTAGTCAGACTATGTGTCTTCCTGATAATATGAAGACTAGTTTTTCCTCTCTTTCTTCTGATATTCTGAGGCATCCTGCTCGACCCTACATAAACTCTGTGATGCTTTTTACGGTGCGCAATCAGATTCCCAGGCAAAGAAAAGCTCTTCTTGCATACTGTGCACTGGAAAGGTTTTGCCCACTCAGTATGGGTGTTGTAGTGCTTTGTGAGCTGCGCAGACAACCTGAAGCGCTTGTGGCAAACACTGCACGCATGTTTCCTCAGTCTGTGACCCTGCAGGTGTGTATCTAGTGCCCCTTCATCTACAAAGCCTTTGGCACAACTTAAACACCAAAACGGTCTCTGCTTATGGAGGTCAACGTGAGCCATCCATGAAGTTAAGGAAGTGAAGTTCTTGTTACACTGATCACACCTGAACGGTTTGGATTTCAATGACTTGCGCGACTTGTGAACTCTCAGGTGACCACGTAGCCGTGCTTGCCTGATGAATGCCATCCCGCACTCTGGACACTCGTATTTACGTAGTTCCTGGGCACTTGTTTGGATGGCTCTGGGTGGAGTTGGCTGCTTTTCGTGCAGCTGTTGGTGTTTTCTGAAGGAAACCAGATAAGTATAAACCTTTCCACAGACTGAGCAAGTATAAATTTTCCTTTGTTTCTTATTCATCAAGGCCACTCCAGCACCCTGTGGTTCTGCTGCGGGACTCCTGTTGTCTCCCATCTGACCTCCTTCGTCCTCCTCCTCCTGCTCCTCCACCTCCTGCTCCTCCTCCTCTTCAAGGGCATGCTGGTGCAGGTGGGTCTCGAAGACCTCCAGGTCTGTAAACCTCAGTCCACAATCCTCACATTTAAGGCCCAACTGATTGACTATAAGAGAAGAAAAAGGAACAATTTAGATATTTTGTGTGAAATTATTGTCAGCACATTATTATCTTAAAGTATATTAAATAAATGAATTAGCAGATAACTTCTAATATTATTAATAACCTGATTTTTTTCTGGTCTAGCAGCAGGGAGAAAAAGCTTGGTCGTTACTGCTAACATGACCTGTGTTTAATTGCAGCAGGCAAAACTTACGAGACTGAGTTGTTGCTCTTCTCTTCATTCACAGATGGGGAGCAATTACCAGTAAAGCGTTAGGTCAACCCGTAGCACTCTTCATAAAATTATTTAAATCTCATTTCTCAGGATTTGCATATTAAAACATGCATTTTTAGCCTTGTTCTCTGTAAAGCGAGTAAATTTTCTGTGACCACGTGTATACCACGCAAACAATTCTGGTACTAAAATTAAGGAAATATGACTTTCAATTAAAGTATTTCTAAAGTTAAAAATTTTAGTATAAAGCAGAAAACAGATTGTGAGATAAATTATGATCAGAGGAGACATTTTTAAAAAGGAATAATGAATCATTGAAGTCTTTTTTTTTGCAAATTTAGCATTAAATATGGTAGACGTAAATATAATTAATTCATTGGTATTGGTAATGTTTTTAATGGATTAGTTAACTCCAACTTTAATTTGATTCTAATTTAACACTATAAAAGTGGGGTCACACTTCAGGCTTCACATCCATAACGTGCTGTATATACAACAGACAAAATGATGAAGTAATAAAAGTCCAATGTTCTGTAGTGTGAAACTAACAAAACAAAAACTTCTCTGTGAAGCGAAGTTATAAAAGTTATGTTTTGTGTCAAATTAAGTATTTAAATGCAATGCTGCGGAAGTACGCGAGTACTAATTAGTGAGAGGATGAGTGCCAGTATTAACAAATCACACTGGTGATTCCACAAACATACAGATCAACTAAACTGAGGCTGAATTAATTACACAACCCAGTAATGCACGCAAAAGTTAATCAATTTATTTTTAACTTTTTAGAGAAGCTTTTCTTCATCGTTTCAGAAACAGCAAGTTAAACAAGTAGTCAAATGGTATGTTGGTCATCTAGAGAGAAAAGATTTTCATAAATTAATATAGTATAACATCTGTCGAACTATACAAATACTTTTTCCCACTGCATTAGTGGTACAGTAAAGTAACAACTATCTATTTTACTTTAAGTAACCTTGCCACAACACAGAAATATAACACTGAAAAGGAAAGAACATGGGAGCTTATACATCAGTTAATGCAAAAAAAGAAGTATTGTACGTAACATACAATCACTTGTTAAATTAGTTTTATGGTAGTAACTGGTTCAGCTCAAAACTTCAATCAGGACAACCAGTTTGTACAAACAGTGCACATTATTGAATTTCATATATCTCTTCTGCAAATTGGACCTTGTCTGGTCAAACCTCGGGTATTTAAAGCAACACCAGCAACATTTGTATGCATTTGTTGCGCAGAATTATTTCAGTGTTAGTGTTTCAACAGCACTGTCATTATTTTGTTTTTTAAATGCATGAGGACAAACACGTACATGCATAAACGATTCTGAATCTTTTTTTTTTTTTTTATATGAACTACCATACTTCATTCAGTGACCCCCAAACATATTAACATGGCTCAAAACTATACATTTGTGAAATCTAGAAGGGTTATTCTCGCTTAACATTTGTACATCTTCTAATCCAGTGTAAAGGAAAGCCTGAGAATAGGAATATAACCAAAGGAAGTGCTTAAAATATAAAAAGGATCCCAAATAATATAGAAACAAATGAAAAATGTGTCGCTACTTAACCTAAACAAACGTCTAACGAGTAATTTGTTCACACATTTAAGTAGTTTGGCAGCCTCCAAACAGCAAAAATCTACAATCTACAGTGTCATTTCATCTAATACAGTCCGCGGGCGTGTTCAACATAGTGCTGGTGCAAATCAGTTTCTTGACAAAAAGTAGTTCCACATTTAAGGCATGTAAGGCCATTGGTATCTCCTGATGAAACAGCAGCAGGGCCATCGCTCTGCCTTTTGTTATCACCGATACATTCCTGGTGATGATCGATAAGGTCCTGAATTTCACTGAAGGTCCGCGGGCAAATAGAGCAGTGATATGAGTCATTGTTACAGTGCTGAGTTTCATGTTTCTGTAATGCAGTCGGTGAAAGGAAGGCTTTGCCACAATGTTGGCACTTATGGCTACTTTGTGACTGGCTGTCTGGTTTAAGTATAGCTTGGTTCAGTGTGGAAGATGGAAAGGACTTCCCCCTGCAGTTGGCAGAGGGGGCGCTGGGTTTTAGAGGCTTTGAGGTTATAGCAGCACTGAGCCTATAGCGGACCTCATTCGGGAGACGACAGCGGACCTCATCGTGCCAGGCGAGGTGTTGCTGCAGCTGATTCTCTGTCCAAAAGCCATGGCAACACAGGGCGCAGCAGTAAGGCCGGCTCTTTGCCTTGGTCTTATGGGTACCTAAGTGTTCCTTTGTTTGGAAAGCTTTCCCACACTTATCGCACTTGAAAAGGCATTTGGCTGTATGATCCGACAGACGGCTAAGAGATGAGAAAACCTCAGCCGTGTTTTCAGGAGTCTGGATCTCCTGTTTGGACTCGTGTTTTGCTTTCAGGCATACTTTCTTATGGTCAAGGAGAACGCCTGCTGAACTGCACTGCTCGCCACAGTCAAGGCATACGATAAATTTCGCAGGCGGGGGTTCTGTTTTGATTTTCTTCTTTCCACTGCCAACAGGGCTATTACTCACTGTGGTGCTACCTACAGCTGGTGAATCCTCTGTCTTTTTGACTTCACTGCTTGAGGCTGTGATTTCCTCTTTTATACTCAAAGAAACAGTATTTTTGCCTTTTGTCCTCTTTGAGTGGGCCTGCCATTTGTGGGCACGCAGACCTCTTGCTTTAGCAAAGGTCATAAAGCAGAGGGGACACTGGTGAGCCTTCGGCTTCAGCGTCTTTGACACGGACTCACTCTCACTGAAGTTGACATCAGCTTGTTCTGGGACCTGGTCAACTGAGCTGAGCCTGCCTCCTTGTAGATCAGCAGCGTCCAAAGTGTTACTGTGCTCGCTTTCACAGTGGGCAGCTAGAAGTGACTCCTGCACAAATGTTTCGCTACACTGTGGACATGAAAACTCATCTTTCTGGGAACTTTTGTTCAACTCAAGCTCTTGCTCAGTTTTCATCTGACACTGAGGATTAAACATCTGGTGACGCTGGAGAACACAATGGTTAAAAAACTGCTTGCCACATTTGTGGCACTGGAAAGGTCCGCCCTCTGTCTTGTAGCTAACAGTTTTCGAATCGTCATCTTTTAGCAGGGACCGCGAGAATTTCTTTTCTTTGTGCCATCTTTTGTGGGAGCCGAGGGCCGAGTTGGACATGAAGCGCCTCCCACATTCTGCGCAGTGAAACAGTCCTTTACTTGCCTCTTCTTGTTTGGGTTTCTTAAGAATTACAGACATGGACAGTTTTGCTTTTGCTAGAGATTTGTAACCTTCAACATGAACTCTTTTATGAAAATTCAAAGCTCCAACCACTGAAAAACTTCTGTCACACTTGTCGCATTTGTATTTCAAATCGCTTGTACTTTCAAAGTCGCCAAGACCTGTTTGACTTTCCATTTTTAGCTCATCACAGTCATTTACGTCAATATCAGCTGTCATTTGCTCAGACATTTCCTGTGCGTGGACATCCTTACTATCCATGTCATTATTATCTGAGGGCTCGGTCTTAGATTCAGCTGCTCGACTGTCTCTTTTAATGCAAAGTTTTTGATGAGCCCTCAAAGAGGCCTTGTTGTTGAAATGTGCCAGACATGTTGCACATTGGAGATCTTCCAGAGTGACAGTAGATCTCGGTGACGATGGCGAGTGCCCAGTCTCGTAGCCGTGGCTTTTCATATGAAACTGAAGTGCTTTGGCCCTCGAGAACAACTTCCCGCAGTCGGGACAGCTGTATGTGTTCTTTTTCAACTGCTCGACCTGATGCTGGAAAGACTTAATAGGCGGTGGGAGTAACTGGTCGTTATGCACAACCTGGTGTCTGAGGAGGCTGGAAAAAAGGCGGAATGACCGGTTGCAGAGTTCACATTTATGATTTCCATTTTCATGTTTTCGCATGTGCAATGCCATAATGCCCTTGTGACGGAACTTTCTACCACACACTGGACACGCGACCTTAACAGTGGAGCGTGGGTGTCCATTAACAGAGTGCATGGATCCTTTTCTCAGCCTCAAATCTGCACACTGAGTCTGACTTTGTTTATGGTGAGAGTAAGCGCCTAGAGACCAAAAACCCTTCCCGCACTGTTCACAATGATAAATCTTTGGGCCGAGAAGGGTTTTCTTTGGATTGTACTCTTTCTTGGTGACTGAAATGTTCTCCTTCTTTTGTGCGGAGCAGTTTTTCATGTGGTTATACAAGTTAGCTGCATGCAAATAAGACATCATGCAATCTGGGCACTGGAATGGTTTTCTTTTGGGATGATGTAACTGGTGAGAGACCAAAGCAGACAAACGGGAGAAGCATTTACCACAATCACTGCATGTCAAATTCTTCTTCTCCAATCCCTCTGTCTGGTACAATACATTACTCGTGTTTTCATTCTTGTGTTGTTCTATGTGACTGCAGTGTGCTGCATAGCTACTGGCTTCATGGCCACATGTGTCGCACGTGTAGACTGCCTCTGACTGACCTTGAGTCTGTTGTCTTCTCTTATGAATGCCATGCCACATTCTGTGAACGCGCAGTGATGAAGCGCTAGAAAACCAACGGTAACACTCGGGACAATCAAATCTTTCCTCTGTGGTTTTATTCTCGGCTTCCCTCACTATCGGTGCACAATGCATGTCAGCTTGCTCAAAGTCAATTTGTACAATATTCAAATCCATCTCTGGTTTTGAAACAGTGCTGCCGGAGAACGCTCCAGTGTCGTCGTCATCTCTTACTTCCTGATCTGATTCACAAAGCAGCTCAAGATCAGGATTCAGGTCTTGGACGGGCTCGTCCTCCGATTCACTTGCACTGATCACCTGTACATTAAAGTCCCCAGGCTCATAACTGTCCATGTCTTCATCAGTCTCATTTACACGCGAGTCTTCTTCAGCCATATTGGTAGAAAGCAGACTCTCAGGTTCGTCTGGTTCCTGCTCAGTCTCTTTTGTTGTTTCGCTTTCCAGAGTTTTCTCTTGGAGAGTCGGCTGCGTCTGGGATTCCTTCTCGGTTTCTTTAAAGACATCCGTATGATGAAGCTGATGAGAGTGGAGTGCTGAGGCTCTCGAAAACTTGAGCCCACAATCTTTACATTCAAATGCCTTCTTTTGTAGCTGACACACCTGATGAAGAAACGACTTTGCCGGAGTTTCGTCACTGTGTGCCATGCGCTGATGCCTGTAGTAAAACGTCAGAGTCATGAATTCTTTTCCGCATTCTTCACATGGGAACCGTTTCGCCGAGTCATTTGAGTGATTGGCATGCCATCGCTGGTGGTTGAATAGGGCAATATGCCCAGTGAAAGCCTTATTACACTGACTGCAGTAAAACTCACCGCAGTTCTTCTTTGGTTTTTCTTTCATTTCTTCAGGAGAGCACTGACTGTTGCGGCTAAATCGCTGATGTGTTTTAAGGCGCATCAGAGCAGTGAAAGCTTTGCCACATGAACACGTGAAAGGTTTTTCATCCGTCTGGGTTTCACTGGGCTTGGCTTCAACTGTTGACTCCTCGGTGGGACATGCATCTCCTGAACCCCTGTTTCGTGGTTTTACTAATTTCTCCTCATGACAGCGACGGTGTGCATCCAGAGCTGAAGCGCGAGAGTAATTCCGCCCACAAGACTCGCACTGAAACGACTTCTTTTTCAAATGTTCAAGGTCATGAAAAACTGATTTGGCGGCCTGTTTGTGTGAGCGCTGATGGTTGAGAAAGTGTCCAAGCACACCGTAACATTTCCCACAGTCTGGACATTCGTAGGTGTGCTGCTTTGATATCCCAGAATTTATTTGAATAGTAGACCCTTTTTGGGAGGTGTGACCGTGGTTCTCCATGTGCAAGTGAAACTCGTTTGGTTCATCAAATGAGAGTGAACAGAAAGTACAGAAATTGGCTGTTTCGCCGTCCTTTTCTGCGTCGTGTAAATCATCCATCTGGTCGTCTAAATAGACGGTTTCTTGTGGGTGCTGATGGCAATGCTCCAAGAAGGCTGCCTCCTCTCTGAAGGCTTCTCCACAATCCCGACAGCAGAAAACCCCAACCCCTAAAAATAGAAAAGGGGAAAATAGGAGGTCAAAGCCACTCCTGTTTCCAGAGAAAGAAAGACAGGAAAAAACAAAAAAACAAAACACAAAAACACAGGTGCACACCAACACGTCTTTATTTTAAAAAAGGTGATTAAGCTTTACAGTATAATCAAGAAAATTTGGTACCGGAAATACAACATTGTCCATAAAAAGAACAAAACACTCAGTTTCACCACAGAGGGGGTAACACAGTGATAAGCCAAAGGACCTTGGTAAAGTTTAGTCTTTTGGTTATTTGACAAGATTGCTGCAGAACATGTTACATGTCAAATGTTACCAACAGACTGCATGTTTGCAACATACAGTTCCAAACATGTTCTTACAACGCTATGTTAGATTATTAAACAGCTCATTTGTTGACTGAAGCGGTTGCACTGAACTGTAAAGTGCTTTTAAAAAGGTGAAACATCGGATTTAAAGCAGCCAAACATCATATGCCTATTGAGGTTGTCACTATTAGAAAGCTTAAGACTTTAGTCTGGCATCACGCCACCAAGCAGAAGAAGAAGCTACAACATTCAACATATTCTGATGCTGCCCTCAAGTGGCACTTGACAGTCATGTTTTTGACACAGAGTTAAAATTTACTTGGAAGTGGAAGCAGTTAAAGAAGCGATAACGTTGTTGACTCTTGTCTGGCAACCAAATCGACGCCACTAAACTCCTTATTGTTTTCTTTTCAACACCACTGAATGCTTTTTTGTTTGTTTTTTTTACATTGCCACGCAGAGGAGAAACAAGGAGAAACAACGCCCTTCCTCTAAGTCCATCATTTGTAAAGAATGGTCCTGATATGAGATAGATATATGAAGCGACTTATCAAACTCTAAAACATCTGCACATTATCCATGTGCACTACTCCCACAGAGTCTGTAGCATTCATTTAAAATTAAGTCATTTAAAATTTATATCATTATACGAGGACATAGTTAATGTTGCTAGCAGTTATACAATCTTGTCAGGTTATTAAAAAGCTCAAAATATTATTAATTTAATAGCATATTATTATTTGTCATATCCTCCTTATAAAAGTACAGTCAAACACTGTCACTAGGTTGATTTACATCGATGAATGAATACAGAAATATTGAGGTTATTTTGGTATCTTATGAAGCTAAACTATCGTTTAACGTGCACACTGATCTGAAATTCAAGGTAAAGCTTGTTTGACTGATGCTGGATGGTTAATAATCATCATTAATGTTAAAAGCATGCTGCAGACTGAACCCTGGGCCTCACAGAGCATGCTCTCCCCCTGAACTGCCTCCCACACGAATATGACTACATATACCATAAAATCCCACAGTGCATGACGTGAATAACACTCTGCAATTGAGAATAACGCTGTCACTCGTTGATTTTTGTTTTTACAAGTTAAAGAGGATATTTTCACTTTGCTGCATGCTCCAATACTAATAACTGCAGGTCATCTTGGCGTGCTGATCAACAGGACTGCAGTAACAGCGTTTTTAACTCATTACATTGAGCATAGTGCTGCCGATAGATTCCTTATAGCATGCTTTGATGCAAACATGCGCCATAAAACACGATAGAAATATCCTGTTGACACTTTTTACTCCATCTCCAGTGGTTGCTTGCCAGCTTTGTCTCAGACTGTTGCTGTGTTCAACAAACAGACCACCGTCAGCCAGGCGTGGACGGACAACAACGCAGCCTAATGGCGCATTATTTTGACGGCCAGCGTTGCGCATTTGCCGCAGACTTGCTGTTATTTCACCAACAAGCTGTTTCACTGAGCTGAAGCTGGCCTGGCGTTTAGGAGGTCGCTACGCCTCGGCAGCACACAGGGTGCTGCACAGATAGCCCTGTTCACGTTTAAGCGACGGCCGCTGGATACTCACCATCGCCGGTGTCCTCGGACGATGAACCGATGTTGTTTTCGGACGCCGTGTCTCCACCGTGGGGTCCGTTTTCAGCCCTCTCCTCCTCTCTGCTCGCCGCGTCCATCTTGGCTCTGTTTGGCACAGCTAGCTTGCTCTAGCTAGCGCTTCGTTAGCTTCACAGCGCCACCGTTTTGTTTTTTTTCTAAAAAAAAAAAAAAAAAAAAGAAAAACTCAGCACGACGCCAGCGTGAAAAAAAAAATTCAACAATTAGTCTGCTAAACTATTCCGTCACCACATAAGAAGACGGCATTTTGTACTGTTTGTAGCAACACGTCTGGTGATGAACAGCGCGGCTAGCTGCACACACACCTGCGCGGTGTGGCTGTGTGTGCATCCCTCGGCGGAAGTGGATTCTTCTTCTACTGTTTTGTTTCCTTCAGGCACAGCAGGCTGACCTGCAATCACTGCACTGAAATACGAAGAGTGTGACTCTCTCAGGTTTACTCACAGGCTGAGCGGAGATGTGATGCAAATACAGTACAATTAAACGTTTGTCCCTGTTGACTGTACCAACACTGCACACAGTT
Source organism: Nibea albiflora (assembly GCA_014281875.1). Classification (NCBI taxonomy): domain Eukaryota; kingdom Metazoa; phylum Chordata; class Actinopteri; family Sciaenidae; genus Nibea; species Nibea albiflora. Next base: position 12,427,076 of record CM024804.1, read on the forward strand.
ATATCACTTATTTCCCAAACAGTTTCAGGCTGCTTGTGGTGTGTCATAGAAATAGTGGATTTCAAATTGAATCTTTTCCTAACAGTGAGGAACATTTCGGGTTTTTTTTTTACTGAGTTGATCCACTGTTTACATTTAGTCTGTTGTACATAGATATGTATATACTGGTCACATCCACCTACCTCATGTACAGAACACAGCCGTTTGTAGAAATCATATTTATTCCACCATCATCAGTCCTTCACCCAGTTTACAAATGTCTATAGAAAGATACACATCTCCATATATATCTATATTTATTCAAAGATACAAAGATATAAATATGTATATAGTTATTTTTATGTCTGTTTTTGCGCCTACCTGTCATGTCCCTTGTTTGCTTTGTACTCACGTCTATACCTGTATGTACAATTGAGAGCACAGTGAACTGTAGTCAAATTCCTCATGAGTGTACACACACCTGGCGATTCTGGTTCTGACTGATGCACATACACTATGAGGATCTTAAATGAGGACTATTTATTCCTCATTGCCTCATTATTGTTATTCATGTTATGGTTATTATTGCTATCTTCATACTATTACTTGTTTAGTTTCATTACATACAAATGATCCAACATGCATGTCTGTATACTTCACTGTCCACCTTTTTCTTGTGAGCTGCTCTAACAGTGTGGGATCATTAGTCTTAGTATATTATTTTAATTTACTTTTTAGATACTTTACTCACATCACTTCCATAATTATTGTTATGTATTTCCTTCCTTATTATTATGATCTTACGCTTAATCAAAACCTTTAATCAAACAGAAATTCATTGTACTAGGATTGATTATATGTGACCAACATTGAAATCTAAGAACCATAATGTTATCAGTAAATAGGAGCTTGGGTTGGAGATTAATCAAAGTGACTCGATGCAGAGCGTCTGTGTTCTTCCTCCATGTAGGCAGAACTTCAGAGAAAATTCTGAATTTTTTAATCACAGTTTGCGTTCATCAATTTTGATGCATACTTGCTTTATACACATTCAAACTTCCAGACAAATTCAAAATTCACCATGAATCAGGTTTACCTAACAAGCACAGTGCAACACACGCTTATAATCAAAGGCAAGTTTTATTTAATCCAATATGTAGACACCATGGGAAATTTCTATTTCTTTCCATGCTAAAACAGTGGATAGAGGTAGAAGGGCACGTGTGTTTTTGAATCTTAAGACGCTGAATGTTAAGACGCACGGGGACGATTTTGTTTTTTTTGTTTTTCCTTGTAACAAATGGACCGTGTGTTTATTTTACAGTAGTAATGAAGATTTGCGGTCACTTACAGTATTGGGCCACCAAAGCTACTCAAATGCCCGTTATCATAACAGAGGAGATGGGACTTCTGTACTCAGCTAAATCTACAGATTATGGAATGAAATCATTCAGTATTCACAAAAAAATACATTGACTTTTACTCGAGAGACTCAAGTTTTTATAAATATGGGTATATTCCAATCTGAAATAATCATTCTGGTATGAGATACACATTACATGGCACTCATCAGTTTACAGCAGGTGCACCCAGAATCAGTTTAAAATCTAGTTTATGACAGACACTTACTGAATATGAGTGGTCTGATCGTTTTGATGAATCAGTTTCATGTTTGTCTTGCCATTTTAAAACTATCAATGACAAAACATCACATAAATCCAAGTTTAATTTATTACAAAATTCACTATTTGACAACAATGTCGTCAGTACTTAATATGATGACGCTACTCTCTGCCTGTTCCCAATCATCACACAAGAGTTACACTTACAGAAAACTCTTAACTGTGAAATGACCTTTTACATTTAACCGTCACATTTTGTGTTTACAGATACTTTTGCTCTCACCAAATTGACATGACGTGGAGATATTTGGACCCATCGGACGACCGTGTGAACACAAACGCCTCCTAACAGGGTTACGCCGCATGTAGTCAGCCTTACGTTTGTATGTTCTGACACATGTAATCTGTGAGCCCAACAACCCGCCCTCCTCAAAAAACAAAAACCTACACATCTTTAGATGATCTTAAAAAGAGTTGCTCTGTGTTTTGGGAGTGAGGTCACATTGTTGAGTCTACCTTAAGCACAAACTAGGCCTAGAATACCAAGACAGCAGACATGCAGACTGTACTCATAAAAGGCACACAGTATACTGTACATGAAGAAACACAGTTCAAATGGTTCAGGACGTATGAACGGAACTATAAAAGTACTAATATTATCTAAATCTAAAGGTCATTGGCAATAAATGAAATGTAGGCTGTAGAACCTGATTAACCTGCACCCCTCAGAAGTTGTTTAACACAAGTTAAATATTTGGAGAACTTAAATGCATTTAAATAAAAAAACAAACAGTGAAAGTAATTTAGTGGCACGCTTATTCTATACCCTCTAATACAAACATCACTCTGTGCAGTCTCACCTGGAGCTGAGAGACTTCAAATCAAAACGTGCAGACTAAATCAAGTTTCACTGTTATCTTTTTGTTTCTAATGCCCGTCCACTCAACTGGTCAAACTGCACGAGCGAGGGTCAAATACATGAGGTTCCACTGACAGAAACGTTATTCAAAGAAAAAAACAAAACAAAACATAACTAAGTTGTTTCTAGTGTAGAAATGTCAAATTTCTCCTTGTGCATGTTGCAAGTAATGCATTTGTAGATCCAGCTCCCGAGGAAGTGAGCACCCGCATATCATGCACTGGAGAAGTCTTTCTGGAGCAAAAGGCAAACGGGGTCCGAGTTTGTGAGGTTCTGTCCGTGGGGCGAGCTGAGGTAGGGGCAGGGTCTGTGGCATGTGGGGCCTCTCGCTCATGACTGCCTGTGGTGTGAAAAAGATATTTGGGTGTGGAGGTCTGGAGAGTGCACCAACTGCAACAGAGTGAAGAGGATGAGGGCCGGGCAAAGCAAGAGGGGGGAGCGGAGCAAGTGGAGGTGAGAAAAAAGGAGAAGGCTGATTTATGATTATTTGAGTGCCTGTTACCATTGGTTGCTGCTGCAGCTCCTGTCCGTTCCCTGGTTTGAGTTGGCCGGTGAGCAGCGTTTGCGGACCCACGGCATTACTCTGGAAGCCCCATACTGCCGTTCCCATCCCCTGGCCAAACCGATGAGGCTCGTACTGAATAGAGATGGGAACCTTCTGTGATGCTGTCTGGTTCTGTGCCCAGCCGGATGACGCCTGCTTCTGCTGCAGCTGGAAATCTTGATTATTTACTACTTTCTCAGGGGAGTTTACAGTCTTTGGAATTCCTGGTGGTGTCTGTATGTCCCACAAGGTGCTACTTGCCCCGTGAGAAACAGAAGTTGAAACTGGCATAGCACTGCTTTGGTCTATTTGAGCTGAGGTGGATGCACCCGCTAAGCCTGGAGCCCACTGCTTTTGCAGCTCGCAGCCGTTCCATGGCTTCTCTGGCTGGCTAACAGTCGACGGTATAGCTTGAGGATTACTCATGTCCCACACTCTATTGTCCTCTTTTTTAGTAGGTGTGGATGGCTCCTTTTGGGTTGACACTGAGGCACCTGGCCACCTTGGCAACTGAAGCTCTTGGCCGAGCTTATTGGGAGAACCTCGCGAATTTGTTAGGAGAGCAGGTCGGATGCTCCACAGAGCTGCCCCGTCTATGTAAGACGAGACAGAAAAATCGTGTTGCAAAGAGCTTGTGGAAGCGAGCACTGTTGACGTGGGCGTGCTACTCCAAGTAACAGGCTTTACTACAGGCTGCCTGAGCTGCTCTATGTCGCTCACCGCTGATGGGCTGGATTTTTTTGGCACAGCTGCCATGAGGGAGCTGGCAACAGAAGAAGCACCCTCTTTCATGTGTGATGACTCTGAATTCTGAGCAGGTGTGAGCCCTGACTGTGTTACTGAAGCACTGTCTGCCCAGCTTCTGAGATGATGCTGCTGTAGGCCTGCCTGTGGTAGGCTGTCAAACTGTGTCTGCTGCTGAGACGATGGGACAGGCATCACCTCTCCGCCGTCCACCTTCCACTGCACTGGTTGGGGGTGTAGCTCGGACTGCCACGGCTCCTTCTGCTGTCTGCCTTGTAAATCCATGCGAGATGAGGCCATGGAAGACTGTGGAAGAACTGCCCTTCTGTGCAACTCAGCATCTCGCAATGCGGAAACGGGATACAGAGACGGCTGAGAGCTGACCATCCCTGAGCCTCCCAAAGGTCTAGACCAGCCCCACACCAGCCTACCACCTCTCCTCCCTCGGCTACCCCTGCCTCTCATCCTAGCACCCATGGGGAAAGAGTTATACTGACTGAAACCCTGACGCTTGCGCGCGTGGATCTTCTGGTGCACGAGCAGGCTGCTGAACCAGGAAAAGGTTTTGTGACACTCCTCGCAGCGATGAGGTCTCTCGCCCGTGTGCGTGTTCATGTGATCACGGAGCAGATACGCTAGTCCGAAGCTCTTGTCGCACAGGTCACATTTGTGAGGTTTGTCGCCATTGTGTGATAGCATGTGGTGCTGCAGTTGGGTCTCGTCGCTGTAGCCTTTGCGGCAGCTGGTGCAGCGGAAGGGTTTTTCCTGATGCAGCTTTTGATGCGTTTTCATGTTCTGCAGGAAGGCAAAGTCCTTCCCACAGTCGGGACACTTGTATGGCTTCTTGCCCGTATGGATGATGAGATGTTGTTGTAAGTAGCTACTAAATCTAAAGCCCTTGCCACACACTTTGCATTGGTAAGGCTTGTCCTTGGAATGTATGCGCATATGCAGCTCTAACACTGAGCGGTGGCGGAAAGTTTTTCCACACTCGGAACATTTGTATGATTTAATACTGATGCTGTCACTTCTCCATTTCACCTGCACGTTGTCACTGCTTAACGGAGTCATTTGTTTTTTAGGCATCATCATCTTTTCTAGATATTGTGCTACAGACTTGTGGACACTCAACATGTGTCCATTTAAACTGGATTCGTTACGAAAAACACTCGGGCAGTGCGGACAGGTGTGTCCTTTGTCCCACTGTCTGTTAATCTCACCGGGAACTTTGGGAGTTCTCTCCCACTTTTCATACTCTGCCTCGTGAATGAGCATGTGGGCTCTCAGGGTAGCTGGTGCCGAGAAAGTCTGGGGACAAAGGGGGCAGGTAAAAGTGCGTTTCGCTTCCTCGCTTTGATGTGCATTCTCTTTTCCGGCCCCCCTGACTGCCTCCTGCACAGGCGCGGGGTCCGGCTTGCAGGGCGGCTCGGTGGGGGTGTCGGTTTCACGGAGTCTGTGCTGGCGGCAGTGTGCCTTCATGTTCTGAGCAAAGGCGAATTGTTTACCACATTCGGGGCAGCGGAAGGGCTTCTGGCCCGTGTGCAGATACTGATGCTGATGGAGGAGGCTGCTGTACTTGAAGGTCTTACCGCAGATGTTGCACAGGTGGGAGCGCGTGTTGTCCGTGTGCCTGCGACGGTGGTCTTCCATGACGGAGTAGTGTTTGAAAACCATGCCGCACTCCGGGCATTCATAGGGTTTCAGGGCGGTGTGACATCGCTGGTGGTAGCGCAGGGCCGTGGTGTTTGGGAAAGTCTGACTGCACTCTTGGCATGTAAAGATGCTCTCGTGGGAGTGGGTCATCATGTGCTTAGTGACAGACACCTTGAACTGGAATTCTTGGCGGCACAGGGGGCAGTGGTAAGGCTTTTCTACTGTATTGCAGCAGTTGTGGTCCCGTAGCTTATCCACAGTAGCGAAGGTCCTCTCACACTCTGCACATTCAAAACTGCCCTCCTCTTTAGTCTGCATCTCCCTCTTTGGAGTAATAAGCTGCTGCTCCTTCTCTTTATGGTCATTCCTGTGTTTAATGAGGCTGCTGCGGTGCTGAAAGGTAAGGCCGCATTCTTTACAGGTGAGGGGCGTGAGCTCGTCCTCGTGTGCGTGAAAGTGCCGGTGAAGGTTGAACGTCTCGCGGCGGCTGAACACCTTCCCGCACTCCTTGCACGCCAAACGGCACTTTTTTGGCTTAGCAGTCAAGTCAACGTCCAGCCCTCGGTCTGCCTCTTCTTCTTCGCCTTCAACCACCTCCTCTTCCTCCTCCTCGTCCTCCTCCTCGTCCTCCTCCTCCATCATCCCATCGGCTTCTCCCAGCGGCTCCATCCCCAGGTCCATCTCTGTGCTCTTGTCATCTGAATGTGAGTTGTCCTCATCGTTAACCTCCTCTGCATCGGCTGCAATGTTATCATCAACATGTGCATCCTGCTGCTGCTGCTGCTCCTCCTCTCTAACACTACTGTGGTCTGTAAAGAGAAAGTGCATCACAATAACAACTTAGTAAACACCCAGCCTGCACACATGTGACACAGCTCACCGCGTTAAGCACAGGCTAATCTACCCACATCTGTGGGATGCGAGTTTGGTTGTGTTATGGCAATCAGCAGAGTTGACAGCGTGTATTGGACCGGTAGTGAGCTCCAGCACAGGTTAGCCAGGAGGCTAACGCTAACAGTAAAAACACATTAACACCGTTAGTTAGCACGGCACTCTCACCGTTTTCCCGCTTGTGTGCTTTCGCCTCTTCTTCTTCTTCTTCTCCTTCTTCTTCTTCGCCGACGTCGTGGTCGTCGTCTTCAGTCTCAGACCAGTCGTAAGCCCGCTGCTCGTCGCCGGGAGCCTCGGTCATTTTCTCAGCCGTCGTCGGGTCGTCCGGTGTGTTGCATGTCGTCTTGTCGGTTCCAGCACCGGACTCGACACTAACCTCGGAATGGCTGGCAACACAGCCGCCGCCGCCGTCGTTGCCAACGGTGGCTGCGCTCTGCTCATCGCCGGGGCTCTCTGTGGTTTTATTAGGTGTTGATTCATCTCTCTGATTTAAGCTGCATCCCGGCTCCACCGCCACGGTCTTCTCCCCAGATGTTTCCACCTCCTCCACAGGGGATTTCTGTCGTTTTGGAGACTCCGCTGGGTCTACGGCGGCCATGTTTCCCCCATGCACCCCCTTGTCCAGAACACACAAGGATCATGCTAGCCAGCCTGAGCAAGGAATGAGGTTTCCGGTGGAAACTTTCAAAATAAAACTCTCATACCTGTCAACCAGCTGCACGTTCAGCATTTATATATTTATATATACGACACATCCACAAGTCGTCATCTGGATTTATTTGCAGTCCATGTCTGACTTTTATTAAAGTTTAGTTACATTTCATCAGAACAGCAGCTATCTACAAAATATATATGCTGTGCAAAACTACGTAGATGATGGCCATATGCTGTTTCTTTGCAACTATCTACAAACACATCCATCATACTGCATGCAAGATTATAATAAATAGCCCCTACATACTTATGTATGCTTTTAAATTTCCACCAGAAACGTATGAGTTAAAGTCTGAAAGCCTACCAGGATGTAAAATGTCTTTAAAATGTAGCACTTTTGTCTCAAAACACACTGAACGGAACGGTCCAACCAAAGCTGGAAAAGTATGTACCGTGAAACTGTTTTTTTTTTTTTTTTTTAAAAAGCACAAGCATACATTAGCAGGTAATTACTATAGCTGTATAACTACAATATATGGTAACAACTGCAGATTACAAGTACTTTATGACATTGTAGTTAGTGTATCAGGAGAATTGAGGCAGAACCGAACAGCTCTGCTGTAAAGCATGTACAGTGACATGCATATTAAACATCAGCACCTACAGTATGTTGTTGTCCGGGTATTGAAAGTCCTCATGGGTGGAGTTGTCACTCCAGAGAGCAACTGTTTTTCAGGAAGTCTTTCAGCACAAAAATATGTGTGTATGTCTGAGGAACCGAGCTAATGTTAAGGCCACCCTAGTATCTCATGTGTCTATGTTTCTTATCCACCACAGTCCTCTCTGAAGACAAACTTAAGTGTGAGATGCAATACTGATTTGGAGTCGAATGTAAAAACTCCAAATGATCTTTACAGAAATACTGTCGATAGAAAAAGAAAAGAAAAAGAAAAAGAGTACAATTGTCACATTTTTAAACATCATGATGTGCAGCAAAGTACTCTCTCCTCAGCGCCGCCTTCTGCGCCTGTGATCAACAGCTCTTCCGCGCCGAGGCCTCTGCACGCTTCCATTCATGTCTGTGGGTGGATCAGAGGGGAAAGTGCCATGTACGTCAGGGGACGATGGTGCAGGTACCACCGCTACGGCTGACTGATTATTCGAATGCTGGGTGACCGTCGGCTGCTGCTGTATTTGTGTTTGGGGCTGCTGTGACTGTTGTTGTACTACATGTGGCTGCTGCTGATGTTGCAGTTGTGTTTGCAGAGGTGCTTCGATCCGTTGTTGTGGCTGCTGCAGCGGTGGATCTATGTGTTGTAGCTGCTGCTGCTGCTGCTGAGCTGGCTGTGACTGTAAGTGCTGTTGAGGTGTTTGTGATTGGTGTGTTTGTTGTACACGATGCTGCTGTGGCTGCGGCTGCGGCTGCGGCTGTGGCTGCTGCTGGGCCTCAAGCACTCCTAGCAGCCTTTGCAAGAGGACATTGTTTTGTTGTAGACTGACTGCTAACGTCTCTTGTGAAGCAACAAGTGTCCTCATGTCTTGTCTGAAACCTTCACCAAACTCCCGCAGACTCTTTTCAACCCGGTTCCCCAGCTGAATCGCTGCTTCGCCTAACCCGCGGAGCTCGTCTTCGAGCCAGGAGCTGCGCAGGGGGGCTTCAAGAGGACCCTGTTGTGCTCCAAGCGATGGCTGAGGACTGCTAGGCTGAGGGCTGCCGTTGAGGAAAGGCGCACTGTAGAGCGGCGAAGGAGGCAGCCATCGTTCGGATGGAGGGGGTGGTCCTATGCCTAGACCCAGTCCTAAACCAAGTTTCTCCTCCATGCTGTTCTCTGGCTCACAGTCGGGTTCTCCCATGTCTCTGTCGCGCTCAGGATTGTCTTCATCTTTCTCCAAACCATCTCTCTCCGATCCTTCCACTCCTACACCTGCAAAGAGGTATCGTGAATGGACACAAATCGAGTAGCTGCATCTATATAAACCACAAAGAACAGCAGCTAAGTAACTTATTTTTACCTGTATCAGAGTCGGGGAAGCATGGGAAACTAGGCTTTGGTCTGGTGCTTTGCTTTTGCCTGGCTTGTTGAAGTCTGGGGCTTGTCTGAGAAGGACGGCCAAGCATCGAGGCCCCTCTGCTGGACGGCAGGTAACAGCTGCGGTGGCGAGCGTCCGCCAACCTGCCACCATTGCGCCTCTTCAGGTCGTCCCAGCGCTTCTTCACCTCCCGAAGGGTACGCGGCACTCTGGACACAGCGTTGACTCTCTCTAGGATTCCCGCCCAGATGCGCTCTCTCTCCCGCCGCCGCAGCCTCCCCGCAGGACCAAAGAGCTCTCCTTCACACCGGGTGACTTCTGACACCAACACCTCCAGCTCTGCTCCGCTGAAACGACTCTTTCTTTTTCCTGCACCACCAGCAGCCAGCGCAGCTGACATAGCTCTGTCTGTCGAGAGAGAGGTGAGAGGACAGCCCAAAAGGGAAAGGAAAAATATCAAGTGAAGCTAAATATACTGTGAAATGTGCTTCGGCATTGTCAGTCTTACTTTCGGTGTGCCAAGCCAAACTATATTCAGCTGTAACTACTTTTGGCAAGGCATCGAGCATTAACAGCAACATTTGTCTCAATTTTACTCCGGTCCTTGCGGAGTGACTCTATTGGCGTAAAATGTTCACTCAATAAAACAAAACGCTGTCTTTGGATAGATGAAATGCATCGCTGCATGTCCTGGCTGGCCAGCTGGACACAGCTGATGAAGTCATTTTATTAAATAGCAGTTAATTCCCATTAGGGAAGAGTGTAAAAACATGTATTCAGCACAATTTTACAAACAAACAAAGAAATGTGCTTCATCTCATTCGGGCTTACTTTGTTCAATGGACAAGAGGTCGTCTGAGGACATGCCGGGGGCCATGATGTTCGGATGCACCACTACCACGTTGAAGGGGAGTCCCCCAGGTAATCCACTGCTCTGGTCGCAGCTGCCCTCCGAGTCCTCATCCTCCCTGGGGAAGCCGTTTTCTGAGGCTCCCCCTCCAAAGGGTCCCTCCGGAGACTCCACTTTGATGTGCATGGGAGGTGATTGCTCGTACAGCAGCCCCCCCTCCTCGTAGTACTCAGTCATGGGTCAGACCTGATTTACAGCAGAACTGACTGGCGGGCCAATTCTGAGAGCGGCAGCTGCTGCCCCATTAACACGAATTCAAGGTATGACTGAACCTGCTGCTAAAGACATTACAACTCTTCAGTATATCAGACTATTATGAACCTGTTTGGGCACAGCTGCCGCACACACACTATGGTTTCATAGGAAATACAGAGTGAAAGTATCCTTAAATGTTTAACACTATGAATCAAGTCATTGCTGCAGCTCAGTGACAGACACAATCCAATACTACACCGACTCGACTTTTATGGCCAGCTGCAGCCACTCAAATCCATGTCCATCTTTTGCATTCACAGTCATATGTTAGTGAAAACATACACACACTGTGTCAAAACATCTGGAGCAGGCTGAGGGCTGCATCTGCACGTCCAGCTGTTACACAGAGAGTTTCATCATCCAGGCAGAGAATCGCCTCCAGAGCTGAAATACAACAACACAACACAGCACTGCTTACAACCGTGCAGCATGTTGAAACAGCCTCGCAGTCCTGTCCTGAGTTACGCCGATGTCTCTATTCTGTCGCATCGATGCGCATTTCTTTCTGCACCACATCCGCAATGGTTGCGCATTCCGCATACATTAGGTGCTGATCTTGCAATGGAGCTAGCTGTGAGCTAACAGGCTAAGCAGAGTCTCGGGTGAGGCGGAGGCGACAGCCGAGCGGACATGATGAGAAAGCGGGCGCCGTTGCGTGTCTTACCTCATGATAGCTGCACATGGGAGGCAAAACAAAAACCAAAACACGATCCGTGCAGCTGTTAGCTGCAACCGATACACAAACCGAGCACCGGCGCTCACTATTGGCGTCACTGAGGGGGAGACGTTCAGGACCAATCAGAGTTTGGAAATGTTGAGCAACGTATCCCGGTTTATCCTAATGTTTGTGTTTGTTTGTTTGTTTGTTTGGACCCTGCAGAGATATTATTGTATTTTCATGTATGTTTTTTTAATATAATTTATTTATTATGTTTTTTTTAATTACAAAAAAACTTTCTGCGGTGTTTCCTCACTGCAAAATGATAGGATAAGGTTTCCATAGTTTGTGGTGTTGTGTTGGGGATTTACTGTGTCAAACACTTATGTTTAAATAGTATGAAAAGTGCCGTACAAATAAGTACGTTACGCAAATAAGTGTTTTACTATTTAAAGACCGTTAGAAGTAATAGTAATGATTATTTTTATTTTATTTTATTCTATTCTATTTTATTCTCTATTTTTTTTAAACCTGCCACTCTGGTGTTTCATCAGTGTGTTTTTGTGTAGAAATTGTGGAGCTGTTTTAGTGTGTCAAACATTTTGTGCTATGCAAATAAAGTCTGATTAATTGATTGTTTGATAAGTGATTCTGTGTTCTAGGTAGGTATGGTAGTTAACTATTTAGAGACAGTTTAAATGACCACACCTCGAATTAACTAACAAATAAAAAGTCTGTCAAGAGGCAATTCATCATATATATACAGTATGCTCAGTATTTAATAGGCCCTTTTCACAGCAGCTATTTTGACATGAAATAGTAGGGTCAACACAGGTGTTTCCAATCACCGTGGTGCAATATATGCAACACAACCTTTATTAGTATCATTGGAAACACCCGTTGACCCTACGAATTCATGCGAAAATGGCTGCTGTGAGAAAGATCTATTGACTTTAATGGAAGCAGTAAGTCTCAGCATTTCCCCCCCTTTTTTTGTGTGTCCCCTATTGTCTGTACTGTACCTGACTAATAATTAGTGATGATGAATAATTTAGGAAATTATTTGGAATTTGCCCAAGATTCATTGGAAAATATCCAACTAATAATCAATGATTTCTTTATGTCTAATGTCACTGCAATGATGTTTTTAACGTATCTAATGAAATACATTAATATCATAACTGTACACTTAAATATGAGAAATATCTGTGTGTTTTCTTTTCAGTATTTGTCACATAAGTAGTAATCTAAAGGTTCTTGGGTTCTAAAGGGTGGAGAGCTGAATCTGTATCTGTAGATTACAAATTGAATGAGTCATGGAAATCCATGTGTTTTTCTCTCTGAACATGCTGCTGTTTCCCAGGTTGGATAATGTTTAAACACTGTGAAAGGTACATAGAAAAAATCCCAGGCTTATATAAGTCTACCTGTATATAAGCCCACTGCGTCTGCTTCTGTTGTGTGTAGACAATCATGAAGTACTTCATTCTTCTGGCTCTGTTCGCTGCAGCCTGTAAGTTCTTGTATATTTAGTGTCTGCTATGAAACCAGTGTTTCTGTTGTTTTAAGAGTGCAGAGTTTAGGCTCTTAAAATAATTATATCTCACTGTTTGTGTTACAGTTGCTGCTCCCATCGATGATGAGGATGACAAGATTGTTGGAGGCTACGAGTGCAGAAAGAACTCTGTGCCCTACCAGGTCTCTCTGAACAGTGGCTACCACTTCTGTGGAGGCTCCCTGATCTCCAGCACCTGGGTGGTGTCTGCTGCTCACTGCTACAAGTCGTAAGTGCACGCAATTGATTGAGAAACTCCTTAGTCTTACTAAAATCACTTCACAATTGCCATGTGAAACAATAAATTAAATCCACTTCCATCTCTCTGTAGCCGCATCCAGGTGCGTCTTGGTGAGCACAACATTGCTGTCAATGAGGGCACAGAGCAGTTCATCAACTCTGCTAAGGTCATCCGTCACCCCAGATACAGCAGCCGCAACCTGGACAACGACATCATGCTCATCAAGCTGAGCAAGCCCGCCACCCTGAACAGCTACGTGCGCACCGTGTCCCTGCCCTCCAGCTGCGCCAGCTCTGGCACCCGCTGTCTGATCTCTGGATGGGGCAACACCAGCAGCTCTGGAAGTCAGTACAAGACTGCAAATATAACTCAGAGATCTTTTTTGACACTTGATGAGGTGTGAATACTTACATGTATTGTGTTTTTCTTTTCTAGGCAACTACCCTGATCGTCTGAGGTGCCTGGATGCCCCCATCCTGAGCGACAGCAGCTGCAGGAACTCCTACCCTGGTCAGATCACCTCCAACATGTTCTGTGCTGGATTCCTCGAGGGAGGCAAGGACTCCTGCCAGGTACGAGCTACAGTCATCATCACTGTTTCCTGAAGTGGACACATCAAAGTTGAGAACACCTCTGCTCACATCTTGTCCTTTCTCTGTGTCATATCAGGGAGACTCTGGTGGCCCCGTGGTGTGCAACGGTCAGCTGCAGGGTGTTGTGTCCTGGGGTTATGGCTGCGCCCAGAGGAACAAGCCTGGTGTCTACGCCAAGGTCTGCAACTACAACTCCTGGATTCGCAGCACCATGTCCTCCAACTAAAGTCACTTTACTAGAGAGGAACATTAATCCAAGAGATGTCTGACTATGAGAACTGTTTGAAGACAATAAAAGATTAACACCAACCTCACTCTCTGTCATTCCTTGTTTTGTGCCTAGATTTACCAATGAAGGAAAAGAAGAGAAATTATAATTCTCCTTTAGAAATAAATAGAAGATATATACCCATAAACTCATAAACCATGCATGAATAATATATTAAAAAACATAAATATACATATTAAAAATGCATTACACTAATATTCTAAGTAATAAAACCAAAAATAAAAAAAGATATATAATGCATAAGTTTATCAGCAACCAAAAGTTGAATTCAGAAATCAGCTCATTTACATTTATAAATTGTAGAAAAAACTTTTTGGCATTTCATTTTGCTGATTGTTCAAGACTTATTACTTCATGACGAAAGGTAAATTATGACTGCATGTTTCTCAAATCAGTAAAATATCATGTAACAATTTAAGGTAACTCAATCACCTCTGATGATAAATGCTGTGTTTGTCATGCGTTTGATATCTACAACAAATGATCTATCCTGAAATACATATGCATGTGTTCGCTTCTGAACATGAGTGTGACCATTAAGGATAATCAGAAATACTGTATGGAATCATATTATTTTACAGTAATATTCACTTAATGTGTCACCCTAACATCAACAACTAATAAAAACATTTTAAAAATGTGAGACCAGAAAGTTTCCCCTTAAAAAACAGAGAATGTAACCAAACATGAATACAATATTAATATATACCGCAATGATACATGAAGGTTAATGCACAGATGGGACATTTTATACATTTGCTATTACACTGCATTAAAATAAGATGCTTGACAAATTAAAACTAGTTTCTATTGTGTTATAAATCAGCGTGAACAAACAGGAGAGACGTGAAAATAAAAATCTTGAACTGGAGGTATATTTAATTATATAAACATTATACATGAAATCGGATAACTTATATACATTGTCAATATAAAAGTTATTGAGTTTTATTCCAGATGATGGCATGTTTTGACGATGACTTGAAGTAATTTGAAGTACTAATGTAGCACATTTGACTGAAAAATAAACAGGAATTTTAAGGATGTAACAAGATTTCCTTTATAATAATATTTTCAAACAAACCAATGTGTACATAGCTTTCGTAAACTAAGTATACGTGACCGGTGTTGGGACCAAAGGCCACGTTATCAGTAAGTTGGCTCTAGTCTTCCAGATGTGTTTTCACACATAATGGTCAGCAAGTGTGGGGTGAAACTGGAAATACGTGTTCATGGCCAATCAGATAAGAGAGGGACCAAGTGGGTTTAAAAGGACCCGCGGGGCAGCTGAGCTGACACTGAGGCTCAGACAGGAACCATCATGAAGGCTTTCATTCTTCTGGCTCTGTTCGCAGTGGCTTGTGAGTTTAAATCTTATTACTTTGTGTAGAAGTGAATGGCTATTTAATCTACGATTTCTGTGAAAAACTGTTTGCCAAACATGAATTTAGGTACATTCTTTATGTCTCTCAGATGCCGCTCCCATCGATGATGAGGATGACAAGATTGTTGGAGGCTACGAGTGCAGAAAGAACTCTGTGCCCTACCAGGTCTCTCTGAACAGCGGCTACCACTTCTGTGGAGGCTCCCTGATCTCCAGCACCTGGGTGGTGTCTGCTGCTCACTGCTACAAGTCGTAAGTGCAAACAATTGATTGAGAAACTCCTTAGTCTTACTAAAATCACTTCACAACTGCCATGTGAAACAATAAACTAAATCCATTTCCATCTCTCTGTAGCCGCATCCAGGTGCGTCTTGGTGAGCACAACATTGCTGTCAATGAGGGCACAGAGCAGTTCATCAGCTCTGCTAAGGTCATCCGTCACCCCAGATACAGCAGCCGCAACCTGGACAACGACATCATGCTCATCAAGCTGAGCAAGCCCGCCACCCTGAACAGCTACGTGCGCACCGTGTCCCTGCCCTCCAGCTGCGCCAGCTCTGGCACCCGCTGTCTGATCTCTGGATGGGGCAACACCAGCAGCTCTGGAAGTCAGTACAAGACTGCAAATGTAACTCAGAGATCTTTTTTGGCTCTTGATGAGGTGTGAATACTTACATGTGCTGTGTTTTTCTTTTCTAGGCAACTACCCTGATCGTCTGAGGTGCCTGGATGCCCCCATCCTGAGCGACAGCAGCTGCAGGAACTCCTACCCTGGTCAGATCACCTCCAACATGTTCTGTGCTGGATTCCTCGAGGGAGGCAAGGACTCCTGCCAGGTACGAGCTACAGTCATCATCACTGTTTCTGAAGTGGACACATCAAAGTTGAGAACACCTCTGCTCACATCTTGTCCTTTCTCTGTGTCATATCAGGGAGACTCTGGTGGCCCCGTGGTGTGCAACGGTCAGCTGCAGGGTGTTGTGTCCTGGGGTTATGGCTGCGCCCAGAGGAACAAGCCCGGTGTCTACGCCAAGGTCTGCAACTACAACTCCTGGATTCGCAGCACCATGTCCTCCAACTAAATGGACAATTCTCCAAAATGGGCAGCGTATTCCAAGTGTTACATTGATGAAAAATGGGCTTTAAAATGCCAACAATAGTGCCCAAAGTCTCCATGTAAACATTGTGAAGTTCAGTTGTGTGTAATAAACCATGTTTTCTGTAATATTTGTTTGACATCTCTCGTGTCTCTCCATGTTTAGAAAGTAATGTGTGTACTAGGCATACGTCTGAGAGTATGGTTGTGGATTTACGTAAAACATTAAAAAGCATTTTGGGAGGATGTGGTGAAACAAGATTTGCTCTCTAAAATATTCATCTAACACCCAAGGAAGGTGTTTGGATATTTGGATCTCAGTACATACATTGGTAAATTATAACTACTATACCTGTGTTTCATAAGGTTTATTATATCTAAACATTTACAACACAGTAATTCATTCAGGTCAACATACAACAGGTCTGAGGTTTTCAAAAGAAATATCTCAGATCAAGCTTACATCCATCAGATTACAATAAGCATTGAAGGTAGTGTTTAAACACGTGCTTGCTTGCAGGGAAGCAAATACTAAATAAAATTTCAACAATATTCTGTGTAAAACAGAATTATAGTATCTTTTAGGGTGTTATCTATTGCAAAAGTTAACAAAAAACACCTTTTAGGTGAGGTGCCAGGGCTCAAAGGATATTCAAAGACAATACCCACCACAGGCACAGTCTATTCATCCTGCTGCTGCCTGGCAGCACTGCCGTACCGCATAGACTACAGAGCAGCTTCTTTCCTAAAGTCATCCTCTGCACTCCACCATAATAAGTTGTTTTTCTTGTGTAGCAGAAAAGGACTTACAATATTTCACAGAGCAAGCAAACAAATGAACCTTGAACCATCAGACGGACGTGAAGGGAAGGCTTTGGAATATAAAAGTGGCTCATCGTTTCACTGCTCTGTCATCCACTTTTTAATTTTGATTGACATTAATTACCGTGCATGATAATAAAAAATAAATCTTGTCTGCAAAGGGTGACAGACATTTTAAATGTCAGAAGGCAAAAGCAGAATGTAATAAAATATACATTTTAATCACATTTTTTTGTTTTCCGGCAGAAACCTTCTGATTAAAAACTGTACAAAAACAAACGTAAAAGTAACCGTGAAGGTTGGTATCTTTGCATTCGCATTTCAGGAACATATTTAGTTACACACTGAGAAAGCTTGTTACGTTATGGGTGTACATGAGCACTAATTTCTTTTAACAGTAATGTTGATTCACATTTGATCAAAGAAGCAACATTTTACATCTTTAAAACACAATAATTGACCAAAGAAGTGTGTCCAAGTGTGCAGCCACGTTCATATTAATCCTGACTATATTCAGGACAAATATGTGACTTGGATTTGTGGTGTTTATACTATCATAAGATTCAGACAACTGATATTTCTTTGAAGGCTGCTGTTTCTTTACGAAGAAGTAATGTCTTTCACCTGTATTTAATTTAGAAAACTCAGCTGAAAGAGAAACAGACATTTAAAATATAAAATGTTTTTGCTTGGAATCCCACAATTAAAAAGTGACTGTGTAAGTGGAACGTATTTCTAAATGATCACAATCAAGCCTCCTGTGTGTATATGCACGTGCTCGGGTTGGTGATGGAACGAGCATATCTCACATTATCAATAAGTTGCCTCTCGTCTACCAGATGTGTTTTCACACAGGTTACTCAACAAGATAAAGGTAAAAAATACAAATACGTGTTCATGGCCAATCAGATAAGAGAGGGACCAAGTGGGTTTAAAAGGACCCGCGGGGCAGCTGAGCTGACACTGAGGCTCAGACAGGAACCATCATGAAGGCTTTCATTCTTCTGGCTCTGTTCGCAGTGGCTTGTGAGTATCAATCTTACTTTGAATTGTAAAACTGCTACGCTGCAAAACATACATTTCGGTCAATACTCTACTTTTATACAGATGCCGCTCCCATCGATGATGAGGATGACAAGATTGTTGGAGGCTACGAGTGCAGAAAGAACTCTGTGCCCTACCAGGTCTCTCTGAACAGTGGCTACCACTTCTGTGGAGGCTCCCTGATCTCCAGCACCTGGGTGGTGTCTGCTGCTCACTGCTACAAGTCGTAAGTGCACACAATTGATTGAGAAACTCCTTAGTCTTACTAAAATCACTTCACAATTGCCATTTGAAACAATAAATTAAATCCACTTCCATCTCTCTGTAGCCGCATCCAGGTGCGTCTTGGTGAGCACAACATTGCTGTCAATGAGGGCACAGAGCAGTTCATCAGCTCTGCTAAGGTCATCCGTCACCCCAGATACAGCAGCCGCAACCTGGACAACGACATCATGCTCATCAAGCTGAGCAAGCCCGCCACCCTGAACAGCTACGTGCGCACCGTGTCCCTGCCCTCCAGCTGCGCCAGCTCTGGCACCCGCTGCCTGATCTCTGGATGGGGCAACACCAGCAGCTCTGGAAGTCAGTACAAGACTGCAAATGTAACTGGGAAATCTTTTGGGCTCTTGATGGGGTGTGAATACATACCTGTGTTGTGTTTTTCTTTTGTAGGCAACTACCCTGATCGTCTGAGGTGCCTGGATGCCCCCATCCTGAGCGACAGCAGCTGCAGGAACTCCTACCCTGGTCAGATCACCTCCAACATGTTCTGTGCTGGATTCCTCGAGGGAGGCAAGGACTCCTGCCAGGTACGAGCTACAGTCATCATCACTGTTTCTGAAGTGGACACATCAAAGTTGAGAACACCTCTGCTCACATCTTGTCCTTTCTGTGTGTCATATCAGGGAGACTCCGGTGGCCCCGTGGTGTGCAACGGTCAGCTGCAGGGTGTTGTGTCCTGGGGTTATGGCTGCGCCCAGAGGAACAAGCCCGGTGTCTACGCCAAGGTCTGCAACTACAACTCCTGGATTCGCAGCACCATGTCCTCCAACTAAAGTCACTTCACAGTCGTTTGCTGTCGGACACAAAGTTGTATCTCTCTTTAATAAATAGAAAACATTCATCAGCTGTTTGACTTCTTCACTTCAGTCTGTTAAAAATAAGATCAATATTTTTAGATTTAAAAGACTAAAGGTGTTTTATCTTTTCACACGTGGCACACACTTGAATCTAAAATGACAGTCACACATATCTATACAAAAGTGACCTTTATTGGTTTTAAGACAAAACGATAGCAGACAATCATGTACAACAGAGCAGGGTGTCATGATTCCATCTAAATCAAGCCTGACACTGAAGCATGAAAATGTAGTTTTTCAAAATAAGTAAACAATAACGGATGTTCAACAACAAACTCCTGTTGCACTTCATGGTTCAGGTGTGGAATGTGTGTTTGTTAGTGTCTTTCTTTATAGAAAATTCACTTGATTTCAGCCAAAGTCCACAAAAAAGAGCAAACATGTGCATGACCAAAGCTGATATTCACTTTTATAACATTTTAAATACAAAATGCTGATACGTGAGAGCAGAACAAAAACAGATTTGAAATCAGTACACTTCCTCTGAAACAATTTGAGCGACAGTTTCACTTTCACGTGGATAAGCCAAGAAAAGACCTGCATGAATGTACACGCCCGGGGGGGGGGGTAAAGATACAGCTACAGATACAGCTGTGATTCAAATGAATTGATGTGACAAGTTCAGAAGTGTCATATGAAAAACCAAATTCTTTGTCAGTTCAGCCAAACAGACACTTGACAGCAAAAACGAGTTTATACATGAACTTAATCTGATCAGCTGGTGATTTTGTGCCATGCTCCATGTGCAGGGGACTTAGAACAACATGATGAGGACGAATGAGGGCTCAAAATGTTTCAGTGGTTATTTCACATGTATATATATATATGTATATATATTTTCAAATCAAACTCATTTTCCATGATCAGTCATTTACATACAGAACAATTCCATAAGTTTAAAATGCTGATTACACTGTCCTCAGCATTAATGCACTGAATGTACAAATAATGCAGGCCATCTTTCTGATGCAGTCTCCTTTGGCACAATCCACCTGCGACTCAATTATCCATCTCATCTTCTTCTTTATGATAAACAGAGATTAGAAAATGTAGAACCTAAAGAAAAGTTTGTGGCTTGAAGTTGCCGAACAAACTTGAACAAAAACAGAAAGTGTCCTTGTTATTTTGTACATTCAGTGACAGGCATGACAGGTTGAATATGCGACTGTAAACAAATCTTCCAAATCCTTTTCGATGCGTTTCAGCTTCCCGAACATTTCCAGGTGTGTTACAGATGTCAGCAATGTTTCTACATCTTCTAATCTAGGACTACACGACTTCCGTGTAATAGAGGAAAAAAAAAAAAAAAAGTTGATCTGCGTATTGAAGGGGAACTGAATCTCCATCCAAGTTGTTACAGCTGGCCTCTTGCATGCTGCAAATAATGGTGATAAAGGTCTGAAATGGCAGAATATGTAATCCCACACACGGCACACTGAACACCATCTGAGGACCCTTCATTTGATAGGATAGCGTTTTGGGTGACGTGTCTTTTCACAGTTCTCAAGGGAGTAATGGGTTTTCCAAGTGCGTTTTCCTCAGTTCTGTCATGACTGGTTTCGTTCTCTATGACTGAATGTGCGCTGCTGGGTTGATGGGTTTTACCCAAATCAAGACCCTGATTTTGGACAAAAGAAATCGTGGGTGCTAGAGACGACTCTTGAGGAACTGGGTCTGAATATTTGGATAAAGGGCTCAGAGGAAAGCTGTTTTCCTCCGGGTCCTCTGGACCTAGTGTCACCACATGGTTGTTTGTGGGTAGACTAAACATTTTCTTGCTGGGCTGTGGAGTATGATCATCTATGGAAAAATCGAAATCGGAGATCTTGTGCGTTTCTTGTGTTGATGAATGGCAAAGCTGGTGATTGAACAGCAAATCTAGAGTCTTAAAGCTGCATCTGCACTGGTCACATTGATAAGGCAGAAACACTTTCTTGGGCCTGACCTGAACCCACTGGAACTCTGGGTGCTCGCTCATGTGTTTCTTGTATGGCTCTACAAACCGAAAACCTTGCCCGCACTGGGAACAAGTGAAACGTCCGCGTCTCTGTCTGTGGATTCTCTGATGATGCCACAGTTTTTTCCAGTTTTCTAAAGTCTTACCGCAACAGGCACAAGTGTAACTTTGACCTGGGGCATGAGTGAGCATGTGCGCTCGGAGTCTGCCCATGTGTCTGAACAGTCGCCCGCAGCTAGGACATAAATATTTCCTGGGGTCTGACCGGTTATCTAGTTTGTTTAGCTTTGACACGAGGTGTGAGAGAGGGTGAGCCGGTATGACTGTCGACTGGAACGGTTTCTTTAAGTTAGTGGTGCGTTTCTTGCGGCTGGTCTGCGGCTTTTTCTTTTGCGTTTCACAATTCGCAGCCGTGAGAGGAGAAGGCGCTATCTGTCCCGATGAACACCTGAGTGCAGGCACTGTGTACTGTATTAATGACATCGTCTCTTCTTCTTTTATCGTAGAAGTGGAGGCGCTTCTCTCTCCTCGGCACTGGCTGCGATGAGAGCTGAACTCAGACAGCACGCCGAAGAGCTTGTCACAATACAAGCAGCGATAAAGCTTTGCACCGGTGTGGGTTCTCATGTGGCTGTTGAACTCCTGCAGATGGTCAAAAATATTCTTGCAGATGTGGCACGTGTACGTTAGCGAAGGCTTCACGCGCCTGTTGGGCTGGAAATCCTCGCTGCTTTCCGGAGGCCTACAGGTGTGATTTTTTGCATTGCTGTAATGAGTGAAAGACTTTTCGCAGCGCGTGCAGTTGTAACGCTTGACAGACCAGTGCGTCAACTCGTGCACGCGAAGGAAATAGGCCTGGCCGAAAGCTTTGCCACAGATGTCACATTTATAAGGCTTCTCGCCAGTGTGGACGCGCACGTGTCTAATGAGCGCAGACTGAAACGGGAATGTCTTACCGCAGTACTGGCAAATTTTTCTTTCTCTCTTCTCTGAGGAAACCTGTTTCTGTGATCCAGGACTGTTTTCATGGTCATTTCCTCTGCTGCGTTTTTCACATTTCTTGCTCTCAGACTCCTGGTCCAGCACATTCGCGTGCATCTTCATATGAGAGGGGTACTCTGAGCAAGAGAATTTAATCTTGCAAAATGGACATTTTTGATATATGTTGCTTTTTCTGTGCGTCTTCAGGTGCAGGTTTAAGTTTGAATTTTTGCTAAACCCTTTGCCACATTCAGGGCATTTGAAGGGTCTTTCTCCTGTATGGATGCGTTGATGGATGATGAACTGAGACAGAAATTTAAACGTATGACCGCAGTAACCACATTTCAACAGAGTTTTCCCCCCCTTTTCGGTGTAGATGACAGATGATTTGTCATCTAAGTTGGCCTTATCCACGTCGGCACAGTCTATTTTTTGTGGAGTGTCAGTGCTGCCTTCATGGCCCTCTACAGGATGCGCTCTCTGTAACATAACATTCGTTCTTCTCCTTCTCTTGCCGCCTCTCTTGCGCCTGAAAGTGGTTCTCTGACTAACCTCTGACCTAACTGTGGCGTTGTCATTGTACTTTAAAGATGTAAGACTAGTTGGCTCTGACACAGGATTCAAATGATCCAGCTCCATCTCTATATTCTCTACTTTCACAGGCGGGAGGACCTCGACAGGTTTAGGTGGTCGTTCAGAGGATGTTACATCATCTGTGTTAGAGGGCTCTGTATTCTGTAAAACTGTTTTCTTTGGAGATTCAGAGCTGTTTTTTGACTGAGATGCCTCGCTGTCAGCTGACTCTTTTATCAAAGGGTCATCACTCTGAGTTACCAATTTTAGACTGTTCAAACTCTCTGAAGGAATGACTTCATGCTCAGTTGCTGGCTTGGACAGCAGTGTTATTTGTGGTAATGCACCTTCCTTTAGTTTAGTCTGCTGCTCTTGTACCTCTTCAGACTGCGGGGAGAGCTGATTGCTCTTTCCGTCTGTATCAGCCTCTTGTTTATCAGTGTTTAGTGTTACCCGCTTATCAGCCTCTGCTCTCTCCTCACAGCCTGCCTCGTTTCTCAATATTGACGAGGCCTCCTGGGAAACATCCAGCCTGGGAACTTTAGCTGGAACTTGCTGATCGTCCAGTTTAGCCCTTCTTCTCTTCGGACGTTGAAAGTTCAATGTATTGCTACTTCCTGTAGGCGTTTTCTTGGGGTCTACCTTGCTATCAGATTCAGTCTCTCCATCTTGTGTCGAAGGGTGTTGCTCTCCTCTACTCCTCAGTCTCCGTGTGGGACGACTTATAGTGTTAGGGTTAGCAGAAGCAGCAGGAGGACTGGCAGCAGCAGCCTTAGCAACCATCATTTTAAAAGCTGCGATTTCTGATTTTCTCGGTCTTCCTCTTCTTCTTTTTGGCAGCACAGGGACACTCTCGTCTACTTTACTATCAGACACAGTATGAGGACTAGACATCTCATTATGAGTTGAATTATTGATGATTAAAGGACCATCTATGTTGTTAGGCACGTCAACACTTTTGTGGTTCTCTAAACATGTTGGCAAAGGTATCGTAGTACTGATCTCCTCGTGTTGAACGGCATCGACACCAGCAGACGCTAGATCTTCTTTGTCTTTAATCATTAGCGTATTCTTTTTACGAGGGCGCCCGCGTTTTCTGCGGACCCCCATGGGCTGTCCGTGACAGTCTGTTGTAGAGCTGCACACACTTGCAGACGTCATCTGAGACTTTGCTTCCATGCCTACATGTGGCGTTGCGTGTTCACCGTGTTGACAATTTGTTCCACCAAATGTTTCAGCGTTAACAGGGCCATCGGACTCCGTGTGCCCCGATGAGTGGGATTCAAGTGAAGGCTGAGCCAGTTCTGTTGCTTTCATCTCCTCTCCACACCTGGAGTCCAGGTCTTCCTCACTGCATGTCTTGTCTTCGGGTATCTGCAGAGAAAAACAAAACTGCACTTGTCACAAGTGAAGTAACGCTATTGTTGCACAAGTGTCCTAGAATTGTATAAAAATAAAGACTATGGCATTAATGTATATCTAGACTGTATGCAGTGAAATCCTACAACAGTCAGATGTACAGTAGAAGAGCACATGCTAATGAAAATGTACGTAAATGTAAATCTAGAGGCAAAATTTGAAAATGACATATCTTGACAAATAAATATATGTTAAAATGATCAAATAGAAGTTTATCTCCAACCTTTAGGGACTGCCGTCCCATCATCTAAATACCATAAGACCAACAAAAACATGGGAAAATAAAGCAGCTCTGCAACAAAACTCTGTTACTAAGCTCTGTGATTTTTATAGAGAATACGCATCCATGCATCCTATTAGGAAATGACTCCAGAAATGTTGCTGTATACTGTAATAGACAGCACGACTTCTGGGGTGATATCTTTTTTTTTTTTTTTTGTTAATCTTTTCACTGGCTACCTGCTTGCAGTCCGAAGGTGCATGAACAGAATTGTGAGGATGCGATGCCACAGAAGTTAAGTCAGAGACTGTATTTTGGTCACTGCTTCCTCTGCTGAAGGACATTTTACTCCCCATGTCAAGAGTCTGTGGATTAAACAGTGACAAGGAGGGAGTAACTCATAACAGTAATCCTACAGCAACTTTATGCTCCATTAACATGCACTGCTTTACAGGACTTCAAACTTGCGCCTAAGAAGAAAACGTTGTGACTTCCTCATTAAAACTTCACCAGGAAGGTAAACATGTAAGAGTTTAAGTTTGAACTGGGAAAATCATTTGGTGTCGGAAAGTATGCGAAACATTCACAAAAACACTTAGGAGAGAGGATCACAGCTTTACTTTCAGAGACAAAGAATGTTTTTTACTTCACTGCGTTTACATTGCAGATTAACAGTTTTCTCAAAAGTTCCAGTGTGTAGGATTTAGCTGCATCTAGTGGTGTCATCGCTGCATTGCAATCTCCTCACATCACCCTCGCCTTCTCAGTATAAAGGAGAAACAACACTTGAAAGGCCCTGTCTGGAGTCAGTTTTTAATTTGTCTGTTCTGGGCTACTGTAGAAACATGGTGCTTCAACATGGCGGCCTCTATGAAAGAGGACCCACTCCAACTGTGGATATAAAAGGCTCATTTTAACAAAAATACAAAGATGATTATACTGTTTTCAGGTGATTATACTTCCATGGAAACAGAGTTATGAATATTATATTTCGTCCTTGCCTCATGCTGAAAATGAGAGCCTCCAACTTTACACGCTGCACCTTTAAAAAACACGCAAGCTCCTTTTAAATCGTGATGCGTCAACACTCTGCCAGACAGAAACATCATCAAAATGTTGCCTAATGTTAAGAGTGACATCATGTAAAAGGACAGCTACAACACATTTGAGTCAGACACCAAAACACTCAAAGGAGGGACTGCTCTATTTATCATGCTGGGCTTGCTAATGGAGCAGCTTGCACCGCTGCTCATTAGACTCAAGTGATGGATGTGAACACTTGACACCTGTGTGTGTTGATAACGGATCACGGCTTACGTAGATGTTTTAAAGCCGGTGAGGCTGGAGCACAAACTCAGAAACAACACTCAGAGTGTGGCGCCGCAGTCTGCACAGCACTGCGTGTATGAATCTGACGTATGTAGTAACAAGTAATGCAAATAAACCTGCACTAGTTTTGTGAGGGCTAATGTCAGCTCCAGCCTGTCATCCCATCATCTGAGTCTGTGTCATGCACACAGGAGTGAACAGCTACTGATTGTTACAACACACGTGATCCCACCGAGCGTCCCAATGACTCATTCAATGTGTATTTAAGGCATTAACACTGAGCATCCAGCTATCATTAAAAGCTAACCAAGAGCATGACTAACAATGTAGGCGTTATCTTTCGCTAGGCCAGACAGCTAACTTAGCTCCGTTATTTAACGTTACAGGCCACGCGAACCTAACCGTTAACTACGATGTCAGCTCACACACACTCATTTAAAGTTAATAACGCTTGTGTATATTATTTCTCGGCACCGGCCGCCAAATGTGAGGTGTGATAGTAAACATAAACTGCTTGCCTGCGTGGGAGAGAGTCAACACTGGTCTCTGCGTAGCCATGCACTGACCGCTGCTCAACTAGCTAGCGCTGGCTAGCTCAAAGCTAACATATACTCTGTAGCGACGTGACCGTTTGGCACTTTTTTACAAGAGTGCATCAGTCTGGGAGCCGAGCTCTTAATTTAGGCTCGGTTTTATCTTCTTTTCGGAGCAGTCCGCAGCAGTGAGCCGCTCGGTATCCACGCACAAAGCGAGCCGAGAAAGTGTCAATCACGGCGAGCAGCACAGAATGGGTACTTCACGTGCTGTTGGAAGTTTGGGAATCGGGAGTTGTTCTTGGAGATGTAACTACAGGAGTGGCACTGCTCAGTGTTCAGAGTATTTAGAGTAATACGGAGTGAGACATTTAAACACATCAACCACACAAATGTATTCATGCGTCGCCTTTTGTTTGGTTTATGTCTTCTTCCGTGAGCCGCCTGTTTTTGTTTTTTTTGGTAGATGGGATTACAAGCACAGCAACAGTACCTGAACGCCACATCCACTCCAGGCTGTTAACCATGGAAGTTTACCTCATCATCAGTGGACGCTCGGCGGATTGTTGTTGCTCTGTAATGACCCCCTCTGCTGGTGATCATGGCCGCAGTGCAGACAATGGACCATGCTACATTAATGAATTTAATTATCAGAGGCTGAGAATCAAGAGGAGTTAAGAAATGAGACACCAGGATAATAAAAATGCGTACAGACTACTCAAGGAATAACTTGAAAGACTGTTTTACTTGTCTAATCTGTTCAAATATTTCTGTCAATAATTGTTTCTTATTTCTGCCACCATATCAAACACTACACAACATAGTTGCAAGTCATGTAATCGATTTGACTCGTCTATTGTTTTCTATTTCTGCAACTTCATTTTAGGTTTCTATAAGTTTATGTAGTTTTCTGGCACTGTAGACTGGATTTAACAGTTAAAAGTATTACATATACAGTTATTAATCTAATATTCAGTTGGTTTATCTCAATGATATATTTTATACAAATAACCACGTTGATAATGTAAACATGCTCCAATATGTCATGAATACACACAGAGTGAGTTTGAAAATATAGTTTAATACAACATATACTGTATTCTTAGTCTGACAAATCTGGGAAGAACACACAAAGTATTGTGGTTACAATTCCCACAGCCTCACAAACACATTCTGATCATACTAAAAACATATTAAAAACAATACACCTATAATACAGCACCTGGTTATCCCACCAAACATGGGCAAACCATGCACAGACATTTAGATAATAAACTTTGATTTACATGTTCTATAACCATTGCAGGGACACAAACTATAGACTCTTGGGAAGTCAATTGTTGGGGTGACTACTTACAAAAGAACTCCATCTTAATTAATATGTTTATGTTTATTGTCATTACTCATCTTACACATCATCTTGGAGTAGTTTGGAGAAAGCCAGGAAGCATTGTGCTCCTGTGCAATGTACCTAACCAAGTAAATGCTGTTCAACCAGGTGACTGGTGCCTTTATGCACTTGGTCCATAATTAACATAAAATGTGACATGCAAAACTGGATGTGCCTCTCTAGTTTGGTCAAGTCTTAATAGGGACAGATGAGGTTACTTGGTAAATCATCTCAGCGGGTTTGTCTGGTCCACTTTCAACAACGTAACAATCATCGTCTATTTCCACTGCCGTTTTCCCGTTGACAGGAACGTCCCCTTGCCCTCTGTCCAGACCGACAGCCATGACTTGAGTTTTCTTCATGTTGCCAGAAGCCGCAACCATAAAATTTCTCTCACCGTTCACGTGGAGATGATTTGGGCTTGCCGATGGAGTCACTCTCTTTAGTTTGTAATGTTTGCCAGCTCGCACGTGCTGAGCCATAAACTCCTGCGCTTTGATACACTTGTGCCTCTGAAGCAGCTGAGCAGTCTCAAAGGGAAGATGACAGACTTTACACATGAACCCGCTCGATGCAGTGGACGTTGCCACTGGCTTGCTTGACACGCCTGATGCAGAGTTTATTGACATCTTCCACTGCCTGGAGGGAGTGACAGGAAGCCTGTGACGGATTTTACTAGATGCACTGGGATTTGGACTCAGGCTCTTCGTTGGAAGGGGGCTAAAAGGTTTGAATGCACGTGCGGACTGACCCTTTAAGGACGCAGTGAGATGAAGGGACCGATTGTTTTGATTGTATGCCCTGATGTTCTGACTTTTCAAGTGCAGGGTGGAAGTGGCACGATGTATCTGACCACCTGTATTGGCCACACTGAGATTCTGGCTTTTCACCTGTAGAGAGGAAGTGCCCTGAGGCCACCCTGCACTCAGATTCCGACTCCAGTCTGTCCCGGCTAGATTTAACTTGTTGGTACTGAGCGGTCTTGCAGTGATGAGTCTGAATTTAGTAGCTGTGCTGGGCGAGTTACAAACGTGGAAGCGAGGCACTAGCTTCTTGCTGGACAGCAGCAGCCCACATCCTATACAGCCAGAAACTTTATCTGTGACATGAGAGCTGTGGTGGTATACGAGAGACGTCTTTGTCATAAAACACTGCCCACATTTACCACAGCAGTAAGGCTTTGTCTTGTTAAATGTGCGCACTGTTCGCATCAACACGACTGGCTGGTAAAGTGTCCAAAGATCCACTGTTGGTGCACCTACATTTGCAAAAATATTCTTCATGTCTTTTGGAGAGGAGGCAGGATTTGGGAGAAAATAAGCTTGTGACACAGAGGGGTACAACTCAGGCACTTGTGAAATCTGACTAGACTGCATGGCAATTTGTGGCATGTAAGCTGATGTAGTGGATGCCTGCAGCCCAGCCGTCACGGGCAAAGAAATTGATGCCACATTGTCCGAGTTAGGTGCCTTCCAGACAACCTCACCGGTATCTAGTCTTTTCAGCTGCTCCTCCTCTTCTATGCGCTTCTCTATGCGCCGCTTCTTTATCGTCTGATGATCGAGCACTTGGTGCCCCGGTTCATGTGTTGTGCTGTGCTCCTGCATGTCTTTGTATTCAGTAAACTCAGTTCCGCAGGAGCAGATGAAGCTCGCAGCAGAACACACGTGTTCCTCCACACATTTCCGACTTGCAAATATCTGCTCACAACTGAAGCAAAACCGCCCGGAGCTGATCAACTCTCTGCCCAAGCTATCCTCTGTGAGGTTTTTCAGCTTCTTCTGCCTCCCTCTATCCATGATCTGGCTGTACATGGTTGCGTTGACAGATGAGGTGGAGCCCCGTAGAGCGCCCGTCCTGATGGAGACAGATGTTGGAATTAATGCAGACACGATACAACAAAAACTGTCAACTCAGTCACAGGCCATTGTTTAATGGTGAGTGACACTACATGGGAGGTAGCTATGCTAACAGCGAGCTACATACAATAAACGAAGTGCATGCTAAGCTAAGCAGCGATGTTAATTATTATAAGTCATTTACAGCTTCCTTTGAGTGTTTAAAATAATTTGCTGGTCTGTGAAAACAACTCGAAACTTCTGAGATGAGCTAATGAACTCTTTAGTTTACTAGATTATTCCTTAGCACACACCCCAAATAGGTTGATAAATACACACAGCACTCACCAATCCAAGTGATGCAGTGACATATTTACTCTGCCATTTCTCTTTAAAGACAGGTGTTTGGAAAAATACACTGACTACATTTACGATTTAGACGTTGGTATTTTTGTTGAACGCGCGCTAGTCCTTTTACAAGGCTAGCACGCTAACGTTAGCTCGTGGACAATAACGTTGGCTTACCTTCACATGAAAACCAAAGTAACGTCCCGACAATACTCTAAGTATATCTTTACAACAGGACGCAAACAGCTTCTCGGTGGTGTTTTGTAAGACATTCAGACGCGGGTTAGGTTGCCGGTGTTTTGAACGAGCAGGTAGCTGTTAGCCACGTTAGCCACACCAAAAAAAACCTGATGGAAAGACCCTCCACCCTCTTCTTCTACGCATGGCGCGCTTCGACGTCTAAACGTCCTGGATTTGCGTCGTCACACTGACACCTAGCGACCGGAGTTCACGGTTCACCGTTTAATGTTATTATTACTGCGGTATTTACAGAGGCTGAAGTTCGGTCTCCACTACGAATAATTAACATAAACGTTGAGTTCAAACGTGCCTTTTGGACATAGTATGTGACATAACAATATCGGCCAGATATGTGACCAAACATTGAAGCTGAGCTGACCTTGAAAGCAGCGCAGTCTGCTGATGATTAGTGTGGGATACAGATGAAAGCATCTGAACAAACACATAAATGGACCTTGAGCACTGTGGCCTCTGCTTCATAGTCATTTATTTTGCATTCTGGCACACCTTGACTGCAGGAGAGCAAACAGGACAGGACTATTACGGTTTAAGATGCTCAAGTCAGTGATGGTGCATGTTTACTCCGCCATTATCCTCCATCCTCGCTTTCCTCCTCCATCACCATCTGGTAGCTGCTGCCACTGCCAAGGACAAGAGCAGACTGCAGTGCATCCTTCGCTCTGCCGAGAGGGTGATAGGCTGCAATCTGCCACCCATACAGGGTCTATACGCCCCCAGGGCCCTGAAGAGAGGACGGGAGATTATGGCCGACCCCTCCCACCCCAGACAGACCTTTTTGAAACACTCCCCTAGGACACAAGAAGCTGTGGTCCATTAGAAGCAAAAATCTCACACCACAAGACTCGTTAATTCCCAACTGCAGCTGGCTTCGTCAGCAGATGCTTATTCCGCCCCATGGACACTGCACATGGTTTTAAAATCTCCACATCTGACTCAATGTGTTACATGAACACACATTTTTGGATTATTCTTTGGACGTGTTCTTTGTAGTGGAAACATATGCACACTCCTTAGTCAGTTTTACGCATTCTATCTTTTCGTTTTGTACAACGCTTTTCATTTAAAAAACATTAGATAAAAACTAAAATAAATAAATAATAAAAACTACTTTCTTAAGCAATAAACCTGATTATTTCTGTTTTATCTGTAAATGTAAAAATGATCATACAACAGCTGTCAGACTCTTTAACACCAGCATTACTTTCAAAAAATAAATACATTTCTTATTTATGTGTAATATCTTATCCACTTTCTGCATATGAGCTGGGATCAATAAAGTCTATATGTAACATTTAATACATTAAATTATAAGTGTCATAATATATTAAATTTGAAATTAAAGCTCACAGGTTGAGGGTAAGTTTATCACCCTCTTCAAGACCCCAGAAGTTCAATTTTAGTATAGCATACTTCATGTATGTATCAATTTCAGGCATTGCCTTGAAGTAATGGTATATTTAAACCTTACTGTTTATAACCTGTTTGCTCTGGCTTAAGTGCAATCTAAACTAGGCAGAAAATGTAAAGAAATTTGTGTTTAGTTGATTATTTTTTTTGTTGTAACAATACTTCTGGGTAAGAAATCTTATACCATTGGAAAGTCTGATTATTTCACAATATCTTAGATCACGTATGCATGCAATTATACCATCTCCATGTTTCTTTTTACTCTGAGTTTCTTTTTATAACAGCAATTATCAGGCCTCTGTTAAGATGAACATTTACTGTTAACTTGCATTAAACACTTAACCCATGACTGACAACAAATTCCAAAAAGATCCACCTTAAAGACATATCTATGCTTTAATTGCATACTCCATAGGATTCATAAACCAGCACAAACCAGCTGTCATTTCTATAAATGAAAAGGCCGGTCTCAAAAAGCCACGCAGAAAACGGCCTTTTCTCCCTGCTGTGATCAGGAAGAAGGCATTTATTTAGTTATGAACTCACATTACTTCCATAATAATCATTATTAAATCAGTTTTGTCATCACTATTATTTCTTGTTATCCTTTTTCATACAAATGTAACTGAATAAATTAAAGAGCCTCCTAAATCTTACATACACACTGTACCTTTGAAGCCTTTGTGTATTACATCCATTTCACACAAAATGATATAATGTACATGATTCACATACTGGTATGTTTATTGACACCAGGAACAACAAGCTACATCACAATCTCTGTAGTAAAAGTTCAATTACCAAATACCTAAAAACATTTACAGGCTAATGAGGCTATGAATTAAAGAATTAGCTTGAGAAAACTAAAATGTACATTTTTTCAAACCGGTTGTTTCTGTTTTTTTTTTTTTTTACTGTAGCGAGCTACTACAGCACACTCTAAGAGTTGCTTTAAAAAAAAAACTTATGTGGCTGTACAATGTCAAAATAACTCATGGACGATAAAAACAAGTGGCAAATATGAAAATTTGGAAATTTGCTCCATTTTCCATTTCACTACTTCAATGTTAAGACATTTTTCAGAAAGACAAGTGTCATTAGGATGTCAGCTGTTCTTGTGTTTTTGGCAGCGTGTCTCCAGCCATGATGCGATGAATCCTCCTGCGGTGGTTTTTGAGGGATTTAAGGTTTGGGTATGTACCCTGACAGACATCACAGCGATATGTTTCAGACTGCTTGTGAGTAAGCAGGTGTTTCTGCAAACCGTCCACAGTGCCAAACCAGCGGAGACAAACAGGGCAGCGCACAGGCTTGATGGCAGGCTTGCAGGCCCCGCTCCTCTGGTGGAATAGAAGACTGATTGTGTTCGGGAAGTCGGAGTTGCAATGGGAACAGTGGTAGGTTTTGGGTGGGTTTGTGGGGGAATTTATAACCCGTCCACCTTTGCATCGATTCCACGATAAGTGCCTTCGAAGGGAACAGCGAGTGGCAAAAGTGTTGCCACATCGTGTGCATACAATCCGTTGCTGCTTTTTTGCTGGAGTTGAAAGCTGCTCTCCTTTGGCAGTTTGCTTCTGTGCAGGCTGATGCACCGACTGATGTACCGGCTGATGCACCGGCTGAGACGGCGGCTTCTGCTGTTGCTGAGGGGACTGTTGCTGAAATCGGAGCAACAGAGGTTGTGATCGTTGCGGCTTTAGTCCCTTCATCAGGTGTTGTGGATGCATGTGGATCTGCAGATGAACTTCATAGTCTGCCCAGGAGTTAACAGTCTCTCCACAAGTTGGACATGTGTATGATTCCTGTGCATGCTTCTGCAGATGCTCCAGCAGAAGCCTTGGAGACGTAAATCCGACCCCACACTCACATGTCACCCTCCGTGGAAGTACGGAGGGAAGTGACATGATGCCCCAGCCGGCATCATCCTCCTGTTTTTGACTGTTTGTTGCATTGCCTGAAGTACTCTGCTGCGCTGTGGCTATATCCACGTTTGTCATTGTTCGTTGCAACTGACACCTCTTTCTGTGAGTCATCATGTTGTCTTTGCGGTTAAAGGACCTCCCACAGACAAAGCAAGCAAACATTGGCCTCGTATTGTTGGCATTTAGTGGATGATCTGGATTACCATCCTGTCCTACAGTCCCAGGTCCACGCGGCCTAAACCCACACAGTCGTAGGTGGCGCCTCAAAGTAGATGGCCGGCTGTAGGTTTTCTGACACCTGTTACAAGGGTAACGTTTTACGCCATCTCTGACAAAATAGCGCAAGCTAGTGGATGCTGCCCCTGTATGTTCGACTGACACAGATTTATCCACCTCTCTTTCAGTACCAGCGTTCGCTATAGAATTAAGCACCTCCATTTCGTCATCCAAGGGCACTGTCCACTGTCCTTCATTACTGTCTTCATTATCACTTTCTCCCGCTTCCCAGCTACTGATTTCTTCATCTTTCTGAAGTGAAATCCCGCACAGAGCGGCATCATTGTGCTGCTCCACCGTGGAAGATTTGGGGTAGAATGGTGAGAAGCTTTTTGCTGGATGAGTCCAGGCCAACTGTGAAGCTTCAGACTGAATTGAACTCTGAGAGGTCACCTCTACTTTGATATGACCAGTAACTTCAGTGCCCACAGCGACACTCTTGGACGTTTGAGATCCAGTTTCAACCTCTGCATCTGTTAGGCCTGTACTGTTTGATCTAAATTCTAGCATTTTCTGGATAGGGGAACTGACCTGCTGAGGGACGGCTGGCCTTGGGCCCTGGCACTTGTGCATTTTAAGGTTCCACCTTCGTGCATAACTGTGCTTGCACAATGGACAAAAGAAAACTTTTCTTGTATTGTTTAGACTATGGAATGGCACTAGTTTTTGGGGAAAGGGTGGCTTGTTTTTTAAAGACTTTGACAGCTGCATGGTCTTGTTTCCTAACTGAGGGCACACATGATTGTCAGGCAAAGGCAGCCGCCCAATGATCAACTGTTTGCAATGGCGGCAACATTTAATCCTCTCCTTTTTGTGCAAGAAATGATGCTCTGTCAGTTTGTCCAAGTTTTGAAAGACTCTACGACAACGGCCACACTGATATCTTCCATATGTACCATTGCCTGGTTCCTTGAGTTTCTGACGGGTCTCAAGAACAACCACAGGTGAGAAAGTTTTAGTCAGAGAAACAACCTTCTTCTTACTGGACTCGAGAACTCTGTTAATGGACGGAGCTTTCGTCTTTATACCAGGTTTTGCAAGCAGGCGCCTCAACTGTGCAATAGAGAGATCGTTGATTGGGGCCACAGTTTTTGCTCCTGGTGTTATGTCTACAGGGATGGCTTCTTGTTTGGGTTTAACAGTGTTATCATTATGGTTCTGAGACTGAGGAGCCGGGAACTGCTTCATGTATGCTGATGCCAGCAGCTTCATTAAAGCATTTTTTCTGGGCAAATTCTCACCATTTTCACTACGGTGAAAAGAATTTGTTTTGTCTCCGAAATGCATGTCCTCTACACTCTCTGACATTTGCTCTGCTGTTGTTGACATGTTCTTCAGTTGTTTCTCACTGTCATCTTGTGGGGGTGTACATTGCCCTTGAGGAGCAGTTACTATGGCAATGTCATTCTGCAGGTTCATATCTGTTTTATGGTCTATTAATGCAGGTGGTTTGGCAGTTGGGGGCCTTGAGGTAGAGGGACAACTAAGATCCATGTCTGGCTGGGTTACAGTTGGACTAAATGACACATGCTGGGTGGAAAAAGCTTTCTCTGCTCCAGAGGGAACACCGTTATTATCAAGAGGTTGCAGTAGCTGTAGCTGAGAGACGTGTGAACGTTTATGCTCTAGCATAAGACTGAAGTCCTGAAATTCCTCTCCACAATCACAAATATAAAATGAAGGTGAAGGGCTCTCGGGCAACAGCGTTGGAGCACTGGGGTGTTCACTGGATGAGTCCATGCTTGCAAACAATGCTTCATGTGGGTTGTTGTTAGACTGTGCTGGCGAAGAGCCCTTGGAGAGTCCACTAGCATGGGTTGCCTGATGTACCAGTAAGGAGGCCAATCCAGTGAAGGTGGCTGAACATGCCACGCAACGATACACTTTAGCAGATGATGAAGTACTTCCCTGGAATCCAAGCATCATGGCAGGCACACATACAAGGAAATCCAGGTGTTGTGGTCATACAAGGAAGTTTCCTGTAAATCACAGACACAACATAAACATAATGTCACCAAGGGAAAATAGAACAACACAATCTACACAGACAAACCCAACTTTTAAAAAGTCACAAAAAACAGTGTATTAATCTCAGATGTTATTTTGTTATTGCTGTATGACATATTTCTTGTTCATTTTATTTAATTGGTGATTGTTTTTGTCTCTAATATAGGCCCCAGGAAGATTGAAAACACTTGTGGACACTAGTAGGGATCCAAATAAATAATAAAGAATACACAATTATATCTTAAACCTTTTGACTAATTCTAATACTACACCTGTATGCAAAAAGACTTCTTCCAGGTTGTATTCTTTGATTAAAAATGTCAAGGCAGGGCGGTGCTTAGCTCAGTCGGTAGAGCCGCCGCCCCATAAGCAAGGCTCGCTGCCGCTGGCCCAGGTCCAAGTCCCGACCTGTGGCCCTTTCCCACATGTCATTCCCCATCTCTCTCCCCACATTTCCTGTCACTCTTCAGCTGTCTCTACCAATAAAAGCTTGGAAAGGCCAAAAAAAAAAAAAAAAGTCAAGACATATTGAACTACATGATGAATATAATAATTGTGTCATGAGACAGTACAATTTGACATTCATACAACTTATTATTAGGTAGGGATTTCTACATGAGAGCTGCAGCAATGCCTTTTCACCAGAGCCTTTTCAAAGAGCATTAAACATGGACCGGTAAGGTACATGAAGAATAAGCCCTGCTTAGTCAGTGCTGCTTTGGCCTGCATTTTCTCCCAGCATCCAACTCCACAGAGCACCTGAGGGATGCCCTGGATTGCAACATGAAGCGACAGAGCCCTGCCTGCCCACAGAGAAATAACACACAGACCTGTGATATGGTATTTGGTAGGTTATTCTTTGTTGTAACAATTCTTCTTGGTAGTAAGTCTTATACCATTGGAAAGCCTGATTATTTCCCTTTTAAATTGTGTCACATTTGTAAGGAACATGCAATTGTGGGGTGAGCAGCAGAGCTGAGTATATGGGTTGCGCCCATGAAAAATTTGCCAAATCTTCTCTGCTTGCCCCCACAGAGCGGGGTTTATCAGAGACTGCCTCCAGAATTTGGGAGTGGAGAGGATGGATTGGCCTGCCAGCAGTCCTGACCTCAACCCCATTGAACACTTGTGGGATCAGCTTGAGTGACCAACACAGCGACGTTGGCTGATTGAGACAAATGCTGGTTAAAGAATGGGATTCCATCCCACAGCAATGTGTGAGGAGGAGGTGCCAGGCTGTTGTGGCTGTGGATAGTTCCTCCACAT
Source organism: Nibea albiflora (assembly GCA_014281875.1). NCBI lineage: Eukaryota > Metazoa > Chordata > Actinopteri > Sciaenidae > Nibea > Nibea albiflora. The sequence continues at coordinate 12,463,826 of CM024804.1, forward strand.
GCTAGTGAGGCTCTTGTTTGTTAAATTAATAAACTGTGACCAATATGTCACGTTTCTTCAGACTTCAATCATCCAATCCGCCAAACCAAAAATCAACAGCAAAGAAAAGCCGTTTGGCATTGTCAGAGAAGATTTGGCTATTCTTTTTTATGGGCGCAACCCACATAGTCAGCTCTGCTGCTCATCCCTCAAATGCATGTTCCTTACAAATGCGGCACCATTTAAAAAGGGAAATAAACAGGCTTTACAGTGGTATAACATGTATTGCCCAGAAGCAATCGACCAAATACTAATTTCTTTACTTCTTGTGCATAGTCTACATAGGAAGTGTTCTTTTTGTCTTTCACTTGTTCAACATGAGAACAGCTATACTTCATTTGACCAAATAAATCAATCAGACACAACCACCCACATTTTCCTTGCCCCTTCCAGCACATGTAGACTGTTTGTTTGACATTTGTAACGTTTGTAGAGATTTGTTTCACTCCTACTCTTTTGTTAACAGACCTAACTTCTTTCCATATCAGAAATATAACTAATAGAGCAATAATAATAATATAATAATAAGTAATAATATCAATTACATTTTCAAAAAAGCCAAACAGGACAAACTCTACAGGAAGACAGTTTAATTAATAATCCATTTGTTTGGGTGTTAAGATCACCCCTCCTGTGTCCAGTGTATGCATCACTACAAGATGCTGCATAATAAGCAGCAGTTTGGGATGTTATAGACTGTGTTTCATTTTTTTCCCAACATCCCTCTTTACTATCCAGGGCACATGTTAGTTTAATACAATCCAACAGTGTAAACATGCAAATGTGAACATTTAAAGTTCACATGCACGGGTTGAGGAATTTGCATTACCTGACTAGGCAAATTAAGGCTCAACCACAAGCCATCAAACAGGTGGATACAAACACTACAGCACACACAGCATCGGAGCAGATGCTAATCAAACATTTGAATATCGGCGTTATGATGCTACGTTAGCTTGCTAACGCTTGCTAACGATGTTGTTTGAATGATTTATGTCTTTTTTTTTACACCTGCACAACATCGTCTCAACAAACTATGAGAAGCTTTTCGCAGGCAGTATTAATTTTCCTCGCTTGGCTTCTGACCCCATAGATTAGCTCCGTGTGTCTGTGATATGATCCCACCACCCATAACGCTTAGTCGCTAGCTCAGATATCACATACGAGTTGCTAGTGAACGCTTTCCAGGGGGAGGTGGCCACGCTCCCCTTACAAAAAAGGCCGGAGAATGGGAGAACATTAGCCAGCTAGCCGCTGTGACCTACGGAGCAGCTTCGTCACAATAAACCGACCGTTTTCAGCTGTAACGTACTCACCAACGGCAGGACCGTTACGGTTGTCCCTCAACGTAGAGCCACAATGGCCGGACGGGAGGAGAAGGTGGTGCTCGGCAGACATTCGCCCAAGCAGGAGCCATGAACTCTCAGGGGAAAACACGGCCGCGCACGTCTCCTCTGGTGAACAAATGTGATGCTGTGCCAGGAAGAAGAGCACCAAGCTGAGAGAGGGAGAGCTGCAGCTGCAGCGGGCGCGCAACGGAAACACGGTGGGTATATGCAGGGCGCATGCGCAGTCAAGCCCTACCCCTGGTCAAAGTGCTGGGGCTGTGCGCCATGCTGCCAAAGATGTGGCTCATTATTTGCCATGGCTCGGCGACGATATGGCGCTGTGGTCACAGTTGAAATTGCAGGTCATGTGAGGCGCTCTGGACCTACTATTAAAGGGGTCAATTTATTTATTTATTTATTATATGTGTGCGCTGATTATCCAGTGTGTGCACCTGGTGCTTGGTACAACAACCTCAGTCAGTGCACAATGTGTGATGTACTGTTGTTTCTGAAGAAATAGGTTTGGGAACACATAAAGATAATTAAAGATAATAAATGAAATATATTACCTACTATTGTTCTGCATAGGTATAAAATAACCTATTGGAACCCCCTGTGTGGCCCCCAATTTCTCCTGTTTCCTAATGAAAGTGACAAAAGAGGTAAAATGACCTGTCCTCACATCCCCAACCAACACATTTTCTCATCATAAAGGAACATTTGGCAAAGATGCAAGTTTTCACTCAGAAACTGTTCATCGACTGGACTTACAGTTCCTCTGTTCCTTCCCTGGACCCTTTAAACACAAAGACAGGCACATTTGAGATTTTCCTGTCCAAGAAGGCTCAAAACAGGATTACTGTATCTTTACTATGACAACTGATGGACAAAAAAACTGACCTGCTATGGCATCCTCTGAGCCTGTGTTGAAAGAAATCACGTTTTGTCAAATTTAAACTTAATTATCACAAATTGTGTGTTTAGAATCGAGCTCAGGTTTGTATCAGTGTTTATTTTTAAATGTACTTGAAAAATGTTTAACAGATTCATGTAGTATAACAGGATTCTGCTTGCAATGAAAATATAGTTCATCTTAGGGCCTGGCTGTGGGCATTAATTTACCATTAAATCTACATTTAAGCTTCATACAGTTTAATACAATAAAATAAACAGTTCACTACATTCAATACAAAGTTCTGGAAATAATGAAGGCAGAAAACAAATCTGTGTAATATACACGATTTCAAAGACCCATCTATTTTATGTATGATTGTGCTGTTTAGGGTGACCAGGGCTGTAGCTTAAAGCAGTTCAGCCAACCTACATGTGTTTAGACTGTGGGAGGAAAAATAAATGTTCAAAACTCTTAATTAAATTTTTGCTTAATAAAAAGAACTGCTCTCAAATTCAGGATTGTGACTAGATTTTTGCTTTAGCACATGCTGATGTACAACATTATGCAAATGATTTACTTTTTTAAACAAACAAACATTTTTTTTTCCAGGACTGTGATGTACCTTCAGTTCTCTTGACTAATAAAACCAGGTTTCAGGTAGGTAGATTAGCTTTTATTTTGATTGGTGAACTTAAATCAACCATTTGGTTAAATGAAGTGGTTTTGTTACTGTTAGCTTCCCCCAAAGTGCAAAGAAATACAAACAAGACTCGCACAGATTTTTTAGTTGACTTTACTTCACTTAATCCATCAACTCATTTTTTTTAAAGAAAGTAACATCCTTGAATTGTGAAAAGAATATTCAATTAAAACATCTTTCGAACATCTGTACAAGATGCTTTTTAATATCAAAAATGCAGCCCATGATACACAGGGAACTGTTAAACTGAAAATTACAAATTGTCTATTGTACATGAAGATTCATAGAAAATACCAAGATTAAAATGTCCAGTTTCAATCTGTTACATATTGTAAACAAAACTGACTAAAAGTAAAATCAAAATAAATGTCAAACATAAAGAAAACAATGTTTGACCAAAAACGAATTAGCTTTAACCAAGACAATTTATGAACATCCTATCATGCATTTTCTGTGTTCATCATTCAGAATATTACACAGCTTTACACAATTGATCATAGATTTACAAACACTGTCCAGAAATTATGCAGCTAATTTAGACTATACAAATCCCATTATTAGAACTACAAATATATCCAATCTAAATAGAAACTCAGAACAAGACGCCCTCTCATACTTGACATGAACCAAGACCTTCATAATAATGTGAGGGCAAAAAATACAAATTTGATTCAGTTTGGGATTACAGTTGGAGGTACAGAGTCAGATTTAAGGCATGGAAAGGGATTTCAAGTTATTAAACTTAGTTATTCAAAAGGAAGATAAGGTAGATGTTATTACATTACTTAGAGGACCCAGCATGAGTCTGTTGGTGTTCCTCCAGTAGGTGAGGAAAAGCAAAGGCCTTGTCACATTCGGTGCATTCATACACAACTTGGCCCACATGACTTTCTTGGTGCTGCTTAAGTAGAGACAATTGTTTGAATGACTTATAGCACATATCACAGCGGTACTTTCCACCTTCTTTTTCAGCATGCAACCTCATATGCAAAGACAGATCTTGTGCTGTACTGAATGCACTGGGGCACTGGGTACATTTGAACTCGTTAGCTGACTGAGTTGCGTCCTGAGCAGCAGATTTTAGACGATGCCTTCGCTCGTGTTTTTTAAGGTACCGCCTTATGGAAAATGCTTTTCCACAGAACTCACATTTGAATGGCTTCTCTGTTTGGTGCTGTTTATTTTGATGCTCCAAGAGACCACTTTTTGAGAAGAACTGCATCGAGCAAGTAGGGCAATTGTACAAGTCTTCTCCTGTAACATCAATCTCCTCCTCCTCGCCTGGTGTTTGATTTTTAAGGGACAGATGTTGGCGCTCATGTTCTTTCAGCTTGTCCCCAGACGTAAATTTCATTTTACAAAATTTGCATTCAGATTTACTGTCAGGATGCGTAGAAAAATGAACAGTCATCTCAGTTGCACTAACAAAGTACTCATGGCAAACTGGACAGATGAAACCGTGAGAAAGACCTCCAACTTCAGCTTCAGTCTCACATTTAATTTCTGCCGCGGTATCAAGATGGCTCTTAAGATGGCTGAGGAAATGCTGAGAAGAGGAAAAACTATTGTTGCATTGATTACATGGATATTCACTGTTAGTCCATAATTTCTGATGGGTAGTCCTGTGCTTTTTCAGATGAGATGCATGTAAAAAATGCTTATCGCAGTCTGGACATGAGTATGGTCGCTCTTTTGCTGCCATGCAACCATGCTCTGAGAGCTGTTCTGGGTCTCCGAAACGCTCACTGCAAACACCACAGCGATATTTGAGTTCTTTGTTGAGCACTGATGAGCTTTCTGACTTTTTAGGCTCTTCCTTTGAAACTGATGATGGAAGGCGGTCACCTGACTTAGAGTGGCTTTTCCGATGCTCAGCTCTGCTACCCTTGGAGCGAAACACATGATTACATATGTCACATGGGAAGTTCTCTTCACGATGGGTGGACATGTGTTCGGCTAACTGTGCGGGTCCGGTGAAACTGAAGTGACATTTGGAACAGCGGTATGGGCGGCTCTTGCCATGAGTATGCTTATGTTTACGCAGTGCAAAGAGAGAGACAAAACCCCTGCCACATGCCTGACACTGAAATTCAGACTTGTGCATTCTCTGATGCTGCTGCAACTGGGATGCCTGGTAAAAACATCTACCACATTCTGCACATTCGTGTGGTTTTTCACCCAGGTGACATCGCTGGTGGTCCTCAAGACTTTCTGATGTTGGGAATGTCTTGCCACACACATGGCATGGGAAGTATGGTGCAGAATCTGAGTCACTGTCTTGACTGCAGTTATCTTCATCCTCATCACTTTCGCCAGTTGTACTGACTTGACTACTGGATTGTTCAGTGTGGTTCTTTTCCTGAGCAGTGCTCACTTGTTCCTTAAGCCTGTTTTGATGCCATTTCTTATAGTGTCTTGTCAGTGATTTTTTGACTGCATAGATCTTGTTACAGAAACGGCAATTATATACATCATCTGGATGGTCTTCACTGTAATGATTACATAAAGACTGCCTTGTCCAAAACCTTTGATTACACAGTTTACAAGCATGAGGTCTATTTGATTCGTGGCATGTTCTGTGGATTTCAAGTTCAGCTGAGTTGTAAAACATGCTGTTGCAGTCAGGACAAGAGTATGACTTTTCGATTCCATGGGACTTCATGTGTTTTTCAAGATTTCCTAGACTCGTGCACACTCGCCCACACTTGGTACATGTCTTGCGCTTTTTCTCTTGTTCTTGTCTCCCATGATCTTCAAGGTGACTAATGAGCATTAAGCCATCTGTGAAGCTCTGATCACATTCTGAACACTGGTACTGCACGGCTTTTTTCTCGTTGCTTGAGCTGCTTTGCAGCTCATTCCCTTCTGAATTTTGGGAGGAATCATCCATAAAGTCCTCTTTGCAGGAGAAATTGGTCTGCAAAACCCCAGTGCCAGTTGTTTTGGAGCCTTCTTCAAATACTAGGACAGAGTCATTCAGAGCAAAATCAATCTCTGCTTTAAGAGGGGCCTCCAATCGTGTTGTGCGCTTCCCTGAAATTTGTCCAAATCTACATTTCCTGTAATGATTACGGAGAAGACTTTTATTCCAGAAGCCCCTCTTGCATGTTTTACAGTTAAATGGTTGCTGCAATGTGTGTACACGCAGATGACCAGTTAGTCCAGCTTTACTTACAAAGGACATATCACACTCTGGGCAGGAAAAATGTTTGGGGACCTCCCTATCAAGAGCTGTGTCTAGTTTACGGATTATATCAGCACCACCACTAACCCGATCATCACAACTCTCATCCAAAGGTTCTTCCTTGATGTTTGGTATATTTGACAGATGATCCTGAAGGGGAGCAGTAGATACTGGTGGAACCATTGTTTCCATGCTGTGTGCATTTAAAAAATGCTCTTGGAGCTGTGAAAATAGCAGAAAACGGGAACTACAGTATGCACATGAAAAGCCTTTTGGTGAGTTCTGAGAGGTCTGTTGTCTGTCAGTCTGTTGGCTTTGGCAAACTGCTGACTTTGAGCTTGGCGTGGAAATGCAACTTTTTTTGTGATTTTCAAGCTTGACTTGCGGAAAAAATCCTCCACATCGGTCACAGAGCACTTGACTTTGCTGTTTTTTCTTTGTGCATTTCGGGAAATGACGCTGCAAATAGTCCTTCCTAATAAATCTCTCACCACAGAAATCACAGGAAAATGGCCTCTCTCCTGTGTGCAGGCGGTTGTGCACGCCTAATTGCCAGCTGTTTCCAAATGTTCGGGGGCAATAACTACATATGTATTTGTACTTTTTGTTAAAATGAGGCTGGATCCTCTGAAGAACTCGATTTCTCACCCTCTCAAGAGGTTCTGCATTTTCTGTTAGTGAATCAGTTCCCTGTGTTTCTTTGGAGACCTTCCTGCATTTTCTCATCTTCCTATGCTTTTTCAGAGATTTTTCATGAGAGAATCCAGAGCCACAGCCTGCGCACTTGAATAGTTTTATAGTATGGAACATAGTGTTATGTCGGGAAAGTTTAGACTGAGTTGGGAAGGTCCTTGAACAGACTTTGCACTCATATGTGGGCTTCTTTTCAGAAGCCTCGATGCCAAACTTGCTTTTCCAACCTTTGCCAACATCCTCTAAACTGATTTTGGGAATACAGACTTCCAATCGTGATCTTTTCCCTTTACAACGAGTCTGATGTACTTTCAGATGATCGTACCTTGAAAAGCAGCTGTCACAGGCTTTGCAACGATAAGGCTTCACTTCATTATGTGTCAAAATGTGACGTCTAAGGCTTCGAGATTTCATGAAAGTTTTGGTGCAGAATTTGCACTTGTACTCAGCTTCACCTTCTGCGTGTGGCTTTTTTCCTGACTCTCTGAGAGCAGACATACCACTTTTCCTTTTTGACTGCTCTTCTTTGTAAACACCATCACAGGACGCTTCATGCTGCAAATACATAGTTTGAGTTCCAAATCGGTGGCCACAGTGTTCACATTCATAGGGTTGGACCCCAGTATGTGAAACAAGATGTCTGAAGAGTAATGATCTGAATCTGAACCTTTTTGTACAGTGAGGGCACTTAAAATGAAGCAGCTTTGTTGCACTGGACTGTGAAGCAGTTTCTTGGACTTTCTGGCTTGTCTGAGCAGGACTTTTACTGATATTACGATTAGGAGATAAGCCAGTGTTGTGCTTTCCCCCTAAGCAATTCTTATCCTGATGTTGCTTCAACTTTCTATGTCCAAAGTACTGCCCACATCTTGAGCATAGAAGCAGAGAGCCTATCTTGTGGCCACGGAGATGACTTATCAGGCGACCTTTTTTAGTAAACACCCGTGGACAATAGGAACAACGATGTGGCCCCTTTCTCTTAATGTCAGACTCAAATGGTACAGGATCTGTGGTTTGAACAGGCAAACACTTCTGATTGTGAAGTTTAAGGTACAAGTTCCGGTAAAACTGTTTTCCACAGTTAGTGCAGGAAAAGGGTTTGTCTCCAGTATGTTTGATCATATGGCGCAGCAAATACCGGCGATTAGAGTAATTTACTTTGCAAAATGGACACTGGTTGGTTGAGGACCCAGATATATGTGTCAGACAATGTTTTCTTAGTACTTGGGCGTCATTGAACACCTCTTTGCACAAGGAACACTTAACCTGCTTTGGCTCATTCTGCTCTCTGGTCTCCGACTCAAAGGACTGTTCTGGTTTTAATTGTGATTTCTCTTCAAGCCGACTTGCCTTGTTTTCTCTATTTTTATGGCTCTCTAGATGCCTGAGAAGATGCGCAGGATACTGGAACTGCTGATGGCAATCTGGGCATTGAAGCATTCCTTTTTTAAGGTGTGAGTTTCTGTGCTGAATCAGTTCTCCAACAGTTGGAAGAATCTTCTTACAGACCGTGCACTGTATCCTTCTCTGGTGAACGATTTTATGACCAATCAGATAGGCACGTTTCTTGAAACTTTTTCCACATTCCAGACAGCGGAATGGTTTTTCACCTCTGTGTTTGCGCTCATGTTTCTTCAGTGACTGTGATTTACTGAAACCTTTTCCACAGAAGTGACAGCTTAGGGCAAGACTGCCATTTTCTTCAGTTGCTTCCAAGTCTTCCTTACTGTCTTCAGTCTTTTCACTGCTCAAAGTTACTGGTTTAGATATGGTAGAGAAAGCTGAATTCCTGTACCTGATAATTTTGCCAGTGTGTTTGAACAACTCATGTTTTTTCATATGTCTGTACTTTCCAGAAGGATGACAAAAGAGTGCTGGACAATGATTGCATTTGTAACGTGGTACAGGTTTAGGGGCTGTTAGAGCAGGGGGTGCTTGTTTTTTCCGCTCAAATTCCTTTGAAGGTGTTTTCTGTTCATTTTCTGTCGATTCACATTTCTGTTCAATTTCCTTTATTTTTTTCTGATCAATCCTTTCCCTTGATTTTGCATTTTCTTTTGCAAGCCGATTAATGCATTCTCTGAAGCAAGATGTTTTAATATGTCTATATCGGCTGGAAGTTGAAGTGAAGCTACCACGACACAAGGGACACCGATATTTACCAGCAATTTTGTCCTTGCCCCCATATATTGCAGCTTTGACACAGTCACGCAGATGTCGAGCCCTGTTGTAGGAGTACTTGAAAAGCCGTGGACAAAGAGGGCATTGATATTTTCCTCTGGTTTCATTCTCTTCTTTTCTTTCTTCACCACTCAGGTTTGCGGTGTACCAATCTGGGGAGATCAAAGTCTCTTCCTTTTGTACCATTTCCTTTTTAGGTCTCTCTCCTGTTGAGGTTTTACCATATACACTCCACAGATTTGTTTTACAGATGTCAACTAGCTTTACGTAACAATCAGGCAGATTTGCATATGGTTCGTTCGGTGTCAAGTCTTTTTGTGTTGATGTTTTAGTTTCACTGATAACAGCATCAGAATTTGTGAGAGGAGGTTTTCCCTTCTTGCATCTGCCAGGTACACGCTTGTGTCTTTGTAAAGAAGCAGGCTGTGCAAAATACAACCCACAATCAACACACTTGAAGGGTGTTTTGCCAGTGTGAGTCCGCATATGCTTTATATAATGAAGTATTTTTGAAAATACGAGTCCACACTTGGTGCAGTGATGGTTGCCATAGTGTCTTCTTTTCGTTGGTAGACTGGACTCAGAAGGGGGCAGAGGCCTTTTTTTGGTTATGCCACAGAAATGTTTTTCAGTTTGATCATTACTCGTCAGGTAAAGATTACAAGTCTTGCAAAACTGGAAATTGTACACTGAATGGCAACAATGATGATGTTCAATTAGATTATCTACATTGTTGGTTGTATGTTGGCAACCTACACAATGATAGGACTTAGTCACTCCATTTATTGGCTCTAAGGTTTCCACTATCACTACTGGCTGCAAATGTTTTCTCATTTGTATAGAGGATTTTAGTTGAGGGGCCTCTCTTTCTGAATGATTTATGCCATTATGGTCACATCCAGCCAAAGAAGTGCCTTTATATTGACTTGTGTCAACTTTGGTTTCGTAAGCGTCACATGAAGAGTCCTCTGTTGACAGGGGTTCACCATACAGTATGCCCTGGTCGGTTGGTTCTTCTGTAGATGTTTCTAGCTCTTCAAATGACTCTCTTGTATTTTCAACATCTCCACCAAGGCTTTCTGGTTCTAGGGCCACTGAACTCTGATGTAGAGATTGTTGCTGATCTGGAGTAGTGGTTGTACTTGTATTCTCCACCGGACTTGTCCTTTCCTTTCCTAGACAGGAATTTGGGTCATCTGGCTGTAATCCAGAATTTGTGTGGCTAGCAATACCTTGTTTGTTCTTGTCACTAGTGACTTGATGACCATTACAACTTGGATCTGTAGGAGAGGTTGTGGTTTTCTTCTCTGGTAAACTTGTCCATTCTTTTTCCCGGCACAGATTTACATCTGTGTTTAAGCCATCTGGCTCCGAAGAGGATTCTGAATGACTTGCAACACCTTGTTCGTTCTTATCACTGTCTTCACTGAAAAGACCATCACTCTTAACATCATGACTGTTGCTTGTGCATTCCCTTAGTGCAGCATCTTCACAATCGGACATCTTGATACTTGGGAAAGATTGAGAGGTATTTGACTGAATTCCTTTCTCCTGACAGATGGTTTGCAAATTTTCATGTTGACCATGAGCGGAGTTGGGATTCTGGGATTTCTGCTTATCCCATTCTAGGACCTGAGTTTTGCCCTTCTTGTCCTCTTTCATATCTTGTCCATTTGTGGAGTTGGGATTATCAAATCCCTCCTTTTGCCCAGATGATTCCTTAATTTCCTTTCTTAGTACTTTCTTATCCAAGTGATCTTGCTCATTGTCAAATGTAGTCATGATATTCGCAGTAGTTGCAGTGATCTGCCCCTTATCATTGCCATCTGGGTAAATCTCTATTCCAACACCAGTGTGTGCACATTCATCTATGTTTATTACTGCCTTCACATTGGATGGACTTGGCAAGTTAACATTAGTCTCTGACATATTAGGACATGGACTCTCAGTTGTAAGAGTTGTTTTTCCAGTACAAGTGAGCCATTCGGATGAGCTTTGTTTTATAGTAACATCAGTTTTAGGTTTTGGGACTGAATTACTTGCCATGAATTTACAAGAGGACTTTGCTTCACTTACATCTGCATCTGAACAGCTACTGACATCTGAGTAGTCCTCAAGAAGTGATGTAGATGGCATTTGACAGTCTTGCTTAAATCCTTGTAAATCTGCTGCAAAAGATGGAGGAAAAGATTCTGATGTCATTAATCCATCTGTGGCAAAATCTACATCACCATTTTCGCATCTTGGCAAGTAATCTTTCTCCATTTGTTCTCCATCACCTTGCCATAGTGTTTCATTGTAGGAGTCTGAGTTGGAATTTCCAACATTGTGATTTGAATGTTTTTCGTTAAAGTTTGAGTTTGTTGCAAGGGCTTCTTGTGAAGCCACTGTGCCAGGGAAGTCATGATGTCCAATGAAGTTCTCTATGTGCTGGGAAAGACTTCCCTCTGACTCTGATGTCCTTCTCAAAGTGCTTGGATCTGATGACAGTGGTGGAAGGTTATGGAAGTATGAATCCCACTCTGCCATTCTCTGCAAGGACTGGATGTAAGGGATTTCACCCAATCCTGAAAATACAAAGAATTATTTAGAAAGAAACCATGACTGTTATCATGTAAAGCTTTTACACAACATAACTGACATGAAAATTCTGACCTTTTCGTGGACATTCAAGGACTATCCAGATGATGTGGGTTAGATCTGAATAGAAACCTAGAAAAAGAAAATAATGTTATTATAATGATTTTATTTAAGATGGGTTTCACAGCAGAAGGTTACAGCAGAACACATGGTCCATTGACACCCAGCTTCAGAAACTGATTTTTGGTAGAACAAGTGTAAAAGGTAGAGCAATACCATGTTTTCTCAGCTGAGCAGACAGGACAGGGGCTGACAAAAGTGGATGTTTAAGTAATTATCACCCAATTGCCCCAAATGTGCTTTGCATTTAGTGGGAACATAATTTGTATTTCAAAAACCAGGCTAAAATGGCTATTTGACTAAGAAGGAAAGGAGTATTAAATCAGATTATTTGGCCTCCACAGTCACCATTCAGCCAATCTAAACCCAACTACAATGGTTTGGGACTGCAGTGGGACTGAGTAAAGTAATGGTAAATGGATTGTTCTATATTACTATAGTACTATATAGTCCCTTTCTAGTCTTCCAACCACTAAAAGCACTTTTACACTACATATCTTATTCACCCATTCACACATACATACACTGGTGGCATTGGGTGCCATGCAAGGTGCCAACTGCCCATCACCTTTTGGGAGCCAACCATTCATACACATTCACACACTAATGGCATAGCCTTCAAGAGCAATTTGCGGTTCAGTATCTTGCCCAGCATCACAGGTAGGCACAAACAATACATATAAACAACACAAAACATAATAAAAATGTCAATAATAAAAAATGAAATCAAATGTTCAGCCTTCTTACCCTTACTTTAAGCTATATGTCTAGTATCTATCTTGCCTTAAATTGGTTTTAGGAGTGTGTGTAACAAGTAATAAAATCATGGAGTCAAATTCTTTAAATCTGTATCCACTATAGCTGATTCTGATTAATATATTGTTTACTCATCTATTTTCCCTCTTGGATGCCAATGCTGTTCTTCAAACTATGTCATAAAAACTTTTTTGGGAATTGTTTCAGTCAGATATTGAGTGAAATTTTGAGTGGAATCCTTAAGATATTTTCATGAAGGTTATTTCCTTCAAAGTCAAAAGGAGGGAGCACAATAACATATTTAGCCAATAATAAAAACCCTTTGTACCTTGTGTCTGCCGGCATCTAAATCTCGAAAACCATCATTCCTGGCTGCCTGTACAAGAGAAAGAAAAGCAATCATCATTATAACTGTTAATGTTTTGGCATCAGACAGTCTTGTCTAGTATAGGTTGTTTTCTGAATGTCTCACTTTACACCAAAAGAAAGGGAAAAAGTAGAGGTGTTGTTATACGTTATGCAATGATTTTGGTAGTCTGGCCCACTCAGCATCAAAATGAGCTGTATCTGGCACATAAAGTTGGACACCCCAATCCCAGTTCCTGCTTCAGTAAATATATTGCAAAGGTTGATGGCCTACTGTGTTTACATGTTTAATTATAAGTGATATGTGTTGGCTAGACCTCAAAGATCTTTCAAACAAGTTCCTCAATTATTTCTTCACACTAGGCCAAACAACATTCAAAGGGTTAAATGTAATAAAATTCATGTGAAGTGGATAAATGTAGGACTGCAGCTATTTAATATTTTGGTAATTGATATTCTATACTCTATACTGCTTAAATAAAGCCCAATTAGCAACATACAATAGAAAACAAAACAGATCACTTAATAATAACAACAAATGTTTCCTTTATAAGAAAAATTGACATTTATTTACATATTATGCAAAGTAGTAAACCATTTCAGTCAAAATTTCCAATAAAAATAAATAAAATTACTTCAAACTTAACATTTCTTGACACACATTTTTAAATAAAAAAAATTGTTTCCCACTTGTTTTTTTTAAGTATCAAAAATAAAAAAAACAAAAAATACAGATTATTAAACACTGGCTTTAAAACTTCACATTCAGAATCATAACCAATACGTTTCAACAGAAATGCTTGGCTGTGGACCGGGACTTGGAACAAAAGTCTTACACCCCCTTTACAGTCTCTCTTGACTTGTGTGTGCAAGCCAACACGTGGTTGCAGTGAAGGAAGGTGAGCAGATCTGCATGCTCAGGACTGAGGCTTGCCCTATTCTTTGAAGCAATGTTACGTGCTGAAAATGCTCTGATGGTGTGGATGTGGCCGTAATACACAGCAGGGGCTTTGCCAGCCCCGCCAGTGTTGAATAGCGTGGTGCATTTGCTTTCCACAATGTCAGCGGATTATTCTTCTTGGGCAGGTGCTGTTCTCCAAAATACACCAAGACCTGTGGTATAGTTAACAAAGAACAAACTATCAAAAATGTGTTTATTTATATTTTGTAATTAATATTTTCTGTTTCTGTAGTACACTTAAATTATGTCTACTGCCTTATCGTGGAAATTCCTAAAGAAAAACTAAATAAAACATTTGTACTAACCTCCTCCTGTACAGCTTCATTTGACAGTTGCTCCTCATTTTGTTCTTCATTACTGGTGGTGGAGTCCAAGTTAAGGAACCATCTTGCGACCATGTGCTGCTGGTGGCAAGTCCTCTGCTGTGCTGGATGCTCCATTTCCACTTGCAGTGGGCCTCACTTGCTGTTTGGCAGCAAGTGCCGCTATGGTTTGTACTGTGCTTTTGACTCTGAATGCTTGGGCAGCAGGCAAGATGATCAGTTTTCGAGCAGCAGCAAGCAAGGTGATGTTTGGAGATTTGGGTTTGAACTCTGTTAAGTCTTTCAATCTTTCTGTAACCTGTTCTGTCACATGACCCTGGAAAGACGTCACAGGTGGCACCTCACGATCTGGGTTCTGTATTTTCTTCTTAATTTTGTGCACAATATGTGGAAGTGCAGACAACGTGGCATATTGTCCACCCATAAACACTGGCTGAGTTAAAGGGCTCAAGGACCTGGTTCAGCTCCTCATTCAGGATCTACTGGTCAGTCTTGAGATCCAGGTAGTGTTTCCCACTCTGGGTCACTGCTGGGTCAGACAGTGCAGCAGTCACTGGTCATCTTTGTTCTTGCAACGTGGACAACATGGCATAGAAGCTGTTCCAGCATGTATAGACATCTTGCACCAACATGTTCTCCTTGGTACCTATTTGCTTCTGCTTGACCCTCAACTTTGTGCATGGCAGTTCATTCTTCCTAAGGTGTTCGACAAGGCTTCTTGTAGCAGCACTTGGAGATAGCCTGTTGGCTGGTGCTTTCTGCAGAAACTTGTCCATAAGAGGCTGTGATAGTTTACTGAAAAGAGGTGAAAATAATAATTGCTTAATAGATATTTTAAAGGCTGAATGTCTTAATCCTATAATAAGGCTTACAGACCCAATATACTGCAAATTAAAATTAATAGACTTAATTAATAGAAGGCTAACCTGTTAACAGCAGATCTAGACACTCACAACATGCCATATTGCGCATTGTGAGCTTGTAGATCAGCTTTCCAAATAGCTGAAATATATATAGTGCTGAGGTGGTTACTGTATGTTTTGTAATATTAATATTAATAATAATTATAATAATAATAATAATAATCTACAAAGTAACTGGTCAGTTGTCAAATAACTGTAGTGGAGTAAAAGTACAATATTTTACTTCTACTCCACTACATCTCAGAGGCAAAGTATTAAAAATTGGAAATGCTCAATTGAAGTAAACATACCTAAAATGAATGTTAGTCATTAATAACAACAACGCTCCCTGGACTAACATGACGCTAGTTAACGATAACTTATCACATCATGAATTTTATGTTGAATTTACCTTGTCTCGGGTCGTCCGCTCGTGTCATCAGATGGGTGTTGTCTTTTGAGGTGCTGCAGTATTGAAGTCGTGCTGTTATGGTACGCCAGGTACACCATGATGTTGTCCTTGATTTTTAATTTAAAGTGATCCCACACCTTCAACATTATGTTATCACTTTCGCTTTGCTGTGTTTGCGGTCCCGGTGTCTACCATTCTGTACATCAATACTGTCCACACACGTTACCAAAAGCCTGCTTCTGCTTTGCAGGGAACGCATAGCCTGTAACGTAAGCATGTTGTGTCACACTAAAAGGAATCAATGCGAAACGTGAGCTTTCATTTTAATTAAACGAGGCTTTGAGGCAGCAGAAATTCCTCAACTATTTTTTGTAGTCTAGTTACTTGAGGTACTTGAGGAATTGTTGCAACCCTAGATGAATGAACCAATTCACTGCTGGTACTGATCACAGGTGTGTATTTTAATTCTGAGGGACTCAAAACAATGATGTCTGACCACTTCTCTGTATTGAATACCATTTGCGCAGTTCCAGTGGCATAGGATCTAACCAACATTTCTCATTAAATACCAGCAACAACAAGAAAAGGAAGAACAACAGAAGATAATCAGGAATTTCTAAGAGTGGGCCAACCACTACTCCAGAATCTACCAGAAAGACTTGTTCTTTTCATTGTCGTTTAACATCATGTGAAAGAATGAGACAGACTTAATTTACATGACAGTGGTCACTAGGGACAGCAGAAAAGTGATGAGGAGAAAACATTGCTCTGAAATAGCAGGCCTGCATACCAAGCTACTCAAGTTGGGTGGACTGGGCTTGCTGTGTTGAAATGTTCAACCACAATTCAATGTAAAGGGCCAACATTGCAGCACAACCTTTATTAACACTTTATTGTACAGAGACTGAACACCCTGCATGTGTCTAAAGTGGAAAAATGATTCTCCTTCAATTTTTGTGCAATATTACTGTAAAATCTACCTAAGCTAGCTTGTGAATCTCTCACCTAGTCTATCCACCAAGATGCCCAGTTTCAGCAATATTTCAGGCAGTGTGATGTAAGGTAGCATTTCTGCAAAGGTTCATTCAACTTCTCCACTGCAGGTTGCCATTTTCTTTTTCCCCAGCACCCCCTGCAGTCCTTGCAGTCCTCACCTCCACAACCTAAACCTGACAAACCTCAATGAGAGGAATAGGAAAAACAGCGCTTTTACTAGAGTGTCTCATTTTCCCCCATCGGCCCTAAAGCATAAAACTTTATCCACTGTTTCCATAAATCATCATCAAGTTATTTTCACAGTAGTGACATTTCAAATTTGACCTTTGGGACTAGGCAGACGTCAAACAACTTTCACGCTGTCTGTTTTTTAAACCTCTATTCTTTTGCAAGAATCAAAAGTGGTATCCATTCCATTTTTTCCTCAGATAGATTACACAGAATTTGTGAACTAAAACCATTTTCGAAGGATTACATTCAAGAACGAAAGAGGTTCATAGCACATACCCAAGTGGAAGCACACCACCAGAAGTGCCTGCCACTTAATCTGACTCAACACAGGAAAGTTCAACCCACCGCAACACGAAAGGGACTGACAGATTGGTGGCTTCCTCTCATTTATGGGTAGTGATGCATAGTTGTAATTAGCATGGTAGTCACGCTACACAGAAGAGATGTGTGTGTCTACTAGAGTCCAATAGATCAGTCGGCCAACATTCTGTTTACATTTGCATGGATCAAAAGCCAAAAAAAATAAAGTATTTTTGGGGCACTTTATATTGGGCAAATTTTGAACTGAGAATGATGCTGAACCATAAACCACAACAGCATTAGTGTGTACTGTATTGGTTTATTTCCAGCAGAGTGCATTTATTGGGTACAACTCAAAATGCAGTATCGTACAAGTGTGCTAGCAGTAGAAATATAGGGCAACCTAGCTGACTCGGTAACATAACCAAGCACAAATATGACACAAAACCAGTATGAGCAGGATGCTCTATGCAGTCAAGTACTATTAACCAATAAGGTATTCTCAGCTCCAGGACTGTGTAGGGGCCTCCCATTCATGGCAACAACTTTGAAGTTTCATTTGAGTCAAAGTTGGTCATGTCATTTTCTGAACTCATCAGACAGAGTTCGGAAAATGACCTGACTAACTCTGAAACTCTCTGAGCGAGATGAATTAATCTCTATCTAACAGTTTTATCCTCTCCACATTTCAGTAATATATCATTCAGTCTTTTCACGTGTTTTCAGCAACTATTTTCCAACATATTTAATGGATTTTGAAAGACATCTCAGAATTGTCTTTACACTGACTTTATAGAAAAAGTTTACATTCATCTAGCTCAGTCCACTCCAAGAAATGCATTGAAACCACTAAATATTTTTCAATCTGAAGCATTTTTACTTAAAAAAGAGCGGGCACTCTGCACAGTTTATCAAACTACACTTCCTAAACAAGAGATTTTAAAATATTGCACTAATAAGCATACAGTCCTTGGGACTGGACAACAATCCAATAGGTGAGAAATATTCTGAAAACAATAAACCAATGCAAACTGGAATCATCCCTTTTAGTCCTTAGCAACTTATGATGGTGGCAGTCCAACATGAAACCCTGACAGATCAGGTCAAAAAGGTGAGTCACATCAAAACCCGAGACCTGAGAGCAAAAGGTGTTTCCTGTGTGAGGATGATGACAGACTGAATCACACAAATCATGAGGGTATCTTTCAAAGTTAGTCTTTTTAGTGCAGTTTCCATAGACACAGTTACACTCCTTGCTAAGATGCTGTGAAGGGGCAGAAACAAGGAGGGAACTTTGTAGTAACAACACACAGTGGCATATGACAGAGGTCAACCACAATGCAACACTAGCTTCTAGCAGCTGTTGCCAGGCTGGACAGAAACAGAAAAATTAGGACTGTGACAGTAGGGATTTTTTCCATGAAAAAGTAATGTACTCCTGCGTTGACTTGCCAAATTACAGCATTTCTGATGTGAGCAGCTGTGATTAAATGGTGTACTACACAACAAATAGGCACATCTCTCACCATTTCCTGGGTGGATACAGAAGAATATGCCCTTGCTCGTTTCTGTTATACCACGGCATGTACCGCCACTGTTCAAATGCTACTGGGTTAAGTGAGACCTGCTCGGGGACTGGCTGCAGAGTACGTACGAACTGGGGAAGGTTAAATCAAAGTCATGCAAATCCATTAATGCAGCATGTGACAAAACCATATTGCCCTGTGACCAAAGGCCTACAGTGTATGAAAGAAACCTTAATCACAGATTCACGCTGATGACTGTGGTAACATAAAAAAACACTGCATACTCAAAAGAGGAACAATACGGACAGTCCTGATTCATCAGCCCATCGACCAAATGCCAGCACACAGTGGTGTCAAATCGGCTATGACCCGCAACAAAAACAATAGATCTGACATAAGTACAGCTACAGCAAGTACACCACTTTGTGTTGCATCTATCAAACTGTAGTGAATTTCAAGGACTTTTAACTGAGGAAAAGGTAACAACAACTTTCTAAGTAGACATAATACACACAGAACATAGCCAATGTAACATCTTGCCTACCATCAACCAAAGTCAGGCACATAAGACCACGCTATTACTACTGCTAAATTTTGAGCATTATAGCAAATACCAACGGGACAGGTCCAAAATCTATATGGTGTACATCACAACTGTCTTAGTGATTGTGATACCATTGTAATATATTATATAATGCATGACAAAGGACTCACCCCTACAACAGGATATCTTATCTTTCACTGCATTTCATTGTTTTTTGTTTTTTTTAAATTCAGATGGCTGTTTTATTTTCATCATTTCAAAAGCTGAAATTATACTGAATGTTTTTCTATTAGCACTTAACAACTCCAACCAAAACAACCACTGTACACGCCTGAAAATCTATAGCGTAATCCAAAACGTGCTATATGTACAAACAAACTATATACACATATAATAAATGTTTTTTGATTTTGCCAGTATTAAACATATGTTTATAATTGAGGATGCAGTTTGCAGTGATGCTGACCCGGACTGATTTTATTGAGGGGCGTTTATTAGGGTAATGGCTAAATGTTGCCACCACACATTACAAAGTCTTAGCTATATTGTTTTTGGATTTTGCTCATTACAAAGGTCAGCTGTAAATAAGAGTCGTCAGATTTCTCAGAGATGAATTAACTTCTCTCTGGTCATACCAGGTGCAGGGCGGGATCTGTATGAATGTTAAATTTCTTTCTCTCTTTGTCAGACTGAATCACTTCACGTGTAAGACGCCTCTGACCTTCCAGCCGAAACGCTCGCGATTTCAGTGCTGTACTTTGCGATGCTGTTCTCACACATCACTTGTTCGTCTTCTTAACCTAATTTTGCTCTCGGGCTGTAATAAATCAAAGATAATATTGGAGCAACTTTCCTCATTTGTCTGCCGCTTCCTGGAGATTTCATGCAATATTTTCCCTCTCGTCATTTACAGAAATAGGGACGAATAGAAACATTTACTGAGCCCAGCAAAACACCACAACTATTTACAACTCCAGTTATTGAATAATAATAATAATAATAATAATAATAATAATAATAATAATATTATAAGCAGCTTTGCAAACAGTAAAATGTGTGCTAGAGCTTACTGGACACTTTATTAGGTAACCGTGTGGGTGTATCTAATAAAATGGGAGTGCACATGGTTTGACAGTGCTTCTTTTCCCTAAGAAGGCCCATGTAATGACGTTAAAATGACTTAAGTTCTTTGCTGGTATGTTACCAAGAAGTGCAGCTGTGGGCGTGTGTGTTTAAAATCATTTACCTTGTTTCAACTTTTTACAGACATCTGAATGAATGACACAAAAGTCAGTGTCTGATACTTCAGTCCAGCATGCCCATCTCTATCTATTTACTGGGCTGACTGGAACACAGACCTGTTTGTCTGTGGTAAATCACTGTAACCGACATGCAACATTAAGTCACTGAGATTATGTGAGAAATCTGCTAAAACTTTGTTCACTTGTTTCCAGGCTTACTGCGCGTCCTTTAAGGCAATTAAAACTGGCACAAGCCAGCACCATGTGCATACTGTAAAAACGACTTACAGTGGAACAATTAACTTTGTAAACACGTGTTGTTCTCAGTGATCATCTGCACCGATATGCGCATTTTCCCTGGATCACTTCATTGTTTTTAATGTGAAACTGGGATGTAGAACCACCGGGAGTCTGTGTGTTGCTCTTGTCTTGGCTGTGTTTTTATAAGATGCTCCACTTTTAGCCAGCCTGGACGGAGGACGGCAGACAAAAACAAACAAACGGGGAGGTGCAATCAGCTCAACAGAGATGTAATATCAACCGCAGCGGTCAGCGACTAGAGGCACGTATGAAATCAGTTTGCTGGTGTGCCGTGTGGAGCTAGCTGGCTGGCTAACGTTACCTTCGTGACTAGCACAATGCAAGCTAGCACCGATGACCGACAGCTAATGGCTCTCTTGTAGCTGATCTTGTAGCAGGATCCCTTACCATGTAAGTGCTCCGTGCTGCTGTTGGGTGCTTCAACGCCAGATCCCCTTTGTGTCGTACCGCCGTCACAGCCCGTGTGCTAATAATCACTCGGCGGACTTCGTCCGAAACACACTACATCTCGGGTTTCTCTTTCAATGTACGAAGAAAGTGACTGTCCTCCTTGAAGACGGCTCCCGTCCCTCCTGGGAAAAACAGCAACCTTTCTGGACTGGGGGACGTTTGAGACGATGGTGCTCGTTAAATCGTTTTAAAAAACTTTAAAAAACGCCGTGTTAATCCACCGCACGACGCGGATACTAGACAGACCGTTGTGCTCCGGGTAGAGGCGCTAGATCCAGATCCGCCTCCATAATGTTATTTGCGCATTTTTCAGACAATGTGCCCGAAATCGTGCGTACGTTACACAACCTTCTGATTGCAACCAATGACAAGGTGCAGAGAACCCGACAGAACCCGCCCCCTCCGTGTTCTATGGCTGTTACCGCGGGAGCCTGGCGGGGCGGTAGCACGACTCCTTCCGGGCGACTGCACCGCGGTTGTCTCCTTGCTGCTGCAGCTGCTCCTGCACTCCTGCGTGCTATGGCAGACAGGCAGTACTACCATGTGCTGACAGCAGCTGGGGTGCTCACTGAAGTCCTCAGAGGGGCGTCGGTGCTCCCATGGGCACGTTCAGTACCACTCTGTTGATGGTACATGTGTACGATCAGAGTTTCTGGGGGGGTTCTGGACTAGACGTGGTTGGTTTTCAAAGGGTTAATAAGTTGCACACAGCCATTTTGTGGTAAGACTTGCTACAAAATGGCCACCTTTTTCTGTGCTGGTCCACTAGGAACCTTGGGTTAAAGTGGTACATGTTGTTCCAGAGAAGGAAAAAAAAGTACTAAAAACCCATGTTTTCACACAATGGGTGACCAGGATCTTCTGATTATGCTTGATATTGTGTGGCTTTACATCATCTAACTGGTGCATTTACACACCCACCACCAGGTTCACTTTGCTTTTACCTCAGGCCATCAAGTACGCTGGGTAGAGTAATTGATATCCTAGGTCACTGTATGTGTTAGTATGTACAACAAAAGTGCAAAGAATATAGAAGAGCTTCTGACCAAGTTAGGCTTTATAAACCTCTCGAGTTTTTAGTTTTTTTTTAAACCTGCCACCTAGAGGAGTAAAAAGGGTACACTGGTAAAAAAAAAAAAAAAAGGAGTCAATTAACTTACTCCACCTAAAAAAAGACACATTCCTCCCATGTCCTTAACATCAAGGTTTACTTAATATTTTGTGTCTTTTTGGGGGGGAACTTTTATTTCTTACACATACTTATTCACTACTACCAAAACTAAGCATTGACATTAAGACCCATTCTAAAAGTTGTTCACTGAACTTGCCTGTAACCATGGCAGAAACACTTCCCCCACACTGCAGCTCCCGCCTGATGTCAGTATGCCTGTGGCTCCAAGGATACAAGTTTAAATCCTAGTGGGGTTTTTTTACTCTTCCCTATATACAGTCATTCCGAGAGGAGTGTCACAATTCTGCTGCAGTTCATATTATAAAAATATGATCCATTGAGTCCAATACATTTGTAAAGTGTGGAAAAATAATTATATATAATTATCATTTTTATGTCATTCATGTGTGCTAAGACCCAATCGGATGTTGCTGCCTAAGCCAGGGAAAGTTAGAACTGAAATACTATCGTCCAGCCCACTGGGAGAAAGACACTAGTGCGCATGCTCCAAGGCCCCAAAGACTTTTTCTGTGCATGTGACCAGTCAGCACCTTTAATAGGAATGAATGGAGCTTTGAAGATGGTATACAGGCTTTCTAAATATATCCATGGGAAAGAGTAGGTACTCAACTCCCCTTCATAGTATAATGCAGGCCTGGGCAAACTGTTCCACAAAGGGCCAGTGTGGCTGCAAGTTTTTGTTCCAACCAACCAAGAGCACACAGTTTGACCAATCAACTCTGAAGTGTGGTGTGCTGCTGCCTGGTTGGAAAGAAAACCTGCAGCCACACCAGCCCTTTGTGGAACAGTTTGCCCAGGCCTGGTATAATGTCATCTTTTAGTGCTGTAGGTACATTACATAATTATGACCTATATTTAGTGATTCAGTCCAATGTCCCCAGACCAGTACATTCTTGTTAGCCATATTGAGCCTAAGGAGGATATCTGCTGTTCGCAGAGCCATGTACTAGACAGAGTCAGAAGTCCTATGACTATCCCTTACATGACCCCTCAGTCACTGAAGGCTGTTGTTCTTTCTGTAACCTTTTGCTTTTGCAGTATTACCTTCGGTAATGCTCAGCTCACATGACAAAATCTGGTAGTGACCAAAAACTGGTTGGGTGTTTGGGTTGAGCCCACAGCAGCGGAAGAACAGGTTGAATTCCCAGCAGATGTCGTATTAGTATGGTGACCAGGAGGACCCCTGCTGGTTGTTCCCGACATAGTGGATCCCTCAGTGTGGACACCGCATTTGTTTTCATGCATGTGACCGATGCTAAGCTACCTAATCTGTCAGGCTACTCGAGTTGCATGTACATTCATGTGGTAGTACACAGGTGTCACTACCTAGGTCACAGTAACAATGTTCTCATTTAAAGGTCCTCATTTATTTGTCTACTTGGCTAGTTCTTTTGGGTCACAAGAGCTATGTAAACCACAATGACGACATGTGGATCAGGTTGCTTCATGATGAAGAGCCCCCCCCCCCCAGTTTCAGCAGTAACCACTGCAACATGCTTACTCAGAAATGTGCAAGTGCAAAAGTGATCCTCAAGGTCATTACACCAGTGACTTGCAACAAACATTCAGTGATGGGAAGCTGGTGAGGGATCATGTATTGGTTGCAACACTAAAACCTTTAAAAATTGGTCAGGCTGACCGTTCGGAGTCAACATTTTGCAAGGGGTATGGAGGGGTCATTGAAAATTTTTACCATCCAGTAGTAACAAGCACATTGGAGGAGGCACATGGTCTACGCCTACTGTAGTTAGCAGTCAACCATTGTTAGTGACCTGGACTAGGTCATTTCAATTGGTCTATGTATCCTTGATCCTAGTGCCATTTTGCAGCTTTACTTATAACAAGGCAAATATATCGAAAGAAGTACATTTTTTGTGTGTGAGATTTGCAGACAAGAGTTGAACAGTATAAAGGTGATTGACCTTACATGCCCATGGACAAGCTGATCACATGTAGAGATGCCAAACTACAGAAGTCATTGGTGTGGTCAGAGGGAACCTTGTGTGGAAGGCAAAATTACTAAATATCAATGGTAAATTGCTGAACCTAGATCTCAGTGATACACAAGACATAATGGCGGAAGCTACAAGGCACCTAAAGAACTTTCTCAGGTCCTACCCTAGTCAGAGTTAAATTGCCATGAAGGAACTGCAAGCTGTGATGCTGGGGTCAGACTACACAATACTGGCCTAGTTATAGCTTGATCCGGCAGATGTAGGGTGTTGCCTCTGGTTGGGGATGTCTTTGAGAGTCTTGGCGCCACCTCCAAAATGAATTTCACGAATTCCACAAAGTGTTCGAATGCAGGCACAGAAAGCTCTTCCACTGTAAAACTGGAAGAGCTGTAAACAGGGTGAAATGAAAGAGTGATAATGTTATTGGTTCTGCAAAGGGGAACTGAGAAACTAAGGAAAGGTCACCATTGCCTTTTCTTTCTTTCTTTTTTTTTTGCTTTGTTTTTTCGAACATGAGACCATTAACACATAAACAGCTACTGCTTATTTACATTGTTGCTCCTAGAAGTCGGTGCCTAGCACCTCCTTCCCAGTGACATCATGCGTGTCATGACACAAGATGATTGAATGGGGAGAAACATCTAGTCTGTCATGTCTCTCAACCATAACATTGTGAAGAATTTAGGACTCTATGATTACCTAATAGTTTAAAGACCTTTAAAGTCTTTAACAAGTATTGTGTATTGTGTCTGTCGCCATGTTTTTACACCCTATCTCTTTGGGAGGAGTGTTTTGTAACCTACATAACACAACTCTACCCAAGTGGTACTCAGACTTTTGATGACAATTTGATGCCCTTTAGAAGTTTGTGTGCAGCCCAGAATTTATGACCATGCTGACTGTTTGATCACGTCTGTTTGTGCAGACACAGCAGCATACAGAACCCCTCCTGCACGTCTGCGTCTGTTTTGGAGTGTGTCACAATCTTTATATAATTCATAGACCCAAACTGTCTAACGTGCCCTCATATAATAATGTGCCAATGTGTGTGTGTTTGCCATGACCATGGTGCAATGCAAGTTCACTGAAAGCTACTGTCATACTTATGGAGGCCCAACCTGTCCTGAAAGTTCAAAGCATGTTGTAACTTGAAGAGAATACAACAGCCTTTTGGAAACTGCACATCTTGCTTGGAGACCTACTAACTTTTTTTTTTTGAGCAGGACAAGAAAACATACAGTCACTTACCTGTAACTTTCTAGTCATTTAATTCTGGTCTGGTCCTCTGAACAAAGCTCTAATTGATGACAGGATTATGTGTGTGACATCTCTGTTCAAGATCTTCATCCCCAGAGGTCAAATACAGATTACCTCTATTAATAGTTGGGTCTTGGACTCCTCACTTTATCAGCAATCCATAGAATTGCCAACCAATCATATAATCTATGTGCACTCAGAGTTAGCCAGTTGGCCATTGTTGACTACGCTGTCCAAGAACTAGGCAAAACTACATGATTACTGACAGAGCAGATGACGAAGTCCAAAGACATAAAAAGCAAGAAAGGGGTTCATGCCTATTTTTCTGTCTATCAGATGTAGAGTCTACATCAGAAATCCCTTTAAGATTGTGATGAATGCTGTCAGATGTGCTGTACAGTAGAACAACTACCCAACGCCTGGCACTTAATAGCACTCATATCCAAGTGGGTGGGACCAAGCACTGAAATGTTGCTAAACCTGAATAAAACCATACTTGCTTACACACTGATGCAAAACATGTGGGAACCAATAGCTAGTAAGCACAATAGAGAGGAAGCATAAAGGCACAGGAAGCAATTCTAATGCATGTGATCAGTAAAAAGAGATGTCTGTGGTATCAGATAGCTGTGCCATGGAAAGGAATTGTGATTTATGACGTGATTTATTGTTATCACAGCTGAATAGGGGATCAAGTTGTTAAAAAGTATTTCACTACAGTGACAAGACTGATGGTCATCAGTTGGGAAGTTGAACCAAGGGCCTTGTTTTTTTTGTTTTTTTTAAGCTGAGTCACTGTACACAGAGAAAAGCAGAAGCAATAGCTTGGCAGGCTGTAAAACAGAGTCACACAATCTACACAAAATTATCATGGAAGCAGAGAAAGGTGACAAAAACAGACGGCAGCAGGACTCAAGTTTGTTGGGCACTCCATTGCTCTCTGCTTTGGTGAAGGGCGTCAGTCAAGGTGGACAAACCACTTCTGAACCAAACGGTAGTACAACCTTGTCTACTGCCATCCACTATGATTGATTCATTGGCTAAGGTGGCCTGGGAACAGATTCTGGGATTTTAGGACAGAACATCTAGGCAGAACATCTACCCAAGCACAACCATTTGAAAAAAAATAATAAAAGTAAGTAAAACCCAGCACGTTCTTGTTTGAGAACTGCAGTACGCACCCACTGAGTATCAGGATGTAGGTTCAAGGAATGTTGAAAGCACCTCTACCATAACTCTGTAAGGGAGTAAATTAAAGAAAAACACTTTTTGAATGAGGCCAAATTGCCATAAAGTTTCGTATTATCATTGTTGCCACAAGATGTTTACCAATATTTCTGGTCACCCCATGACTTTTCATCTAGAAACCAGGAACAGGTTAAAATTTACCAACCCAACATGATCATTCAAGAGGTTTATTAAATTGGTGCCCAGTTTTGTAGATGGTGAAATTCCCCAGGGGTTCAAAGGCCATCTAGTCATCACAACTTCCAGTCTAGTGTCACAAGCTGAGAAATTTAAAAAGGGACTGTGTAAGATTTAGTGGCATCTAGTGGTTAAGTTGCGAATTGCAACCAAGTGAATAACCCTCACCTCACTCCCCTCCTTCGCATGCAAGTAGAAGAAACTATAGCATCTGGAAAACTCGCAATGCAGCCCTCAAGCCAGTGTTTAGTTTGGCTGCTATAATTATGACAGACCCACTAACAATACTACCACTAGAAGTTGCCAAAGAGAGACATTTTCAAGAGTCTGCAAGAACCAATTGCACACATGGTTTCTTTAAAAACTGCAAGAATCAAGTGTAACAAAATTTTTTTTTTTTTTTTTAAATCACAGGTTACAACTTGCCAAGTATCCTTGAAACGGAATAGCCTTCATCCACAAGTCCTCATTTAATCCATTTAATTCCTCACAGGAAGGTACCATTAACTTGCTGCACCAATGTCCTAAAATTGTGAAAAACATTTAAACTACTATGTAAAAGGAACAGATATAGGGGACGTTTTGTTTTAACTGCAAAAAAGCTGCAAAAATGAAGTCAAAGCCAAACTGATAGCAAAAGGTTTCTCTGTACAATTTTAATGGCACAATTAAAAAGCTGCTCAGTGACAATGCTATCATTTCAACAAAGAAGATATATACAGATCACATGTTAAAGAAAATCTCCATCTCACTTATTTGCAAGTAAAACAATGAAAAATTCAGCAATATGATTGGCATTAACAGCATGGGTAGCCACAAAAAAAAAAAGCTATGTTAGCTAGTTGACAATTCACTGGACACCAAGTTAACTGTGGCCAGTGGGAGAATACTAGGTTTAAACTTGAGTTTTATGCCTGTCAGACGTATGTTGATTGTTCAATAGTAATTTGGTACACTCACCACCAAACCTTACCTCCTGGTTCCAACAGGTTTCTGAATTTCACCACTAAACATTATAGAAACAAAATGTTTCTCCTCATGCCAAAGAAAATTTGTATTAAAAAGTAGTTACAACCTTTACATCAATTCACAATACCATTATTGAAATATTTTCATCCAAAAGAGTCAAAAATACTCAACTTCTGAGAGCTCGATTGTTGGCAATAGCAATAACAAATGGGTCTGACATGATAGTTACCCGTTGTTTTCTGAGCCATGAGAAGTCTGGTGCTGAAGAAATGTTTCCAAGCATGAGAATGTCTCAGTGCACTCAGTGCATTCATAAAGAACCTCTGAAGAATTTCTTTTATTATTTCGAGTATGGTCCATATAATCATCCTCTATGTCCTCTGCATTAGCCTTTTCTAGGGCAGTGTCTCCACTGGAAATAGTACCATGACAGGTTTGTCCAACATCATCTCCTTCTCCAGGGTTTGGGTGATTTCTAAGGTGAAGCTCAAGAGATGAAGAATTCTTGAATTGAGCTGGACACATGTGGCACTTACTAGGTTCCTTTTTGTGATAGCGCAAGTGTCGTTGGTACACACATAGCAGCCCAAATCTTTTTCCGCATTCCTGACACTTGTAGTTAACTCGTCCTGCTTTTCCAGATTTCCCCTTTGGATTCTCCTCTGGTGATGATGTTAGTTCATTGTCAGAGATTTTTTCGTCAGGAGATAATGCGTGTTTCTCACCAGGAGAAAGTGTGTTTTTCTCGCCATTAAGAGAATTGGGGTTAGGCCCATTTTGTGGAGCTGTGTACAAGTGTTTCAAACCTGGTTTCTTTTCCAATTCAGCTTTGTGGTACATGGCTATATGCCTTCTCAAATCACAGCGCTGTGGAAAATGTCTCCCACAAAATACACACGTGTGCATGGTACCCTTGTGGTATCTCATGTGTCGAGACAAACTACTGGAATGATTAAAGACACGGTGACAGTGTTTGCAAGGATGCAATTTGCCATTTGGATTACCCCCTCTTCTACGCCTGCCTTTAGGCTGCATTCTTCGCTTAAAAATGCGCTCTGATTCCTCATTCAGCTTATCTATTTCCTCCTGAGTTTGATGTGTGAGGTGATGCTCCATCAGAGCTGCTAACTTTTGGAAACGATCCCCACATAAACCACATCTGTATGGCGTAAAAGAGTGGTCAGTTTCAATCTTGCCACTAGTATCCCTAAAGACTTCACTATCCCCATTTTTCACATCAACAGATGGACCATTGCTATAGCAGTTTTCAAGTCCTGTGTCCTCTATGTTCTTAGAGTTCACTTCAGTTTCAATTTCGGGTGCAAAAGTAGCATCGGGCTCTTTCCCCTTGCAATGGTAAAGTGAATGTGCCTGGAAATCTGACATCCAGAAAAAGTTTAACTTGCACTTCCTACAGGGATAGGTTTTCTCAAACTTTTTTTCCTGTTTGTTCTCAGATTTACCCAGTGCTGTAGCTTTAGGCGAAAGGTGGTTTTCTTTTTGATGGGCATTCAGTGCATCCACCTTAAGGAATCGCTTACCACAATGACCACAGCAGTGAAAACTTTCATTGGCATGGTCTTCGAGGTGTTTCTTAAGGTCCTGTCTACCTTCAAAGATCTTACAACACAAAGTACACTTGTAACCCCGCTCTGTATTCCTATACTGTTGGTGACGATGTAAACTCTGAAGGCTGTTAAAAGATCTGCTACATATTTCACAACGGTAATGGCCCTGACGAGACTTGTCTGAGTTCAAGTCTGAGGGCCTTGGCCTGAACACATCTTTATAAGGAGTCAACTGTGGCCTTAGAATTGGAGAAACTGGTTTGATAGTGGATGGGTAATGTGATGGCAGGATTCCGGGAGAAACTGGTTTTACAGATGAATGTGACTGCCCCAAGCCATTCACAACTGTCAGTGTGCCATTTTCTTGTAGCACATATTCCCGGGGGACTTCAAATCCATTGGATGAGCCATCAAAGGAGAATGATTCCAAAGGTCCATGAATAGCCATGTGGGCCAACACATTAGAGTACTGGCTGAACCCATCACCACACTCAGTGCAGATAAATGTACTTGATTCTCCACCCAGCTGTGTTGAAGCAACTGATTTCTGCTTTTCCATGATGAAGTTATTTTGTCCATGTACTGATGGCATCACTTTTTGATTTGCAAGTCTGATTAAAAACTTCCCAGACACCCACAAAGCTGGTTTACATGGGGCAAACAGTCCACTCTCACAGACATGGTCTTTAAAAGTCCTTGCGAGCTGGCTGTTCACTCTGGATTTCCATGTCGCATCAGCACCTGGGGGGATAAAACAAAGAATTATATAACCACTGAATCTCAAGTTTGTTGAATAATATTGATAGGATATTACTTTTCTCTTTAAATCTTAAATGTCTTTCAATCCCAGTACACCAGTGAATGTCCCTCGACCCTTGATCTATTTCAGTGATGACTACTTAGAGCACAAAAATGTTGTCCTTCACAGATTTTAAACTTTTGAGAGGTTGCTTACATCAGTGTTTCTGCACTCAATGTAATAGTTATTCATAGGTCTTGGCCAAATTCCAGCCCTCCACACGTTGGGTCATAGTACCTGTGCTACATTGGCCTAGTAAATCTAGACTCAATTTCCCAACTGAGCAAAAGGTGAAAAAGGACTAAACACATTGTGGGCATTGCCCAGGGCAAGTAAAATGACACATTGGGCTAGTGAATCTAGCGATTTGTGAAAAAGAATTGGACACATTGTTTTTCTGCAATCAATGAGGGAAGTAGCTAAGAAGTACACCATCTTGCTTCCTTCTCATCACTGTTAAAAGTTGCACCTGCAGAGTATTGATCGGGCACTCAAAAGAGAAACATGCGCCAAATAAAGACAAAGGTTATGAGCTGAGGCACAAGCGAGCATTTCAATTGTTCTGGATTCAAGCGTTAGTTGGGTGGTGGATAGAAGATGTTGTGAGCAAGGTGGATAAAACGGGGTCATTTTTCTAAAAGGTTAATCAAATTTCAAATAAAAAAAATAAAATAAATTTAAAAAAAGCAATGCTATACTGCTATCAGAGAGCACCTTTCTTGCATTGCAGCTGAGAGACATTGTTGTTGTTTTGCAATGCCAGTCAAGCTACTGACGCACACTGGCCCAGGCTGTTCTTCAAAAATCTTTATTACTACTCCTTATCCCATCTTATATCTAGCCGTTCTGTTCATGCACAGATTAGATAAGAAGCTGCAGGCCACACTGCAGGCTCTTACTGCAGTATCCACACAAGCACAACTCAAAAATGGCATCAAGGTCAACCAACCTCTTCAACTTCGCCCTTGTGTCCTTTAGAAAATCATTCAAGCTGTGCCACTATGTCTTGAATGGATGCAGTTTCGCATTGCTCAAGAGAACTACCCTCCAGCTCTTCTTGCGTAATTCTGTCCCCTGGACCTGAAAGGAGGCAAGCTAAAACGGGGAGTTATCCTGCTTCAAAGCTGTCCAATTTTTCACTGTGTGTGCTCTCCACAATCCGACATTAGCAGTGAGAGAAGCCTGAGAGAAGCAGTCCGCATGACCTTGCACTAACACGTGCAAGTCTCTCATGACACTTTCAGACCACACAGTGACCCGGACTCTGCCATCAGTCTAAATGGGTCAATCGTCATGATTCAATGCAATGTGCTACTGAGAAACACCTTTGGAACTCATTTTACAAAATGCAATGAAACATTATTTGTGAAACTTAACCCAATTCTGTGGTTTATCAAGGAAGAATAAAAGAAAACTACCAATCCACTGGCAGGCTGTCTTCTAGAGTGTCCAGGCAAGAAAAGCTTTAGTCAGAGAGGCTACCAAGAGCATGCATGAACTGGCCTTTTGATGGCATAAATGATCGATCACTTTGTGGCAGACAGTGATATTTAGTGTCTTTGTGGTGTAGGATTGTGCCAGTTTTCCCTGTCAGGTCCAGTGAGCTTAGACCGGTCTTTTGTGCAAACTGACTGAACAGTCATTTCATCATTTCAATTAAAGCGTCAAGGAGCAACTCTGTGTACCAGGTAACTACTATACTCTTAGCTCTGTCTGCAGCACATATAGGGTAAGAGTACACATCCCCGCTGAGCAGACAGTGGTGCAGAGGTACGTCTGGACACCATCAGGCAAAACCCACCAGGAGCATTTCAGATGCAGAGCGTTTTTGCCCACCAGTCATTGTTGACTTGCTCATATTTGGTCAATTTTACCAATTTTACCACGTGAAAATAAGCTATATAGTTAAATTGTTGAAGTCTGCACAGGGTGTTTTATTTTGAAAATCAACCAGATTCTCTATGCCATTCGTGTGTCTGACCTACGGCCAGTTCAATCTCCTCTGTGCTGATTGGCGTGGCTGCTTGTGACATCCGTCAAAAATAGAATGGACACCCGCTTCTGAAACGTGCTGCAGCGCTTCAGGCGGATTTACCAACTCTGCTGTGGAAATCTTGCAACTCTACCATCATTCACGGCTCTGAATATGTTCCACTCTGAAATCACTAGTGTACAATGTGGTGCATCGGGAAGAAGGAAGCAAACAACAAACTGCTAAGTCATGTCACGTAAATTCTCATCCCTAATGCCACGCTACAGAGTTTCAAAGTCATCAGACTGCTGTACTGTTCACAATGGACAACTTTCTGTCCAGTAAGTGGGAATCTTGAAGTCATTGCGATTTGCACACTACAGGACTGATCAACAACAGAGGGTTACACGAACTGATGTTGCTGCGCTCAGATTCATTTTAATCGTACCTGGAAAATACACAATCTCAACTGTGCAAACAATGCAAATTAGGGGTGTTAAAATTAAAGCCTGCAATTGTACCCTCACTTAAGTAAGCATTACACCAGGTAAGCTACTTTTACTGCTTTCTAGGCTACTTTTGAAATTGTAATTTGCTACTGAGCAGGCCCACAATTTAAAATCTGCCTGCTTCCTTTTAGTGCCAATATTAACCAACTGGATTATTAAGACAGAGCCAGGTTGCCATGCTGCAAATTAGGGATGCAGCAATGCATCAGCTGAACATTGGCCGACATTCGCCTCCTTAACTGCCATTGGCAAATAAAGATGACATTCACCGATGGCAGTGGCCAATGATTATATGTTGATTTACATGATGCATAAGCGCTGTGCTGAGGAGAAACCTTTTTTTTTGGACGCTCCGAAGTCACACTCCACACGTCTCTGACATGGACTGTCCTGCACGTGACTTCAAATGCCACCGGGAAAGTTTCAGAAGCAAGCGTTTAGCCCGCCAGACTTTGTTTACTTGCTCAGATTTGGCCATTTTCCCGGTGTATATTCTTCTAAATGTGTAAATATGCTACATAGTTACTTAGTTTCGCTTTTGCCTGTTTTTTACGACCGTCAGTTTGCATGGGGTATTTTAATTTGAATTCTTTTTGCTTTTTCTGCGTCTGACGTTTCAGGGACACTTTGAGAAAGATCCACGTTACGCAGTTTGCAATACATGTAACAAACATCGGCCGAGTTGTTATTTTAAACAGCGTTATCAGCCCAGAATTTCACATTCATCTCTACTGCAAATGAATCTAGCAAGAGAACACACTGCAGACAACAGGACCAGAACAGCTGGGTTGGAAAAACAGAAACCAAATTTAGACAGATTAGATCCTGGCCTGGCTGCCGGTTTGCAGTGCAGTACTAGAACACTACACTTATTATATGTGTTCTTTGCCTTTAAAACAGACATATTTTCTACCTTTCAATGGACTATCTGCTATTGATAATGCATTAAACATCAGTTGAACTAATACTGAGGAGTTTTTAAGAAGAATACTTTAAGTATTTTTGTAACATCAGTAATTGTTCTTGTAGTTGATAATATTACGTCTACTTGAGTACAGACCCCCCCCCCCCCCCCCCCCCCCAGTACTCTTTCCAACACTTGTAGCAGGTATGTGTGAAGGAAATTAAGCTACTCCTGCTTCCTTATAACATTGAAAAAAAAGCCACACACAGCCTGAAGTCTTGAAAAGGCTACAACACATCCAGTGAGAATAAGGATCCCAAATTAATCTGTGGGATCAGATGAGTGCTGACATGGTTTAATTTACCCTTAACTGAGTTGGGTTCATTTCATTCTTGTTTTAACAATATTTTGCAGGTAAACTACCACCAACCTCAGCAGGCTACAACCGATCCAACCCGATGCTTTTCTCCTCACTCTATCATATATCAGTGTATGCTTACAGTAGTCAAGGTATACACTAAACTGTATTCTGATGGGGAAAAGAAATATATCAGTTTACAATAACACGTTGCTGCAATTTATATAACCAAGGCAACTTTTAAAATAAATAACAATTAGCATATTATTTTGGGGAAATCAAAGCTGCAGGTGAAAATATCTCATTTGTCCTCCAGTTATATTCAAAACACAAAGCTTTGAGAGGACTTCCTCTTTGTTATCTATGACCACAGTATGACATATTTTCAGCACTGCACGATTAAAACACGAACCACCGGTGTGTTTACAAAGGAGAGCCAGCTAGCTCTGCAGCCAGGGGGCGACTGAACCTTTCCTTAGGAGACACCTACTGTAGCTCGTTAATGCTAAGCCTAAAGCTACTGTAACCACTAAAGGGTTTGGTGAAGGCTGCTCGAAAGACACACATCAAACGGGCAGACGGGGATACAATAAGAGCAGCCCACAAACTGTTTCAGCTTGATGCGAAGCTGAGGGCTCGTACTGTGCTCAGGCGATGTCTAACGTTAGCTGCTGCTAGCTAACGCTACTTAGCAACGAGAAAATACCATAAGCAGACATTTAGGAGTCAGCCAGTTAGCACACACTGTTACACGTAGACATCACTTACCACAGTCTGGTAAATCCAGGAACTCTGTGGATAAAACGTGCAGCGTCCCGTTAGAGCCGCTGTGTGGTAGATAACTGCTATCTGCAGCAGGCCAGGGGGGGCGTCCCTCCGTCCACACCGACGTCTCTTAAAACAGCCACCGCCATGACGTCATGACGTCTATGACGTTTTTCCCAAATACAATAAAACGCCACATGATTAATTAGATTTTAACCAACTAATTAGTCAGCCAACCAAGTAACTTGTAGCACATTTACACTTTGTAATAAGGGTAATAAGGGCACAAACACTTTTGTAATGCTATAATGCATGACTGATCAATCAATCAATCAATCAATCAATCAATCAATCAATCAATCAGACTTTATTTGTATAGCACTTTTCATACAAATAAAATGTAACACAAAGTACTTCACACAACCCCCCCGGTGATTTAATACACGAATTCATACATAGGATATACATTTCTGTATTTCTGTAGGAAGGACGAAGACAAAATCAGACACAGACAAAATCGTCCACTAGATAATTATGGTCACCTCTGGAATTGAGATCTGAATCTGTATTCTATTTAATTCAACTGTGAGGAGAAAATTTAAAAAAAAATCCTTTTACACAGAAATTGTCTTGTGAAATTATATAGAAGGATTTCACAAATTAAATTCACAAATGTATCCAGTTACCCAGTTAAGATTATCATAAAAATAGGAATGAAATTGAAAGAAAAAAGAAAGAAAAATGTTATCCTGTACCCGTAAAAGGAAAAAAAAGACTTGAACACAGTCACTGATTTTCAACCTTTAGTAGCCCAAATTGTACAACAGTTGTTGTCATCTGTATTTCCCTATAAAGTTTCCTGTTCTTTGTTTGAGAAACACTTCATTCTGCAGAACGTTACGTCATGCTGCATGTAGAACCCCTTTTGACCTGTCCTACAGTTCCCTCTGCTGGTCCGTCAACATTATAAAGAAAGTTAATACAATAATGATTAGATACATCAACACATAAAGATACAAAGAGTCAGAGTTAAAAAATATTTTTAATATTTAATAATAATATATTTCATTTTTTTTAAATGATGGAAAATAATGATAGAACTAAAACCAATAATAAAAATGATCATCACCTACAATAAAAATAAAATCAATAAAGAATAATAGATTTTATAGACAGGTTAATTAGAATATATTACATTCATCACAGTCTTATATACACAATAAGCATGTCATTCAATTCTTCTGTGGTTCTCTCCTGTTGGAGTGTTAAGGAATGAAGGGCACATGAGTCTGGTAAACCACAGTTTCTACATTACAAAATAAATCTGTGAGCTCACAGTATCTCCCAAGTTTACTCATTAGACCGTGTTAGCCTTTACTTAGAGCAAATCAAAACCATAAATGTTGATCAAACCAGCAGAATGGTATTTTTAGATTGATGATATAGACAGTTGCATAAAATTGTGCGAGTCTGGGTTATCTACATGATATTTCTTCCTATTAGCATCCTATTTTGAAACAATTATTCATGTTTGTGACAATTAAAACAAACAAACAAAAAACAGGACCTCTATTGTTAATGTGCTTTATTTCATAAAGAAATGTGAAACCTGTTTTGAAATAACTGTTGCTGCTATGTTCTTTTGCCCGGGAAATGGCATTTTACGATCCACTTCAGCTCTAGTATTGTAAAGCACTAATATTGACCATTAACCATTTCCCCTCTATGATCAAAAATATTTGTTCAACAACAGTTTAAGCCACAAAAGGCATCATAACATTTAAAAATATTACCATCAGAATGGTAATGATGGTGCTCTTTGTTAGCCAACCATACATAAAATAACCCAAACTACATCAGGTTGGAATGATTCTGGGCTTCTTAAAGCAAAAAAAGTTATTTGATATATACATTAGCATTTGTGCCAAGATTATTTGCTATATACAGTTTTAGTTCGTGTCATGGACGATCTTACGCCTGAAAAGACTGAAATGAAATGAAATGACTTTTTTCTAACTGGTGCCCGATGATTGTATCAGCGTGACTGTGAGGAGGAGTCTTCCTGGAAGACAGTCTCCAGTACAGAGAGGATGGATTTGCGGATTTTATCCTTGAAATCTTTTCCCATGAACACATACAGCAATGGGTTCAGACAGCTGTTGATAAAAGCCAGGCTGGTTGCTATAGGGACTCCAATAGTGATGACATAGCGGAATGTTAGACTAGGTTCAGTACCTATGTGACTTGCAGACTCAATTAAAGCTATGATGTGGAAAGGAGCCCAGCAAAGGAAAAAGGTGATGATAACAACAGCGATGATCTTGAAGGGGCGACTTGACTGGCTGGCCAGGGTGCGGTTTCTTTTGAGGCGATGGATTATTACAGCGTAACAGGAAACGATGACAGTGAAGGGGACAACAAATCCCAAGAGGAAGCGGGTGATGGTCATGGCCTGATTACGAAACTGTCGCAGCAGAATGACAGACGGTGTTTCATAGTCATCAGAAAGAGCAAAGTTGTTGAAGCAGAGAATGATGTCATACAATGGAGCAGTGTCTCTAAAGACAAAATATGGAGTGCTGAGAATCAGAGCCAGTGCCCAAACACCAAGACTCACACAGGACGCCTTGCGTACACTTCGGTGGTTCTGGGCCCAGACGGGCCACACCACAGACACACATCTGTCTACACTGATCACCACCAGAATGTAGACACTGGCAAACATGTTCAAATAGGTTAATGAGCTGTTCAGTTTGCACATGAAGTTGCCAAAAGGCCAGTGGAAATCCAGAGCTGTGTACGTCACACTCAGTGGCAGAAATGCTGTGAAGAGGAAGTCAGCCACAGCAAGGTTGAGGAACCAAACTGTGTTAACTGTTTTCTTCATTTTGAACCCAGTCACCCAGATAACCACTCCATTCCCGAGTACACCAAGAACAAAGGCCAGGCTGTAGATGATGAGGGATATGATCTTGAGAGACTGTCTGAGTGTAGCAAAATTGTCAACATGCTCAATGACATTAGTTGTATTGATGTAATAGGGAAGCGTAGCATTCATCTCCATCATTGTCTTGAGACCTTCAATAGGAACATGAAGAAACAGTATGAGCTTTCTTCCCTTTTTTCCTATTTTATCTATGTAGATGTCAATACCAGTCCATGTCAAAATGTGTGTGTGTGTGAATGTGTGTGTAGCCGATGAAGATGCTGTTTTCAAAGATATGACTGGATCTGGAAAGTTGTGGTAACGTTCTTCTGTTGACGGTCCAAATGGATACTTCGAGGGCTTTACTAAAAATGTATCTAAACTCAACAAGTCTCAGCTTAATGTTCAACTTAATAATCAGCCTGCAGTGAAAATTCAGTCTTCAGTCTACTAATGTATGCACTGACATACATTGCAATAATGATCGTTTAGCTTAGAAAAAAAGTGAAAAAAGTGCATAGCCAGTCACAACAAATCTTTGAAGTGAACTGAACAAAATTATTTGAATCAACAAAATAAAAATGAAATAATACAAAACGTGTGTTCTTCTCCAGATCTAAAGCACAATAATATATAAAAATATATTGGCTGGCTTGATGAGAATATACATTCATATACAACATTTAGGAAGTCTTACTGAAGAGTATTAGGAAGTCACATCACTTTAATAATAGTTCTGTCTTTTCTTATTGACTTATTTTCTTTCCATATTATTCTATTATTATTTTATTCTATCTGTACCCCATATGCGACAGTTTCAGTCATGTTTTGGGTAAAAATATCAAATAGTGAGAATAACAAAGGTATGTTACCTTGTTGAAAGCTCTCCAGTCAAATGAGAAGGAGAAGTTTAACTGGGAGAATTATATAGACTGAGGTGTGGATAGGAATGACATCATTGGCCATGTTGGGGAGGAGCCAAATGCAAAAAAACAAAACAAAACTATGTGTTTTTGATAGATTAAGCTACATAATACAGATCTAGATACAGTACAGTATAGTACTACCGGTATATTATATTCATTAGAGGAGCAGCTATAACGTTCTGAGTGATCAACATCTGTATGTAGGTGACATATTGTAATGTCTCCTCTCGTCACCCTGCACCACGTTTCAAGACACGGTCACAGCAACATAGTGACAACAGTAATGAAGACGGAGACTGTCCACTTGAAGCTGCACATGTAAACTATTCTGCCTCTGTACATGCATCCCTGGGCAAGAGACATCTGAACTGAGAATATATCTTTTTTCGGACACATCTTTTTAGTCACTATTAGTATTAGGGTAATTACAGAGGTTTTGAAGGTAATTGCAGGAGATTCCTTCTTCTGCAACCTGTTTTGTTACCTTAATCTTCTTTTCGCTAAAATTTGGATGATGACAGCAGCGATTATGTCACGACATTGCAGTTGGCGATTACTGACAAATTAAGAAACAAGTTTGTGCAAGCACAAAAAAATTTCCACAAAGCGCTGCCACAACACCCCGTTTACCGTTTTACTTTGTTTGATGTTTAACAAACCAATTAACAAGAATATAGCAAGTAACTGAATCACATTTATTATTGTGCCTTGACTGAAACATTCCCAAAATGCCCAAACTCTAACTGACTACTCTTTGTACTTTTAGCAGCTTAATTTTTGTCCACAGTTTTAGATATTTTAAGATCATGTCAACACCTTGAAAATGATCATGACAGAGGATTACCAAATAATTACATGCGTCAAAATGATTCTGGATACAGACAGAGGATACGGGATACAGACAGATCTAAAAGTTTTCATGTATGTTTTCTGTGTAAGTGTAAAAAAAAATAATAGTAAGTTATCATAAATTTACATTAATATTATGAATA
Organism: Nibea albiflora; assembly: GCA_014281875.1. Lineage (NCBI taxonomy): Eukaryota > Metazoa > Chordata > Actinopteri > Sciaenidae > Nibea > Nibea albiflora. Next base: position 12,503,392 of record CM024804.1, read on the forward strand.
GGACTTAGAATAATAGGATGTTGTAAAAACAACTAATAATTACTAGTTGGGAACAAAAAGCATAATCAAAATGTGTATACATAATAAAAGAAGACTGATGATACCCACTTCCTGACTACTTGAGTCAGCCACTGGAATGCTCTAGTTTATTAGCAGCCATTAATAGTGCAAACAGATTTGTAGCCCTGTTTCCACTTTTAAAGACTGCAAATCAATCAGCGTGCTTCAGAGGTCTTTCTCTCTGAAGTTGGCTGTCCTTGATCTGAACAGCAGGGTAGGGATTTCTAGCACAACTTTACCTTTTTTTTCCAATGTCCATGAGAAAGGAACACAAGCAACACTTGTGGTGTAAACACTTTATTGTCAGACCGATGTGTTTTGGCTTGCAAGCCTTCCCCAGAGTCATCATGAGACACATTAAAGAACATTTAAAATGACATTAAACTTGATCTGAGGAGCACCCGGTATGTAAAACAGCGCTCTCTATTGACCAAATCTATAATGACAACGATATAGAGCAACTATACAAAGTATCCCGTGACTGTTTCCAGTTCTGATATATTTTTATCAGGTGAGTTACTTATGTGATAAACATACATCTCTTTTTCTGTATATATAATAGATAAGAATGATGATCCTTGAAGTTCTGTGGTGATTATGAGATGTCCATTACAAGTGAAAAAAACTATCAAGTCTGAATCATATTTTAATTATGGAAATAATGTCAATAACAAGAACGACTCTAACTATCATTATTACCATCACTGATGATGATAATCATTGGCATGATTATGGACTCTGAATGGGGGTGGCCATGAAGGCTAAAAACACCAACAATAAGAAAACATAACTATCATTTACATTAGAAATACAGAGAAAAAATACAAAAACTTTTAGGGTTTAGTATACAAAAGTTATACAGTACATAGAATAAGTGTGCCATTCAATTTTGGTTGTTTGCTTGGGTCAAAACGTCAAAAATATTCACATATTCCAACTTCTGAAAAATGTATATGTTGTGATATTTTTGATAGTAAGTGTCTTATATAAGACAAATAGGATATCTTTGGGGGGTTTTGCAAGACACCTGGACATTATCACCTGGGTCTCCAGGAAGTGCTCTAGGACACTAGAAGGACAGTATTCACAATCTTCCTGAGAGAAAATTGAGAAGAAAAAAACAACAGACAGATCAGTTGATGAAAATAATCTTAAACTGAGACAGAGACAAAACTTGGGGAAGAATAACTCAAAATTCTCAGATTATGGCACGACATGCATTTGCATAAAATGATCATTCTCAAAATAACAACTAACGATGAGCAAAAGATCAAATGAAGCAAAGTATACAATGCAGCTGCTACTTTAAGCATAATAGTCACTGTCATATATTTATTAGGCTTGCATTTGCCTGCCTTTGAGTGGAATAACAAATGTAAATAACATGTAGCAGTCAAAAGTCAGTCGGATCAATTTCTGTGGTACTGACAGGCAGGATAAGATATAGACAGTTATGAACTTAATTATAATGACTACATAGATGAAATTAGTTGTACTAAACGTAGTAGTGTAACTGGAAAAATCACTGTCACTTTATCATGTACCCAAAGAGGCGTGCCCTGTCAGGTGGCCAGTGGTGTCATACACATAACAGGATCAGTAAGTTGGGTACGATTTGTGCAGCTGTCCAGCAACACTGTAGATTATTCGTTCAGTTAAATCTCTTCCATGTGTTAGTTTACTATATTAAATGGCAAGAAAGTGATCATGTTTTTTGTCAAACAGCCCTACCCACTCACAGACTATTAATATAGTCTATAGCCAATGAACATCTGGGAGCTGTTTAGTTGCTTTTCTTTGCTGACACATACAGGCGGGGATATAGTGTAGTAATCAACATCTGGCGTTCCTTTTGTCAAATAAATCTTGTGCTGCACAAATTCAACCATAAACAAATGTAAGATCTGTTTTAAAATTATGACTGGTTTCTCATGTCTACAATGATGTCACATTATCTACTGGATCTAGTATGGTACAGACTGCACTGTTGTGACTCAAACCACAACCAGCCAACAACAGGACTGCAGAGTGAAGAAGCACCAGTGTTGCTGCTGCCATATGCTATATAAATTGGGCTTCTGGTTGCTTTCTGTTTTCCTCGTAAAAGACTTTGTGATCATTTTTGATACGAGCTATATAAATATCTTTTTAACAAAAAAACCCTAAAACATTTCAACTTTCCATCATTGCGAAATGCTTCATCCTACAAATCCATCAATGGCTCTACAGCTTATTGAATAATATTCCAGACCTGATCAGTTAGCCAGTCATAAAACTCATCATATCATATCAATATTTCAATCTGAGAGGCATACAGATCACCTTGAGGGTCCTTGAAGAAAAACAAAGCAAAAAAAAAAAAGTAGCTAGTGTTTTGTTATATACAGTTATTCTATGTACAGTTACAGTATTTGTTTATTTATGTCATAGACAAGCTTATACCTCTGCATCAGAAAAAGACTTTTCTTTGCTCCGACTGGTGACCATTGAGTTTGTGTAGGTATAAGAGCGAGAAACCTCCTCCTGGAAGGCAGTCTCCAGTACATTCAGGATGGATTTGCGCACTTTGTCCTTGAAATCTTGTCCCATGAACACATACAGCAATGGGTTCAGACAACTGTTGAGAAAGGCCAGGCTAGTTGCTATGGGGACTCCGATAGTGGTGACATGGTCCAATATTTCACTTGTATGATTAGTCAGGTGATTTACCAACTCAATTAGAGCCATGATGTGGTAAGGAGCCCAGCAGAGGAAGAAAGTTGTGATAACAGCAGCGATGATCTTGAAGGGGCGACTTGACTGGCTGGCCAGGGTGCGGTTCCTTTTGAGGCGATGGATTATTACAGCGTAACAGGAAACGATGACAGTGAAGGGGACAACAAATCCCAGGAGGAAGCGGGTGATGGTCATGGCCTGATGACGAAACTGTCGCAGCTTATTGACAGACGGTGTTTCATAGTCATCAGAAAAAGCAAAGTTGTTGAAGCAGTTGATGATGTCGTCATTGTTATATGATGGACCGGTATCCCTGAAGATGAAGTATGGAGCGCTGAGAATCAGAGCCAGTACCCAAACACCAAGACTCACACAGGACGCCTTGCGTACACTTCGGTGGTTCTGGGCCCAGACGGGCCACACCACAGACACACATCTGTCTGCGCTGATCACCACCAGAATGTAGACACTGGCAAACATGTTCAGAAAGCTTATTGTGCTGTTCAGTTTGCACATGAACTTGCCAAAAGGCCAGTGGAAATCCAGAGCAGTGTACGTCACACTCAGTGGCAGAAATGCTGTGAAGAGGAAGTCAGCCACAGCAAGGTTGAGGAACCAAACTGTGTTAACTGTTTTCTTCATCTTGAACCCGGTCACCCAGATAACCACTCCATTCCCGAGTACACCAAGAACAAAGGCCAGGCTGTAGACGATGAGGGACATGATGTTGAGTGACTGTCTCAGCTCAGCATGCTCGTCATAGTCATACTCGTCGTTGTCTTCATACATACTGCCATTTTTAGTGGCATCTGTGGTATTGATGTGATAGAAAGGGGTAGTTGTCATAAGATCCATCATTGTTTTGAGGCCTGTAAAAGAAACAATAAATAAATAAATAAATATTATTATATTATTAATATACATTTTTCATTGTTTATCTAGAAGTCAATAACAGTCTCTAATCATACTAAATTCGACTTCCCTGAATGATCTTTGTTAAAAGTTAGAAGATATTAGTTCAAAGATATTCAGTCCATTCATGAAAATAAAAATCATGAAATCAACATGAAAATTTAATTTTAGCTTCACTTATGTCTGTTGTGCAAAAAGGCCTTTAGAAGATGTTGTTCACATAAACATGCTTTGATTCGCGGGGCTTCACTATACAGCCGTCTTATGGACCACAGTGAGACAAATCTGAATGAAGAACGAACTACTTCTATGGCAGTACTAAAAAAAAAAAAAAAAAAGAACAAAACTGTTCATCTTGCAAAACATGACATGCAAACCGCACACAAATGTTTCCACTGAATGAAATTCACATCAGGCCAAAAAAAAAAAAAAAAAAAGGCAACAGAATTTGATGAGCAAAGGCTTTTTGCAAAGTTATGATCAGAGTCAAACCACAATGAATAAAACACTCTGCTGCATCAGACACACTATTAGCAGAGAGGTCCACACAGGCTTAATGAACAATTCGACTGTGTCTGCGCTGTTAATTGCTCTCAAAAAGACATTTTTCTCTGTTTCAAAAAACTCTCTGAAACGAAGCGCATCGAATTCCAGACTGAGATATTTTCCAGTCAGATCCTTCACTGGAGCCTTCATCACATGCTGCTCTATTTCTTCTTCAGTTTGGTGTGCTAAGGTCTCTGAGGATAATTAAGGCACAGTACCTCTCTCAGCGCGCCAGTCCGATGAGGATGTGTCCGCTGCAAAGCCAAGACTGGACGAGACTGACTAGTTTGCGGGAACTGTGAAGATCTGATCCCTGACTCCTTAAATGTGTGACGTCATCGAGGCGGGACCTTAAGCATCACGCACCCCCCTCCTCTCCTCCTCTTGAAAGACCATCAGACCTCTTTTGCTCCATATTATGTTTTTTTTTTTTTAACATTTTCTAAAACTATTTAAGCTTCATTGATAGATGGGTTACATAAATACAAACAGACTGAAGATGCATTATACGTGTGACATTCAGCTCATCCTCTGCACTGACAAAGTGCTACAAGTTGCTCTCTCGATAGTAGCACTTATGTGCAAGCGTGATGCTCTGCTTGCTAATCTGAAGTCTGACACACAAAAAAAATCTTCAAGCCAAGACACGTCTTCTTCGAATGCCCCATGGAGCTTTGTCCTTTGGGAAACTCCACAAGTGAAAACACTAAAGTAACCAAACAACTAAATGCATAAATTGTGGGTTGTAGTAGATGACTACCTGAGAAGTGCTGTGACTTCTCATGCCGACCGGTGATCCTGCTGCGTAATGTGTTTTTCTCTTTGTGGGTTGAGCTCATGTTTGCTTGAGGTTAAGTGGAATAGCTCCATGTTGACTGTGTAAATTGACATCTGGACATGTAGGTTACATATTTTTAATGTCCCGTCTCCTCAGCCTGCACTATGTATGAGAAAGTCACAGCAGCATCTGTCGATAATTTAGGGTTTTATGAAATAGCAGGCTACTCCCTCTGCGCCACTGTCCATTTGAAGGTGGACACTGTGGTGCGTCTGTAGAATCAAATCTGCAACCAAAACAGATCTGGAGTAAAAAAAAAAAAAAAAAATCATCTTTCTGTCACAGTATTGGAGCAATTTCACAGTTCTGACTTATCCGCATGCTCCTTCTTGTCAGCATGATGCTTTGCGAACTTAATTACATCTATTTTTTAAGATTCTGAAACACATCTGAAGTTCATTTTTTATGTTAGAGAAGTACGCCTGTAACTCATGAAACAGGTTGGAAGTTTAAGCGACCGAGCACGCCACTACAAAGTACTCAAACAGCAGTGTGGTTTTGTATTTGCAGCTCAGTCATTTAGTTAGCTGAAGCAAAATATGTTCATCTTGGGAGTTTCTTGGCATAGGATGAGATGCTTTTGATCACCGAGGAATACTCATTACTGACTGAACCATACATTCCTGAAACATTTGTCAAAAGGTACCCAAGTGTAGGAATCACTACAGAACGGGACTGGCAAACAACCGCAGACCTGACTGCAAGATTAAAACAAAAGATAATTCATACACACACCCTCAAGCAAATCAGAGCTGTAATTTCCAGCCACTTCGTCTTTTAAAACTTGGCTGGCACATTCCTGCCGCTGTTGTTCTTCAGATATATTGAGGTCGAGCTCTTAGAGTCCCAAGAAAATGGGGGTGAAATCTATCCCAAGACTTTGCTGTAAAACTGAAATACAGATCAGCTTAATACGTAAGAAAATTTAAGCATGGTTAGCACTGTGGGCTCGAAGTAAGAATATTCCTGGTGGAGTTTGCACGTTCTCCCCGTGTCTGTGTGGGTTCTTTGTGGTTACATGCAGGTTAATTGATGACTCTACATTGCCCATAGGTGTGAATGTGAGCATGAATGGTTGTTTGTCTCTATGTGTCAGCCAAGCAGTCTCAGTGGCTGTGAAGTGAATCCAGTGCAGAAGTGCCAAAATCTGCGTTCCTTGACCGGCCACTTGAGGCTGGCCACAGAACAAGTCAATCTCCATGATCCCCTATGTTAAAATGTCCAACTGACTCCAGCAGAAATAAACATGTTTACAGCCTGGTACAAAAAAGAGCTTTTGTCTTTATAACAAATTTCATTTTAACTCATTCGTTCAAATTCAGCATGACTTTGATTTAGCAGGTGAGCGCCATCACAGATAGCCCACCACATTCATCCCACCCCAGGTCTGTCGACAACCCACGTCTTTGTCGATTTTTAGATTGGCTGGGACGAAGAAGAGGCAGGATCGCCAACATGACCAGAGCTTACACTTAAAGCTTCAAAACGGCTCTTCGGAAACCTGTGTGTGACGTCATGCATACAAAGTCCAAGTTTTATACTGTCACTGGTGTCTGTGCTAAGCTGAACTGTTGACCTGCCCAGGGTATACCCATCCTTTCACCCAACAGAAGCTGGGATTGGCTCCTGCCCCCCGCAACCTCGATAAGGGGTTAAAGTAAAAGATTTTTTGGAACTTTCTGACATTATGAAAGTTGAGTAGTGAGCAGTGAGTTTCTTGTTTAAATGATCACATATGGAAGTAAAAAAAAAAAAAACACACAATAGGAAGAAATAAAAACTGTGAAAATATGGAGGCATGGACATGGGGGAGTGTTGGCTAGAGAGACTGAAAATCATTCTCATGTTCCCCCAGAGTATAGCCCTACCTTTCAGTGGGGAAAAAACATTTCATCTGAGTTTGACTTCATGGTTATATTTCCTCCCACATGGTTCCTCTTTACTCTTGGTGTTGCTGCCCTACTGCCCACACATTGTGCACTTGTGAGTTATTCAAAACATGATGACTGAACTGTTTCTTTATTCCCAAGAAATAAGGGTTTCTTAACATTTACATGTAAAAGGAAAGCTGAGGCCAAAACTCCCAATAGTTCCTGTGGCTCAATTGCAAACTTTAAACAGGTGTTGAAAAGCACCTGAAACACTGAAAACGTCTGAATTATTCCAAGTTATATTTACATTGACGACAATCGGCAACACTCATATCATAGAGAGAACGAAACAATACGTATGCTTCAAATCATATGCGCTGAATCAAAACTGGGCAAATAATAATAATAAAAACCTTCTAAGTAGTAACACTTCAAACAATCAGACAAAGAAGCAGTGATGTCAGTGGCTTTCATGATCAAAACCACGAAGAGTTGTTCACACGGCGAAACACAATGAGGCTCCAAATCTTGAACTGATCAGATTTGCACGGCGTGAGCTGCTAAGATCGGCCCAACCTTAAAACTGAGTCCCCAGCTAATGTACACACACACCACACAGGAACTGTGTCCTGCCAATACTCCAGATGTGAGGGGGAGGTAATGAGAAGAGAGAGGCGAAGAGAGAGAGAGAGAGAGAGATAGAGAGAGAGAGAGACACTGCATGTATGTGTATACATGCTCTCAGTCTCTGCATGAGTTCAGAGTAACACCCTTTATTGGAGTGTGTAGGTGGACTCTTGTCTGTGTTATCATTGCCTTTTTTTTCCCTGGATGTATAAATATTCAGCATCTGAATCCCCGCCGAGAGAAATTTTACACCCTGTCCAAAAACAATTCATTCTAACTACAGGAAACTGTTTAAAATACGTTGACCCAGTTAACTTAATCACTCGCTTCTCTAAACTACAGTCAACGGCACCATTTGTGAAACTAAACGACTTTACTGTTTTAGCTAAAGTCTAGACAGTATAACCACTTTGTTTGGTTATGATCCTGTTGAGAAATACATCCTGCACTTTTTGTTTCTGTGCTAAAGTGTGTTTTTAAATTTTTTTATTTTTTTTTTGGTGCTGTATAGTTTTGTAACAGAACTTAAAGGCAGAGCGTTTTGCTGGTGTCTGTAGGGGATATTAATAGCTATCCCAAGGCTATAGTTTGAGGGAAGCCTTCAGAGCTCAGGGCTTGCCAGAGTTCTTGATTTACCAACCAAACGTGCAATTATGTGTGTGCCACACAAATACCAATTTGGGTGTGTAAAACAACTAGTGGAGGTTTAAAGGGAATTTAGTTTTAGCAGAGAGTGATCTATGCAGTTGGAGTTTGGGGGTTTCTTATTCACTAAACAGATGGGAGGGTGGGGGAGCAACCAGAGAGACACAGCTAAAACGTATGTAAGTCTGCGTGTGGGACGGTGAAGTACTAATGACATACTCCATCTCCCAGCGTCACTGTTGTACACCCGGTATTTTTCGTCGCTGCTGGAGTGCAAAACACTGAGCTCACAGCATTTCTAAATCCCTTTGTAGGAAAAGTGGTATACTAGCTGTTGTGTTGAAACTTCGAGACTCCACTAACGCTCTTACAAAGACACAAATAGTGGGAATCTGCTGTGTCCCGAAACCTCAAAGGTTTGTTGATCTTGTTGCGGTGCTGACTGGAAATCAAACCCTTGTCTCACGGTTATGGAGAGGTCAGGAATTTTGTTTTTCGAGTCAAAACCCGATGCCAGCGTCTTGCACTCCTATGGCCCAGTGACAGTTTTTTTCCATGAAATACACCACATGGGGGGAAAAAAAAGAAGTTGAACCTCAATAACCTAAACCACTTCCTTACATTCGTCCCTACTTTAACCGCAACGCCTGGTCCCCTTCAGCAAACCTAAGGGATATGAATAATCAGCTCTGGGCTCTGTTAGACAGCAAACAAGCCTGGCAGTGCATAAGTCATACAGTTCTTTGACACAGTGCTTTCTCTGTCTGTCCGAGGGTATTTTGAGGTACAGTGGAATGGGATTAGGGAAACCGGAACTGGTTAAACAAGAGAACCAGATGGTGAAATGAATGGAGGTTTTGAGCCTTTCCATAAATTGTAACTGAGAGATAGGGTGGCAAATGCTGGGAAAAAAAATGCTGGCAGTTTTAGATTGCAGTGACGGCATCAAAGTATTTATCTCGTAACCGTCTGGGGTCCGAGCTGTCCCTGACGATTGATAGGACCACAGAGGGTTAATTTATCCAACTGATCACATCTTGAATGCTACTTGCGCAGATGTGCAACTAAACCGGCATCTGGATGTCATATGTGAGACTATCAAAGACATTTTTGAGCAACTGGCTCTGGGACACATTTTAATGATTCTGCCAATTTAGTTTTCTCTAATAAATGTCACTGAAATGTCCTGTGGCCTGTTGAAAACTTAATTGAAATGTCTCTGGGGTGTAAGCGTAGTGAAATCTAGACACAACGCATGAGCAAACACAACCCTGAGATGTTTGTTACATGTCATTTTTTTAGACAGAGTACATTTCTCAGCAGGATGTGCCAAGATATTGCACTTGATTGCAATCAAAAAATACAAGCAATGATATGCAGGTTGCAAAAGGATTGAGGCAGACAGTGTGTGTGTGTGTGTGTGTGCCACACAGTCATAAGTGAGGGAGAACTTGCCTGTGCTGGATGGGAATGCGTTATATTTTAGCCTTAAGTGTATAATCATAGGGTTTGGTAAAATGTACCCTCACATTTAAATGTTTTCCTGTCTGGTGCTGATAAACACCTATGCTCATACATGAGTAACCGTGCCTCGTACGCCTTAGTATGTCTCCATTCTGAAACATTGACTCAGCAATGACTTCTGCAATGACAAAACAGCAAGGGCGCTGATTTCCTTCACATAGGCCATGCAACAAAGCAGGGATGAAGACGCAAAAGATGCATTTGTTTCCCAATCTTTTTAGCAGGTAGACTTTCAAAACAGGATTGTAAAACGCAAAGGTTCTGCTTTACAGGCTGTTTATTGTGTAGCTCATTTAAATGAATTGTGCATACGACACCCAAGCTTGCGGAACTGTATAAAGGCTAACAAATGTGCCAACAAAAATGTGCGTAGGGGCACAAAATGTGAACACTTTCTGTCACGTATTGCAACACAGCATACATCCTGCATTTGCTCCACGCAGCAGCTCACTGATAAGCAGACAGCCTATCTTATATGAAGCAAGCAGGACATTTAAATTCTACTAGTTTTGCTTTTTCCCCCCTTTTCTTGGCACTCTGGATGGTGAAAAATGGCATGTTTGAAATAGCACATTTTTACTCTTTAACCACAACTTCCACCGACATACCAAAACTTACTCAACATCCATCAGGTAGAATGTCACTTTGTGGTTCGCTTGAAAGAGTATAAATATAATACACAGCAGATGGCTCTGTAATAAATCTATTGTAAGAAAAAATATGTACTGATGCTCCAGTGAGATTAAACTCAGAAAGAACGGCGAACTTAAATGCAGAGGAAAATGACTCAAAAAGCTCATGGAAAAAAAAAAAAAACCCAACACATTCATTACAACAGAAATGCCATTCAGATTGTTTCCTCGTCCAAGCTGTTTCTCACAGTTGTTTTCACAGCGCTGAAGTGAAATGTTCTTTTACTGTATAGTGTACATTAAACCCAGCGTTCTGGGGAAATGCAACACATGTTTAATGTTTGAGGTGTACCTCTGACGATAGAAGACCTTGAGAGAAAGGAGATAAGAGGACTAAAATACTCGAAACTAAGAGTGTGAGGGCACATTAAGCTGCTGAGCAGGCAGACATGAAGCTTCTCCTTCTTCTGGCCCTCTTCGGAGGAGCAGGTACGGTGTAGTACAGGCATTAAATGGCACAAATTTTGATGCTTTTGTCACTTTATTTTTTAAAACTTTTTATCTGCAGTCGCCCTGAAGGACGATGACAAGATTGTCGGCGGGTATGAGTGTCCAAAAAATTCTGTGCCCTACCAAGTGTCTCTCTTCACTGGGTATAACTTCTGTGGTGGGACTCTTCTGTCTGATGAGTGGGTGCTCTCTGCTGCGCACTGCAGACCAAAGTAAGAAAGATGGTCGCTAACCTCTGTTTACAACATAAAACTGAGCAAACTGCCGCAGCTGATGGATTTATGTTGTTTGAAACCGTAGGGCTTTTTGTCATTGTGATTTCCCCTTGGGTTGCTAGTTCTTGGAAGCAGGAAGAGCCTGAAGTTAAAGATGGATTTATGTCTTACAGGTCAAGTATAGAAATTCGCCTGGGAGATCATGACATCTGGGAACCTGAGGGGACTGAGCAGTACATTATGTCTGCCAAGTTCATCCGCCACCCTGACTACAACTCCCGCACACAGGACAGCGACATCATGCTGATCAAACTGAGTCAACCTGCCACTCTGAACAGCTATGTACGCCCTGCAAGACTTCCCTCAAAGTGTGCCACTGATGGAACAATGTGCCAGATCTCTGGATGGGGGAGTATTCGCGCCAGCAATGACGGCTGTGAGTTGTGCGCTGCTGCATAAACTAGAGTAACTGTGTCTTTTTTCATGCCATTATTGTAAATAAAATCATTCTTTCACGCTCTGTCTTTTCCAGCGAGATACCCTGCTAAGCTGCAGTGCCTGGAAGCCCCTCTCCTGAGTGATGACACATGCTTCAATTCGTATCCTTTCCAAATCACCGAAAACATGATCTGCGCCGGCTATCTGGAGGGAGGGAAGGACTCCTGTCAGGTAATATAGAGATCATAGATCGTGTTCCTGCTGTTTTATAGAAAAGATGCACCAGTCGAGGTAATTTTCTAATCTTTTTTTTATCTTCAGGGCGACTCCGGCGGTCCCATGATGTGTGACGGAGAGCTGCAGGGAGTCGTGTCATGGGGGCACGGCTGCGCTTTGAGAAAAAAGCCTGGGGTGTACACAAAAGTTTGCAATTACATCTCCTGGATCAAGAACACCATGGCCTCTGGCTAGGCTGCAAAGTTATTAAAGTCGACTATTTGATGTGTGTGTGCGTGTGTGTTCAGTGTGGTTTCTACAGATTTGTTGTCAGAAAGACGGCGAGTAACTGCAAATAAAACATAACAAATAAAGCACACCTGTCTTTCTCCTCACGTCTTCACATGTACGCATCGTAGTGACAGGTGTTTTGCTCGGCAGGTGTCTAAAACATGTATGTCATTGGTGTGTTAGTGTGTTTAAAAAAGCCACTTGTGCTCAGTAATTCATAACTCTGGTAGGCCTGACTGTAGATCCAAATGGAAAGTATCAAAGAGTGTAATACACTGTGACATGACACAACTAGCTGCCAGTATTTGGCCGCATGAGCTCTGACTCAGGATGACTTTACAGTGAAATGGCAGACATGTTTTTTGCTCATGGATTCCTTAGTAAAACGCAGAAGGGTTGAGAAGCAAACCTGACATTTGCAGTCAGACAACAGTAAATCACCGAGGAGCAAAAAATGCTATTACGCTGCTTTCTGTGGTTTGAAACTATAAAACATGTTGCACACTCTGGCCACACTCCATAATCACTGATTAGGCAGCGCTGCTACGTATGTGGTACTGAGACAGTCGACTATCAAGTAACATTTCTAGCTGTAGCTCATCCAAAGATTGCAGTTTGTGAGATTGCAGTTTGTGTTCCAAGTTTTTTACTGGTTTTGCCTGCACGTTAACGTTAGCGTGAATTTGAGTAAAAATATAAATGTAGGAGCCAGACATCTTGAGCTTCTAAAGGAGAAACGAACTCCCTGCCAGTGACACCGCTCTGTGACCTCTTCATGAAACACACAAACTAGCAATCAAGCAGCATCAGGTGCACATGTGAGAAGGCTCGATCACAAAATACCCAAATGTTTTAAGTGGATTCTGGTTGCTTGGGTGTGGCACAGAGCAGAGGAGTGAGTCACCAGGCATTTGCTTGACCACCGAATAAAGACCTAACGAGGTTTCCGTGGACTCATGCGCTGTGTACAATAAATAGCTCTCATCTCTATGAAGGCATGCTGGATGCTGCATTTTTCTTTTCTTTTTTTTGAAAACATGGTTTTCAATAGGATGTTGATTCTGGCAACTCAGACGTCTGTGTTTTGAATCCTACAGAATTCCACAAACCATATTTACGAGATACTTTGAGACGTTGTGGTAGCTTGGTAAAATGAGAGTCCTTCTCCTTCTCCTGCTGTGTCAGTACGCGCTCTTAATGTAGCCACACACTAATGCAGTTTATCCCTCAGCAATGATTAACCAAAGATATGTCCGACGAAATCAGCAGTTTAGCCTTGACCTTTCATAAAAATGGAGCTTTAAAAGGAAAATAGAAGCAACGGAAAATGTGAAATGAAATATGTGAAAAGACTCACACAGGTATATGTGAAATATTTAATTAGAAAAAAGACAGCGTATTAGAAGTGATTAATTAAAAGTGATTTAAAGTGATCAAATAATAGCAGGAAAACATGTTAATAATTAGTTTTCCATATAAATACTGTCAGGAAGCTGAAGTAGTACTAGTGTTAGTTGATACATAGTAGTGTACGTAACAACGATACATTAAATTAAAAGGGGAATAGGGCAAACAAAATGACTGAAAAGGTGCAGACTGAAGCATTTAGCTTCTTATACTTTCCCTTTTTACATAACATTGTAGCGACAATAGGCAAACCCTTCATCATGACTAGGATTAGGCTGCAGCATAAACAAACAAAGCAAAAACAGAAAATCATTCAGACTTCAGTTTTTGATTTACTTCTTTTCCAAGTTTCCCCTTTGACAGATAGACATGGTCATATGCAGCCCAGGACTCTCATGTAAAACACAACAACTACACAACCACAAAACAAGATTGTGTACAGCACAGTGTTGTAAAGCACATTAATGAAAACATGCGGCGCTCATGAGAACCCCCACATATAATAACATATCCAGTAAGTCGAGCCACTTCCCTGTCCCTTATACACACATGACTGGCACAGCCTCCATACATGACATCAACCGCCTGGTGGCTTCTATTTGGGTCTGAGCTGAAGCGTGTTGACGCTAAGGCCAGCTCCTGTGGCTAAGGGTGTGGACCCTCATGAGCGGTCAACAGATTCCCCTGTAAAAAAAAAAAGAAAAAAAAGAAAAAACTCCAGGGATGTAATCATGGTTAAATCAGGATAGTGGCAGCAACTCAGTGAGCCAGAAAAGGCAGCTTTAATCCTCTGAGGTCAGAGATTAGTACAAACGAACAGAGACAAGACTTCAGTTTCTTTTCATTTTCTCTTCAATACAGTTTGTGACACTGGCTTTGACTCCTCTCATAGCCCCCCCAGCCCCCACTTCCTACTACCCATTTTGGTTTGACTGTTGCAGTTTCAGATAAGAGACAGCAGAGGGCAATGTCCCACTTGTGTACAACCTTGATTTCAGTGTCTGGGAATACAGAATCTCCTGTCTCAAGGTTAATGTGACTGAACACATCTACACTCTGTTCAGCGGACGCACAGTTTCTTTCTTAAATTACAGTGCTTCTGCACACATCTCTACACCGCAGCTGGTTGAGAAATTAAATGAAATTAAATGAAATCAAATGAAACAAAAACGAATAAAAATATAAATTAAATAATATGTAACAATAATAAGTAACATGAAAAAAAAATTGTTTTTTAAAGTTTGTGTTTTAAAGTGGATTTGCGTTAATGTATTTTTTTTATGTAATGTTTTTAAAGACAAAACAAACAAACAAACAAACAAACAAACAGAAATCTGTTTTTAAAAAAGCGTATTGGTGTGGCCCCCTTGCAGTAACTCTGAAGACCCCCTAGGGGTCGTGGACCTCCTCTATTGTTCTTGCCAGAGGTCACAGACTTTCAATTTCTATGGAAAAAAAAATAAATCATTGCAGCCACACCGCTGAAGTCCTCAGACATGCGGGTCCGGGACGCCCGCCTAGTTCCTCCTGACGCACGATTGAGTCAGCGGGGGCGCGCGTAATTGATAATTCCCAAGGCATAAAACGCGCGCACATGGCTCCGTCCCTTCTTCAAACTGGTTGCCTATAAAGCCAAGAAACCTCACACGAGCCGCCAGACAAGAGAAACACAAGTGGAGAAGTGAATGTAAAGCCAATTTAAAGCCGAGGGAACTTGACACAGGTATGGTGAATATAAATACCGTTGTTGTTTTTATTTATTTGTTTCTGTATTAATTTCTGTATACTTAGGAATTACTCATGAATTCAAAATTTCAATACTTTTTGAGACATTTAAATCAAAGCACTTTATGTAAACCAGTCATTAAAGATGATATGATTTAAAAAAAAGAAAACAAAGGGAAAAAAAAGAAAAAAATAACTATTATTTAAATAACAACATTTCTGTTATTCCTGAAGCTTTTACGTGTTACAATTATATTCTCTCTTTTAGTTATTTATTACTTGAAAGTTAATGTAGTCAGCTGATAGCACAGGTGTTATCTGTTCAGTTTTCAATCAGAACAAGGTATGGTGCTTGTTTCTGTGTGTGTGTGTGTGAGGGGGATTATGTAAGATTATGGTTTGTAGCTAACCTGCAGTATTTTGTTCATGTGTTTGTACATATTATGTTAAGATTATTTTATATTCCTAAATGTTTTAAATATGCTATAAATAAGATGTCACTGAGTACATTCAAGTTAAACAATGTTTAAAAATGTAGAAGTATGTACTTCACACTGCTATGCCACCTGAACTGTCACATGTGTGTGTTAACGGTAACAGTCATGTATACAGCATTTAATAACCATAGACTGGAGTTTAAAGCTTTTTGTCTGGCTGCAAGCCGTAGCATTTTCCATTTTGTATATATAGCTTGTTAACATGTCTTACAACAGTCCACATAAAACAGTTTCATTTCATACACCCATTTTTCCAAACCACAGCAAGTGTCTCTGTACATTTTTAGCATGGCCAGGACCAACACGCTTCGTACGAGCCATACTAACATGTGCCGTCTTTGTGCCTCTTAGGTAAAGAAACACAATGGAGCTGAAACCTTTACTGAAGAAACTGGGCTCAACAATCCGCGCCATCTTTACTTTCCTCTTTGCTCTGCTGGTCCTGGGCGTGATGGTGTGGGCCTATGTGGAGGGTTTCCAGCTGGTGACCTCCATGTACGGAATCATCTCCTTTGGCTTTTATGGACTACTCCTCTCAGTCCACGTGTTGGTTCAGAGCTTCTTCGCCTTCATTGAGCACCGGCGGATGAGAGCTCGTACAAAGCCCTGCACTTTCACCAAAACCATTGGCTTCACGATATCAGCTTACCAGGAGGACCCTGTCTATCTCAGAGAGTGCCTCAACTCCATCAGGGCTCTGAAGTATCCTCCTGAGCTGCTGCGCATCATCATGGTGATAGACGGGAACTCCGATGATGACAAATATATGATGGACATGTTCAGAGAGGTGTTTGCTGACCAGGACCCTGGCTGTTATGTGTGGAAGAACAACTACCATACATGGGACCCCACCCAAGTTCAGGATGTAGAAATGGCAGCAGAAATGGGCCCAGGGGGTGATGCTGATTATGTTGTAGGAGAGGATCCACAGAGAAAAGCTGTAGAGCGCCTCATCCAGAGCAAGAAGTGTGTGTGCATCATGCAAAAGTGGGGCGGCAAACGGGAAGTGATGTACACAGCATTCAAAGCCCTCGGCTCATCAGTTGACTATATACAGGTATTTATTTGTCTTTTCAAACACATATTCCAGTTGTATTTTGTCAGTCAAGATAATGTTAAGAAAGGAAAATTATAGTGTTGCACATTTTTTATGACGTGACTCGCCTTTGTCCTCCCCAGGTGTGTGACTCGGACACTAAGCTGGACCCTCTGGCTACCATGGAGCTGTGTAAAGTGTTGGAGAGCAACCCCAAGTATGGTGCTGTGGGAGGAGATGTGATGATCCTGAACCTGAAAGAGTCTTATATCAGCTTCATGAGCAGTCTTAGGTACTGGATGGCTTTCAACATTGAGAGGGCCTGCCAGTCCTTCTTCGACTGTGTGTCGTGCATAAGTGGTCCTTTGGGTAAGAAAATGTTTTTTTTTTCCTGTGATGTGGGTCAGAGTAATAATTCTACATGACGAGCAATGATAGTCATGGCTTTGATGCACGGTTGTAACTCACTGTAACTAATATTTCTTTTCTTTTTGTGGTATTGCTCCATGAAGGTCTGTACAGAAATGATCTCCTCCAGCAGTTTCTGGAGTCTTGGTACAATCAGAAGTTTTTGGGAACTCACTGCACATTTGGGGACGACAGACATCTTACCAACCGAATGCTGAGCATGGGCTACGCCACAAAGTAAGAAGCTTATCAACATTGTGACACAGAAATGACATCAGGCGCTGTTATCTGGATGAGTCTTGATGAGTTCCATATCTCATTTTCACATTTTCCTTTAGGTACACAGCCCGCTCCAAATGCTACACAGAGACGCCTGGTCAGTTTCTGCGCTGGCTGAACCAGCAGATACGATGGACAAAATCTTACTTCCGCGAGTGGCTCTACAATGCAATGTGGTGGCACAAGCACCACCTCTGGATGACCTACGAGTCCATCGTGTCAGGTATTTTCCCCTTCTTTGTCACCGCCACCATCATCCAGCTGTTTTGGACTGGCACGCTGTGGGACATCCTCTGGGTCCTGTGCTGCATCCAACTGATCGGGCTGGTGAAAGCGGCTTATGCCTGCATCCTGCGCAGAGACCTGGTGATGGTGTTTATGTCTCTGTACTCGGCTCTGTACATGACCAGCCTGTTGCCTGCTAAGTACTTTGCCATTATCACCATGAACAAAAGCAGCTGGGGGACATCGGGCCGGCGTAAGATTGTAGGGAACTACATGCCCCTCCTCCCTCTGTCAGTGTGGGCAGCCGTTTTATTAGGTGGGTTTTGTTACACAATCTACAAGGAGAGTTTAATGGACTGGTCATCTCCAGCCAAGATGATGGAGACAGAGTTTCTTATTTTTGGCTTTGCGGTCTACGTATGCTACTGGCTGTTTATGATGTTCCTCTACTGGGCGTGGTTCCGCAAGTTATGTAGGAAACGCTCACAAACTTACAGCATCAGCGTGTAGGTCCGAAGTGAAGAACTAATAGAAGGGAGATAATTTATTTGAATTAAGTCATTATATTATTCTGTTGATTTCATTTATTTATTCTGTTTTGCATTTTTAGTAACTGATGGACGATAGCTTTTTTTTAATGCAGCTGCTAAACCAACAACCCCAGAAAACAAGAAAAATGTTTATAGTGGTGAAACGTCCAGATTACCAGAGCGTATTGAAAAAAGTAAAAAAAAAAAAAAAAAGATACATGACTAACATATATGAAGACAAATGTTTGATTCATATGGAGATGCTGTTGCACATTGAAATGAACAGTACTACGGGCTTTGCACCCATGTACTTGTATGCCCTATATACCTTGTATGTACTTAAGAGGTAATGGATCTTGGGTTATGTGTATGTAGATTACTTTAATGACACAAAGAACGCCACTCACGGACGACTGACTGTGTTAGTTTAGTGACCATTACTTCACCACTGTTGTTTTTGCACTGGATCCTGGATTGCACTTAATGCAGCATTGCAGACCTACTTGAAAATACCATTATAGATTGTAGTTATGATACTGCGCAGTGGAAAAAAGTAAACTGTACCTCTCAGAAACCCCCCCCCCAAAAAAAACTAACAATGACAGTAATGACGCTGGGGCTGAGACTGAAATATTGTGTTTTATCTAATTGCTGTATACTTTCCTGATATTTAGGGGCGTGAGATGCACTTTGTTTAATTTAATATTCCTGAGGAAAGTTGACAAAAAAAACATGTACGTTTTTATATATTTTTTTTAAGCAATACACTTGTTGTAATGTCTGGAAATTGTGAAAATGTGAAAGAATTGATGATTTTTGGGGCGCTTGTATAGAGATGAATAAAAAAAATATTTTTCTAACATGGACAGTTCTGTTTTCTTTGGCTCAAAATCACTTGATTTATAGAGAACAACAGAATATTTGAGACTGTAAATCACTGCATCATCACAAAGGGAGACGCAGTTAAGTAATACAGTATACAGGTGACACGCTGCAAAGTATAACATCACCTCAAAATAGGCGTCACGCTACACATCATAAACACACAATCATAGACTTAGCTGCTAATATCAGCGGGTGGCCCATGTCAAAGTGAGTGTCCACGTCTTAAAGAACTCGTAATCTTGACAAGATGGTACTGATAAGAGAAATATGAAAATGCCAGAAGTCAGAGGCCAAGCTAAGTATGGGTGCAAAGTACATCCAAGTATAGTAAAACAGAAAAGTTGATCATTATCTCTGTTTATAGCAGGAATATATCCTTCTGTGACGTCCTGAGGTGATGACCCCTGAAATGGGTTGGTTGGAAACAGGAGCAGCTGTAAATACAAACAGTAATCTAAAGTGATAAGATGAACATTAAAAAAACATTAAAGAAGAGTCAGATTGAAACTTCTCCATGAGTTGTTGGAGGCTTCTATGGTTAAGGAGGGATAGTGTGGACAGTTCAGCCCAAAATTATACACTTTTTCCTGCACGGTTTGCTGGTAGGATACCATCTCACCAAATAAGTGGTTGGGTTGTATAGTTTAGGTTTACTTGACAATGAATATGAGCTATAAATAATATACAGTATATACTGTACATTTGTCACTAAAACATGGACAATAAATGCTTGTGGAAAAAGTGCTGTGTTGTTGCTGTTACGGGAATTTTTCAAGAAAACCCTTGAATTAGGAGAACCGGATTCAAAGCATCAAAAGTTTGATGAGAAAAGAGGAGCGTTTCACAGTGCAACACACCAAATGAGTTACAGAGAAAAAGGCTCCCTGAGGAGCTCTGACAATTGGTTCTTATACCTTTTCCCTAAAAATGGTCTTGTCTTGTGAGTATCATCAAAAAGAAGTGTACTTTACGTCATGTTATAAATGGGAACACATGAACATCATAAAAGTTGAAGCATCTAAATAGCAGTGCAGTCCCAATTTTTAGAACAGTTGCTGTTGCCACGATATCGAGTCAAACAACAACACAAAAAGATTTCAACAACATTTCTAAGAGATCAATTATGTGGGGAAAAAAAAATCAACAGTTTAAACTGAATAATACATTAAAAGAAACACTGGACTGACTGAAGAATGTCTATTGATCCGACCAGTCTCATGGTCTTTCTTTTAATACATATTGTGTATTAGGTACATTCTGTTTATAGAAGTTATGGTTTTGTGATTTGTGTTGTCATGTGAGTTGAGCAAATTCACATGTTGAGAAAAGTTCAGTATTTTATGAATGGGAACATTTCCTAATCCTTGTGACTGTCACAATAGCATTCATAAGAAATGCAATAGACAAATATTCCATGTGGAATAAAGATTATTCGGTGTCTTTAACATGTCCAGTATCAGCACCACACTCTGCAGGTTGTATAAGGCGCTGCTTTTACGTAATATGTAGGGTGGACTTGTTTCTCACAGGTTTTCATAGAGCAGTAAAATTCCAGTGAGTGACACCCTGTTATATAATTCTAAGGAACGATGGTTGAGCTGTCATCGAGCTGTTAGACTATGATTGACACTGCCACAGTCTCTCTGACAATAAACAGCGGACTGCAGGGCTAAATAAACATGCAAATCTTTATGTTCAGTGAAGAAAAACCTTACAAATAAGGTGTTCCCTGTCACACAAACAAAGTAGCTGTTTACCATTTAGATCAACAACCAAGGAGCATTTTTTTCCAAAGGTCTGGGCTAAAGGTAATTATTCAACACATTCTGACGTTGGGTGTGACTGTTATTAAATTATTAAATAAAGATCAAGAACAAACATGTTTTAATATGATTTTATGTGTCTGTGGACGCACCCACTCACAAGGACATTTAACTTCTTTTCTGGGGCTTTGTTTAGCTCAGTTGATAGAGCAGCCATCCAATCTACAAAGACTCGGTCCTTGCCGCAGTGGCCCAGGGTTCGAATCCAACCTGTGGCCCATTGCTGAATGTCATTCCCCCCATCTCTCTCTCTCTCTCTCTCTCTCTATTGTGTTCTCGCTATGATGTTACTGATGTGCTCTGTGGAAGTATCTATGATTTTTTTATGCACGAAATATAAATGTGGACAAATCAGTAAAAATATGACTCCATTATCAAGGTCAGAATTAACATAATAAATGAATATGTGTAATCCACCTGTGAAGCGTTTGTCACACTGAGAATAGTCGCTCACTCTCCTGCCCTCTCAGATGTATAAACGTATTAGCAAGTTATGACAAAAGATGGATGATTAATAATCAGCATTTATAAGAATGTAGCTCAGTGAAGACCCGAGACTGCAGTCTGTACTGAGAAACTACAGACCTGTAGAGTAACATCATAAAAAAACAATTTCAGTTTCTGCGCTGGCTGAACCAACAGATACGATGGACAAAATCTTACTTCCGCGAGTGGCTCTACAATGCAATAAACAAGATTTTATCTGTGCCTCCAGAACACTTTTGACAGGTAATAGTAGAGTAAACATAGATACCAATTATACCAATTAAGATTACCTAGAAAGTCAGCGAAGAAACAGAAGAGAAGGACATTTTGTTTGGATTTGTCAGATGTTGTTGACATTATTATTAATATTATTGATTTATCATGTCAGAGGTGCTATAGTCACACATATGTACTGAATACATAATAAAGACTACAAAGGCAGTTCAACCACTGACACATTTGCAGCTAAATTAAGCTATTACCATGTCTGATAAATAATAAATAAACAGATAAATGCTGTCTGTGTCCACTCTAGAGTGTTGCACATCATCAGACATCAGTGATAAGTTTTTGCCTGCATTACAGACCTGTTATGTATTGTAGGCTAATGCAGTCGAGACAGACAGGACACACAGACAGCAGAGAGACAGACAGGACACACAGACAGCAACTTCTCCATGAGTTGTTGGAGACTTTCATGGTTAAGGAGGGATAGTGTGGACAGTTCAGCCCAAAATTATACACTTTTTCCTGCACGGTTTGCTGGTAGGATACCATCTCACCAAATAAGTGGTTTGTATAATTTAGGTTAACTTGACAATGAATCTGAGCTATAAATAATATACACTATATACTGTACATTTGTCACTAGAACATGGACAATAAATGCTGGTGGTGGTTTGGTTTGGTGGGTAGATCAACAACCAAGGACCAACAACCTTCACAATTCAATGCAAGATGCTTATGATTATCTTAACGATGACAACAACAATAATAACACTAATAAAATAATAATGAATAAACACATATATGTGTAACACCTTTTAAATGCTGTTCCTTTCAAAATAGCTCAAAAAATAAAATAAAATTCAATAAAAATTTACAAGAGAATAGAATGAAAGTATGAAAGTAAAATGAGAACAACATAAATAAGTAGATTACATAAAAGCATGAACAACTGGCTTTTGAGCTGATTTTTAAAGGAGATGGAACAATGTGAAAGGTCGAGGTGGTCTTTTATCCTGAGTGGGTTGATGCTATGCAGGTGTGGTGGTGATAAGGTAGATGAGAGAAAAACGGGTTTGCTCAAGAAGGTTTCTAAATGAGTGAAATGACCAGGAAGTATTTCATAACCCTGATAAAGCTGTTCAAATTCAGTAATAGAAAAAGAAATGACCTCCTATGTCCTTGCCTAACCACTTTTCCTTGACATTGATGGAAAACGTCTTGAGATCAAGGAAAGATATGGAGAATTCCTAATGACTTAGGAAAAGACAACTGCGGTGCTCAAAGAAACCAACTTCCCTTATGCCATTGTGCAACAGTGGATGTTACTGATGTGCTCTGTGGAAGTATCTATGATTTTTTATGCATGAAATATAAATGTGGACAAATCAGTAAAAATATGACTCCATTATCAAGGTCAGAATTGACATAATAAATGAATATGTGTAATCCACCTGTTACAAATATAAAATGAAGCGTTTGTCACATTGAGAATGGTCGCCCACTCAACTGCCCTCTCAGATATAAACATATTAGCAAGTTATGACAAAAGATGGAGACTGCAGTCGATACTGAGAAACTACAGACCTGTAGAGTAACATAAGTATCATAAAAAAACAATTTGAACAACTCAATAAGCTTCATACTTTGATGTTAGGTGTGGATGATGAAATTATGTTAATTATATAGTTGTTATGGCCCTGGTGGCCATAGACAAGATTTTATCTGTGGCTCCAGAACACTCCTAAACACACAGAGCCAACAACAGCCATTTTGACATGTAATAGTAGAGTAAACATAGATACCAATTAAGATGGACTAAGGTTGTTAACCTAGAGAGTCAGCCCAGAAACAGAACAGAACAGAGTTATTAGCTGAACTATTTTGTTTGGATTTGCCAGATTTTTCATGACATTTGCAATGGCAATCATTTTCTGTTTTGTCCTGGTGATTGTAGGTAAACAGTAGAATATCTAGTTTTTACAGACTAATCCATGAGGAAATTTAGCTGGCATCGATTTGTCAACTCCCTCATTTGCGCTGGACTTTTTCGCTGAGTCATTTGTGTCGGCTCCTCCGAAAATCTGAATGCTTCCTATGTGTCTCAGGCAGGATAAGGTGGTCCACAGTCCAACTCCAATCCAGCACTACTACATTTCCTCAAACCACACTCCAGACTTCTCAGATGGTTTCTTTAAATAATTGTTGTTGGCTGTTGTTCTGCTGTTGTGCAATAACAGGGAAGCATTTTACACCATAGATGTTGACTAAATGACCACAAGACAACTGGCATCATCAGGAAACACTTCCCAAACAACGCAACAGACGTTATCTGCCTGACTATCACCCAAATAGGCGGTGAGTCAAGACCTCTGATGGTTGTTAAAACAACTGTAGTTTGGCAGACAAGAATATTTTCTCACATGAGTATCAGAGTCTGGATTGCCTCAAGACCAGCCTCAACATTACTCATCACATTTTACAGTGATACCCCATGTTTGGTCACCAATAGCAACACATCTGTTTTGGATAGTTTGTCCAAGCTGTGCACCTCAAAGCTAGGATTGGGTTTACTACAAAAAAGTTTCTGTATAGTTAGAGAGTCTTAATGAGTCAGGGAAAGGGGAGAATGAAAAAAAAAAGAAGTCTGACGAAGTCAAACATCACTTCCCCTTATGTCTGTTTTCAATTAGCCTGTCCTCCCCCACCCTGTCTGGGCCTCACACCCTGACATCAGGAAGGAAGAACAGTTTCAGCTGGCACGTAGAGTATGTTGGGGTGCACGTTTGATCTGTTACAAATGGGAAGAAGAAGTTTCAGACTTCTCTTTTTGGTCTCATTCCATCTGAGCGGCTCATGTTGTTGTGAAGGAAGCTTCAGCTTATAGAATACTCTACAGTTGGGATATAACATGTTTGTCAACACTGTGGTAAAAAACGAGTTAAGAGTTATTATAATGCATAAATCATATCATTATGAATAATAATAAAATGTATTCCTCCCACAATCCATAGTCCATTGGTGACTATAAATTATCTGTAGACGTGAACGTGAGTGTGTGCCTCTCGCCCAAAGTCAGCTGGGATAGGCTCCAGCCCCTGTGTGACCCTGATGTGGATAAGCCGTTCCAGATAATGAATGGATGGATGACATAATTATAAATAACTGCTACAGTTAATCAACCAAGAGATTGGCAATGACACCTGTTGGTGACATGATAATAAATGCATAAAATATGAGTTATTGATATTAATACAAAGCCGCCCCCCCAAAGAAATAAACACAAAGAACACTCATCAAGGCAGTAATGTATTCATTATTATTAATATGCTCCTCTATATGACGGAACCTACACACACACCCACACTGATAAAGTATTAGTGTGTTAATGATTTCTGTGACCTCTCACCTCTGCAGAGGTCACCAAACTGCTAACTGTCGTCTTGACATGATAAGGGACGATAATAATTTGAAGGCTACAAAGAAAGAAGATGCAAAATGAGCTAAGTCCTCTTTAGTAACTCTTGATGTCCGTGTGAATACACGTGATCAGGTATACTTTTGTGTTTGTGTGTTTAAGTGTGACAGAGACTTGACTTTAGGTCATACTTCACTAGCCTAAGTCATTTTTATTTTATTTTTGTTGCATCATCATTGATGATACAATATATTAACCTGTTTTATGATCACTGATTTTCACATCTTGAAAGCTGTTCTCATATTGGTCATACTGGTAAGAGTACAAAGATGAGCAGAGTCTATGCCATTAACAAGTTTGCGGTGAGGCATTCAGGCATTATAAATAATTGGATGTTTTTGCTCTAGACAACAACACAATAACACAACAATCATACAAGTATCTTGTCCCTGTTTTGAATGTTTTGAGGTTGCCATTACCAATCCAGCAATCCACTTTAGATTTATGGTCTATGTTTTTTTTTCTCTTTGCTTCCTTCTGTACTGAAAAAGAAAGAACGAAGAAATCCAAATGGGTTAGAGATTAGACAATAAGAATGGAAAACTCAGTGAGATCATTTAGTTCATTTTTGGCACAGAGTATATGTAGGAATGAAGTTGAGGGTGTTCCCCTTAATCTGCAGAGATGGCGACCTCACAGTCAGCTGCAGCATGCACACTCATATTGGTGGAGCTACCATCATTTACTGGAAGTTGCGCAAAAGCGTACAGTGGAAACTGCATACCAGTCAACACCAATCACAGCCCACAGTACCCCCCCCCCTAAACTTTTTTACGTCGGCGTTTGGAGCAATCATTGTTTTTAAGATGAAACTGTAATTCCCCCTTGGGTTCACCAGAGTTGTTTTTTTATGCTAGAATGTCACGACAACGGGCATCATTTCCCAAAGTTGCCTGAAATATTTAATTCAATATAGATGAGCGGAGAAGTTGTGAAGAACACCCTTTGGGGTGAATGCGTACTCTGTAATGTAATGTCCTCCTTTCTGTATATCAGTCAGTCAGCCGTTATTTCCGTGAGTTGGAATCAAACAACTGATCATTTCTACCTGAGATGCACACGAGGCACAGAAACAACAAGGATTAAGCTATCACACATATTTGCCAGAAGTAAAGAGATGTGAGGTTATGTGCTAACAAAATGAAGTGTGACTCTATACGCACCTTAAATTCGGAAAGAAAGTAAAGATTCATGGCTCTGTCAACTGATCTTCTGAGGGAGCTTTTTTTTTTTGACAAGGAATAAACTCAAACACGCTTTTAACGTCATGGCCACTCCTGTCTCTCGCCTATTACCTATTTAGATAGGAGTGAGAGAGTCAGCTGGGGTATATGAGAGAGAAAATGTGTCAGTCTAGAAGTAACATACAGTTAAGGGTCAGGAGGGCTAAAATAATCCAGAAAAAACACAAAACACAAAAATAATTCAGATCCCATTTCACATGCATCCAGCTGTAAGGCTGCTGTAAGGCTTGTCACAGTGCATGATTGGCTGGCCTAGCAGCTAAGCAACCCAGTGGAAAAAATACAAACAACCTGCCCATTAAATGACAAGTTGAGTGTTGAGTCATGTCTAACTATATTTAGATACTCCGCGAGTGCTTTATAAGACTCGCAGATCCCAGTCAGTCCTCGCACTCTGATTTTGTCCACCAATAAGACATCATCCATTTAATGGTCAGCAGATCAGTGAGTTATTTCAGCTATTTCATAATAAACGGTTAAAAGGTCATACTGGGTTTGAATTTCAAAAAATAGCGCAATGTGGTGCTCAAAAAAATCTTTTATTGAGTGATAAAACAAGACTATTAGAGAAGAAATATTATGAATTAAATTGTTCAAATCAACTGTAAATCTTTTTTTTATTTTAGATTATTAATAATTTTCATCCTTGGCAACGACAACATGTCAAACTATTTGTTGTTAACAGTAATGTAATTTAATAATTCATAAAGTATTAGCGTGTGACTCATTTCAGTGACCTCTCTTCACTAACAAGTGAACAAGCAAATGTTCACCTTGCATCAATTTTTCCCACTGCATTTAATCAGTAATCTTAATAACATAGTTCTAAAACAACAGATTCATTATTTAATTTTGACTAGTGGCAATTAAATCTAAAGATAATTAAAGATTAAAGATGATGTCGAGAATTCATTTCTCACTGGTGGAAATATCAGTTGTTGATTTTAAAATCCAGAACTCACTTTTCAGTTTATTGTCGATCTAATATCTAAAAGTACAGATATCATGAACGGAATTCAACATGTCATTAATCCATTTCTGACCGGTCAAAATTAGATTTGTAATGTTGGACATATCGGAAATACAATCAATCAATGATGATCTGAAATGGGAAGGTTACATTTACACTAGTCATAATCTCTAATTAAATGAATCTGTAAACCAGTTTTGACTTGTCAAAATGTCCACTGTTAAAAGAGTGCACTGCACCTTTTGTGCTCTGCGTGTTGAATGTACCACCTGTACAAATGTTACCTGTAAGCTGGCTAAGCTAGCAACAAACATAATGATCCACTAACACACTGACGTGTGTGCACGTGTGCATGTGTTTGTATGCTCGACCTCTGACTGAACTAAGAACTCACCACGAACTTTCACTCGTCTGTGTACATCATTAAAAAAAACAAAACACTAAGCTTCCAGATACTATTTTCATTTTCTGGATTTTTCATTACATCGTTTTGCCGTGGTAAGCTTTGATGTTGTGTTATCGCTATCAGTCTTCTTCTTCCTCTTCTTCGTCTTCTTTTACCAAGAATGGGTGGTTTCCAGCAGGTATCGGTGTGGGGTGATGCCCAGGAGAGCAGGCTGTGTCTGAGTTGTTTGATATCGCCTTCTTGTGCCTGGAACTACCAACCACTGTTACAGTCTGTTGCCCCGCGGTTATCAGAACAAAACAGCAGGTTCTTAGCAACTATGTAAGTATTAAGAAAGAAGTAAAACACTTTGTGGCAGAGCCTTCATCGGTAACATGATTATTTGCTGTAGTTTGTCTCATTTATGGGGAATTAAAGTGTACAAGCTTTAAACACACTATTCGTCCTCTTTGGAGACTGTCTGTGATCTCATTTGACTCAATTACTTGAGAAATATTTAGCAACAGCACTGACTGGATAAGAAATCAGTAATAGATTTGGCACAGTGTGTCAAATATGTCGTAAATGTCGTAAAAGTACCATTGACATAGTGAGAAGTTAAGGAATATAGCTCATGGATTTAATTTGATGTATGTATGTGTTGCATGAATCTGTTGTGAGTTATTTGATATTTTTGACCTGATTTGACCTGAAAGTGAGATGACTTGGTTTTATGAGTACATTTTTATTATCATCTTATATCATATTATCGACTGAGGATGAGCAGGTGAAGTTCAGTGATTTTAATATCAAAAAGAATTACAAAGTCTTTATAGGAAGGTGAGGCGTGCCTGAGACAGACAAGGGGTCAAAACTAGAGAAAGGTTCACCACGAGCAAACACTAAGCAGCGGGCAGAAACACTTGAGGCACACAGTGACATAACAAACTGGCAAGGAACAACAAGTTTTATGTGTGTATATATGGGCCGATATATGTAATGAAGGGTGATTATGGAAAGAGGTGCAGGTGGAGATAGCAGGGAGGCTCCGGTGGAGCCATGTGAAATTGGAACAGGTGTGTGAATGAGTGGAGCAGTCAGATGATAAGAAAGGGAGGGGAAGTCTGGGGATATCTGTGCACAGCTAGAGGAAGACAAGTCTGCGGAGCTGAAGAGAAGAAATTGGCTCGGGGAGAAGCGATCAGGGGCTGGAGACAGCGGCCAAAGGGAAGGCTTATGGATGGATAAATAGCAGAGATAGTACATGTTGTTTTTAGAGCAACATGTACTGCAACAACATGTACAAAAAAACAACATATGGCAGTACTCAAAGCTGACCAGAAATATAGAAAGCTTTATACACTGTAACACAGTACTATCTAACAGCCCTGCAATGAATATGATATTAAACATCCAGCATGTAGGATTTGGTGGCATCTAGCTATGTAGTTGAGGTTGCAACACCCTCGTTTCACCCTCTCCTTCCCAGTGTGAAGGAGAAGCTAAGTGGCTGCTACACATGTGATACACCCTTCGAAATGTACTATTTAGTGCCAGTGCGGCTATGGCTCAGGTAGAGTGGGTCGGCAACTAATCAGATGATTGGCGGTTCAATCCCCAGCTCCTCCAGTCTGCATGTCGAAGTGTCCTCGGGCAAGATACTGAACCCCAAATTGCTCCCGAAGGCTGCGCCATCAGTGAGTGTGAATGTGTGTGAATGGCTAGCTCCTAAAAATGATGAGGTACCTGATGATTGGTACCTTGCATGGAAGCTAATGACAACAGTGTATGAACGTGAGTGAATGAGATATGTAGTGTAAAAGCGCTTTGAGTAGTCGGAAGACTAGAAAGGCGCTATATAAGTATTTATTTATTCGTTTTGTAGGAACACACATTAGTGTAGCCAGTGGACAACATATATC
The DNA here is from genome assembly GCA_014281875.1 of Nibea albiflora. Classification (NCBI taxonomy): domain Eukaryota; kingdom Metazoa; phylum Chordata; class Actinopteri; family Sciaenidae; genus Nibea; species Nibea albiflora. Next base: position 12,532,957 of record CM024804.1, read on the forward strand.
CAGATCAAGAATTCATCCATGAGAGTGACAAGAAAAAGACATTTTTACTAAGCTCTATGAACAGTTATCAGTATATGAATAAAACACAATAGGCAATGGATTCTGAGATGCATTTCAGCCAATGCTTTGACCCTGTTTTGTTCTCCACATGGACTGCAACCAAGATGCCCTCAGACATGGCTGGTCAATACAACTCGGACTGCAAATTGAAACAAGGATGCTGTATTCAGGGGCAGATCTATTTATAGAGACGAGTGGAAACATCAACATGCCTGTGTGTGAATACATGTGGTCATGTGTACTTTTGTATTTGTGTGTGTGAATGTGACAGAGTCGACGTCACACTGACCTGAAGTGTGCAGCCTGCTGCTCCTTTTTTTTGAAGGAGAGGTAAAGTATACAATCACTAAAAGAAGTAATTGTTGCTTTTTATGAATCACAGGTCCAGTAATTCTTCCACTCCAATGGGTTTGTTCAGGTGTTCAGGTCATACTGGTAAGAATGTAAAGGGATAACAAGTTACATAATATTAAACGACTTTGGCCCTTGACCACCCGGCAAACTCTGACATCAGACGGTTATGGGCGAGGCATCAGCTTTGAGGGTTACTGTTGTTAATCTCTATGGAAAATCTTAAGTGCAGTGTCACACTTTTAGAAAGAAGAAAAAAGCATTTTGCAATAGAAGTACTTCCCCTTCGCCACATATGATTCAGATTTGTCACTTGACACAGGACCATAGGGATAACATGACAACAATTAAAAGTAAATTCACTCAATTCTTCTTCTGGCATGAGGAGTAGTACGTATGTTGTTGCCTCCTCATGGCCACCTGAGGACTTGACTTTTTTGGCACAGGCCAGTGGGTCAAAGGAAGCTTTCTTTTTCACTTTGACTTTCTTTTTCACTTCGATGTTCGACTATGAAGGTCATTTTCTTTATTAATGCAATATGTGTGAGCTTTGTTTCTACCCAGCCATTATAAGTTCAACCCAGGTCACAATGCTTACACCCAATGGTTCCCCCGATCCTCCCATTTCATCACATATTCCTGCTGATTCCTGCTTCCTATCCAAAGTGAACACTTGTCCCCGACTCCCTCAACTACTGCTGAGAGAATCCACATGGCTCCTGCCAAAATGTGCATTGCCCTATCTGTATACAGAGCTTGGCTGCCCTCTCCACATTTTCGTTACACTAGAGCCATATAGCGTCAGACATAACCCCATTATCTTCAATATTAATGCCCCACCAGAGTAGTATGATTTTAGAGTAGTCATCAAACTGTGCCCTATTTATATCCTGTACCAGGACAGCCGTAGACAAGAACTGGACAAGAACACTTTATTTGTATCGGTACTGATAAAGTAAATTAGGAACATGAGCACGTCGGGGCACCGTGTTAACTTGTGGTATGCTGTTAAAATGAAAAACTACTTTTGTTTTGAAAATAATCGTAATCGGAAATATTTTTCACTTTTGTTTTGACACACTGTGGATGAAGTATTTCGATTTTTACTTTACTTAGGTAGAAGTAATAACATTACGTGAACATTGTGATTATTAAAAGTCAACGTTCTGCATTCATGTTGCTTCAGTGTCACAATGAATTGACAATATGTTAATGAAATATCAAAAGTTAAAGTATTCATTATGCAGAATTGGTTCTTTTAGAGAGTTTAATATATTTATATTATTCTAGCATATTATCATCTTTACTTATGACCTAACTGCATTAATTTTAACCACTGATTACATACTGTTTAATCTACAGCACTGTGTGATATTTTATATAACTGCATCACATGTCTTTAAATATGCAAACTAACTATAGCTGTCAGATAAAAGTGGACTAAAGAAAGTACAACATTTCCCACTGGAGTAAAGTATAAAGTGACATACAGTTAAAATATATTCACATGAAGATCCCCAAAATTGTACTTACAGTATAGTGAGTGAACTCATTGGATTACTTAGCACACTGTCGACTGGGCACCACTGATAAAGATGTACATCCTGCCCTCCAGTGGTAGAAGGAGTCACACACAGGCTTTCTGTAAGCTATGACGTAACGCTCAGTAAAAAAACAGAGGACTGATGAAATCCTTTTATTGAACTACATGTATCCTCCTGTCAGAGTCCTAAATCTTCATCTTCATCAGATTGTTCAGCATGACTTGTTTGCTCTGGTAATGATGACAAAAACATAGCCCTGCAAAGAAAATGTGAGAGATGTGAGAATATATTACAATATAAGACTATATAATATACTAAAATGCAATAATATAATATAGGCGGCATCTTGAATTCGCAGGAAATGAGTGCATTTATAAGTTTCTTTGCTGTTTACATTTCATATTGTGAAAAATAATGGCCTTGTTTTACCCCAGGGAGAGGAATAGCAGCAGAAGCACAGCAGTTAAACAGGCGGTGAGAAGCAGTGGTGAGGGGAGGAGGAGGGAGTGGGGAGGACCACCAGGCGCAGGGAGTAACCGGCCTCCTGGGAGCAGAGACAGGTCGAATATCTCCTGCAGCTCTGTGTGGCCTGCCACAACCTGGGGGGTCACTTCGAAAGAGAGAGACAGGGAGAGAGGAAAAGTACAGGGGAGGATTTGAACTCACGTTAAGGACATAAAGTAAAAGTAAAGTAAAAGATAACTGTGAAAAAATAAAAACTGTTTATAAATTTGTGTATAAATATATTAGAAAAGAAGAAGCAACGCATTTTGTCATATTTTTGTTATTTCATTCACCTCCATCATTTAACTTTATGTAGCACTGACATCTAGACCATTCTGTTTCCAAGCTGTCAATTTGATCTTACATAATAATAATAATAATAATAATAATAATAATAATAATAATAATAATAATTATTATTATTATTATTATTATTATTACAATAAATGTACAAACAAGATTTTTAACATTTTATGTGATCAGAATATGTGGATGATTTATTTTTTCTTTTACATTTCTTCTACATTTAAAGGTCCAGTGTGTAGCATTTAGTGACACCTAGCGGTGAATTTGCAGATTGCAACCAGATAAATACTCTCCCACATCTCACCCTCTCCTTCCAAGCATGTAGCAAAGATTCTGGCTGCCAGATTCAGATAGAGACAGGTAAAAGAAAAGGGACATATCTAGATCAGTGTTTAGTTTGTCTGTTCTGGGCTACTGTACAAAAATGGTGGACTCCATGGCAGAGGACCTGCTCTCAGTGTAGATCTAAAGGGCTAATTTTAAGACCACGATTCTTATTTTCAGGTGATTATACACTAATGGGAGCATACTAATGAATACTGTAATCCATTCCTGCTAATACTATATAAAACAAATACATTTACTTCAAGCTAGAATATTGCATCTGTATCTTCTATACTTATTTACTCCTTAAAAGGTCCAGTATGTGCGATTTAGTGGCATCTAGCTGTGAGACCGTAAAAGTGTGAAGGAGAAATCATAATGGGGTCATTGTAATTTCTTACTTATGAAAACAAAACCAAGAAAAAACACAAGACGCCCTTTCTAGAACCAGTGTTTAGTTTGTCCGTTCTTGGCCACTGTAGAAACATTACGGTACAACATGGTGGACTGTAAATGAGGACCTGCTCTCTCTGTGTCGATATACGGCTCATTCTAAGGCAATAAACACAAACAATTCTTATTTCCAGGTGATTATACACACATCAAAACATGATTTTTCAGTGTGAAGAATTTGTTTTGTGTCCCAGTACAAATGAATCATGAGTATCAAAGTTCTAGCCCTCTCTCCTAAAAGTGGTGTATCTTGTTACCTGTGAGATAGTAGTACAGCCTGACAATGGAACGACTGTCTGAGTAGATCTCACACTGGTAGGTGCCCTGATGCTGCAGGCTGGTTGAGGGGATGGAATAGAGCATGTCCACTCCTGCAGTTACTTCTTTAAACTGGTCCACCTGCTGGGTTTTCACCTGTTCGGGAATAAATTCTTACAAATACTGTGTGCAGTCTGCTATGCTTATCTGCATCGATTTAATATGGCTAGAAAAAAAAGTAGTGTTAAAGGAATAGTTTGCCTATTAACTCTCTTGTCAAAAGTTGGGTGAGAAGAATGTTATGATTTATATGTTAAAGAAGTTAGCAAGCAGCTAGTTAGCTCAGGCTCATTACATGGAGTCCACTGAATACTGTTATCTCTCTTGGCAACAACAACAGGAAACCGACTAAGAATTAGTTTTGCGTGCAAACCTTCCATAAAACCAGAAATTGACATTTTTAGACTTCAGTTTTTGTAATATTCAACCAATTAAACCGTGTTATGCAGTGTTGGGTGGTGATGGATGATGGAGGGGAGGCCAGGGGAATCCACGGGAGTTCAGAGTTTGTGAAGTCCAAAAATGTATTGACACAAAACCCAAAACTTACAGGATGGTGAGGAAGGCAAAGGTAAAAAATAACGTCCAAAAGAAAAGGAGCTCACGGTCTAAATACACAAGTGAAGGCTGAATAACAAGACATAGGTAAAACAAACAAACAAACAAGCAAACAAACAAACAAAACAACAAATCAGGGTGGATCAAAACTGGCGGGAAACACAACACAAGCTGGAAGTGAAATTACAGACGCAGAGAATGGAGGATTACAAAATAAAAAAACAAGAAACCCAAAACCATGACGCTGCATCTATTTCTGTGCTACAGTAGATTGTCTAGGGCAGAATGTGTGTGTAGGTATTGCTTGATGTTATTTTAGCACAATGGCTAACTAACTTGTTTACTAGAGTGCTTTTTTATGATACATGAGCAGCTGTAAAACTTTGTATTCTCTTGTTATGTTTGATGTTACACAACACTGGCATGTTCACATAGAGGACATTTTGATAGACATTTTGTCAGGAGCACTGAACTGAACCGACACACAACATGGCAATTTACCCCGTAGCCAATAAATCTACACTAATGAATATATAGCAAGTCAAACTTAATACTATGCAAATCTGTTACTAGTAGGTATACATTCATTTTTATTTTTACCCTGTGACAGAGCAAAGCTGTACGCTCCTGCTTCCAGACTTTATGCTAAGCTAAGCCAACTGTGGTCTGGCTCCTGCTTTATATTTAACAGACAAACAGAGGGATATCAATTTTCTCATCAAACTCTTGGCAAGAAAGTCACAATGCAGATTTCACAAAACGTTGAACCATCGGTTGAAAGGTATTGCAGCGACCCTGAATGGTTCACGGCAAATCGAGCATACCTCTTCTGCAAACCTCCAGATCACCTCGTCAACGTTGGGTAAATGGAATTGCACGTCGCACCACATTCTGCTCCTGCTGTTCTCTGTTACTTTAATTTCTTTAACTGAAATAAACATATAGCCACCCACACGCACACAGGCAGGCACACGCGTGCACACACACACACACACACACACACACACTGATGACATTCACAGGGGGGCAGCTCTTGCAGTCTGAGCCCTCCTTAATGATAATACTTAAGCCCAGTCTCAGAGGAGTGGAGTAAAAGTGATGATATGCTAAACAGTGGCTGTGCTGTACAGGGTTGATACGAATACCATCGTGTGTGGGAGTCAACTGTCACCTTGCATAAAGAAGCCAAGGACTTAAAGAGTACCTTGGGGGCTCTGTGCAAAAGATATAATGTGTGGAAATAAAACCTTGCCTCGGTCTCTTTTTCAAATCCTGACTTTGTGCTAAGAGCATTTCAAGGATCAAAAGCGAAGCATTTGAAGGATCAAGAGTGGATTTTTATGAAGGTGAAAATATAGTTATGTAAGGATGTGTCAAGTCTGGATTAGTACATTTGAAAACTGCAATGTAACAGTATCAGTAATCCATTATGTTGGACAGATTATGAATACTCACCTGGACAGTCGAGAGGGAATCCACAGGAGTCATAACTGCAGGTAATGCAGTTGTATATTCTGTCTGCACTCTGGTAACCTGATGGGTGCATGGAAGTAACACTGATACATGGAGTAAGGTTTTCTTTGTCTATAAAGGCATTAATGATGACACCGAAGAGACCAAAAGAAAATACGAACCACATGGAGGGACACATCCAATGGCTGTGAAAACAAAGGTGAACTTAGATTAACAAATTCGAATACGATCAGATGACTTCAGTGCCAACAAGTACGAGTCAGTTCAACCTGACTGCTTCCTTTATACTCCATTCGAGAGGCTGTAATAATGTAACTAGCTTATTATAGAGAGAGTACAGAGATCAGAGGGAGCTGTAATGACCTAATGTGGGCCGTACTACAGATGAAAAGATGAAGGAAAAGGGGTGCAGTCCATGTCTCACCTCTAGGCAGTTTGGAGGCAGCTGCGATGAAATTGTCTGCTGCTGTCTGCAACCTTTTCTCATAGACTGCGTCTGATGGATGGAAAGGAGTAGGAGGAGGAGGAGTAGGAGGAGGGGAAGACAGAAATATTTGGCTCAACACGTCCTGGTGAATTGTGTGCTTTAGGGCATCATTTCGAAATTTCTCATTTCTCTCCCCTCTCCATTTCTGACCTTACTTTATAATTCTGGCGCGCTAAAGACTCATTTACTTGTCGGTTATGTGTCTGTCAGAGCAGGTGTTTAGCTACCATTATTCAGCTTCTCGTCGAATTCTTCCACGATGGGCAGGATCTCTGCATTCAGAATCTCCTTCAGCTGTTTGTCATAGCCATTGCCTTGAAAATGGACACATATCACAAAAGTACCAAGACCAACTTCCTCACTGCGTACACCTACACACGCTATCATCAATCGTTGTTTAGAGCTGAATTAGCATTTGAATGCATGTTACAACATTTGCCTTGATGAAAAATATTAAAAGATCATTTCCCTCACCCACTCTGCCGGCTTCAATTACTCCCTCATCGTTGTTGAATATACGGTCCAGCCTCCTGTAGCAGGCATCAATATTTACAATGTTGTATTCAGTCAAAATGTGACCCTCACACAGGCGACGGGTGTCTTGTACGTCAACAAAGCACTGATAGCAGCTTAGAGAGGTGCTGAACATCAGGCTAACACACACGAGCCGCAGAGCAGATGTGCACATTTTTCTTCAGCACAGGCATCAAACTCAAACAAAGGTTTATGTTTGGACTGTTTTTATTCAAATCCTGGTCTCACAGTGACTCCTTGAATAGAATGTATTCAAGGAGAACGTTTGGCTGTTTATGTGCACATCCCTGAAATCATGCTCGGGTTGGATAGGAGAGCATCACAGACTAGTCTCTACACTTCCCTCCATTCCTCCATTCCATTGTCTCTAGTCCCCATTTCCTGCTGCCTCAATGCACCAGTTTTACTGCAGAGCACAGAGATGGAGCGAGCCAAGGAGGGAGGCGGCGGCGGCGGTGGTGGGGAGGAGAGGGGCAGATGAAGAGGGAGTTAAATGCTTATGTACGTGGAGGGATAAAGTGGAAAGCGTGTCGGCAAGAAAACCCCAAGAGAAATATACACAGAATAAAAGTCTAACTGGTGGTGCGGCGATGGCGAGACAGAGAATGAAAGCCAGAACAACAACAACAAAAAAGGAATAAAAGGGTCAACAAAATCAATAGAACAGTGAGCGAAGAGAAAGAGAAAGTGTATATTCTTGCTGGTGGAGTTCAGAAAATTCAAAAAGTAGCGTTGAAAGAATGTCAGAGACAAAAAAAAAAATGAAGTGAGGAGAAACAAAGAAGCAAAGAGGAGAGCAAAGAAGTAAGAGAGGACACAAGTGACAGAGAGAGGCAGGGAAAGAGGAAGAGGGAGCGGGACTACAAATCAAGTCGACTGCCTCATCACATCCTGTATCCCCCACTCGTCTTCCATCCTCCTCATCCCCCCACCCCCTCTCCTCCCTGGTCCCTCACTCCCGGTGCATCTCCATGGCAACCAGACAGGGTGCCTAATACATGAACTTAATATATTTTCAGTGGCAGGGTGAGCTGGGTACTAATGCATTCATCTGTCTCCACACAGACAAGCCAATCAATATTAGGCAAGAGTCTGCTCCAGGACTGCCAAAGTCAGATAGCTAGTCAGGCGATCGAACATGGAAAATCCCAAATATGTGTGTACGTGTGTGTTTGAATGCGTTTAATTGTGTCTGTTTGTATAGAGCATGTGTTGCAACGAGACACTTTAATATTCTTCCCATGCACGTTTATGAGAGCGTAAAATCTCCTCATTCACAGCTTTATAAAATTTCTAGTTGTAAAAAAAAACAAAAACTTTTTATGTATGTGGAAGATGACACAGTCTTAGACTATGAAAATAATCTTGACAAGATGTTGTCACTTTACATTCAAGTGGTGTAACTGGTGCTTTATATAAAATGTGAGCCATTTGGCTCGGCTCTGTATAGAAATGTATAAGTGGACTAAATGAGAGCAGAGACTGCGAGTTTAACTATCAAAAGATATACATATATATATATATATATATATATATATATATATATATATATATATATATATATATATATTTTTTTTTTTTTCAGATATACACACATGAAACAACTTTTTTCCATATTTTATTAACAGAGAGAGCAGAAACACGTGCACATGTATGTACCACTGCAACTCCACTGATTATTGAAGCTGACATAAATGACGGGGTCACAACCCTTGGCTGTCTTCCCTATTGGCCCTCACTGAGGGCTATAACACAAAGCCAGCCAATAGGGTTAGCCCCCTGAGAGTATCTGTGTTGAAAAAGGAGGGGTCTTCTTCTTCTTCTCCTTGTCCATCCTAACAAGTATTGATCATGACATGACAGGTAAACATATAACGATAAAAGCTGAAGAAGCAGACAGCTTGAGACAGAGATATATTAGAGCCATGAGAAATGTGACATTGTGAGTATTCTTGTGTTTAAAGCTGCAAAGGAAACCAAAGGCAACGTCGACTTTCAGGGCAGTCAAAGGTTCATTTTTTAACAAAACGCTCCTTTTTTTCCTAGGACGTTGAAACTGAATGCAGCCCTGTTCCCGAGGACCTCACCTGTGACCTGCTTTGACCTCACAGGTTAAGGGTCTCAGGGACAGAGGGGCATACTGTGAAATTAAAATACACAGGGAGGGTTTAAATACAGAAAGATTGAAAATCTTTTTCATTTCAGCATACGTGTGCAGAAAAACAACGCAGAGATGAAACGTATTAAAACAAAGAACCGCAGAGTCCCTGCATCGAGACAAAGACATGACCTCATCCGACATTTGGATTCTGCGGCACTGACCGGTCTCCTGGTTTGCTGCAGAACAGAAGCAAAACTGATCAGTTCAATTAAAACACAATCATCACCTAACTGTCTACATGTCATCCAGGCTGATCTTTTACCTCGCAGTGCAGCAACGAGAAGCAAAACAACATTTTTCAGAGCAAGGCTCAGTCGAAGTTGTGCACATTGTGGAGGAGACGCAATTAATTTGGGAGGAACAATTCTCTTCAAATTTGTTGATAAGTGTTACACACAACATGATTTATTGGGCTAGCACAGACAAATGACATTGTTTCGGAGCACAGTGAGCTAAAGGGGCTTTAAAAAATTAGCTTCAACAGTATGTACGAAACATTCATAGCAGAGTTAAAGTCTAGAACATAGAAAGGTACATTTATCTCAGCTTCATAATAACGATCCTAACCCTAACCCGAACTCTTTACTCTACGTAAACCATAGAATCTTTAAATCATAACTAAGAAAGTGATATTTCTCCTTTCTCTCCATCTTGGTCTGACTCTTTAATGTTAGAAGGACTTTACACTTAGTTACAGTCGTAGCTTACAGTCCAAATGTTTATGATAAACATGTCACACACACTATGTATTATCACATTCGAGCTTCTGAATTACCTGGTAGGATGATGAAGAAGAAGACAAGACAAGGAGGGCATACAAAACATACATCCACCTGTAAATGAAGTAAAATAAGGACATTTAGACTGTGTAAAACTGTGACAATATCAGAACGCCTTTATTTTCTAAATACAAACATATCAATGAAAGATTTTCTGTATATTTTGGTAATGACAAAAAGAAAATTCATTGCGTAGAAATATTAACCAATGCCACCAATGCCACCCGCTGGCAGACAGACAGAATGACACACACTGACTGGGGAACACGAAAAATGTTCATATGTTGTGTAAAAGGGAAACTTGCACATTTAATATCGGGGGATCGAGTTCGCATTACTTAAAACACCTCAGTGTCAATGTGAAAAAAAGGTGCAAAGTGGCTGCGTCACGATCTGCATCAAACTGAGCTGCGTTAATATACACGTTAGGTTTTACCTACAGGTTGACTTCATGAGCTTACAGGCCTCGAGATTTTTAGAATACAGAGAGTGTGATTTTGAAAGCGTCTCTGTTAATGTCGCATGTGACAGACATGACAGCTGGATCAGGCCACGGGGAATAGCAGACATTTGTCATAACTTCACCTCGAAATGAATTATGGATTTGTCTGCAGCAGAGGTTGCTTTCTTTGTCTGTTTAAAACATTGTCATTCGTGTCAGTATCAATAAAACTGGAAGTTAATTATGCAAAATCACGTAGCACATCAGATGTGGAAATTTCTTTGTTGAACACTTTCCTGGTAATTGCAGCAGGTGTAAATGCATATTGTACACTGCCAGTCATAACATTTAAATTCCTTGACAGCTGCTAATTTGACTAATTTACCTGCCTGGTCTGGAAAAAGATGATGATAATGAGGTAAATTCCAGACGTCCTTTTTCCATCTCACATTCACAAATTTGAGTAGTTAAAGGGAATTAAAATAAGGTGCAAATCATGTACACGTAGCGCGAACATGACCTGTCGACAACATGCAGCATAGACACTAAAGGTTTTTCATTTCGCCGTGTGCAAACATAGACAAAATGTCACATTTACTCTACAAATATATACAGCCAGAGGAGTGCACGCATGCATGCACAAAGAGCAAAACATGATGTCAAAAGAAACGATGTGAAGAATTGGTGATGAAAAAGTTTCAGGTAAAAATGCACGCCGGCTCTGCATGAAAAATTAAACATACAATCCTGAGACTACGTCCGCCTTTTACGTGAAAATGTTAAAAAGAAGAGAAATCACCTCGCAGCCCGCCTCTTCTTTTCTTTTCTTTCCCCAGTCAGAGTGAGTCTGTGTTTCCTCTCAGCTCTCCCTCTCTCTCTCTGATGGTCTATGCTGGGGCCAGACAGAGAGCCCAGCGGCAGGTAGGTTACAGACAATAGTATTGATTCCATTATTCTGCTCCCTACCTACCTACCTGCCTAACATCCGCGCAGCTCCTCACCTTTTGTCTCTGCAGGGCTGCCGTCGCAAAAGCACACACACAGAGCTGCAAACGAGAAAAATAAAGCAGACAGAAAAGGCTTGCTTACTTGTGCGTTCACATGTCCGCTTACACACCAGACCTCCCCGGTGCACATGCCATCCAACACTTAGAGACGACACAAACACACACACGCACACGTACACACACTCATTTACCCTCTGTGCTGCATTCATGGTCTCTTGTCGTCTCCCTCTGCTTTCACTGTACCTCAAAGTCTCTTCTCTTTCCCTCTTTTACACTCTCTAGTCGTCTTCCTTCCATCTCCCTCTTTTTCCTCACGTTTTTCGAGCCTCACGTCTACTAGCTCAGAAACCCCCCCACCCACCCCCTACACACACACACACACACACACACACACACACTCCAGTCTGTGAGCTATGTGTGCGAGCGTGTGAGAGATGGAAAGAGAGAGTGAATAAGAGTGCAGTGAGTGCATGCGTGTGCGTGTTTGCGTGTGTGCGCGGGCGCGCGTGTCTACGAAAGAGAGGAACAGTGTGCGTGTGTGTGTGTGTGTGTGTGAGAGAAGAGGGAGACGGTGGGGGGAGGGAGGTAGGGTGGCAGAGAGGCTAGCAGAAAGTGGGGATGGAGGGGGAGGGTCAGAATCTCTAATAGGATGAGAATAGAGAGAAAATATGAAGCCCAGGAGTCTCATGAACCTGAGAGCCTGACATTACTGCCTCCTCCTATGTGTACAGCAATCATAGCATCATCAAATTGATTACGGGATTTATGGTGTTGCTCCAACACAACTGTAAATTGCAGCTGGAGTGACATCAAACGCTAAATAAACCCATCGTGGAAAGCTTTGCCAATTACAAGAATGTGTCTTGATTATACAGCTTTACATCAGAGTGGACAATATGCAGTCTGCTGTTCGGTGCAGCCAAACAAATCCAGATGGTGCTGAGACGGACACAATTAAACGCAATGAAATACTGAAGAAGAAGGAGAAAAAAAAGATTAAAAACCTGCATGCATAGTCTGGCTTTCTAATGTATGCATTTGCAACAGTTTTGCATATTTAATATTGTGTAATATTCTTTCAATTCTCTGACTTTTTTTTTTTTTTTTTTTTTTTTTTAATACGTTAATTGTTTCTGTCGGGTTGCTCAGTCAGTCTCCATGTCTGTAGGCAGTCCGACTCCAATATTTGTGCTACTCTCCGAGAGGACAGAGGGCTGCAGTTGTCTTTGTTGGATAACAGAATCATACGGCCCTAAGGGAAATTCAGAAATGAAAGTAAATCTAATTTAGACCCACTGATTGGCTGTCTGTTCGGCGAGATGGAGCATAAACACTACACTTGATGTGTAAGCATCATTAATGGCCCTAAAGTGTTCTGACCGTGTTGTACAACAGAGAATATCACCCATGTGTCACACATTTAGAGCGAATGAGAGCAAACTGAAAATGCGTCGCTTTTGGCAAGGAGGCGAGCAGTCTGACTGAGGCCTGTGATAACACCTTTATGATGGATAGCTAGTTAACACCCTGGCTATGAAAAAAAAAACAAAACATGAAATGAACATGAATTAAGGGACAGGTAAGCGCATCGATCTGTTGACGTACAACATGTGATGGGAATCGACTGTCATCTTTCCTTTCTTCCAACGGGCTTAAAGACGAGGCTTCTGTTTCATGAATATGCAAGACGAGCGTCCAACCTTTCAGAAATGTAGGTTAGAATGAAAACACTACAGTATATGTTGATAATACCTCATGAATATTCATCATGTACCCACACTGCCTATAGACGAATCTGTGCCACTTCAGCAGCAGGTATTCTAGACACACTTTGCACAGCTGAATTTATTTCCTGCTTTGATCCTATTCTGTTTAACTGTCTTATTCGCAGCCCTGATGCACTACAGGCTCTTCACATCCACCTCCGTATCCGCAATCATACCGGGATGCCATGCCACCTAAATTTGCATAAAAACAACATGCTGAATGTGTTTACACTATCTGCTGTAATATGTGTACCGCGAGTTCTGCAATGTCCCTTTGCGCTGAATGCGAGCGCCTGTACGATATGTGCTTGCGCAGCAGATATTTTCTTTTCTGATCCTGCATTAATGTCGAGAAGACAGGATCCCGTTCATTTACAACACACACACTGTGGTCGTGAATGTATTATAGGGTACAGGAGTCTCCTCCTGCTCTCTTTTCCAAGTCCAATTTAGTCTAAAAACCAAGAAAAAGCAGCTTTCTCTCTGGCATGGGAAGTGTCCGAATGTGAGTGACAAATTCAGAATGTCATAGACAGGTGTGTGTGTGTGTGTGTGTGTGTGTGTGTGTGCCTGCGGCTGCACTCTGCAGTGCCACTGAGAGACAAAGCACTGGGAGTGCTTCGCAGGGATGACATCATCAGTCTGGGATGGTGTCTGCCTTGTCTGTCTCAGGATTGGGATGCTCTAATTCTCCGTTATATCCCGAGAGATTGGAGACGGCATCGTTTTGGCATCACACTCCTTCTCGTCACACCTGTTTTTAATAAAGTAGCGTATATACGCATTGTGCTTTTCGGGGTGTTCTTAGGGCGCTTCACGTAACCCACGACGTGAGGTTGTGGCATTTTACTCATAGGTCCAACCTTGAAAGAGCAGCATGTGTGTGTGTGTGGATGTATGAGGACATGTTTGTATAACAAATCTGCTCAGACATATGCACAGGGTGCAGCAGCACGCTGAAAAATGAGCCAAGTGTAACCGCTCACTGGTAACAATCTTTCCTATACTGGTGTGTGATACAGAGACAGAGGCACAGCGAAATCAGGGAAGATAGCTCACTGTACATTATCCTTGCCCCACACACCTTGCAACTGTCAGACGTTCAGCTGTCTCTTCTGGCAGGAGCGCAGCGTCGTGTGGTGGATGATAAAGAACGCTACGACTGACACTGCCGAATCAGCACAATTCTGATATATGCCCCCCCCCCCCCTTTTTTTTTTCCCTCCCCACTTCCAGGAGGGGAGGAGAGCTGGCTATAACGCACTGCAGATGGCTGCTGTCTCAACCACCAGTCTGACATACTGAGGGGAAAAGGGAGGCGGGCGGGGACGGGGGCGAGGTGGTGGGGTAATGAAACCGGAAAAATGATTGTGATAGCGTGTGTCGGTGTGGATGGAGAGGACTGCACAAAGTGGTAACATGGAGGTAGCATGCGGTGTAGAAGTATGTCAGGCAGATGAGGTTCCTCTACCTGTTGTAAGAGGAATACATCGATCTTGTGCGTTGCCGCCACGCGCAGGCGGGGAGTCAATGATCTCCATGGCGGGGCGTATCATGTATGTGACTGGTGTAATTTACATGTATGATATGTTGTACGTTGTGTTTCATTAGGGGCTGTTTAAATATTAGAAATGTCGGGGTAGGAAAGGGCGAGAGTTACCTCATTTTTCTTTCTGTTGAAGGGACGGTAAAGACTCATAAGTTTGCCTGGTTGGCTATATGCAGAGGAAAACATTGCTGTCTGCTATCAGGGCTTTACTTAAACAGGGATAATATAAATAAATATATTGTCTTGAGCTATCAGGGGGAGACTATTACAGTTTTTCCCAGTCAATAGAAGACTCAAGAGAAAATGAAATTAAATTCGGGCCCCCCTTTCACACTAGTAATTTTTGTAAAATTCCTTATCTGACCTCGATGTAGCATCTTAGGTTTTTCTATGGTATTTCTGCTGCGGTAGGAACTACTGATTACCAGTGTGCAACCAACAACCTGTCAAACAGCAGGTGGTCCTCCTGTCCAGGTGTCACAAATATTGCACACACAATGACACACGAGCTCACGCGGGGGAGGTTAGGGCTTTGCCCAAAGGGCAAGGCAGCTAAAAAGGCGTCGCGGTTGAAAAGGACGAGTCATGTCATTAACCACTAGGAGATCCTCTGGCGGAGTAACAACATACTTACCTCTCTGCTGGGGGTACATTAGATGTGGCAAGAAGTGACTCCGCAGGGAAAGCTAGAAGGTTGTACAGTTATCTCCGTGCTGTTTATTATGCGAAACCATACAACCAACTACCTCACGCTGCAGAGCACAGACCGTAGAGCTGCTCTCCAGACAAGATCTTCATCAGCAGGACGAAGGCGTCTGTGTACATACTCTCCGTATACACCTGCCTGGCTTCTGTCTACCAGTCAGCCAATTACCTTCTGCCTCACTTTTTTTTTTTTTCTGTGAGCAATATACTTAAACAGTCAATACTCTTGTCACTAAATCATTTAGTGGGTTTTGAGACTGAGACATGCAGACTCAGAGAGGATTCACCCCTTTGATTTTCTTTTGTGTCTGCTTTGTTATTGCTTAAAAATGATTTCATGCTGGGGGTTTTCTCTTTGGTCTTGGATCTGGGCAAAGAAATTTCGACTCTCTGATGTAACAAAGTGTTGCGTTTCCTCCCTGAGCTCAGCTGGTGGTGTGTGTGTATATGTGCATGTGGTTACTTTGGACTTATTTATATCACTTTGGCGGAAAAGAGGGCTTTTGACTGATACGGTTTTGCCTGAAGAGATGCATGTTGCTGCTCTACAAATCTGGACTCTGGACTCTCTACAGTCTGGGGTCCCTATACCGAGTGCCGCAGTGGCCACGATGCCACAGAAATGGCTGCTCGGGTTTAAGGCTGCGGTTCTCATTAAGAGTAGGTGTACTGTATACACCAAGCACCGAGAGATGATGCCAGCGGAAGATAAAGACGATAAAATCAAATGCACTGTAGAAAGATGTGAGACAAAATGTGAGACACGAGTTGTGTCCACACATCTACACCTCTCATGTAGGTGTGAGTACTACAGAGACAACAGTTCCGATGTTCATTCATAGTATTTCCATCCATTTCTTAGGAGTTGTTGCCCTCTACTGGTGACTGTGCAAACTTCCTCCTCTATTCTTCTCATCTGTGCCCCATTCTCTCAATGCCACGAGCCTCTGAAAACTACAAAATGCCGTCCATGAACAACCAGAGTGTGGCTGTTCTGTTATATACACGAAGTTACAAGTACACAAGCTCTTCAAAATTCATATCTTTCCCCTTCATAAACGTTTAAAAAAATCTGCAGCTATTTTTGTGTCTAACTCCGTCTTATTAAGCCATATTGTTTGGCTTTACACTCATATATTCACACACTGCGGCATTTCATCCAAATCAGCTGTCTGATTCTACTTAATAGCTGACAGCTTTTCATGGGAGTTTAATGCCATCTGCCATAACACTGTCATCACCATTAAGTCTGCTGTCAGCTGTGATGTCTAAATCTGGGTGACTTCTGCTCCACAGACAAAATGGAATTTCCTTCACGTCACACCAAGTGAAACAAACAAACAAAAAACAAAAAAACAGGACCCATAAACTAAAACTTCTTTCTTTTTTTCGATCTGTGAATCCTCTTTGTAGAGGAGTCATAAATGTTGCATGCCACAGTACCACGTTTGCTGGCACAATGTTACATTCCAACAGCTACAAGCCAGGAGTGTTACATTACTCTGAGCACAGATTCAGACGTAACTGGGGCAAGATGATATGCTATGTAAATGCCGGTTAAAAGAGCCTTCAGAAATACAGAAATACACGAACAGATGATGTCAACAAAAAGACGATTTCAGATCTGCACATATATTAAATGAAAATGTGAAGTTAAAACATTGTCCGAGTCTGCAGCATTGATAAAAAAAAAAAAAGAGAGAGCGGTATGCGGGAGCTCTGCATTCTCTGCATGAAAACGCTTCTTGGCATGTGGGATTTAAAGAATCCATCCTCCAACAAAGAAGTGTTACAATACTGAAAAGGACTTAAGATCATAGGCCGCACCTATCTTTTCGACAGCCCTCGTGCTGGGCCGTGCACGGATTCACAGCGTCTGTGAGGAAAGAAGATGAAACTAGATAGCTGAGCTCAAAACCCCCTTAGCCAATCAGGTAACATGGCGGTGTGAGTGTAAAAATGTTGCCAGGTGAATTTGTTTCCTATCTTTTCCTCCTCTTTTCTTTTTTGGTATGTGTTTGGAGTCCTAATCCTCCTCTGTCTGCCGCTCCCAGTCCCTTTTCACTCTCCTGTCCCAGAGTGCACCCCCCACTCCTCCCCTACTCCCCCCTCCCCTCTCTCTCTCTTCACTCACTCAACCTTTTCTCTGCTTCAGCCCTCATGGGTCCCCATTTCCCGCCTCTTACCCTTTTAACCACCTTCTGTCTTCATACCCCCCTCCTGCCTTCTCTATCCGCACATGCCGGCCGGCCTTTTTTCATCGCCACAACCTCCCTTTACTTTATACCCCAGCGTCGGCAATATTTTTCACAGTCAAATCACGCAGAAATGCAGTGTAATTGTGCCAATGTCAGCTATCCTTCTCGCTCTCTCTCTCTCCCTTGCTCACTCCGCCCTAAAGCGAGCCTGTCTGAGTGTCTAAACGGTGAAAGACTACTCCACTATAAAAGAACATGATTCATAAATATGGGCATCTCACTTCAAGTTTCTAATTCCTCTCATACTTGATCGTCATCCAAATACAGTTACAAAGTCTGGGATATTGTTTAAGGGTTACAGTCCTTGAAGGCATGTAAAAAAATTTTTGAGTATCCACCGTACAGCGCAACAAGACTGTTTCATTTTCAATGCCTTTATACTGTATGCGATGAAACGAACATGATGCAACTCAGGGGAAATGGGAAGATGGAAAATACATGTCAAGGCTGAATGATGATTTCCAACATGTGCCAAAGCTGCCCAGTTTCTATTCATATTTCTGCGTATCACCTCGGCCACTGCCTTTGGTTACAGCAGTGCATACCACATCTCTGAATCCATTTGTAATTTTAAGGAGTGCTGCCCTGATCTGCTGAAATATGCATGGGTGTGTGTGTGTGTGTGTTTTTTTTTCCAGGTGAGAGCAATGTTCTATCCTACACTAATCTGCTTTGGTAGATGCCAGCCTCATATACCAAGATGGCAAAATGAATGTTGCCATGGGAACCTTTTGCCTGGCAACCCTAACAGCCTGGCAACTAGCCAAACTGTTGCTATGGCACAGCTGTCAATCTACGTATGCTGGGATTGGTGCGTCTGGCCTTTCGGAGCTCCTCCCTTTCAAAGTTTCCAATCAAATTGCATGAACGAAGAATTTACGTTTTAAAGCGGTGGATGTGTTTGTGTGTGTGTGTGTGTGTGTGTGTGTGCGTGTATGTGTGTGTGATGGTGGTGGGGTGACTGGTAAGAAAAAAAACGGGTTGGTCTTTTATTTTACCAAATAAAGCACAGAAGCAATGGCATCCCAGTTTGAAGCGTAACTGCATTCTATTTTGTAGCTGGTGTATAAAATCTAATTTTAGGTGAGTCATAAATTTGAAATCTCAGCTTTTCTACAGCATCTGATCAGCTTGATAATTATTCCATATTTAACAGACTGTAAAAGACATGCTTTGATAACTTTTAATTATCTCATGAGATCATTTCTTGCCAAATAACTCAAGGACAAACAGTCCACTTTAGATCAAAAGCCTATAGCTCGTTACAAGTATCCTACTCCACTATGCTTGAGGACTTAAATTAGTCACCAATGTGAATGTGAATTTTTGTGGAGCTCTTCAAAAACTGTGAGATACACAGATAATGAATGAATTGTTACTAAAGACACTTCCAGTGGCACTGAGCTACTTCACTGAAATGCAAAAATGAAGGCACCTTTGCGTGTAGCTTTTCAATATTCCACTCTCACAAAAACAAATTGGACAAGAAATGGAAAATGAAATAACAGCCGCTAAAATGTGAATTCATCTTCCTTCCATGTAAGTCGATATTTTTGTTTTCGCAAGCCGCCAGATACCTGTTAGAAAACTAGAAAGTAACTATGTCAATTAACTTGCAAAGCTTTCTCAAACATAACATTTCATCATGGCAAAATATTGTGGGCACGGACAAAGATTCAGTCTACCTATGAAAAATACAACTTCAAGCGTAGGAACACTAAAATGTTTGCACTTGAACATGAATCCTATCGTGTGTTTTGTTTTAGTTTTTCATTGTGTAACAAGGCGTACACATGCGACGCAAAAAGGAATACCCATTTCGGCATTTCAGACTAATACCATGTTTGACTGATGTATGGATTTTCTCATGACATTCTGACTCGTCTGTTACTGTTTGCCAAAAGATTGAATCATCTAATCATCTGCCAATATTTAATTTGTGTGCATAATACAACACAGAGAAACCGTGTTGCATAGGCAGAAGAAATGCAACAGATGTAATCGTATAGTCTGGAGTTCAAGCTAGTTAGGCTTTTAAAATGAGGTTAAAACAATTATATAAACAAACACAACAGATCAGATCAAACTGAGCCTGTGGATGACATGCAGCTGTGGGTGTGTGTTTGAGCTTAAGTTGACAATGCTAGATAGATGGATAAGTGAAATGTATAGTATAAAAAATATTGTTACCTTGAGATCACTCCCTTGTCAGAGGACGCCGGGTGTTCCTCATGCATGAAGCGGTCGCTAACTGAAAGACAGACACACACACAGAGGTTAGAGGGAGACAAGCTGAGCTTGTGACTAGAAAGACTGTTTAACCAAGAGGTCACAGGTTCAAGCTCTGCAACAGCTGAAGTGACGCTGGACAAAACCATGAAAAGCTACCAACTTACTCACGAGCTTGCTCTGGAGAGGCAGCATTTCATCTACAAAGTCAACACACACACGGTAATGTAATGAGGGTGCTCTACTGAATGTAAGTCTTTTCGTGGGAAAGCGTCTACCCTCAGCAGAACACAGGTCACCAATAAACAAACAATATACGTAAACTGATCAAACAATCGGACAGGTGTAGTCCAAATCACTTTTCTAGATAGATTCTGACAGAACAGAACAGAAGGACTCATTCACACTGCAGAGTAAATCACATCATAATTAGCCTCATTTAAAACAAACTGCACTCAGCACTCAAGTATTGTAATTTGCTTCTTGAGTGCTGCCGTTAATAAATATTTGGATCTTTACAGAATTATGCCAACATGATCAGCAACCAGCTTACTACGAGAACTTGATGTTTGCTGCGAGGATTACGACTCTATTAAACGCTATCGTTTTCAGTGTTTCACTGCTTGAAAATACAGCGAGGGACATTACTGCAACACCAAATCTGTTTGCAGGCTTATTTATTTCTTTTTTTCTTCTGTATGGGATCGTTTAGCTCAACATTGAAGGGTGTTTTAAATCTTGATATCTGAAAGCCATCTCAACGCACACATGCGTTCTGCAGTGTGGACAAAGCAATGCACCAGCTTGGAGTGCTAAGCCTCCTGCTCCGGTTTGATAAATATAACTTCAAAAGAAGCAGCCAAACAGCTTTAGCTGGCCGACTGCACAATGAGAATAATAACTCCCCACCCCCTGGGAGCTCCAGCCTAGTTCATTTACCCTTGCAAAGCGCTGCCATGTCTGTATGTGCACATGTGTCTTTGTTTCACTGCGAGCCTCTCGGAGGCTCCCCACCTTCTGCTCTGTACAAAGCGGATGTATAGAGGAACCTTTTGGACCTCATTTTTTACAGAGGAAATGCATCCCCCCTCCTTCTCCTCCCTTCTATTTGCCCCTCGCATGTAATGCCTGATTGACCACAGCACCCCTTAAAGAGGTCAAAGGGCAGACAAAACAGTCTGGTGTCATGGCAACCTGTGTGCCACCAACCAGAATGGTAAGGGGGGAAAGCAAGGGAAGGGGGGGTGGTCCAATGAGCTGTCAGTTAAACCTTTAAGAATGCCGCCTTGTGTTTAGTGCGTACAACATGCAAACACGAACACACACACACACACACACACACACATAATGCACCTGCGCTATGAGAAGGACCCCTTCTAATTAGCACTCCAGAATAATCAAGGCAAATCCCTCCGTGCAATGCAGTTAAGTGTAGTACCTACCAGAGTATCAGATGGCGCGCGCGCTAACGCGTGTTTGCTGTTGCCGCGCGCCTGCGTGTGTGTGTGTGTGTGTTGCACGTGCGCACGGGAGACACTCCTGTGTGTGTAAGAGGTTCTTTGTGACCGCTCGATGCAGTGGCAGTGTTTACGTGATGGGGAGGGGGGGGGTGCTAGCAGATAAATGGGAAGCAAATGCATTCAGATCAATACTGAGCTGAGAGAGAGAGGGTGAATGGGGTTGAGAAGAGAAGTGGAAGAAGGTGGTGAGTAGGGAGGGAGGGGCCACAGAGGGACTGATTAATCATTCCTGTATTGTTATTGACTTTCTGTTAAAGGGGGTGAGTCAGACTCTGAATTATGTGTTTGTGCGTATACTTGTGTGTGTGTGTGTGTGTGTGCGTTGTACGGTGCTCAGTGAGAGCACAAAGTCATCAATTACAGCACTAGACTTCCCAAAGGTTTGGCACTAGCAGCTAGTGCAGTCGTGCTCCGACTACCTTTTTCATTCCTAATGTGTAGCTACAACTTTTAGGCAGTTACTTTGCATATTCAGCACAATAGCTGTGAAGGATTTAATTATTCATATTCTGTAAAAAGAGCTAATATGCTGTTCCATTTTGAACAGGATCGGGGAGGCGAAGGGGGCGAACAGGAAATCCCCTGTGAGGAGTTAATGAGGAGCTGACGACCGAACAGACACAACAGAGAGGGAAGGAGGGAGGCTGCTGGAGGTGGAGGAGGGGAAATGCCGCCCTGACATCTGACCCCCTGACTGTGACCTTGTTCATTGTCTGAGAGGTTAGAGAGTGGACACACCTGAACGCTGGCCACGTGCAAGCACACACACACACACACACACACACACACACACAATATTTTAAAAAGATACTCTCCAACTAATTCGTTCAAATCAAATAGCCAGCAATGCTCTGCCCAATCCACCTCAAAACTCATAATTAAATAAATAAAATTGACATAATTAGTTAACAATTATAACAGCATGACACCAATGTCAGACGTTGCCAAAGGCGGTGTTTTTCTTTAATTACGACCCTTTTAAAAACAGCAACTTATCAGAGGACAGGGGGGCTGAGCTGACTGAATGAAAACCCCATTCACTGTTACCTTGAACTTGAACAATGAGTCTGGTGTTTGCGCTGGGGCCACTTCCTGACCTTTCCATCCTTCTGTGGAAGCAACCAACCGCAGCCTCTCCTTTCATCTTACAGACGTGACCCCGGCGACCCACGCTGACCAAAGAACAGCCGGCGACGGCAGGTTTTACATCCACGGCCGACTTCAGAATCTTTGACTTGTAAACGCTTGTTTTTATGTACTGATGTGTCATGTTTACAGACCGTCATTTCAACCAGTTGCGGCTTGCCATTGGACTGACTCATTTTTATTGGTATGGAGCCATTGAGGTGACTGTTGGTGCCCTGAACCACGAGGTTCATTTTCTAATGGTTCACTGAGCAGACAGACAATAAACACAAATGATTCCTCCTCCCCATCACCTTCCTCCCCCCCCCCCCTTCCTCCCTCAGACACTCGCTTTTTCACCCACTTGTCTTCACCTCACAGGTGGCCCATTTCTTTATGCCTTCATCTTTCTTTTACCCGCTGTCTTCACACTGTACCCACCTCTCCTCCTCTCTGTCTGGCACCAGAGAGCTGGCACACTCTGAGGTGTCGTCGTGTGACGCGGGCAACTCGCACCTCCGACGCCACTGCAGAGCATGTGTATCACCGCAAAGCGTAATGGAAAGCCTCGCGAATGCCATCAATATGCCAGAGGAGAGGCGGTGATACTTCAAACCGTTTGATCCATAAACTTTTAGACCTTTTGGGTGACAACTAATGCTTATTTTTTATTCAGTTAATTTCTTCCAAACGGTCATTGTAAATGTGGCCATCATTAATTCATCGAGCAGTGTCAAACTACTTAAAGAAAAACTTTAAGCAGCTGACACCAGCTAATTTTAGGCAAATGTGATTGATGAATGATTAAGACAATTGAATGAAGTGAATGCTGACTTGATCTCTACTGAATTGAGGAAATTACAGCTCGCTTTCTTGGCGAGACACGCATGAGGTGATCAACACCACTCTCAAATCTGTACGCAAAAAAAAAATGAAGCTACACCTAGCTGTTAAGTCGGCTCTGCACAAAGACTGGTAACAAGTTTGAAGGTGACAAAATGTATTTAATCTGTTAAAAAAAAAAAAAAAAAGGGTGTTGGTTGGAAGATATTGTTAATTCTGGAGAGAGTCCAGCGAGCTGTTTCCCCCTGTCCAGCCTTTGTGCTAAGCTAACTGACTAAACTAATATTTAACTGACAGATATGAGAGTGTGAAAGCAAAAATATCAAGCATTTTTCCCAAAATGTCCCTCTAAAACGATTGTTTCAACTTCAGACGCACAATTTTTATATTTTTTTTCAGTCTCTGTGAGTCTGATTTTACCTAAACAGGAAAGCTAAGTGACAGTCACATGACCTGATCTAATGCTGAAGACAAAGACTGTGTGGGCAGGTGGTGACTATATCCTGGTTCACATGTGATCTAACTCACGAGAAGATATGAATAGACAATGTCTGATGACATGAAAAAAGCCCATTCCTCAGGAATCATACATGACTGACACAGTGAAGAGGACACGAGGCCGACAGATAGTACTGTGCTAGAATTATCACACTCACACAGAGTTTCACTATCTGTCACTTTTTTTTTTACCCAACCCCCAACTCCTGAGGCTCTTCAGATGTCTCATAGACATCTGAAGAAGAGCCTGAGAGAAGAAGGGAGATGGCGAGGATCAAAACTTCAGACGGAACATAGCAGAAAAAGAGCGAGACAGAGGTAGGAACGTGGCGACAAAGATGGAGATCAAATGAAAAATGGATGTGAGAGACGGAAGAGACGTACGTGGGGGAAGAGGGGAAAACAGGGGGATCGAGATAGTTTGGCGAGGTAAGAGGCAAAGCTGAGACCTACTAATGCACAACTGAGGAATTCTCACTGCTGACTCCAAACACATTCCTACAGCCTGCAAATATTAACCCCCACCTCACCACCTCTGCCTCCATCTGAATGCACAAGGCAGCCACCTGGCCTCTACATGAGGAAACTATTCATTGATATCAAATCGGTCGCTGGAAGAGGCTCTAAGACTGCAGTCGAAGGAATGAAAAGCAGAAAAAAAAAACATGATTATAATCAACGTGGTAGAGCCGGGCTCTGCACATGATCATCACCAAACGCTAACGAGCGGTAATTTGCAGTCTAATACCCAGAAATCACGTAGGCAAATTTTACTCGGCACATACTCGACAATGAGGCGGTTTCACAATATGCAAGCAAATGTGAATGGAGCTTTTTCATAAGTGCTCTCTTGCTGCTTGCTGGGAAAAATGTTTGACATTTACTCCTAAATCATGTTCATCAGCTGACTGTGGAGGCAAACACGGAGAATTTATGAATCTATTGTGAATAGGGCTGTACTGTAATTTTGTCCTTTTTTTTTTTTTGCAGCCAGACGTTTGGATTTATTACTTACTGAAGCATGTGATCTGAGAGAAATCTGAGATAACAGACAGGACATTAATATTTACTTCAGTGTGCACAATTACTTCTACTAAATTTTAAAGATTGATTGAAGTGATCTTTCAGATTGATTATGAAGCATTGTGTGCCTTTAATTAAGGGTATTTGGTCGCTAAGTAGAAAAAAATGTGTGGAGAAAGTGAGGCAGACA
Organism: Nibea albiflora; assembly: GCA_014281875.1. NCBI lineage: Eukaryota > Metazoa > Chordata > Actinopteri > Sciaenidae > Nibea > Nibea albiflora. The sequence continues at coordinate 12,557,964 of CM024804.1, forward strand.
GGACTGGAGACAGTTAATGTGGTACATGTCTTAGCCGCGAGGCCACCATGATGCATAGATACTGAAACCTGAGTTTAAAAATAAGATATTTTGGTTCATTTTTCAATGTTTTAAAGAATTCTGACAAAGATGTGTCTTGAGTGGGAGATTTTACAGCCGAAAAGTAAACTATGAACAAACTATAATGATGACACTGTTTCTAAACTATGTCAAAGACATCTTTGACATTTCTGTATTGCTACTATATTAATTGACAGAAATAAACACTGACACCAATATATCTGTCATACACTAACATCAGCCAATATGTATTGTCGTTACTCTGTTTCAAATAAGTATAATACAAAGCTCTGGTGGGTAAAACAACGATAAAATATATTATTTATCAGTAGTGAAAGAAGTATTCAAATCTTCTGCATAAAACAAATTAATAGAGAATATAACTAGTAAGAAAGTATTAACAAAATATCCTAGAAGTATCAAAAGTAAAAGTACTTGTCATACAAATGTGTTATTACATATTTCAAAATAGGATATTGGATTAGTATTATTTATGTATTAACATGTAAGGAGCATGAGTTGGTTGAGGTTAAGCTAATTAGGTAGGTTTATTTTTTAATTACGTTTCATATCATATCATATATTAAGACAACCATATGTTTAGCAAGCAATTAGTAACTACAGCTGTCAGAAAGTTGTAATGGAGTATGAGTACAACATTTCAGAATCTATATAATAATAATTAGTCTACCTCACTCAATATCAACATCGCCCAGCGAGTGACAAAAATATCAAGACACTTCCTGCAACCTGAGCAAAACTCATGTCAGTCCAAGATTTAAACTGGGAAAACATAATCAGCACTGTGCTTATAAAGTAAGAAAGCCCTCTGGGTGTCCAGATGGAGCTCTCTCAGCTCCAGCCCCATTTCAGCCCCATGTCCTAGAGAAGGCAGACAAACACTGATGCAATTGGAACACTGAGTCCAGGGGGAATAGCTCTCACTCAGACCGTGAGAGAGCGTTAGTACATCCACAGCGGTCACATGGTGCAGCACTTTCTGTCCATGCCGGGCCCCGCTGCCTGTTGTGTGTGGCCGTTTTCCCATCCCTTTCACACCAGAGCTACATAATTGATAGCGAAGGCCGAGTTATGTTTTATAAAGTGAAGACATTAATGGCTTTCCCTGCACTCTAAAGTTTAGATGTCCCAGGGTCAGTAAGTGGCGTCCTGAAGTTGGAGAGGTTTTAAATAACTGATACAATCCTTGTCGGGACAATAAGCCGGGATAATCAATTATTTCTGCCAAAGTATTCAGTATTGTTATAAAGATGAATTGCTTTGGAGATATACTGAATGCCTCAACTGCTCATATTCTTCAAGTCTTATGATATGATAGATTGTCCTAATGCCTCAACAGCAGTTTTTTAGTGTTTTCAATGGGTGTGTGAAAATTGAACAAAAGGTAAATCAAAGCAGAAGCTCAACATTTGATTCATGTTTGATTCACAAACTGCAGATTTTAAATAGTAAGAGTAATAGTATTTTTTTGTTATTACAGAATACTCAAATCATTTGTGGTCAGTCATTCAAACTATCAGCAGGCTATACAAGCATCAGACCATGGAGCAGAAACTCTATGGGTTTGATGCTTTAACAGTACAAAACTGAGTATGTTCAGAAGTAAAAACTGAAATAACAAGTGGTTTGATGCCAAAAGAGAGTCTGTAAACTGTCTGGTATATTTGAACAGTGAGTTGAGGACACTGGATAAATGCAGTGACTCCACTTTTAGCTGTGCAGTGTCACATCGAGCTCCCACTGCTGGATAACATCACACCGCTCACCAATCCAGAGCATTCAGGTCAGTATAGTTGTCTAATAGTCGTTTCTATAACAAAAGTACCAACAATTCACTGATCCTGAATTCTCAAATGTGAAGATTTGCTCGCCTATTTCATTTTCTATTGCAGTAAAATGAACAAAATCAGCATTTTGGACTAAACGTGACGTTTTTCAACATTTTAATGAACAGAAATAACTGACAGATGAGTTGATGGTGAAAATAGTTCATGCATCATCAGCATATTAGCTATTTGTGCATCGAGTGTTGCTGCTATTTCTTTGGGCCAAAACCTTCTTAAAAATATAATCATTATATTGTGCATTTTAATTCTTTTGTTTGTACTTTATTTGGTATTTTAAATGTTTCACCCCAATGTGAGTGAAGACGAATAGCTCCTCCTGAACAGCTGAAATAAATGAGGAGTACTTGAATTTCACTGGTCGAGGGGACTTCATTATGCATGGTGTAAAAGCGATTTGAATGGGCGCTATATAAGTACAGTCCATTTACCATTTATCCAAGTTCTTCTTTCAGCTCCATGCACAAGATGAAATTTGCCCACATGAATAAAGCCAAATGAGTATGACGACTGAGCATCTCTGTATTTGACCATCCTATATCATCATCATAACATCTGGAATAAAATGTATCAATATCAGTAAACCACTTTTGTTTTTTATCATTCAACTAAATCACCTTCCACCAAAAAACAAAGATGTGTGTTTAACTGTCCTTCCCTGCTAGCCGGCCTTTGCTAAACCAAATCTATGGGTGCCAGCCACCAATCATCAAGGTCGGCTGTCTGGGACTTCAGCTCCAGTATTAAGAATTGAATCATGCCTGCATTCAAACACAGTTATGAAGACCACCATCATCCTCACAATCAGCCTCTGATCCGCCGTTCAGGGTAAACTCTTTTTCTGCCCTCTGCCAAATGGCACACCCTGGCAGAAACCCAACCGTGGGTATCTCTGCGAGTTGGTTTCAGTCAGAGGTACGGAGATTGAGAGCTCATATCAAGTCTCCATGGAAATGGACAGGCTTGTTAAAAGCATAGATAACTAAGGATATATCACAGGCTCTCGAGCGCACACGCTGGAGAGAACAGTAACTATATTAAACAATGGAGGCTGAGAGCGAGGAACGAGGATGAGGTGAGAGCTGCCTGGGCGCAAAGCATTAAGGTATTCAGAGTAGTAACTTAGGTGTTAGTGGACGTTGAGAGCCATACTGATGAGGTTTGGTCATGTGTAACAGGGACACATACTGAGAGCACAAACAAACAGTAAAGGGAAGTAGAGGGTGGGACGTGTCGATTCCAGAGTAGGGAGGATGATGGCCAAATAATTCAAATAGTTTGTGTTATATTTTTACAGTTTCAGCTGAAAGTATGAACCAAAACTAGGTCAGAAACATTCACCCTATAACGGAATGTTCAGTACGCCTAAAGCCTTACGAAGACAGTGATCAACACACAATAACAGCACAAAAGTAAGTGCCCCGAACCCGTTCCTCCTTCCCATTCGTCCTAAGAACTGGGCCCCAAAACCAGCCCGAGTCTTTGACGAACTCTGAGCTTAATTTCTGGCAAGAGCTCTTTCAGCAAACATAGATATTATGGCAAGCAAATACAAGATAAAAGGCATAGCTGGATTATAGGAGAAGCGTGGAGACAGGCAAAAATGTTCCAGCGGGAGAGGGAGGAAGGAAAATGACTTTAGGTGCACAAACCAGCAGAAACCATAGCAGAGCCGAACACAGAAATCAAGACAGATAGACGGCCAAACAGTAAAAGACAGGAATGATGTGCGCATTTGATTACTTTTCTTTTAAAAATAAATAATATAAAACAGTTAAAGATTATGTTGCAAAGGTCAGCCCCCCCCCCCCCCCTTTTTTTTTTTTTTACCTTTTCCCGCGTTTCTTTCCTGATTCCAACTTGAATCCTCCTCTCTGTCCCTCTTCCTCACTCTCGAGTTAGTGCCTTCCCTCTTGACTTGCAGCCTTGCATCTCTATTTCACTCCAGTCTCGTCACATTTTATCCGCCGTTGCCTCATCTCCTCTTCCTCAGACACCATTTCTCTTTTCTTCACCCCTGCATGCTCAGGACTTTGAAGGGAAACATGCCTTATGGACAAAGGATATCAACGGCGTGAGGAAAAAGTACAGGATTAGTACTTTTTTTCCTCACGGCGTTGCGCTGGAGCTGTGCAGAACCGGTTCCACTGTGCGCTGTACAGAGAAGGCAAACACACAAAAGTGCTGCAGAGCTGAGAAAACGGAGAATGCAAAAGGAGGGAGAAGGCATCAGTCATCGTGTGTGTATTTGTGTGTGTGCGTGTGAGTGAGTGAGAGAGGGAGGGAGATTGAAAAAAAAAAGAAGGTGGGAGGGAGTATACGTGAGGAAAAGGGAGGAAACAGGAAAAGGGGAGGAGACATTTTTTCTCCGTTTTCCTGTTCAGATTTTTTTTATTTTTTTTATTTCCCCCCTTTTCTTGTGAAATGATCCCTCGACTGTCTCCGTGCACACAACCGCCTTGTCAATAGGTCATTACTCTGCCTTTCCACAACTGTTTTCCCCTTGTCATATTTCCCTTTGTTGAAGCCAGCTGTGTCTTTAAGCCCGTGCACTTGAACTCAGAGAGTGCAGAGAGTGCTTTTCCTTCTCTGTATACTTCCCCTCCGCTGGCCCCCCAGCACACAGGAAGGAGACACAGCTTGCAGGAGAGAAAGAGAGAGAGGGAGAGAGAGAGAGAGAGAGAGAGACAGAGAGAGAGAAAGAGGACAGAGGGGCAAAAAGGGGCAGAGAGAGAAATGCAGCTGGGGGAGGGGAAAGGTTTGTAAATGGTGGCTCAAGGCTTTGGAAGACTTGGAAATCAGTTCAAGAAATACACAAGATGTACGGCATAGGAACATCAAAAAAGCGTACATTTTTTCAGAGCTCAGGTTTTCTCACTATTGTCAAGGAATGAACCAGGGCTGAAGGAATCCTTGATATGTGTGCAGGAAAGGTGAAAGAAAGCTGTTAAAATATTGATTTGCAGTATAAATTATGCCCATGTGTTTGTAACATCATGAAAGCGTAAGTGCAAGGTTAAGGTAAGACCATTAAGCAGAGGCTCACATATCTGCACAAAATCTCCATGGCAACTGGTGATATACAGGTGAAATGTTTCATAATAAGACAACTCGTCTGCATCGTGGGTCACAAAGTGGACTATTATACCACCTCATGCCTTTATGTGTTTGTCTATTTTATTTTCCTACTGAAAAAGAGAAAGAGTGGGCACTCTACTCACCTTGACTGATTTAATTGTTGAGACAGCAGAGGGGGAGACAGAGGGGAGTCAGGAGCTCTAGAGGGATTCGATCGCAGGCCAGCGGGGGCATGCGGTAAACTGAACCACCCGACGCCTCTCACTGCAAAGACTCGCATATGTTAAATTGTTCTACATTATACAAGTAATCCCTGAACATTTATGTATGCAGAGTCTGCACAACGGATCATAGGTTCATAAACGTCTCACATTAAGTCTCATGTAACTGCAGGGCGTATTTATAACTTTTGAGCAAAAGGTTAAACAAAATCATGGAAAGAAGAAGAAGGAGCGAGGGGGTTTTTTGAAGGGAAGGAAAAGAATAAACTCAAATGATCTTCAAGCATTCATAGCTTTGCCTTCATACCACTATAAGCTTTACTGGGAAAAAGGTCATTCATTTTTGGAATATATTGGAATATACATCACAATTTGGAATTAAGTATGGCAAAAGTAGACAAGGTGTTCTATTAATGTTAATTCATTACCCCTCGGTTACTAACATAACAATGGAAGGTAAGCACATAAATGGATAATAAAGTTCCAAATAATAAACAAATAATGATGACTATTTAACTGAGGTTAGGCAGTTCTTATTAAAAAACATATACCGCGAGATAAAATACACCATCAAGGAAAATCGCAGAGTTTCCCAGCAGTTACATTTTGAAACTCAACAGTGGGCTGTGACTCTCAAATTCATATTGAGTTTCAAAACTGCAGCAGTGGGTAAATTTGGTGAATTTGAGGGAGTGTATCTTTAAAAGTATTTTTAAAAAAACAGGAAATGTAATTTGGTCCTAAGGCAGAAGTTTGGTAGAGAATTACTTGAAACTGAGTGTGCTTAAAGTTTGCTGGATTCCTTTTTTTTTTTTAAACCAACCAATTATTGATTTATTTATTACTTACACTATTCTTTATCCTTTTATATATTTTACTGTTTATGCTTAATGCACTTAGGAGTTGGTCAGAGCTGTAATGTATGCTGTGTTTAGACTGCAGCCATGTGAACCAAGAAAAGGAAGTGAAATATGGGCAATTAAAAAGTCTCCAACCAAATTAAATCTAGTGAAAAATGACTTTGTTGCCGGTTTAATCCAGTCCAAGCCTTAGATCAACAAGATATAAGGGTGGATGTGAGCGTGTGTTATCTTCAGAGAAAACATGAGTGGAAGTAAAATGTCAACATGACATGCACATACAACACTTGAACCATAACAGTGAAGGGACGTCTGCAGAACTTTTTCTCAGAAATAGTGGAGACTGTTAAAGAGATGTTCCCTTCTTAGATTTGTTAAGTTAATATACAAATCCACAAATTAAAAATTCTTTTGGAGCACTATAATTAGTATGATCTTTTATAGTATCCGTGGATAAAATCACGATTTGCATGTGAAAGGTGACAGACAAAGTTAGCAACTAGTGGTGAACCCAGTGGAGTTGCTAAAGACAACAAACAAAAGCTAAAGGTGACTTCTGACCTAAAGACTGATGATACTGAGACTGAATGTTCCATATCAAACGCAATTTTGTGACGAAGAAATGGGTTTTCCTCCTCCTTTCTCTTATTCACCATCTCATGACCCCATCAATTTTTCTTGTGACCTCCTGGAAGGTTCAGACCCACGGGTTTTAAACCACTGCCAGAGCTCACGCAGCAGATGAATGCCTGTTTCTGTGACAAACACATAGATCCGTTATGTTAGTTGGGACTGAGGGTCTCTCAGAATTTCTCAGCATCTTTTATATGATCTTAAAATGCCATAAAAAGATAAAAGTGGAAAATGTTCATGAGAAGCTTTTGTGCACATGTGTGATTTGCCTGGAAAGTGCCAAACTGAGAAAAGCCAACTTTTTCAATCTAAAAAGAGAGCACTAGTCTAATGCATTGCAAATACAAATAGGTATCGACCCACTGAAAGGTGGAGAGGAGGAGGAGAAGGAGGAGGAGGAAGAGGGAGGGGGATGGGTAGAAGATAAAGGTCAAAGGAGGTGCGTGCTGCATTCGCTCATACCTTTTGTCGAAGAGGCGAATACACGTTCCATACTTAACTACATTACCGAGGACCAAGAGAGGACAGGGAGGACTGGATGCCACAAGAAACACTTCTCTGGCTTAATGCAGACAAACTATTCCCCCAGCCCAAGGACAGTCATTACCTGAGGGGAAAGAAGCAGCATGTGTGTTAGGGGAAGAGATGCTTATATGGGCGCTGATCTTGAAAGGGCCTGGCCGATCGATTGCATTAAGCTCCCTGCGAAAGAGAGAAATCAATATGTTTTTAAAGGCGAAGCAGGCTGCATGTGGTGTATGCGTGTGGGCTTCATTGATACCACCAGACGTGTTCAGAGAGAAGCTGTTCCTGAAAAAGAACGATCACATTTCGAGGTCAAGTGCTTTCATTTCCAATACTTATCTACAAAAATCATGACACTTGTGAGAAGTATGTACATTAAAAGTGTGTGTGTGTGTGTGTGTGATCAATCCCGGTTTGTGTTCCCATTATCACAGCAGAATACTGGCCAGTGTTTGAGGAGCGCAAATGACAAACTGACAGGGAAAATCAATAGTTTTCAGTTGAAGAAAAAAAAAAAGAAGTTGTGCAGAAGCTATAAGGTCTGAGAGGCAACATCAAGATTAGTAAGACAGGAAGAAAGAAGCAGAACGACCTGTGACTCTTTGAGAAAATTAATTGCTTGTTTAAAGACATTGTAATGCAATCAGTCTTATGGTTAACGACATGCATTGCCTGCAGAGGTTCACCACAAGGAGATGGAGTGGGAAGGAGGTCAGCAACAGCAAAAGAGTGAGAAAGAGAGACAGTAGGCAAACAAAGACAGGAAAGGCAATTTAATTTCCATCAGTTGTCAAAACACTGTTAATCAATACCCAAGACACCCACTGTTCAACATTTTCTACTTCTCTCATCCCACTCACGTCCCTTTTTCTCTCTATCTATCTATTTCTATCTCTGGAACACACACTCAGAAATAATTTACTCTTGAGTTGGCATCTGGGACAGGGAGTGTGACCCAGTAGAGGCAGCAGTGGAGAAAAAAATCCACACAGATCTGACACACTGTCCTCAACGTACCTGCACTGACACTAATACACACTGCTGTAACTGTTAGGAGTGTGGAAAATACAAGAAAGTGGGGCACTGAAAAAAAGGAAGAGGGCAATAGGAGAAATGAGAGAGGTCACTAAAAATACTGACATTGTGCGGAGACATAATGTTGCTAATGATGTCTTATTTCTCTTCATATGACAACCATATGAGGCCAAACGTCCTGCAAAACCCATTTTAAAAATGAAATTGCTGTATAAAGACATGCAATTTGTTGACAGCTAACACAGAGAGGAATTGGAGAAAAGGAGAATTGATACCTGATTATGTAGCAACGAAGACTGGGGAAGAGTAGTAATTAAGTCCCTGCTTTGTTTAGGTGCAATGTGTTTTTAAAACGTTTTTAACTGGATGCAATTTGAGGAAAGAAACGAGCCTGCCCTCTAGTGGCACAAAGAGAAACGAACACTGCTCAGGGGTGAAATGCGACAAAAAGAGTAAACTAAGTATGTTTACTCTAACACTGTACTCAAGTACAATTTTAAGGTCCTTGTATTTTACTTGAATGAAACTTCATAACATCATTTTATTCTATTCTAACACTTTATTCTTAGATTTTTCTCCGTTTAAGACTAAACTAGAGTACCTTTAACACTTATTACAACTGTACAAATTCAGATTTAACATAGAACACATATGCACTTATGATGCATTGCTACACTACCGTTACAATGATCAAACTCCCCAACAAATATAACACTCTGTATAATGAGTACTTTTGCTTTTGATGCTTTGACCATTTATCTTATATTAAAAATCATATTATTTTCATACTTTTACTGAAGAATGAATGCAGGTTTTGAAAATACAGAGAATATATAACAGCATAGATACATACATGTAGATAGATAGATAGATAGATAGATAGATAGATAGATAGATAGATAGATAGATAGATAGATAGATGTACTAGCTTGTTAATATTTAATGTTATATGAGTCTGAACTGTGTGATTTAGAGCTGCAGTCATTCTGTCTGTGTTACTGTGAACTGCTGGTATTTATGGATGCTTTATTGATCTTAAACATACAGACTCGCAGCTTGTTATGGCTGGAGCACTGTGGTCAAAAGAGCACTGGTTGTGTAAGACAGAACTACAGCAGATGGGACCGTTGTTTGAAAACAAGCCCAGATGAATCTAAATGGGCTAAATTATGCATGTTCACATTGTTTCATGAAACTCAAACAAAACAGCCAATAACCTACATGAGAGGAACAATATATTTACTCGTGTTACTAGTTCCTACTTTATAGAGCATAATTCAGCATATTTAAATCATGATGCTTTATTACAAAAGAACTGACCAAACATTTAAATATGAAGTAGAGAGAAAACTGTCTCTAATTCAGTTGTCTACATTCAAATGAATCAAATAGGAAACTATATCATTTTACATTAATGATGATACAATACATACAATATAACACTCTGCATAATGAGTACTTTTACTTAAGTATGTATTTCTGATAAGACTTATAGCTAAATTAAAAGATTGAAGTCTGTTGGTTTTTACTGATAATGGAGCACTTTTTTTTACGCCTTAGTATTGAGTACTTCTTTGACCACTAAGAAAAACTACTCAGAAATATGAAAAAGACAAAATCAGAGTAGTACTTTCTAATAAGTAAGTGGTGGTTAATAAATAGTTGACTAGTAAACACCAGAAGAAAAAGTTTCTTAATACAACTACTGCTAAACACACATGTTATGTGCTCTGCGTGTCTAACATTGGATTCTTCTGTCTTCTGAGTGAGTTGTGTGACAGTTATTCATGACCAAACCAAACCAGTCGAGGGAGTTTTCACTGGTGATGCAACGTGTACTCTAGTACAATTTTGAGGTACTCTCCTTGAGTATATTCTTTTTCAGGTACTTTACTCACTCACTAGTCTTTAATTTCACTGATTACCGGGTACTGTCAGATACATTTTTTTAATAGTACATTATAAGATAAGATTAAATATTGCATGGATGTTGCATCAGTACTTCTGGTACATAGCATAACAACACAGATAAGGATGTGCTTTTTAGACATAAGCAGTGTTTTGCTGATAATGCTAACATGTTTTAGCTTGTTGTGAACAGAGTAGCTTCACATTGTGGTAATGTTTTTTATTATTTTTACTAGAGTCAACCAAAAAGATATCCTTATTAGCCTTATTAGCTTATAAGGTAACTCTTTGTACTATCCGTCAATTAAGGAATTACTTACAACATGTAAATCCTTGATAAAGGGTGCCATGTGCAGCCCACTAGAACAATGAGGCGACTATCACCTCGCCTTTACAGCTCGGGATACGCATCACATGTCATCACAGCGTAGTAAAATGGCAGTATGATGGTATTTCGTGGGTAGGAACAAGCTGTAACAGACTGAAATCCCCCCACTCAGCTGTTTACCTTGACAGTCCATATTTGGGCCGGGCGGGGTGTCGCTCGAGCCGGCGAGCCAGTCAGCTCTTGCTCACGACGCTGAGTAAAGGAAGTGAGTCACCCTGACGGTAATGTTACGTCTCTGTTTCACCAGCGAGCAGCGCCGAGAACAGAACAGAGAACAAGGAAGCAACATGTGCTGACCATAATAACTCCAACACGACCGACGAGGCACGCACGCCACGAGACGAGAGAAACAAGCAGCCGAGGACGCTCACCCTACCGCCGGACACTTTCATCTTTAACGTGAGTACCCTCGCGCTTCTGCACATTGTGACGTGTTACATTAGAGGACGCGTTTTGTTGTGAATTGTTTTGTTGTTTTGCTGTTTTTAAAGCACCCCGCTTGGTTTGTTTGTTGTGCTGTCGTAATTTGCCGTCGTTTATGTGTTTTAACTCCGTCACTAGCTTTTGTGTCTCGTTTAGTTTTGTTTGTTTTTAACGATTCATTTCATTTTTGAATGTTTGACCAACTATTAAAACTTTCTTTAACTACGCCACCTTTTAATATCTTCAAACAATTACTTTTTAAAAAATACATATAAGGTTCACAATGGCACTAAATTAACCTTTTACAAGTTGTGGTAAGTTTAAAAAAAATGTTTAGCGTACACTACACCGTCGACTTTTTTCTGCTCATTTCCACTGGGGGGTTTCCGCACTGTCAGAAACCTCAAATGCGTTATTTCCAGCATGTAGCATTAAGTTTCCTTTAGCACAGCGAAGAGACTAAAGGGGGTGAGCTGTCGTTTCATCTCTCCTTTTTCTTTTTTTCTTCTTTCTTTCTCTTTCTGATTGCTAATAGATAATCATGAGCAGCCACACACACACACAAACACGTGTCCCCTCCTCGAGTGTGTATTCGCTGCTTTGTTGAGTGTCCTTTGTTTCACACAGACGCGAAAACAAGTTTCTGTCAGCCCAAGTGAATATCAACGAAACCACACCAAATAACTGGCCGAGGCATATTCAAGTGTACCTGTCTGTCAAACCCCCTGCTCAGACCTGTTTACACCGTTGTGACAGGCTGTTTAGACTACCTCCAGACCATACTTATGAATTTATGGTATGCCGTGGACGCACATTGCGCACACCTGCAAGGTGTTTGGTGGCGCACAAAGCCTGTCCTCCAACATTTGAACACGGGTGTCACAGTTTGTCTGCAGGGTTAACAGAGCAGGGCAGTTCTGAGCCTGTAAATGGGTCAAGTTGTTGTCTTTCTTCACATGTCAAAAAAAAAAAAATCAAAACAGTATCAGCAGAGTCTGTGATAATAGCAGTAGGTCACTGTTCAGTCAACAGACACACAGTATACATGGTGTGCAGATTGAGAAGTCAGCTCTGCTTCTCACGGCTGGGAGTGTTTTTTTCCAGTTCATCACCAAGCCCCTGATTAGTTCATGTTAGTTAGTTCATGACACGCATAGGTGAAGTAATCAAGGAAAACAAACAGCATCAGTGATGCGAATGTCTCCAAGTTTGTCTAGTATCTAAAAATGTTTATGGTGAAGTGGATATGACGCAAGCCGGTCGAAAACATGACCCAAGTCGGCTGGCTTTAATAATCTGCAGTTAGTCGTGGGAAGCCCACATGTTGTCAGTTGGACACCTTGTCAGAGGGCCCCGGAAATCAGTATAATCAAAAGAAATGAATCAGCCCTGTCACATGTTGTCCTGTGAGAACTACTCATCTTCAAAATGTCACCGCTCAAAGGTCAAGCTGTTTCAGCAACAAACAAATACAACAACAGTCTTTGTTCTTTTACTTCTTCGCTTCGGTTTAAGACACCGTGGTAGTCATCTTCATTATTTTCCAACATTCGTAGACCAAACGATCCATTAATTATTCAAGAAAATGGTGTAATAATGGAAAGGCCCTAGTTCGCTTTATCTGAGCAACTTAAATTTGGAGGCACGTAGTTTAAACAACTCAACTATTAACTGATCATATGGAAATATTGCAGGACGCTATAACATATGGCAAAACTGTCAAAGTATTTCCCGAAACACTTGAAGCTGAACAAAAACACTGAATATTAAAGATCGGCAGATAAAAGGGAATTAAAACATTTTTCAGCTAAAGCACCTTATCTGACTTGAATGTGCAAGGCCTTGGAGGAATGGCACAAGGTTACTTTGACTTTTCTCACAGTCAAAAACAGATTTTCTGTTGGCAAGAATGTCAGAAGGAACACTTGCTTGTGTTGCTGGGTGATGGGAAGCAATTTTTAAATATTATATTTTCAGTTTTATATATGTAATGTACACAAACATATCAGTATACCAACAGTATAGAGACATAACAAAGGACGGAAAGCAAACAGACTTGTACAACTGATGAAGCAACAACAACAAGCCGAAGATTCCATGCAATTTGACCCTGTTTACCTCGCAGACTAATAACTAACTAGAATATCAAGGCTACTATTCTAAACATAAGACTAATAACATACAGATGCTCTCATAGTTCGAGTAATGGAACAAATATACATTTGTTAGGGTTTTAAAGTTCCTCTTACTCTTGCTTGCTGTGTCACAGTCTCATCACTGCTCTTAAGTGGAGACTGTGGCTTCGTGTAGCCGAGCAAATAATAATTTTCTCTCACAACACATTACACAGGCTGAAGCAGCAGTGGTGTGTTTCAAGCCACAATAACAAATGACTGCACATCAAAGTTCAAGGCACGACTTTCTCGTCAGGGACATCAACAGAACGTTAGTACGCTGAGTGTGAACCCGTTTGAATCTCCATGGCCTTTGTTGAACACGCTCTTCTCTCTGGTCAAGCTGACATTGACACCCAACCCAAACAGAGATGCTATCAGAGGATAAACAGCACAGTGAGCTCATTGGATTTGCATTTCAGAATACTTGCATGTCAACACAGCGCACTAGTTTGCATCTTGTTTGCCTGAATACAAACTCTAGCCTTTTATCAATACAGAACCATGTCCATAGCTATAAAATGTCTGACACACACACAGCTCCCTTGAAGCTAATAAAAACAGAAGACTCAGGGGCAACTGCACAGGGAAGTGCTGTTATTGCTGAAGTTCCTGCTCTCCTGCATCTTGTTGAAAGGAAGTTAGAGTGTTACTCAAATCGCACTGCCTCTAAATGCTAAAAATGTGAGCGGGTGTGTGATTAGAGTGCCACATACTCATACACGCCTAATAAATTATTCTATTTTTTTTTTTCTCTTCATCCTCTATTTCTACAGGCGCCATGAAAAGAGAGGTGAAGGCTGGAGTCAACTTCCTCAAACGCCTGGCCAAGGCACGTGGCAAGCTTGATGATGCCAAAGCAGAATTGTTTGCTGAGAAGCTACAGGAACTTTTATGTGACAAATACGAGGACCACTGGTACCCTGACAGCCCCAGCAAAGGCCAAGCATACAGGTAATTACTAATACGAGAAGTGTCTCTGAACGTTTTTTTTTATTTTTTATATCCCTATAATCGTCCGACAACCATATCATTTTCAACGCTTAATCCACAGGTGTATCCGGATAAATAACGGAGTACTCTGTGATGAAATGGTCCTGAAGGCATGTGAGGAAAGTGAGCTCACACCCAGTGAACTAGGCCTTCCGCCTGAGGTGACACTGTGGATCGACCCACTGGAGGTGTGCGCAAGGTGAGTCACCAGCTGGCCTGCTGAGACAGAGGCAAAGAATGACACCGACAGTCAAGCTTTAACAACCAAGAGGCATTTCTCAGTCTAGACAGGAATTATGACCGAGTTTCAGGGCATGATGCATAGCGTGAAGGAATGATTAACTCTGTGTGGGAAATAAAAAGTAGGAGTAATGGGTGACAGCTGAATAAAAAATGACTTGTGTGTGGTTTTAAAATGATCTACTCCTTCTTCACAGATCTGGAGAGAACAGCAGGCCCTTCACAATAGCCCGTTTCGAAGAAGGCGAAGACGAGGAGGGTGTGAAAGTAGAAAAGGAGGACTCCTCAGTGGACTCTGAAAACCTGGACACATCAGATTACCACTCTGCTACCTCTTCAGATTGCGGTTCCACTGCGTCGAGTGACACAGAGGAGGAGGTGGCAAAAGACGTTGAGAAGGAGGTCGGCAAGAACGAAGCAGCAGAAGGCGACAATTACACCATAGTGATGGTTCCCAGGATTCGGAAGCGACATGGAGACGGGCCAAAGATGGTCAAATACGTCAGAAATATGGTAATTATTTTCCCCCCAAATACATAAATAAATAAAACCTCTACATAGTAAAAAAGTGGTTAAAGATAAAACAAGTCTTATTTTCAGGAGATTGTTCACTCACAAAAAACTAATTATGAATATTGTATATAATATTGTTTATTTACATGTAAATAAAATAACTCTTACACACGGATAAAGAGGATTTCATTAGGGATAAATGGGCTTGTGAGCTTGTGACTGTAGTTTTGGTTTTATTATGGACTTTGGTTGCATTGTGCTGAAGTTTCATTATTGCTTGCTCTAGAAAGGAAAGTACTATTGATTCCTCCCATATGGACAAAGTGCGTTTATCATCTATGCTGGAAACTTTTTACCATCCCCTTCTTATCGCTTGTATTGCTTCCAATCTGTGTCTCTGTTCAGATCCCTGCCAGTCTCCAGTACTTCTACCACCCTGCACCAGTTTGGCCTCAGTACAAGAAAGGCGCCCCAGTGTTTCTGAACACAGTGTGTGTGCCTCCAGCACCGCCCCCTCCACCCCAGCAGGTATTTGGCTACTACATCTTGCCGCAGCCGTCTCCACAGTTCATTCTGCCCCAGGCCACTCTGCAGCCGTGGGGAGCTGTGAAGGGTTAGACCATCCAGGAGGTGTCAGGTGAAGGCGGATAGAGCGTGATAAGCTCCTACAACTGAGCCATGTCGTGTCAGTTCTCTGAGTTCAGCTAAACTTGGGCCAAGAAAAGAACATTTTTAACTGTATGAACTGAAAGTTGTTCTTTCTTCAACCTCTAATAATTCCTCTTCCTTCTTTTTCTTTTTATTCCTGAATTTCTGGTTACTTGTAATTGATGTCATGTACTCAGCACAGAAATACTGAACTTGGGTGAAAACTGTTCTTTAATCTGTCAGGTCTGCACTGCAGTTTTTGTTTTATGTACTGTACACATGAAGAATGACTTTAGTCACTGGGTGCTAGGACTAACTCAGGAACTTGCAGCAATACCCTTAATGCCAAATAATTGTCTTTTCAGGTTACATGTTTGTTAATATGTCATTGTTCTCTCACCAAATATGCTCCATGATGTATATGAATAATCAATGTAAAATGTGATTCAGGGTTTTAATCTATTGTAGCTGGAGTGGAAAATATCTGTATGTTAAGAAGAATATTTTTTACTAAATTGCTTGTAAATAATACATAACTTAGATACCATAGACTGATGCACACTTTCTAACCTCACTGTTGTATTGTTGTAATTTATTTGGCCACCACTGGATGGCTCTCAAGTCACAGCTAACACATAATTTGTATATTGTTTTTTTTTTAACAGTAGCTGCTGTATATTACAAATGTAACTTCACAGAACGCCAATATGGTTTTAAAACTCTCTCTGCTGTCAGTAATATGTTTAATGTTTCTTATTCAGGTGCATCATTTTTTTTTTACAGCCTGCTTAAAGCTGTGTGTTTTTTAAAGTTTTTATTGTATATAACTTGCTATGAAAACCTGCGACAGCTATATATAAATCCTGCACACGAGTGTCACTCCCTGATCCTCATGTACTGTGATTATTTAATTCTACTGACGCATATTTATTTGATGTCCTGGAAAATCTGAAGCTCTGCCATGTGCTTTAATGTTTTGCTTTCACATTTTTTGCATTAAATATTCTTATTGCAGACAATTCAACTCATATCTGACATGAGGTTCCATTGCTTGGTCCTTTTTGAGAAACACTCTTGAGAGTTTGGTGGTGTATAGAAGTTCTCCTAAAAAAAATATTTGGCATGCCTGTCAGTCTGAACACTGCACATAATATTATGCTGTCACTCAGGGTTGTGTGGATCGTTACCTTCAGCAGGAACAGCAGGATGCTGTGCTTGGTGCGTCATTTAGCCCAAGGCCATGACGCTGTTCCTCCTTGCGCAGGCCGGTCAAAGAGGGCGAGGGGAGAGTTTGTGTTTGGCCAGTGGAGGATTTGCAGGAAATGAAAGGACGTCTTTGTAGCTGCAATCATTAAAACACAGCAAGACAGGACTACTTTACCCAAGAGAAAATGGCAGCTAGAACACGAATGGAAAGCATGCCAATCAATAAACTGTTAAAGTATTTTCAATTATTCTCAAAAGGGGAGAGCATAACTGGAGAAAACGCCTCTTTAAAATGGGTAAGTGAGGAGTGAAGGTCGGGACAGATTGGAAATCGTTGCCAAGGTAGTCAACACTTGTCCAATGTTTTGAAAGGAAGCATCGAGGGAGAGGATGAAGGTGTTTAACCACGAGGTGTCGCTGTGGAGCTGCTGTGGAGCTCGTGCTCGTCACTGCTACTAATAAACAAATAATAAACAAATCTAATGTAACAAGAGGCCCCATGTATTTCTTTGTTTGCTTATATTGCGCCTCGTTTTTTTTCTGACAGGGAAAGCAGGCGGTTTACTGAGCGGTTTGTTCCATGATGATAAAAAATACAAAGGACAAATAAAAAATAAAAAGATAAAAAACAAACATTCCACAATTCGCCTTTTGGGGATATGCATATGATGTACACACACACAGCACACAAAGAATGCATTGATCATTTACCGACATAAGCTCTTAAAATGCATGCAAATGGGAGCGCATGTCCTCTTGCTCGTGTCCAAATGGCATCGGCGCACGTAACCACGCCGCGCCGGTTGGTAGGAGTGTTAAGGTGAGGCTGTATTTAGAAGCCAAGTGTTTTGGTAAACCCGTTATTTCGATGAGCGACAAACGAGAGACGGGTCTGGTACAGACAGCGCGCCCATCCGACTATGCCTTCCCCAACTCGAGACGACGGCAAAGTGGAGACCGGACAGTCAGAGGACGGATCTGCGGACAGATCTCGGACAGGAGGACGTCTCGTTTGCGCTCTGGAGATGGAGATGACAAACTGCAGCCTGCACGGCTGCTCTAAAGTGGACTGTGTGAACTGCGATGGCTTGATCAGTCGAAACGGCGGGGACTCGGCAGAGGTATCCGTGCCGCTGTCACTTTCCGGGAAGCGGTCTGTTCCCATGGAGGGAGACAACCTCTACAGACTGCGAGACAGAAAGTTTTTATTGGAGGATAAAAAGCGCCTTTGCGTGTTGTCTTTGGGCACCGCTGTGCTCGGGATCCTGCTCATGATAATCCACGCCGAGATATGTCCCTTGGTTTATAAACCGGTAAGTTAAAGAAATTTACTCCATTTATGTCTAATTCAGCAAATGTGTTGATCGAGGCTGACTTTAACGTGTGTGTATTGAATGCAACGTCAAATAATTAGATTGGAAATGTTTGAAATGTGACACTTAACCTTAAAGCTGTAGCCTTACAGCGAGTTTCCCATCTCTGTTTCCAATGTGGCGTTTAGTATGATGCTTTCTGCTCCCAAATATCAGTCCAACGAAACAAATCAACACATGAGCTGATGTGACATGTTGCCTTTTTGAACACATTGCAATTTGCTTCAACTCAACCAGCTGTGCAGCCTCTGTACGGCAGCCAAATCTCTGACATAAACATGACCTAAATTCAAGTTGTCTTGTCAGCAGGTCGAGACGTTTTAGTGATGGCTCTTGAACTCATCATCAGATTGTAAGAGGAATCAACAAAGCCACCTTAGTCTTTCTTTCAGTGCTTTTTTTCCTGCAGTGGAACTAAAGCATGCTCCTCTTTCATGCCTTATGTAGTTGTTAGACTTAGGTTTAAAGTTAGGATTAGTCTAGATTTTCACCCAGATTCGAATAAACCACAATAAAGGTAAAAACCAAACCAATTAATAGATTCATTTTCAACCATTTCATCTTTTATCGCCTCATCTTTCAGTAGCATAATTTGTCATAACTGGTGCAGAAAACCACGCTTACGCTCTATATATTTGTTGTCATAACAGCTTCCCTGACAGCCCGAGCCCCGTGCAGCACAACAGCAGATCCTGCACCTGGGCTTTGAACCTCCCTGACCTCCTGATTAGTTATTCCATTTCCAGACACACTATTTGGTAGCACAGCCTCATGACATTAACATGCAGATCTCAGTGGATAACAATGCCAGGCCACACAATCAACAAATTATTAACTCCCCCTGACTTCCTACAGCACACGCCAGTTCCACATGTGGAAAAAAGTTCTCATGCACGCCGCAAAACATCAGACCACCTCCATGCTGTGAAGTCAGTGATTGATTACAGTGTCAAAGAGCCCCACATTTCTAAACTCGCATCAGCTACAATCTTTTCAGAAACCTATGGAAACATGGCCTGATCTTCAAAAATCTGCCTGATGCGTTCACAGAGTTGGACCAGGAGAAACATGGTTGTGAAATTAACGGCGCTGGCATGAATATTACATTACTATTCCAGTTTACAAATGTGAACCAAGAACAGGTGTTGTCTGTTCATAACAACAGGCATCAGCTTCGGTACCATGGAAATGCTGATGCACTGGAAAAGTGCTCTCTGCCGCAGTTAAAGCATATTATTTTGGAGTGGTTGCATTGCGGATTTAACCATATAACCAACATTCATCTTTAAACCTCATGTGATGATCCAGTCATGAGTGTGAGCTGTGACATCTTCCCCCCCAGCGGACTGACGTGACTTTTGGTCACACGGGGGTTGGCTTAATAGAAGTGGCCGCTTGTTCACTTCAGTGTTATTATATTTGTTTTGTTTTCCTTAAAGCCACTTTTAAGTTTACTGCAGGATATTTTGGAGCCGCCTAACTTGCATGCCTATCAAAGATAACTCCAGTCTACAAAGTAATATTTTAAGATTATCTTTTCATGGTTATGCACGAAAAACAGGGCTATTTATGGAACGTTTTTCCACATTTCACCTCTTCCCTTGCAGCGAGATTGCTCACAGTACTTCGGGCTATCTTTCCACATCATTTAGTGTATAATTAGAGTGTTTGCATAGCCAGTCTAAAAGTCTCTATGTCTTGACTTTGGGTGACTTTGGGTGTGTTAGAGCCAGGAGTGTGCACTTTGACTTGGATTAAACTGTGTGTCCTCTTTTCTGCAGCTCTTTGACAGCATTCCAGGACTGATTTCACAATATCCACACAGTGAGATTGAAAAGCTGAAAATGATGAACAGTATTTAAATAAGAGGAACATAAGAAAATATACAGACAACCATCATTGAAACATACTTCTTAGATATTGTCTATTTTGCTGAGAAAATCTTAGAAAATGTCACAGTGTTTGTTTAATATGGCACTTTTTCTAACACCTTCATGCATCAGATTTGTAATACAGAGAAATATTTGGGATAAGTTAGTCAGATCAGTTGTAAGAGGGGACATTGTTGCCCTGGGGATGAAAACATCTTTTGGTCAAACAACCTATACAGATTCGGTTACAGCGGCTCTTACAGTTCATTTAACTTAGTTAAAAAGTATCCAACCAGTCAGACATGCCATCATACACAATCACTGCATGCTTACGTCTCTGTATGTTTGTCAAATTGTGTCTCTTATCTTTTTCATTCCGGTGCATGTTTTGTCCTTGGGAAAGCTACTAATTGCGTGTGAATGATTAGCTACCAAACTGACGAGCAGCCGGCACTTTGCAGGGCACCCAGTGCCTTCAGTGTATGAATGTGTGACTGGAGGATGTGAATGAGATGTAGTGTAAAAGCACTTTAAGTAGTCAGTAGAAAGGCGCCTCATCATTTGAAGTCTATAACTGTGTCTTCTTTCATTTATATACAGCACGTTATATGTCGTTGCCTCTGTTCTGTATTAATTGCTTGCATTGAACATTCCTGACTCTGCACATCACCTTTCCTTTCCTTCTTTATCCATTTCTTCTTTAACCTTTAGCTTTTTATCCTCTGTTAAGCTACTTCATGCCTGCATTCTCCTGTTATGATTTACATGTTATTTGCTTTGTTGTTTTAAAGTAACAGTCCACGGCCAGGCTGGATGAAAGAGCCGATGTGTAATGGATGACAATTTCCTTGCGTGCCAGTTATGTCTCATTAATTTTAGTTGCTTGTTAGTTGCTAAGTATACACCTATAAAAGTGTTGTACCTGGAGATAAGCCACTGCAATGATCTAAAAATGATTTGGCAAAAAAAAGCATATTAATTTTCATTCTTTTTTTTTTTTATTATTTTACAATTTTCTGAGTTTAAAACAATAAACTCCAATGTTGAAATGGAAATTTAACATTTGATCACAATGAAGTAATAGTTCAATATCAGAGCACCTATAAACACCCTGGCATGTAGCAATGTAGTCCTATTCTTTGTTAAAATGAAAAGTTTACAACAGCCCGCATATTCTGTAAAATGACATAACATGTTATTGTGGTTGTGACTCTCACCCACACACTGAAACCTGACTTACATACTATAGTCTGCATGCAAATAGATAAAAGTCAACCAATAACCTTGATGCTGCACCTGCACCATCTGTAACACACCACTACCATACCAACATCCTGTATAAAAGTCAGTGTTGTAGGACAGTGTTGTATCCCAGAAAGGTTTCACCTCAAAATTGGCCGCATTTGTTTTGGTTTCTTTTTGTCTCAGTTTTTTTTTTAAGATACATTTTGGGCTTTTCAAGCCTTGTTTTTGATAGAGACGGCTGAAGAGTGACAGGAATGTGGGGGGAAGAGAGAGAGAGATGAGAAATGACATACGGGAAAGAGCCACAGGTCGGATTCAAACCCTGGGCTGCCACGGCGAGGACTGAGCCTTCGTACGTGGGGTGGTTGCTCTACAGACTGAGCAAAACGACACCCCAGAAGACTCTTATTTTCAATTCAAAACCACAACTGCGGGGGTATCACTATGCCTGTGTCACGGTCACGTTCGGTTTTGGTGGTCTTGACTACAACACTGGTATCAGCCACATTTGGCCCACAAGCAACAAGCACACCCAAACACTACACCACTACAGTACATATGGGCCAACTATAAGCCCATATCAAATATGCCAAAACTAACTTACATCACTGGTTCTAACCATGACCACCAAGTGGCTGAGTGAATGTTGTCTGGGTCGCTTCACTGCGCATCCTTACCCTTAGAGCAGAAATGATTGAAATGAGCTGTTGTTGTGTATTACTATTACTATGAAAGATCCCAACGACAGAACAGAAAACTGGTTCTACAGGTGTGCAGTGTTGTTAATTTCTGACAGCTAATCAACCACACCTGTCCTGTACAGTGTTTACCTGACACCGCTTGCAGTTCCATAAAGACCCATGATTTTACTCCTCAGCAGACAGGAAATAACCGTCTTGCACAATATTATTTGTAAGCCTGTACTTAAATTTATTACAAGACACCTTTGGTTCCAAGAGTGACCTATACCATCGAGAATCGTCATGAAAGCACCTTGATTAAGAAAGCAAATTAGAAAACTAAAGACAGATGCATGTATTATTTCTTCCTAAGTATTTATTTATTATAGTGCATACAAAACAGATCACCTTCCTTTGCGCTGGATTCATTTTTAATTGTTTGGTATGTCTTGTGTGGCCTTTCCCGGTGATGGTGTCTTGTTGTTCATCCAAGACCATGAGAAACAATCTGTGTTAAAGTTAACCCAAATTAGGTTCACAGGGCCAGAAATGACTGTTTCCAACAGGAAAACGTTACAACAACAATTTTAGAAACTCGGCAAGAAACATGTTGTTGAACTCTCTGTTATGGAATGCGGTGAAATGTTGAGCTTTTGTGGGGTCTTCTAATTAGCCCTGGACGGAATACAGACATGATGTGGATGCTACGGGAGAAACTGTGGAAAATGGCGTACCTTGCCAACGGACGTCACATCGTACCACCTACACACTCAAGTTTCCTCAGCTTTGAAAGTTTGTAATTATCTTTTTGACTGTAAACCACATTAAACTGCACTTCCCATTAAAAACTTTCATTGCTGTTACATCCGTTGTCTGGAGATACACGATTCAAGGGCATAGGCGCTCATTAACCTGCCGACACCAAGATGGTAAGGCAGAGGTCGACGCTTAGTTCTTAATTCAGTTTGTGAAAACATATCAGGCAATGAGGGGCAAAATCATTGTGTGTATCTTTGTCTCAAGCTGTCAGTTCCTTGGAATGGAAAGTATTTAATTACAAGCTCTCTCGTTACTGTAATTGAGTGGCTTTTTATGTACTTTATTTGGAGTACATTACAGAATCAGTAATTCCACTTTCATTAGGCATAAGTACTGTAAATTTATAGCGGAGCTCCTTTTGGAAAGGCAAGAATTTACAGAGTGGCCTAAAATTACGCTGTTCCATTTAAATGAATTCATCTTTTATGGAAAGGAAATCTCTGACAAAACCTTCGTTAGGAAGAAAAGATGCTTAACACTCACTTTGGGAGCAGAGAGGTTGATTGCACTCACTGTGAAAAGCACGCTCAAATACAGGGGAACATTTTCTCACTGACTTCTTACTGTCATAGATGCATCTCAACATGCATGTCTTGAACAGTTAATTGATTCATTTCCTGTTAGTTAACTAATGAATCAATCAACTAATTGTTTCGGCACCATAATGTAGTTTTCAACAGTCGTCCGTCATGTTTCTCCCGTCTAAATAAGGCCTTTTGTGTTTTTTGCTGGCGCTGTAGTTTCTCCTTTACACTTGGAAGGAGAGGGTGAGGCGGTGGTCCTTAAACTTTATGGACTGAATATTTGGCATGACACAAAAATAACCAACTAGCGGCCTAAAGAAATCAAAGAAATAACAGTGTAATATCTACACACATTTCTCATGATACTGTGCCAGGTACAAGCTTAATGACTTCACGTGTATGTTACCAAGTTACCTTCTCTTTTGAACTTTTATTTCAGTAATTTTCCTTAAAGGCTTAAGCAGACTATGCGGTTGCTTAGGGCCAAAACCGCTAGGCAGGGCCACACATTCATTTGGACTGATGTTGCCGGACTCACCCAATTAATCCTTTTCTCACAACACTTGTCCATTAGTTGTCAATTCATTATTGACTGGTATTTTAAGACGTCAAGTTTTGTGAGCACACGCCCGACCAACGGCTTCATTCCACAGTTCTTACCAGTTGTTAACTGGTTTCTTTGTTTTCTGGACAAAATGATCCTCCAGGATCTTTGAACAGTTTGTAGCTACTTGCCAACCCTCAAATACAGCAAGAGATTTGATGCTGAGTGATTCTTCCATCTCTGTCGTGTGCATGTGTTCATTCAGTTATGAGTGGTGTGTGCAATTTGTTGATGATTTGTTGACCACACTAGGAGTTTTTTGGGGCCACAAACTAAATTTTTCTTAGGGCCACTAAATGCCTAGGGCCGGCCCTGGAAGCACTAATAATTATTTACACTTAAGGTGAATATTCTGCTACTCTTTCCTCTCCTATTATTACCACAGTGGACACTTCAAAAACGTTGATAATGAAGAACATGGATGGAAAGAAATCAAACCTCAGCTGTTGCAGAAGACCTTCCTTTCATGCCTTATCTCCCTTGTCTCTCTTTTTTTTCTTCCCCAGGGCTCAAACATCGCCTTAATCATCAACTGTTTCATCAGCCTGTCTACCGGGTGTCTCCTGGTCTTCATTATAGCTTTCCATTATAAGGACATCAGGGTGAGTTTGTCTTTTCCCCTTTGTTTCCAACAGTCTGTACGACTTTACTGTGATGTGCTGAGCAAGAGCCTGTGTGTGTGTGTGTGCATACATAGGTGCATTGTTGATCTTCAGGGCTCAACATGCCATATTTCGTGCATCACTTTTTATACCAGTTATGTTTGTTCCAGATTAGTGCGGTCAGAGTGATACTTTGTTAGAGATACTTGAGGGCAATAGTTTTAGAGGGAGCTCTCGGTCCACTGATGGTAGCCTCAACACTGATTATCTGTGTTATATTTGCTGGATGCGTAAAAAGAAAAAAAAAGAAAAAAAAAGAAACTGGATGAAAAACCTCAGCCCACACAGGCATGCATAATATTACAGCTGCGATATTTTTCCAATCCACATGGCTCGCTGCCGTTGTGTGTGAATTCAATATACATGAAGGGATTCTCTTGAAATTAAACAGGTTAAACAATCTTTGATTTGCTTTCATACACGCTCACAGCATGCGTATTCAATAGAGTGCTGTACGAACAAGTGCAGAAAGCGCTGCGTGTGTTCACAGTAGTCGTAAATACTGAAAGTTAGAACTTGACGTATCTTTTACTGTTTTGGGCTGCTGGGATCATACTGAAAGTCCCACTTCGGTATTTTCAGTTGCAAGTCATGTGTGTCTGATACATGCAAGTGTGAAGAAGAGATAACAGAGGGCAGGTTCAGGGTGGAGACGAACGCGGAGACAGCGTTGAAGCATGTCTGATGTACTGTTCATTTTTTCTCTTTGGTGTCGGAGTTGACGAACAAAATTAAGCTAAAAACATCAAGAAGCTTCAAGTGTCCATCACTGAAGCAAGTAGAGGAGAAAGTTCTGACAATACTGACCTGCCTAATATCCTTTACTTTCTTGAACAGAGCCACAGCAAAGTTATATATTAAGAAAATACACATTTTCACTTCCTTGTGTGTGAACTGCATATACAAACAGTCTGTGCATTTTATTTTTTATTTTTATCGTTTCCTGTTTTTGTTGCTTAAAACACACATCCACAAATGTCGTTTTTGTATTTCCTCTTTAAAACATTGGGGTTGTGATTTTTTTTTTTTTTGGACACGTACATTTAAATGGTGTCCTTTTTTGGAGCCACATCTCTATAAGGATGATTCTATTAACATGATTAACATTACTATGTGATCACTTGTTTTCATCGTGTTTTTCTTCTCTCGTCCTCTGTCTTTACTGTCCTCCGGTATCTTTCAGCTCTTCATCATTGACCACAACCAGGTGGACTGGCGTATTGCCATGACCAGCAACAGGATTCTTATGATCACTCTGGAGTTGTTAGTCTGTGTCATCCATCCTGTTGGCACGTACTGGGAGGTGGGCCTCCACGTCAACTCCTCCTCCTCAGCTCCGCTTTGTGTTTCCAACCACCTCGACGAGCCCCTGATGGACATGGAGCTGCTGCTATCTTTGCTGATGTTCCTCCGCTTGTACTTGGTGCACAGAACCATCCTGTTGCACAGCAAAGTGCTGCTGAGTGCCTCCTACAGGAGCATCGGCTCGCTCAACAACATCAACTTCACGTTCCGCTTTGTTCTCAAGGTGCTGATGAACAAATACCCCGGACGCACGCTGCTGGTCTTCATTCTCTTCTTCTGGCTCACTGCATCCTGGATGCTTACTCTGTGTGAGAGGTAGGGAAGAGAACTGCAAATGTGTAACTTGTGGTGAACCACCAACCTCAGAGAATGAGTGTTTCCATTACGGTGGACATCACTTGTTTTAAAGGTCCAATGTGTTACATTTAGGAGGATCTATTGGTAGAACTGCCATGTTTCTACAGTGGCCCAGAATGGACAAATTAAATACTGGCTCTAGATAGGACCTTTTGTTTTTCTTTGTGCCCACTGTAGTTTCTCCATCATGCTAGGAAGAGGTGATTGGGCTGCAATGAGCAACTTCCCCATAGCCAACGAGCACTTAACTGCTAGATGCCACTAAATCCTACATACTGGACCTTTACATAGGAAAGCCATCAATCAATAATCTATCCAGAAATACGCTGTAATTCATAAATACTACTGATAATTACTGATTTGCAGCAGTTCATTAAGAAATCATTTACACCACTCTTGTTTATGCTAACTATGAAGCTACCGCCAGCAGATGATTAGCTTAGCCCTTTCAAGAAGAAGAACCTATGGTGGTCATTAAAATCCATATCTAGAGCCAGTGTTTGGTTCTGTTTGCAGTTTGCAGGGGAAGTGTGGCTGACCTATCATTGACAAAAGCTTAAAACTAATTTAAAATTTCGCCAGCCTTCGAAATAACGTTCCTTTGACATATCAAGTATCCAAGAGTACAATCTTTGCTTGGCAGTTTCTAGAGAGAGAGAGCCATTCCTGCTGAACAAATATTGACTGGACTCAACACGTGGGGGGAAAAAAAATAGCAGCAAAAGAATGCCAGTTGTTTGTTTTCCACAATAATCATTATGAGTATATTAGTCTTAAAACTAACATTGTCCTTTATGAAAGAATACATTAACTACAGTTATCATGGTTGGAGCAAATAAGTGACTGCCCAAAGCACATTTTTCCAATCAATCAAATGAGAATTTATTCTCAATTCTCTTTCAGTGGAGAACTTTGTCAGGATTTTCGTTATTAGAGGCTTTTGTGCAAAGGAGTCAAAAGAGTCTTTAAATTCTTGATATCTGAATGGCATTTATTAGTACTCATATAATAGAGTAAACAGTGACTCACAAGATAAACCATACATGCACCAATCTGTCTGTTACTATCTTTCCTTAAACTTCCACCCCTCGTCACACACGCACATGAAACAAAACAAAATCACTGTAGTATAACATTCCTTCTCGAACCTTGATGGTCAATTTGACTTTCCTGTTCAGAATGAATTTCTAATAACTGATTTGATAATCGTGATTTTCTGTTTTGTTACTTGGACAACGTGAGCCAACTAAATGTCAGCCTTATCCTTGGCAGTCTGTTTGGCTGTTTTAACGGAGTGAGGTCATCCGTTCATTTCAACCTCGCTTGGAGGCTTTGCCTTCAGTTTCACGTGTCTCCGTATCGTATGTTTTGATTAGTCAGAAGTAATAAAAGACCCTGTGATTGATGGCTGATAAGACCACCAAACCTTCCCACTGAACTGTTACACCTGCCATTTTCCATGTTAGCCGATTACCACATCCAGAAGACAGATGAACATTCACACACTGTTTGACCTCTTTTGTGTGGTTTCCGCCAAAGTGTACACTGACTGGACTTTATAATGCTTTACAAGTTTACACTAGGACTGACTTCCTTTCTTCCTAAGTACTGTAAGCATCAGCAATGATAACACAGTTTGATTAACAGACAACACCCATGTCAAACTCAGGAGACTCATTGTGCACAGAAAAACGGCTGCTATTGCTGTATCTAAGACATAAAGTTGACTCAGTGGAATTCATTGAGCCATGATTCACAGATCAGTGGGTTGGGTTGAGCCGCCAGGCTAATGCTTTACTTTACACATCCCATGGTTTGTTTAACTAACCCTAACCCTAACCCCAAGAAGGGAGCTGATATATAACTGTAATCTAAAAAGATTATGTGGTACTAATTATAGGGAGCCAGTTGAATCAACTAGTACACTTCCAATTATATACACACTCTATTATACCATTTAATTTGGATAGAGTAGTTGGTCATGCTGATACCTCCAGGCTCAACACAACTAAGTAAACTTAAACATGTTGCGCGCACATTGTTGTTTCAAGGAAAACATGGTTATGTACACAAAGTTGAAATTCATAATGCATGTTTAGATTTAGGATGGTCGGGCGATGTGAAAGTGGATTATGGTTTCGTTGATGTTCAGGACTTTTGCCTTTGCTCACAACTAAATGGGGATACGTAAGAATGCGTTTAATATGATTCATCATGACACAGTCTCATTTCTGCTTTCTTGTCTCCTACAGGAAGACCCAAGAAACGACTGGCCGCATCGACACGGCTCTGTGGCTCATAGCTATCACCTTCCTCACAGTTGGCTATGGGGATGTATCGCCCAAGACCAGCTGTGGCAAGGCAGTGTGTCTCCTAACTGGAGTTATGGTAACTAGTTTGTTAATTGAGAAATGTAATGTTCAGGAATATTTTAGATTGATTATGAAATACAACGGTCTTTAAAATATACTTGTTCAAGTACTACATACATTGCATGCAATACTGAAGTTTAGAAAACATGCAATGCTTACTGTTATTTGCCCTCTCATCAGAAAAGGTCAGCTGTGGTGGAGGCGTCTTATCTTTGTTTCACTTTTGTATTTGTTCCCCACCAAGCCACCTGACATCTGTCTGCGTGATCTACCAGTTTGATAAGGCAAAAAAGAAAAATTTCCTGCTATCGTTCTTATCATTTCATTTACATGTTGTTTTGCTGCGGTGTTCTGGTCTATTTTCCCCACACCTGCACTTTTATTCCATTTCTGCTCTGTTCTGTCTTTAACCTTTCCGTCTGTCTTATTCGATTCCATTCTCATTTCAGTCTTTTTCTCTCTCTCCTGTTGTGATTTCTTCTATTCCCTCTGTTTCGCTCCATATCGTTCTGCACTCTTCCATACCATTGTGTCTACTTTGTTTCATTTCTCTTCTGTTCCGTTGAAGAACAACCTAGAGGTGGTGACTGACCTGAATGTCTTCATTTCCTTGCGCGTGTCATTTAGATCACACACAAAGCATCTGTATGGGACGGGATGTTTATGCTGGGTGCAGACTCTTGTCACAACCTGAAAACAATGGACAACAATTGCTTAATTGTTTATCTCATTATAAAATAACAGAAATAAGAAAGAAGTCCTAGAGAGAAAGCAGAGAAGGCGCCGTAGTCGGTTCAAATTGATTACACAATGCTGCTTTTTTTTTTTTTTTAAAGGAAGACTACATCATATTTTTATGATTGACCAAAGGAGTGGCAAGGTTAAGACTGGCACAAAGGTAGGGAGGGTCAGAGATAGAGATGGAGGGTTAAAGGGATGGGGAATTATACTGGTGATAAAACACAAGGAGCTACAATAAGGTAAGATAAACTACAAGTCACTCAAGGAGTGTCTGTGTGTTTGAACAGGCAACATACCTCACCTCTGCTTCCTTAAATTCTGGTACATGCAGATAAGAGTCACCCTGCGGTTCTGGATGTGGGCACGAGTCCGGTTTAGACACCTCTGTGACAGAGTGGAAAACAATCTTTTCCCTCTCTCTTTCTCCATCTGCCTTGTTTTTATAAGCCACCCCCCCCCCCCCACCCCCCCTTATAAGGGAAAACTTTCCACCATATCCATTTTTAGGTGGTTTATTGCCTTTGGCACAACTACAACAGGAGGGTGTGCCAACCTGTGCCAGTGATTTGGAAAAAAATAAATTTCCTTCTCCCATCAGGGCAGTTCTGGGAGCCAGTCACAGGGGCTCTCACACCTGTAATATGGCTGAAAGCCTCTCTGGTCAGCACTTCTGCTTCACTCCAGCCATAACTCAATTTGCAGCTGTGTTCAGGGGTTGACAACACTGTTTGCATGCCATCACTGTGTGTGGATGGATCCAAGGAAAGAGTACCTCCCAGGTTTCACGGACAGTGTAATGATAGATATTTTGTGGCTGCTGGAGTATAAATTTGAAACTTTGGTTTGTGCTTTCTCATGTTCATACTCGATCTCTCTTTCTCTCCCTGTGTTTCTAACGCAAGCTGAAATGAGGAAAACAGGTAAAGACTGGCAATCTGTCTTACATGAAATCAGTGCAGTGTTTTTGTCTGTGTTTCCTATGACGTGTCTTTTTGTGGGACTATGTAGATGTGATTCGCTTTGCAGCCCATCTGGATCTTCACCATCATTCTGTAGTTCCCTTCCAGCAATAGCACAACGCTATTCTCAGAGGAAACCAGCACTATAGCAGTACCACAGAGGCCTGTGTTTAACCATTGAACTCTCTGTATAAATATAACTTTGATTTATTGGATGAAACCATATGAGGTATGAAGACCAACATTCGGTTTTCTGAATAAGTGCTTTCCCTTGAGAGGGATGGTGGAGCAAAACACACAAGGCTCTGTTGACTGTTGGACAAATTCAGCCTTAAAAATCAGACTAAAAAAAGTTAACTTCACTGTCTCTCTCGAGTTCTGCCTTTTTGATGTCACTGCAGTGTTCAGGATCAATATCCAAAGCTTTCATTATTATTGAGAAACTGTTGAGAAGAAGAACAGAGGGTAAACATATTAGTAACCATGCCAACGTGTGCGTGTTTGTTGGGTTTTAGGGTGTAGCCTGCACTGCCATGCTGGTAGCAGTCGTTACCAAGACTCTGGCGTTGAACAAAGGAGAAAAACATGTGCATTTCTTCATGCTGGACATCCAGATCTCTAAACGGGTAAGAGCAAAATAAGTATATTTTAAGACAATTTTCTCCATCGGAGATGTGAATTTTAGATGTACATGCATGGCCACTTCCGCTTGCGATTTCTTATCATTTGCATCAGCCTGAGAAACACAATATTTTTTTTGCATGTTTTGGCCCATTTACTACAAATGGTGTGCACTTTATGTTACTGCTAACTCTATTTCAAAATGTGCTGTATGTTTTAGATTTTTCAGTGTCTTTCCCCTTGTTTCTGTAAAAAAAAAAAAATCAGCTTGCAGAAACTTGAAACTTGTTTAAGTTAGGTAATCCATCACAATGAACACCATGTCTGTATTTATTGTTGTCACAGTCACTGAAACATTGCGTGGTAATACAGCTGTAAGTGCAGAAAACTTTGAAAAGCCTGCACTACATTGCCTGACAACAATAACATAACGAAATGCTTGACGGTTATCCAAAATATGTTATTTGTATTAAATGGGAGAGCCACCATAAAGGATAATTCAACAGTTTTCTGTGGATGATTTTGTCTTAACAGACAATCATCGACACATTACCAGCTCAATACACAGTACAAACACAGTCAAAGGTTTGGACACATCCAATGTTTTTTCTTTATTTACATTATTTTCTTGTAGGTCAACACTGAAAACAAAAAACTATGAAAAAACACATATGGAATTATGTGGTAAACAAAAAAGGTATAAACAAAGTAAAATGTTTTAAAGTAGCCACCTTTTGTTTTGATGAAGACTTTGCACACTCTTGGCATACTCTAAACCAGCTTCATGAGGCCGTCACCTGGAATGGATTTCCAACAGCCTTGAAGGACTTCTCATATATGCTGAGCATTTGTTTGGCTGCTTTTCCTTCAATCTGTGGTCCAGCTCATCCAAAATCATCTTAATTTGGTTTATGTTGGGTGATTGTGGAGGCTACAGGTCACCTGATGCGGCACTGCTTCGCTCTCATTCTTGGACAAATAGTCCTCACATAGCCTGCAGGTGTGATTTGTGAAGGGTGCCACCTGCAAAGCATCTCTGCCGTCACACCTCAACTTCTGTACCTTGCGGTGGAAACCACACATGCAGATACAATCAATTTATCTTATACCTTATACACAGACGTGACGGATGGAACAAGAAGTCTCAGAATTTCCCATAAATGAACTTGTGTTCTTACCAAAAGAGTTTTGGTTTTGGTTTCCTTTATCTATGCACCCGGAGAACCAGGAGAACCAGCATTTGAATGTGTCTTCAAGTGCAGTCACAAGAACCATCAATCAAAATTTTTTGGATTGATGACTTGAAATAATGCTGGACTGTCTCTCTTTACTTAACTGAGTGGTTCTTGCCATACTATGGATGGACAATTGATGGTCTCAAATGCACTAAGAAGGCGAAAAGTTCTTCTAATTACCTTTTGACAAGGCACATCTGTTAATTGAAAACCATTGCAGGTGACTACCTTGTGAGAGTGTGCAAAGCTCTCTTTAAAACCAAAGATGGCTACTTTACATTTTACTTTACTTTTTTTAATCACGACATAATTCCATGTATTATTTCATAGCGATGTCTTCAGTGTTCATCTACACCGCAGAAAAAGACATTGAGTGAGAAGGTGTGCCCACACTTTATTGAGAATCAGAAAAATAGTGGGTCTTATCTTTTGCAGGATTTGTGCGACATGTTTATTTAATAATCAAATAAACTTCCTGATCTAGACATTTAGCAAACTCCTCGCCCTTCTACTGCAGTAGCAAGGCAAAAAAAAGAGAAATGACAAAGCGGATGGACCTGTCAGGATGGACGCGTCACTACTTTCCATGTCGCATGCATGTTTTGGTTTTTGAGTCTTATTATAATTATTTTTCTCCTTAAATAAGAGACACCAGAGGACAGGATTGTGTGGGAAAAGAGGAGGGGATGAGGTCCGCCAACCTCTATAGCATTTTCAAGGCGTCAAACAGAGGAAATCATCTAATCTCTGTCAGGAAAGAAACTTGTGTCAGTTCAGGATGGTGCGGCAACAGGCAGGAAACTGGTTGAGCTTACGTGTGTTTGTCAGTGTGTGTGGAAGTGGCTTGCAGGGGACAGTGTTTGTAGACTTGGACAGGATTCAAGTGTTTGCTTATTGATGGGAAGGAGGAGGTGTCTGATAAATAAAAGCTTACAAGAAAATGTTGTCACGAAGCCAAAAAAGTTTCTTAGGAATACATGTGTACATGGGTCAGGATTTATAGAGTTTGTACGGTCTTAGTTTCAGTTCGTGCAGTTTATGCAGTGCTGCAGCTTTTCAACAAACTGTGTCTGACTGTGGTTAGTGCACCGCTTTGGAGAATACAATCATTTCCTTTCTCCTGGTGCCTGCATCCTGTCACTAGGTGCATCTTGCTTATAGTTGTTTTTGCTTGTGTGTGTGTGTGTGTGTACGTGCATGCGTGTTTTTTTTTTGTTTTTTTTACGTTGTGCATTCTTCTTAACTATCTAGTGCAGCCCATATTTACACTGATGGGAACAAGGGAAGACATCTGGATGCAGACACTGACAGCCTCTATTAATAACCCTCACAACAGGGCCAGAGTGACATCATCACGGGGCAGTTACAGTGATTTGTGCAGGAAGACAAACAGACGTGAATAGAATCAAAGAGAAAAGTGCAAAAAGGTGATACTGGAGTACTGCTGCAGTGTCTAAACATTAGTTCTAGTCTGTATGGCCTGTACTTCAAACTCTTGTTTCTAAGCATCTCTGTGAAAACATGATATATATAGTTTGCTTTATCTGAAATCAGCATCACAGAGCAAACTGTTTCAAACGGAAAGACTATCTGGATTTAATCAGATGGCTTGGGTGACTCATGCTCTTACCGCTGTACTAAAATGATTGATATGGCCCACATTCTGTCTAGAAAACACAATAAACGCTTTATAGTTTTGACAGTGAAACTTGCAAGTTTGACTTCATGTTGATGGTCTTTGGACCGTGTTTCTACTCCTGGAACGGGGTCGATCAGTCAGTTTTCATGTTTTCGCGTCTCTTTACCAGATCCGCCACGCAGCTGCTAATGTGCTAAGAGAATGCTGGCTACTGCACCGCACGAACCTGATGAAGGGCAACCGCGGTGAGCAGCGAAGACACCAGAGATGCCTTCTGGAAGCCATCAGAGTGTGAGTTACTGTATCGCAAAATGATACCTTCAGGCAGGATGTGTGCGAGTGTGTTTCTGTCTGGGCGAGGGATGCAAGTGGGTGGTGGTATGTATGCCTTACATGTGTATTTTACAGGTCATTAACTTCATGTCAACATGCTTAACCACAGAGTAACGGGTTTTAATGGCTAATTTAGATTACTAATTAGACTTGTTTGTTTGTTTTATGTGGGCAGGGCATGTGTGAACAGAAGGTCCACCCTCCAGCCACTGAAGCTTATTATCAAGAATTCAAGCTCATGATCTGAGACATTCTGGCAACTGTTTTTTTTTTTTAGTATTTACACTATAATTTGACAGTAATACACAACATGCTGTACATCTTCATCAAGAAGCAGAACATGGAAACCATTACATTTTCCATTTGAGTTGTGGCTCCTTGTTATTCAGCCTTTACTCCTCTTCTAAGAACAACTACGGTAAATTGCACAACACAGGAAGTCCAAAAGTGTGATCGTACGGTTCATTACTCAGACAACAGGATTATGTGTGTGTGTGTGTGTGTTAGGGTGGAAGGGTTGTACTTCCTGCTGAACACCGGGCACAGCCACTATAAATAAATACATTACGGAAAGTGGAAGGGACCTCCACACCTTGGGTTTTCACTCTAATGTCTTCAGAAACCGACTGCTGATTGCAATATCAGTTTCCATGCCTTTTTTTTTTTTTTTTTTTAAGATACTACATTTAGGCCTTTTCCACCTTTATATGTCAAAAACCTTCTAGCAACGTTTTATAGCTATTTAACAAACACAGCATGACTCCTGCATGGTGAGTAGTGGAATACTCCGTTGTCAGCATATTCCTTCACAAATCGGGGGGTTCTGTATTGTGCCAGGATTTGTCCAAAAATACGACACTCCATCTGCAGATAGGTACTGGAGCGTTTACATTGGAATAACGTAGTTAAAACACACTTAGGTTTGAAATACTTCCACATGACTGAGATCTATCAACCCTCTCTCGTCTGCACAGATTTCGGCATTTACGCCTCAAACAAAGGAAGCTGAGAGATTACGTCAGCGAGATGGTCGACCTCCCCAAGGTAAACGACAGCTGTCGCTGGAATGTTTTGTACATGTTCCATTGGAAAGGCAAACCCCAAATAAGATGACAAAGTTCCCCCTCACTACTTAGATAGACTATTACATAGACTATTACACAGTATTTTACAGGCTGCTGTTTATCGCTAGGTGTTCAGACACATTAAATGCTTGTTAAAAAATCTCCATAAAATGTCTCAGGATTCATTCGTGTCAGGAATTCATAGGCCCTGATAGGTTTTCCATGTGGAATAAACCCAAGATATAAAGACATTACCCAGCGAGAAGCACTAATGTGTAATTTGTGAGTTTTAAAACACATTTTCTTGATTGATTTATATGGAAAACAAGCCTAGTTTTTCCAGACTGCAAGTGTAGCCCCTTCATAAGTTGACAAACGTAAACCACGCCATGGTCACTTTACAATCAGTTAGTAACAGTCTGTAAACAGAACGTGTTGCTCCCTTTTACTGACTGAATGCAGCTGTGCCACAGCCACGGTGAGCGCAGAGGAGTAAAAGAGTAACCAGATTTGTTGCTGTTGGCTCCTTTCCTTGATATCAAGTGGTAAAGGGTCTGCAAAATGTAGCGACACGGTTTTTAAGTTGCCAACAATGGGGTGTTTTTTTCGACTCACTGTCCCAGTGATTTGGCTTGAATCTGTGAGACACACATGCACAATATAACAGCGTGTCAATCAGTCAGTAAGACATCGACTCTCCAAAGCTTCGCTATAAATCTGGAACATATATTTAAAATGTCTGCACAGACTCCAGTAATACTAGACAGGTTTACAGCCGAAGTTTGACCCCAAAGTGTTTTTTCCCTTGTAAATACAAAAAAAACATTTTTTCCTCTGAATTGCGCGACTGATTTCAACAGATGCAGATGATCATGTGCGACCTCAGTGCCAATTGGAATAACTCCTATCGGGAGCTGGAACAGCGAATACTCTCCATGGAGCAGAAGCTGGATGAGCTGAGTCGTTGCTTCAATCAGACCTCTGAGCTGCTGTCACATGTGCTACGCAACCGCAACCCCGAGATCAGGTAAACAGCACTTGGCACTCCCGGTGATGCTTTGCACATCTGCTACCAACACAGCCCAGGATGTGGTATCTAAGCCGTGTCTGTCTGCTAAGAGACATAAACAATTATTTTGTTGGTTTTTTTTTGTTTTTTGCAGGTGACATGGCTACAAACACTTGTCACGGACACAGATGATTGTCTTCAGCATTTTCATCTACAGTATCCATGAAAGTGAGACGGTAAATCCTCTCCACCCAGAGCTGCTCCAGACTCTTAACATGCTGAACCACTTGGAGGACTGGCATCCCTACTAAAGATCTCATCTTCTGGCCCTGTGCGGTGTGCACTGCACAGTGACTCATAGCATTGACTTCCATTCACTGTGAAAGAATCGCGGTGCGTTTTGAGAAATCCGTTGTGTTTTCACCAGCTATATTTGTGACGGTGCACAAAGAAACAGGGACCCCGGAGAGCCTTG
The DNA here is from genome assembly GCA_014281875.1 of Nibea albiflora. Classification (NCBI taxonomy): domain Eukaryota; kingdom Metazoa; phylum Chordata; class Actinopteri; family Sciaenidae; genus Nibea; species Nibea albiflora. The sequence goes on from CM024804.1 coordinate 12,594,622, forward strand.
TAATCCACACTGTCAAAGACCAGTCCAGGGCTTGCTTCGTTGACTGCTATTTGTAAAGGTTTCACTGATGGACTTTGTCACTGCCTTATTCCTGTGGAATAAGATGTATATATATTTCATCTTAATTTTATTTTCAATTTCTTGCATTGTTTTAGTGTGCGCTTAATCATTTTATAGAAAAAAAAACAAAAAACAAACAAAAACAAACCCTCTTCGCAATCCTCTTTTCCATCAGCACAGTTTAATGGTTACCAGGTCGATTATTGCTTAAAAACAGGCTTATTGAAAAGAAATGAATGTCAAGATTCTGCATTTTTCTGCTTTCCTCTGTAAATTGTGAATGAAATGTTGCGTTTTGATGCTCAAACGAGGGAAGGAACTAAACTTCAAGCGATGGCGGGAGAAACCTTTATTTCAAAGTGTTTGGGATTTTAAAAATGCGTCCACTCATATATTAATGTCCACAAATGGGGCTGTAATGGTCAGTTTACACCTGTTCTGAGAACAATGAAACTTGAGCGCAAATTGCCTCGTAAACTCATCTTTAAAACATCCAAACAGCTCCATCTAGTGGCCATGGGTTGAGTGAACTAAATATGTAATATGTGGACCGTTAAGATTCAAATTTCAAAGATTATACTGTGTAACAACCATAAAAAAAGTCATATGCCTGAACCCCCCGCCCCCCTTACATTATGACTATGATTTGAATTGGCTGCAGTGAAAACAAGTGAAACAACATCTGGAAAAAAAAACAAGAGGGCAGAAACTCCTGTACAAACCTCACTGTTAAAAATGCACTTTGTGGGAAAATTTTGCAAAACTGGACTAACTCTCTCTCTGGAGAATAAACTGGAGTTTTAACTTAAGCCAATACTGAAAAAAAAAATAAAAAAAACAGTTCTCTGGTGTGTTGTCAAAAGACGTTTTGAGGAACTTGTTCAAACCCTGTTTACTATGTATCATTTGCACACGCTGAAAACATGATAACAACCATCCAGGACATGCTTAGAATTAAAAGCCATTAAGAATGAATGTGTGAGTGTGTGATTTTGCTTTGATTCTGTCACTCGGTTATACAAAAATTGAACTTCCAACGGCGACGACCAGATGACGTGTGAAGGATCCCTTTTGATTTAACAGCTTGTTTTTAAAAATTGTGCAGCAGAAATCGTGGATAAAAAGATAGACGATGTTGTCGGTGTTTCAAGTCATTTCAAGGGCTTCTTCAATCGTTTGTTTTTTGTCCTGTTTTGAAGTTGGTGCCATATATAAGCCGAAGGCCTGAAAAAGAGTTGTCCACAGTCGCACGTAAAGGGCACCCTGCACTTTGTCTTAACTTTACATTTCCGTTTACGTCCAGAGCGGGACTTGCCCTTCATGTGGTTGGCTAAGAGTTTTGCTCCTGTGAAAGTCTCCCCACAGCTGACACAGATGTAGCTTTTGGTCTCGGCATGCTGAACGCAGTGTCGCAGGAGGTGCAGCCGGTGCTTGAAAGCTCTGCCGCACTGGCACCGGTGGGAGCGGCGGCCTCGGTGGAGGTAGCGATGGCTGATGATGAGGGATGGCTGCCGCAAGATGGCACCACACTGCCTGCAAGGGTAAGGGGCCTTAGAGCGCCAGCCGGTGTTCATACGTTTCATCAGAGCCACGTCCTGGCTGTCGTTCTCAAACATGGCCAGAATAGCGGGCACTGGGGTGGGGGCACGGTTGGAAGCTTCAGTGGCTGGAGTTGCCTCGGTGGCACCAGGGGCGGGAAGATCGCTCGAAGGCTGGTTGCTTGGCTGACCTAGTGCACAGTCTTTCTGCGATTTGACAGGTGCAGCAGCAGGCAACAAACATACCGGTTCAGGAGGTCTGCCTGGGTGAGAGGAGGACGTCGAGAGAGAGGAAAGGCTCGGTTTCACAACATCCAACAGTGACCCTGGATAGGCATGGCCAACACAGAGCTTTCCATTAATGACCTGGTTGGCTACATCTGGACTACTGATTGCTGACTCGGCTGCTGTGCCACCGACACCTGGCAAGACCTTTTTGTCAGTCAGTGCTGATGGCTTGGTAATGATGCATACCTTTGTGCTGACCACCGACGTGTGAACTCTGGTGACGTGGCTAAACAAAGTCTTCTCAGAGGTGAAAAAGCATTTGCATATGTTACATACTTGCGGCATTGACTCGGAACAAAAGAGCGTCAAAGGTGATTTGCTCCCTTTGGGACACTGGTGGTTATTGTACGCCGTCTCGTGAGAGAAAACTTGGCCACAGACGTCACAAGTGTACAAAGGCATGTAGTGTTCGTTAAGAGACGTCTCAGTAGGAAAGAGCTCCTTGCAGACGGAACACTGATATTTCACCCTCACACCACTACAGTGCAGCAAGTGGAGCTTCACAGACCTAAATGCTCCTCTGCCGCAGTTAGGACATACTGAACTATTAACACTAGGTTGGACTGAAGGGGTGTTTTTAGATGGTGGAGGATAGTCACTGGAGCAATCAGTTGAACTTGAGCCACCATCTGATTCTGGATCACCGGGACAAGACCCCGCAGGTTTGGACAGCGTTTTATCTTCATCATCGGATTCAGAGCTTGTTGAATCATCTGCCTTCCCGCAGTTCCTTTCCATGTCGACATCGTGATCATCTACACCCACGATATACTCCACAGTGTTTTCGGGTGTCTCAGGTCTCGCAGGCTTCATCTCAGTTGTTTGTGGAGGTTTCAACTCTGAGTCACGCAGCGCTGAGTTTGCGCTTTGCTGTGCAGTCACCTCATTAGAAATGCTGTCACTGTTCTGACTTTGGTATATGACTGTGGACTGCATGCCCATGCAGCGCGTCTCTGCATGCTTGTTCAACTCCCACACGTTGCTGAACGACTGACTGCACTCTTTGCAGAGCGCCGGCGAGTGCGCATTATCCAAGTGCGCGGAGAGCGACGTCAGGCGTCTGAAAGTAACCCTGCAGATGTGACAGGTGGCTTTGATATCGTGGCTTTTGTAGTGTGACATCAAACTTGGAATGCTGCTGAATTTCTTGCCGCATTCCCAACATTTCCTTTTCGTGGATCCACGCCATTCGTCATCGCTGCTCGAGTCTTCAGACATAAGGAGTCGGCTTATGCAAACTCAGGGTAGCCTGAAATTTAAAACAGAACAGACAGAATGAATACATAAATGTATATTACAGGTTTCGTACGAGCATCACGTCACTCGAATCACAGAAGACAGCTATTTAGTCTCCAGATAAAGATTTAACCACCTTAACTACCATCACTACGTGTATTTTAGAGCGAACTAGCTGACTGACAGTGTAAATTAATCAGTTCACGTCATAATTTGTAGTAGCTACTTCATTTGAACCAACTACCAACTGTCATTATATTGCTATGAAACATCTCACAGATGTCCAAGCCCAAGCCAGGAAGAGCTGTAATAACTCTAAGTACTGAATTTCCACGTTGCGCCATCATCACGTCAAAATAACTTGAATAATTTATTCAATACTTTGGTTTGTGACTTAACATCCGCAAAATGACATATCCCTCTGCTGTGCTTGGTGTTCCAATATATCTGTTTAACATTAGCGTGTTAGCACATCAGAACTTAGCACACTTGCTAACAGGGCTGTACCGTTAGGCTCTTATGTCGCTGCTGTTTTTGTCTTATAACACTGTTATATTATTTCTCCTCCATACATGTGTTAGTTAGCCGTTGGTAGATAAAATAAGCAATTTGAAGAAGTTTGTGAAACTGTGAGAGGTGAACAATTCGACTAAACCGTAAATCAATGAATCGAAAACCGCTAATAATCAAAGTAAGTATCAGTTGTAGCTCTAGTGCAATCAACTTAGCAGCACAGCCCATTAGTCAGCGATGCTTTCCTTCCCACTTGAAGCTAACAGTACATCCCGTCGTGGGATTTGTGTTAGAACAACGTAATCTCAATATATGACATTTCCACCTGCACAGAGCATCTGTACCCACCTCTGTCCACAAGTACTGGCCCAGAAAACGGCTGCCTGTAGCACAGACCACGGGTGAATCAATTAGCCGCCTCCAAACTTTCAGGGTAATGGTTTGTCCCAGTCAGTTAACGTTACTGTGCGTTACTTAGAGACACAAATTGCTAGCTAGCGTTTATCATTTGGGGTTTCGGAGAAATGAGGGCCCCTGGTCGAGATTTGTGTGCGGGCCACATCCATCTGTATGAGTGGCTTCATTACAGATGACACCCAGCACATTAAAAAAACAGAAAAACCTTTCAAATTTCACATTTGAAGGCAGTAATTTTGTTGATGGCGTCCACACACCGAGCACCGCCATATCCGGAAGAGAGGCGCCTACATCTCCCAGAATGCATCAGATTCGAGACTCGGAGAAACAGAAATTAAACAATAATTTGATTCAACTTTTTTTTTTAATCACGCGTTTAACTATATATTTTTTCAGGCTAATAAAATAAAAACAGGCTTAAATTATCAATGTGCTTTGTTCTTTTGATATGAAGTAAAGTGGAAGACAACTCTAGTGTGTTCTTCATACTGTCATTGGCGTGCAGTAATATGTGAACTGCGCCTTTAAGAAACCTCACATCACAGGACAGGAGGCGATTATCATTAATTTACTTTTTGACAAAGACAAACACAAAGTCGCAGAACACGTATAACAAGATTATGTTCTATTTTATATGGCCATGTTATTTTATATAGAGAAATATATAGAATAGCGAGGAAATGTATCCCCCAAATGGCGGAACGAATCATATTGTTGCGATGTTTCACCCCGGACTTCATTTACCAGACGAACGAAATGCGTTTGATTGGCAGTTTGTAGAATTTCAGGCGGGTGGAGTTTCTTTCAGCACGGTGATATTCTTTAACCGCTTCAACGTCGTGCTACAGCGGTCAACTCCGAGTTTTAAAACAAGCGTACCAAAGCGCACCAACGGGAAGCTTAAGCTAAACGTTGTTTACGTCCATAGACGAGCGCTGTAACGAAGTCACGACTAATTAACTTTAAACGTCAACGAGACTAATGGGCACAGGATGACCAGCTGAGAGCAGAGGAGAGTTATAGTTTCCGATATTTAGTGACACTTTCTTCTGCTTGTCTCTGTCTGGAACAGGGTTCCGTCGTCAGCTAGCTAGCTTACTGTCGACGCCAGGTGTGCTGTTGTAGTGAACCAGGTGAGGAGCGACATGTCAGAGTCCGGCCACAGTCAGCCCGGGATGTACGGTCAGGGACGCAGGAGGAGGCGACGCCGGGGTGACAGAGATGCTGGACCTCCGGGCCAAAATCTGTCCGGACCTAGTCGCGATAGAGAATACCAACCGAGAGAACGAAGGGTAACACAAAGACATACTCACATTAATGAAGGCTGGGTCGACTCCTGGTTGACGTTTCGTTCTTAACAGTAACTAACTTACTTTCACATGTTCGCTCAGGATGGAAGTGAGGATCCACCAGGCCCTCTTATGCAGAAGACGCCCATAATTCTTGCAAAACCTCCCGGGGAAAGAGTGAGTTAGCTTGTCTGGGATATCTGTGTAATAATTTATGAACAGAAATAATAATACATGCTGTAACAACAAAGATCTACCAGCTGTGATTTATAGACTTGTGCTGTTATTGGATCTTTTTCAAGGCCAAGCCGTCACAGAATGCATCAGTCAGCGGAGCACCAGTCCTGGAGAAGCCCATCATGCTAATGAAAGCCAGAGATGATGGAGGGAAGCCGGGGACGCCTCCAGAGGCAGCAGCTCAGCCCTCTGGCCCTGGACCCTCAAAGATGGAGAAGGAAGGTCAGCGACCAACCCAGCCTGTATACCAGATCCAAAACAGAGGAATGGGTTCTTCTGCATCGAGCAGCGCTGTGGACCGTGAGTGAATGTCTCTTGTTCTACTGTAAATGTCAGTTACATGGTTGTGCTTAAATTAAAAGCAAATCTTTTCATTTGACTTCCAGCCATGGTTGGTCAGTCTAAACTCCTCCCTCCAGAGAAGATGAAGCACAGCATTAAGCTAGTTGATGATCAGATGAATTGGTGTGACAGTGCCATGGAGGTGAGTTAATGTTCAATAAGAACAGAAAAAAAAGATCATGTTTTCAGTATGCTATACTGTACCAAAGTTGTTGTTTTTCTTGTCATGTGTTGCAGTATCTCAGGGACCAGACAGATATGTTGGTGGTTGGAGTGATTGGCCTGCAAGGAGCTGGGAAATCCACAGTCATGTCACTGTTATCTGCCAACACTCCTGAAGAAGATCAAAGGTGAAGTTGGTCGTAACACTAGTTTAGTTCACTAGCCAGTTTAGTGTACGAGGAGGTAAGGCTACGAGGCTGTCAACACGAGAACATGTCTCCATCGAGAATCTCCTGTTGTATGCCACATGTTTGAAATAACACCGATCTGGACTTTGTCTGGAGTAATATTTGTCTTATTTGGGTTACTATGGTTACGGGCACGCCCTGAAACTTTAGAATAATTCTCATTAAAATCCTAAATCTATCTCAATGCTTAAATCTTCTATTATTACATAATAGGGTGACAAATCCAAAGCTAAATAAAAGGGAGGCTTCAAAAGCTGCCCTCACACGTTAAAATAACACAAATCAATAATAAATATATTTGTTTATTCTTCCCATCAAGATTTTGTCTTTTGAAGCTGTGCTTAAAAAAAGTGATGGTACTCTTTCTGGACACAAGGGGGCAATATAGTGAACCCATCTGCTGCTGTACCCATTTATGACTTGCACTCTCAGTAAGAGACAGCCTAATTGGAATAGTAAGTGATGGATGATACTGATGATAGCGAGTCCTTTGTTTGGAGTAAGCATGGTTGTTTGTTGCACAGGGGTTATGTATTCAGAGCTCAGACTCAAGAAATCAAGGAAAGAGGAGGAAACCAGACCACAGGAATTGATTTCTTCATCACGCAGGAGAGAGTCATCTTCTTGGATACACAGGTAAGAAGGAAATATCACAGATGCTGTGACAGTCGTATTTTTAATTTGCTGTCAGAATGTAAGCGAGTCATGAACTTTGTGAATTGAACTATCACCCCAGTAAAGAATTAAGTTACGATTAGACCGCTAAATTTACTATTTGTTTTTTCAGCCAATGCTCAGCCCGTCTATTCTCGACCACCTCATCAACAATGATCGGAAGTTGCCTCCAGAGTACAACCTCCCTCACACATATGTTGAAATGCAGGTCAGTGGCCGGCCAATTCATTGTTTATTGGTCATTTCAATAATTCTGTATGCACACATTCACTCTCTGCGTAATGTGTCAACAGTCTCTTCAGATCGCTGCCTTCCTGTTTACAGTGTGCCATGTGGTCATTGTGGTTCAAGACTGGTTCACAGACTTAAACCTCTACAGGTCGGTACTTGCTCATCTGTGATTGATTTGTGTTATACTTACGTCATGTTATACCTGAAGCCCCCCCCCCCATCCCCCACCCCAACCACTGCAGGAATGTTGAGTATTTCATCTTGTAGCTCGAGAGGATATTTGTCTCCTGCTTTTTTCAGAAGCTCAGTAATGTTATCCTTTCAGTTGGTCTGAGGCAAAGCCAGACCCGTTAAAATGACTGGCTTTGTGTCCGTCCGGCATGCTGAGGCTCATGATCAGTGTTACGGAGTAGTGAACCACCAAAAAGGTGACCAGAATCACCATGAACGTGCATGAGCAAATACAAGACAGTGACGAGCTTTGTTTTGTTTATCTCTATATTTATTTATTTCTAATTGTGCAGCCTTTTGGCATCTGACTGGAGCAAAATGGACATGTTTAGGATCTAAAAATATACATACATACTAAAATAGATCGACTGTACCTTGTATGCATGCGTTGCGTGTATGCACTCGCTCTGATCACTGTGACAGTTACACTGAGAATATGGATACCATGTTTACACACACAGAACGTGTCATGTTGTGTTTGCGAATAGGTTTCTTCAGACTGCTGAGATGTTGAAACCCTCCACTCCATCTGCAAGTCATGACAGCACTGGCTCTTCAGGCAATGACGATGGAGCAGAATACTATCCTCATATAGGTGAATTTTTGATGTAGGAACGCAGTCTCACATATTGACCATGTTTAATGATATCAGTATTAAACTGTCTCTTCATTCAATTCATCCAGTGTTCCTCCAGAATAAGGCCCGACGGGATGATTTCTGCCCAAGGAATCTGAAAAACATGCATATGGTCGTGGACAAATTAATGGCCCACTCTCACCTCAAATATAAAGGTACCAACGCACAAGAATATTCTCTTCAAATAAATATTCTGTTTACTCTGTCGTTATTTTTGAGATAGTTACTTTCATTCCATAATATCTGGTTTGTTTTTAGGTACATTGTCCATGCTAGACTGCAGTATCTTCCCAGGATTGGGGCACGACTATCTGTCAACTGAAGTCAACATGTTTCTTCTTCCTGTGCAGGAGAATGACGGGGACGATAATCTAACTAAAGCAGGTTTATAGAGAATTTATCTTCACTTAAGGCAAAACTTAGCTGTCCTCCTGCATATCGTGTTCGATGGGAGTTAATCTTTGTTCCATGTTTAGGATCGGGTACATATCCACTCTTCTCGCTTCTCCCGGGGTACAGAGGACACCCTACCTTCTCCACCATGGTTTCCAAACTCCGCAGCCAAGTCCTGGCCATGCCTCGCTGTCAGCTGTCACACACCATCCTCACCGAGAAGAACTGGTAAACATCAAATTCTTCTCTGCTCACTAGCCATTTGTTTTCACTGGGGGTGTGAGAACCTTCATGTGTTCTGTGGGTTTTTTCCACCACGAGAGATGGACATGGCTCTGCCAAGTCGGCGGTGAAGAGTCATGTATAATGCAAGCTGACCCCGTCGTCTATCTGTTGAGTTTGGTGTGGATGAAAACCTATAAAGTCTCAGTGCTCCATGCCAGAAAGTTGCTTTTCCCCCCGCCCTCAAGGAATGTCACAAATGCAGCTGCACTAGTACGGGTGAGAAAGAAAGAGAAAAACATTTCCTGTCTGTCTAAACCTTCGTATGTCCAAACCTTTTCAGTAGGTGACAAGTCTGTTCAGTACCTGGGCTCTTTTACTACTGAGCCATGCTGTCTTGCTCAAATAAGCATGGCTCTCCCTGAAAAAGAAAGGCAGCATATGTTGCCTTCATCCACCCATCATGCCATGTGCACTAGCACACCCCCATACCATCACAGGTGCTGGCTTTTGAACTGTGTGCTGATATCACGCCTGATGGTCAGACGATTTAGATTTAGACTCATCAGACCACAGGACAGGGTTTTTTTTCCTCACCTCAGTCTCATGAGCACCACAGAGGACAGCAGTGTTTCTGCATTTGATTTATGGAGAGTTTCCTCTTTCTATGTGCTGCAGCCAGAAACATGGGCAGACGCTGGGATGTAGTTCACTTGAAAATAATTTGTTTTAACGCAGTGGAAATATTTTAATGTATAGTCACGGCTGCCTATCTACACGTTTCTACCGCTCGTCCAAATCCCGTCCTGTCGCCCGCTTCCGTTTTCATAAAACGGCCACCAATTTCCCAGAACCAGAACAGTTGGTCGTGCAGTGCATCCAATCATGTTCCTACATTACTACTGTCTAAATGAATACTGCAGCCTGCGAGAATCAACGACAACATTAACCCGAAATAGTTCTCCGCTGAATAAACTAAACCACCAAAAATAAAAATAACAAAATAAAATAAAAATAACTAACCCTAATAACATTTCAGGACATAAACAATCTGTAAAACCATTAATCATCCGGTTACTGGTGGACCTCTCACACTTGGTAGAGTTTCAACACCATCATGTCATTTGTGGGTGCAGCTACAGCCTGTGTTCCCACACAGTAGTTTTTTGAGTTGCAGCGATGTCCACGACCGTCCACTATTGGTTTTTGGTATTATCCCTTGCATAAAAAGATTTCTTTTTATTCTCGTGAATCATTTAATGATGTTATGTACTGTAGACAATGATATGCCCAGATTCATCGATCTTGCGTTGAGAAACATTATTCCTTAATTGTCGCATCCTCCCCTTTACTTCAGAAAGTATCAGCCTCTCTGAGATGTTCTTTTTATTAAGCGATTATTCCACCAGATGTTTTCTTGTATTTCACAATTTTCCAGTCTTTTGTTGAAAACGCCCCAACATTTCTGAAATAATGCTGGCATCAAATTTTAAAAGGGGTCATAATTTTACAAAAACAAAGAATTCTCATTACCAACCTTGGATAAGTTGTGTTTGTCCCATTTTCGATAACCATCACATTTTGTTTCTACTTACACTTTACACGGTCTGCCCAAATTGGGTTGTAAAAGCACACTGCTAAATCATCATGAAGAGGAACACAGGCGCTGGTCTCTATAACTCTGTTGTGTTTTGCAGGTTTCACTACGCAGCTCGTATCTGGGATGGGGTGAAAAAGTCCTCGGCACTCTCCGAATACAGCCGCCTGCTCTGCTAACACCTTGGTCTAAGTGCTGTTAAATAAAAAAGCTGTGCGAGCCAGTGAACGTGTCACATAAACGGACATGGACATGGCTCTGAACGTGGAGACGGTCATTTGAACCCTACAGGTGAAAATGGAAACCCGGCCAGCGGTGAAGAGTCATGTATAATGCAGGTGACACTATCGTCCTGTCTGTCCAGGAGTCTCAGTGTTCCATGCCGGGAAGTTGCCGCCCTCAGGAAATGTAACAAACACCGCCGCACTCTAGTAATGGTGACAAGGATTGTCATGTTGTAAATATAGTTTTGGTGTACTGGTGGTGCACACGTTTTCTGAGATGAAAATATAGCCCCCCTATAAGTTATATTTTTATTGTCTTTAAAACATGAAAAAAGTGTAATTGCTGTCAATTGCTCAGAAATAAAAGGCAACTGTAGTGGAAAGATTTTGTGTGACCCTTAAACTTGTGTCTTTCCATCATGCAGATCTGTTGCACTCTTGCAAGGACGATTTCAATCTCCTCTTGTGTTAAATCCTTTCAGAGCACAGCGTTACGCCACGAAAGCACTCAACACACTCAAATGGTAGTCAGGCGGCGCACCTTGGTTATGGTGCCTTGTGTATGACCACATGGTGACAGCTGTCGTCTGTTCAATGTCGTCTATTCTTTCAAAAACGTTCAAAAATGATGTGCATGTTTCCCCTATTCTTGCCTCATTACACTGATTTCTTGAGTTATTGTGAGACAGAGGGTGAAGAGTATTCGTTACGAGAGCTCCACATTTGTGGAATAACCTTCCAACTGGACTTAGTTGTAAATCAGTGAAGACTTTTCAGTCTTCAGATCTACTTTAGTTAAAGCTTACTTGCAGCAAGGAATCAGTACATGCACTGGTCAGTACAGCACAGTAAGTCGTACAGGTACTGTAATGTAAACGTTGGGTTAAAGTATCTGGATTTCTCTTGTGGAGAGAGACAGAGAGAGAGAGAGAGAGAGACTGGTCACTTTTACTGGAGCTTCTAAAATGTGAGTGAATTCATCATACACGATGGACCAGTTTCAACAAAGAAAGCCACTTTTATGTTTTTACAGGTCAGGAAAATCAAACTGAAAGCTGGTTAAAATCTAGAACAGGCAAGTCACTTTTTGTCACTTGGTGAAGGCGTGGTCTGAGGATGAAGACAACTCCCTCTTGGGAGAACTACTTATAGCTGCAAGAGATCAAATGAAAACTCACTTGATCCATCACAAAATGCAACTCCTTCCTCTGATCCTCGGGATTGTGCTTCTCCCTAAAGGTAAGTTTCTGTTCTGTTACCTGTTACCTCTCTGCTATTGCTCTTTGCGCCTCACTTGCAGTTTGTGAGCGGGTGATTTGACCTATTTTCTTTTCTGCAAACAAGCATGTTAGAACTGCACAGCTTTACTGTATAATTACAGTGGATTGCAATTATAGCTTCTAGTTTATAGTAACAGCCTAATAATAATAATACTGAACAATAATAATAATAATACATTATTTTGTTCACCCCTTGTAGAAAAGAGAAGTAGACTTTTAAAAAAAACTTGTCTGTGTTTTGTGTTTTATCAGCGTGCGCCCTGGTATGTCATGGCTGTGAAGCTGAGGGCACTGAAACCTGCAAAGACGAAGAAGTAATGTGCTCTCCATCGACTGATCAATGTTATGCTATGAGAATGACGTCATACTCTGGTATGTTTGTGGTAAAACAGTTTTTCATTGGTCCAGTTTAGTTTTTTTCACGTTTGCTCTTTTGTTGAAGGTACCGCTGTGATTATTGATACGAAGATAAAAGGTTGTGTCCAGGAAGAAATGTGTGGTAACCACTCATTCAACGATGGATTATCCAAATACCTCATTTCCATGAAGTGTTGCCCCACCGACCTCTGCAACAAGAATCATACCTCTGGTAACAAAGTTATATTGCCTATTGATATTTAATTGCTTCTTTGCACTGAGAGCTCTTCTGATGAAAATTGGCATTGAGCTGTATGCAAAAAAAAAAAGTTGCAATTTTAAAACATCTAATCATCAGACAAACAAATGGCATAAGTCTCTTCTGTTATTTTTAAGCACATGTCATTGTTCAAATAACCTGAATAAACATGCATTGAAATCTCTGACCAATCACCCCCTACCTACCTGAAAAACTATATGTACAATTTATGCCCTATGTTACAGAGCCAATCGGATACAGTCCCAATGGTAAAAAGTGCTATTACTGCCTTGGAAAACAATGCAAGGGAATTTTGAACTGTGAGGGGAATGAGGACTACTGCATCACAATAAAGGGTAACAGGCCCACGACATGAAACATCTAGCTCTACTCGACATATGCCCTCAGCTCAGGTTTTTTTTTAGTGCTTTATTAGATGTATTAGAAGAGACTAACATTATTTCCATTCTCTCAGAGAAGAATATGAAGATGATGGGCTGTGCCTCCAAGAACTTCTGCTACGGCGCGATAGGTGAGAAGCTTCAAGAATTACTGGAAGCAAAAATTAGCTGCTGTCAGGGTGACTTCTGCAACAGTGGCAGCAGCACACGTGCTGGCCTCCTGCTCCCGGTGGCACTGTATATCTCTTTGCTTACATTCTCTTAACTGCTGGCAGCATCACTTCTCATTTTTACAGCACCTCATAGTGTATATTAAACATAAAACAGAACATTATGGTGTGCGTATAATTAATGTGAAATGATGTATTCCCTTTGTTTTTGATCCTTAATCAGTGTAGGATGAATTCTGGGTAAGCTGAGTTACTCTTGAAAACCCGCCTTTCCACTTCCTGTCTCTCTGGTAGCTATCACGCTTTATCCCTGGAGGAAATGAAAAATATACAAAATGTTTTTCAATGGAAACACTCGAGTAAGATTGAGAATGGGATGTAGTTGTGATCCCCCGCCTACTGCTTCTGCCCAGAATTGTACTCTTACCTAAAAGACCGTTCTTTCTACTTTGTGCGCTCTCCAGCCATTAACGGTGTCTATATGAATTCCTGTTTCTGTGGGCACACAGTTGTCTTGTTGTTACAACCCCAGTCCAAAAAAAAAAAGAAGTTTGGACTCTGTCATCCTTTGGTAAAGGTTTTTCCAACATGTGGCATTTGTGGTAGAGGACAAGACACCATTAATTGTTCTAAATGTCATTTAAAAAATGTGACAGAAGTGTCAAAACAATAATGAGACAAATACATGTGTAAAATTGTACATGGACTAATGGCTCATGTAAATTATCATCATTCATAAAAGAAATGTTATTTTCGGGAATGTCTATTAGTAGGAGTGTTTACCGAAAGATAGATTTAATAAAAGATGATGGTCCCACATTAATACTTAAGGATGTCTATTCCCAGAATCTAAATCACAATTAGACAGTAAAATATTGAGCCTATCCCCATTTATAACAATGTATTTATTGGGCATGTATAACTGGCAGGCAATGTGAAAGACATTTTGTGGGAAAAACTATGAAGACTGTAGCCCCATGTAGTGGACAACTTATATAGAACAGGCAGTTTATACAGGCCTTGACACCTTTTCAGAGATTTTTTCTGTTCCGTGCAATGTTATTTCTTATGGTGTGTGTGTGTGTTTGAGAGAGGAAGACAGAGAGACAATAAACTTGATCAGAATTTCTAATAGTTGTAGACTTATCTCATGATCCTGGAAGCTGGTCATATAATGGAAGCCACGCACGGGTCGTTTCATAGAGCAGCCTGGTCACACTCTATCCTAGTACATTAATAGTCGGTCCATCATGTGTTCAGGCCCTATTAAAACTGTAAAGATAAAGTATAGCCGAAGGGGCTGACTCTCTACCGTTTAGTATGTTACAGCATACAATAATAGAACCGATTTAAAGTCTATAATGTTCAAGAATGTGTCCATAGGGTCAGATGTAACCCTAGATATGATTGGTAATATGGTGATCAGTCTTTATTGACCTTCCTGCAGAAGACAAATCTTAGTGATTAGTCGCTCCAGGATATTGCATTTGGTTTGGACTTTGGTAGAAAGTCACTGTGCATCAAGAACGGTCTACAGTACCTTTCCAACAACCAAGATCCACAAGAGGCAGCAGAGTCCGCTACAATGACATGACATCCCAAGTCCTTCTATGCCAGAAAAGGTCTGATAGAAACTGAACTTCAACAAAAGGTCATTGATCACAGTTATATTTGGCACAGCCTAATCATCAGCTTCATCAACATCATCATCATTTTTGAATTGCTGCTTGGCATCAAGCAACCACTCTCAGTTTTTGCATGATTTCTTTGCTGCAGTTCATTTGTGTTTTGGCCCGTTCATCCTGTTTTAACATGTCGTCGTCTGGTAATGACGACTTCAGTGATTCATGCAACTCTGTTGCTTACACACTCAAAAAGGTTTCACACTTTTAGGACACATCAGGGCCGTTTCTAGCTGTTTGGGGACCCTATACAAGATACTATTTGGGGGGAACCTATTTTGTAAAACTCTGAAGAAGAGATTCCTGACATTTTCAGATGATCAACAGTCTGTTAGATTTTAAAAGGAAAACAGTAAACTTTAAAAACAAGGTGACATAACATTTCCATATAACACTGCAACCCTTGCTTATAACCACATGTCTGACGTTTTAGACCACTTTGCAATATCAACAGAAATCACCATAAGCTATTATGCGTTATTATCTTGATGCCATGATGCACTTGTTAATGGTGCCTACCGTTACTCTCCTCCTCCCCATGGCGGGCAGCTGTCATTCATCAGGTCATACCTGTTGCAGACGTCACTCTCTGCGTGACAGCCCGGCCCAAAGATGGTTTCGAGACTAACAAAGAAAAAGCAAGTGATGAAGTGATCACTGACTATTTGAATGCATAGGGCCCTGCAGCCACCAGGGGGCCCCCATAGCACAGAGCATATGCACAGCATAGAAGTGCTTCACACAACAAATGATGAGATTTGCATGACTACAAATAAAGACAGATACTTTTAATTCTCCCAAAATATATTGAAGCTGAACTTGCAGCTTTTTTTTCTTTGTTAGTGTGTAGAGTCTCTTTATCCTGGGATTCCTTTCCTTTGGACTTATACTAATGTGTGATCATTCGTTTCACTGTGACTGACAGGTGCATTCACTTCTGTGTCACTTCTTCTGATATTGACAGATCAGAGCCACCAGCCAGCCGTCTTTATTCACACTTGTAGTCGCCTTTAGCTGTATCCTGCTGTCCTGTTAGTTAAAGACCAGTCTCTTCCACAAACCATGAAGCAACTGTATGATGAATAATCCCTTTTGTCTCAAAAGACACTTCAGGGAACTTGATATTTCCAACGCGCAGTGCTGCAAAAAGAAAAAAAAAAGTTGGTAATCCATGAAATATGCAATTTAAAAACAAAAAGCTTGAGCATGACAAAACTACCTAGTTCGCAGTAAAAACCCGCTCACACACACACGGTTAAAAAAAACACTGTGTGGGGTCCCCAGTTCCCTCCAGCCTTTCGCCTGTGACTCACTATAGGCTATGACTGCTGTGACACAGCAACAACAACATTCACAACGTAGCACACACAGACTGCCTGAAGCACACGTCGAAAGTGGCTGTAACAGATGCTTCTTTGCACTGAGAGATGTTTTTTTTTGTTGAAAGTGGACATAGTTAGAAGCCAACTCTAACCCCACGATGACTGCCCAAGGTAGTGTTGGTTCCATTTGTCATGTTTCAAACTTGAAAGATGTCAACAAACAAGTATGATTTTAAAGTATACATATCATTGTGCACTGAAGTCACATCTACCTCCCCAAAAATACAACATGTAAGCCCCATGTTACGGAACCAAGCCGATGCAGTCACAATGGGAAAAGGTGCTATCACTTGGTAGATGAGGGGAATGAGGATTCACTGTATCACACTGTATGTAGACAATGAAATCTCCAGATTCATCAGTCTCACTCATTTTTCTTTCTCGTCTTCCAGAGTGGCATCTTTACTTCAGAAAGACTCAGCCTCTCTTTGATTTTCTTGTCATTAATTGATATTCCACCAGGTGGTTTTTTTTAGCATTTTAAACATTCCAGTCAATATTTTGCACATCATCACATGTTGTCTACTTTCGATTAAACATGGGGTTTTGATAATCATAACATTTTGTTTCTGCTAAATCACCATGAAGAGGAATACAGTCTCTGGTCTCTATAACTCTGTTGTGTTTTGCAGGTTTCACCACGCAGCTCGTATCTGGGGTGGGGTCAAACTGTCCTTGGCACTCTCTGAATGCAGCCACCTGCTCTGCGAACACCTTGGTCTAACTGCTGTTAAATACAAAAGCTGTGCAAACATGGACGTGGCTCTGAAAGTGGAGACGGTCATTTGAACCCTACAGGTGAAAATGGAAGCCCGGCCAGTGGTGAACAGTCATGTATAATGCAGGGGGACAGTTTGCTCAATCTTAGCCAACTACCTGCAAGTTATTGCCAGAATGTGTGACGTTAACCATGTTGACTTATCTCAAATAAACTGTATTTAAAGCTTTTGAGCAGCCTATACTTACGTGCATTTTGACAGTCATATTTTCTTTGCCATTGTTGGGGAGCAGAAGTCGTCCCGAGATAAAAACACTGAGCGAAAGCTGACACATTAGTAGTGAGCAAGTTTGTGTTGTTGGACTCATCTTTAGTAATTCATTTCAAGGCCTCTTTGCAGCTTTTTAGCAGCTTTCATTTGGTGGACTGAAATGACTCCATTCCTAGAGACTGATACAAGAACTCTAGCACAACTTAGATTAGTCGTGACTTTATTTGAGAATGCTAAATACAATCAAATCTAATTTGCGAATCTAATGCGTTACATGTGCTTGATGTGTAGAGTTCATTTATTTTACTCATTTGGGTTGGTTCAACTGAAATAGTGCATGCAGTACACAAAATTGACCTTGTTTCATCAATGTAGAGAATAAAAGTTGTAAAAGTACTGTATTGTAAATATTGGGTTAAAGTATCTGAATTTCTTCTGTGGAGAGAGAGAGAGAGAGAGAGAGAGAGAGAGAGAGAGAGACTGATCACTTTTACTGGAGCCTCTGTAATTTGAGTACAGTGTCATGGAGTAGTAGCCTACAAACAGAGTGAATGCATCACACACAATGGACCATTTTCAACAGAAAAGATACATAAGAAAGCTACTTTTATGTTTTTTTACAGGTCAGGAAAATAAGAGAAAAGCTGGTTAAATCTAGTTCAGGCTTTTTTCAAGTCACTTTTTGTCACTAGGTGAAGGTGTGGTCTGAGGATGACAACAAATCCCTCTCAGGTGAACTACTCGTAGCCGTAACAGACCGAATGAAAACTCAGCTGATCCATCACAAAATGCAACTCCTTCCTCTGATCCTCGGGATTGTGCTTCTCCCTAAAGGCAAGTTTCTGTTCCGTTACCTGTTACCTCTCTGCTATTGCTCTCTGCTATTGCTCTTTGTGCCTCTCTTTTAAACTTGTCTGTGTTTTGTCTTTTATCAGCCTGCACCCTGAAATGTTATGAGTGTGCACCTGATGCCTCTAACACCTGCGAAGACAAAGAAGTAACATGCCCTCCATCGGGTGATCAGTGTGCTGCTATGAGAGTCATTTTATACGTAGGTATGTTTGTGGTATTTTGTGTGACCCAAAGGTTTTCCACTGGTCCACTTTACAAAGCTTGTTCTCTTGTTGAAGGTCGCTCCAAAGTTTCTGACATTCAAACGAAAGGTTGCCTGTTGGCCGAACAGTGCACTGCGAGCTCACTCAACTTTGGAACTTCCAGATACATCATTTCCACCAACTGTTGCTCCAACGACCTCTGCAACATGAATGATACCTCTGGTAACGTATTCATATTGTCTGTTGATATTTAGACACTTTTTTGCACTGAGAGCAGTTGTTGGCTAAATTGTCATTTAGTTGTACTCTACGAGCAGACAGTTACATTTTTAGAATGATGACTGCCGTGAAAGATGCTAGTCTAAGTACACCATTGCCTATAAAGTTGGAATCATTTTCTTTTCAGACATGCTCCTCTTTTTATTCCCATTCATACACATCATACGTTAATTGTGGTTTAATTTTTGATGTGATATGTTTGGAAGAGATTGATCAATTTTGCACCCTGTCTAGAACAGATCTAGATCACATTGCCACTTCATGAGAAGAGGTAAAAATATTTTATTCCAGCTTCATGGGCAACAGTGTATTACAGTACCTGAAACAATCCTTGGAACAGATATTGTTTGAGGAACAATACTTTAATTCCAAGATGAGGCAGTATGAAGAAAATTACTTGAGAGGGGAACTTCTTCCCAAAGGGGCAGAGTTCAAACAGGTTGTTATGGGGATGTGATGGATCTGCAGAGTGTCCTGCCAGTTTCCTGACTCTGGACACATACAGTATAAATCATGGATGGAGGGCAGGCTAACAGCTGTTATTTCAGCTCGTCCAAATAACCTGAAAAAGGCCATGAAGAATAAAAGTACATTGAAGTCACCGCTCCATCGCCCTCTACCTCCCCCCAAAAAACAATATGTACAATGTATGCCCTGTGTTACAGAGCCAAGCAGACCCAGTTCCAATGGTAAAAAGTGCCAGTACTGCAATGGCCCGCAATGCAGTGAAACTCTGCACTGTGAGGGGAAAGAGGTCTACTGCGTCACAGCAAAAGGTAGCAGGCCCACAACATGAAACATCTAGCGCTGCTCCACATATATCCTCAGCTCAGAGGGTTTGTAGGGGTTTTGATAGACGCACGAGAAGAGACTAACATTATTTTGCATTCTCTCAGTGACGATCCAGAGTACAGAAACAACCATGAAGGGCTGTGCCTCCAAGCAGATGTGCTCCGGTAAGACAAGTGAGGGGTTTCAAGAATCTATGAGAGCAAACTTCAGCTGCTGTCAGGGTGACTTCTGCAACAGTGCCAGCAGCACACGTGCTGGCCTCCTGCTCCTGGTGGCGCTGTTTGTCTCTTCGGTCGCATTTTCCTAACTGCGGATGCCAGCATCACTTCTCATTTCCACAGGGCCTCATAGTGCGTATTAAACATAAAACAGAACATTATGTTGTGCTGTTGTTAATGTGAAATGATGTCACTGATGTAAAGCAAAATGAATGTATGTATTCCTTTTGTTTTTGATCCTGAATCAGTGTAGGATACATTCTGGGTGAGCAGGCTTAGTCTCGAAAACCCGCATTTGCACTTTACTGACCCAACTGTGGTTTACATCAGTTGTTTTTCTTCTTTCTCTGGTGGCAGTCACTGTCGTCACACATCCCTGCAGGAAATAAAATATATATCAAAAATGTTTTCAATGAAAACGCTTAGCTAGAAAAGACCATTATTTCTACTCTATGTGCTCTCTGTATCTAATGAAGTCAATCTGACCTCTAACAGTGTCTGATTTGGTTCCTTAACACCACTGTTCTGTGCATACTTACTTTACTACCATCTGTAAAAATAAAAAAAAATTGTATCTTTAATATATGAGTATATGCTTATTTCACTTGTTATGAAACAATCCAAAAACATTTGGACGCTGTGTAAAATGTAAATGTGGATTTGCAAACCTTTTTAACCTACATTTGATTAAATACAGTATGAAGACAAAACATGTCATTCTGAATATGGTACCTGTAACGTGTTGTGAAAGGAGCCGCGAAAGACTGGGAAAGTTGTGGAAAAAACAGAAAACACCTGTTTAGGTAAACAGCTGGAAAGTGTGCTGTGGTCTGACAAGTCTACATTTCGGAAATCATGTCCTCCAGGCTGACTTCAAGGTTTATAAAGCATGCCAACCTTTTTGGAATCAGGGTTGTATTTTTATCCATCCATATTTTAAGCCATACACGTGATTAGGTGATTATAACATTACAGTTATATTACATATAACTGTAATGTTATTATACATACCCCCCTCTCTTGGAGCAGCGTCCCTGCTTATTTCAAACACTCTGACTGTTGCGGTCTTTTAAACACTAGACACAAGACACTAAGGTTGGAGAAACTCACAAGATACAGCTAGATTTGGAGCTGATCCCAACTGACGTTCAACCTGGACAAGTCGTCAGTTCATCACAGGGCTCACACAAAGAGACAGACAACCAGGCATGTTCACATTTATACCTAGGGGCAATTTGCAGTTGCCAATTAACCTATAAAGTGGATGTGATGGGAATAAAACTTTAAGTCTTCTAGTAACCGCTGAATTTCTCCACTTCTCTGGTTTTGTTCCTTCTCCCATATCCTTCAAGCTTTCTTTCTTTCTTTCTTTCTTTCTTTCTTTCTTTCTTTCTTTCTTTCTTTCTTCTTTCTTTCTTTCTTTCTTTTAAAACGGACAGAGGCCAGTGAATGTTTATACAGTATATCCATAAATCCATACACACATACATACATACAAACAGTACATCCCACTGTTGTTGTTTTGTTTATTATTTATACCATAGCAGCTTATCACACAACCTAGTCTATCAATATGGACAGCAGCCACATCTATGATCATATGGGTAGAAATGATCAGCTTATTTACTTAACGAGGGTGATGTTATTTTATCTTGCATGTAAGTTGCAAAGTAACCCTGCTGTGAATGGCACACTGAGTGGTTATTGTTGTTTATTCGGATCCTGACACTGCAGACAGCAAGTGGAGAGTGTGGAGAGAGTGGAGCCTGCAACGGAAGCAGCCTGAGACTGGAGGTTGGAAAAAAAGTTTGTTATTTCCGGTCCCGACACTGCAGGCAGCCTGAGAGTGGAGCCTGCAACGGAAGCAGCCTGACCCTCTTGGTGGAGCACCTTGATAAGTAAACTGAAAATGCTTCAAAAACGGTATGCAGACGGTGGCTGTAATCAACCGATAAGAAAACATCTTGGCCTATGGTTCTTTTTCAGTTCCATGTTGCGTCACTATCTCAGGAAGAATGAAGGAGTGGTTGGTTGAAGATAACTCCCTCACAGGACAGCTACTTATAGCCATAACAGGTCAAACGAAAACTTAGTTGTATCCTGCCATCACAAAATGCATCTCCTCACTCTGATCTTCGGGATTGTACTCTTTCCTGGAGGCAAGTTTATGTTTTTTTTTAAATGACCACATTTGCCTTTTCAAACGCTGCAGACATGGGTCACATGTCAGATAACATGTCAACATGTGCTTGTTATTTGCTGTTGGTTACTTTTACTTGTCACTGCTATTCACCTTTATTAATCACTTGTGGTGTGTGTATAGATAATTTGGCCTCTTTTCTACTCTGCTGCAGCTGAAAGAGAAAACTTCCCACACGTATCAGAACTGCTGTAACAACTAGCCTCGGACTGTATAACACATCTTTGTAGCTGTGCTTATAATTAATAATGATAATAATCTTGATTAATTTATAACAGGTGTTCATATTATTTTGTCTCCTTGTAGAAAAGAGGATTTTTTTTAACCTATCTGTGTTTTGTGTTTTTTCAGCTTACACCCTGAGATGTAGTAAGTGTATACAGACCAGCTCAGGAGCCTGCATAGAAAAAGACATGATATGCTCTTACCCGGGTTCCCAGTGTGCTTCAGAGAGAATCACTACATATGCAGGTACAGTAGTTTGTGGAATGTGTTTTTTAATGTAAAACATTTTTGCACTGGTCCAGTTTACAAAGGTGACTCTTTTGTTGCAGGTGGATTTAAAATTAATGATCTCCAAATGAAAAGTTGTGTCGTTGATGAACAATGTGGCGAGAGCTCAATCAACTTTGGAATGAGCAGACACGTAATCACCACCAAGTGTTGCACCACCGACTTCTGCAACACCCAACCTGCCCCTGGTAACTCATTTATATCGACTATTGGTGTTTAGATGCTTTTTTGCGCTGAGAGATATTTTGGTTGAAAGTTGGCGTTTAGTTACAAATCTGAAGGCTGCTGTCAGCCCATAGTGCTAGTGTTATGGTGTTGTTTGCATTTGTCGTGTTTCTGATGTCAGAAAGATGTCAACAAACAAGTCTGATTTTACTTTTTGCATAAAAAAAAACAATATCCACAATGTATGCTCCATGTTACAGAGCCAAGCAGACACAGACCTAATGGGAAAAAGTGCTACCACTGCAATGGACCAATATGCAGTGAAACTGTGAACTGTGAGGGGAATGAGGATCACTGCATCACAAAAACAGGTAACAGACCTTAACGGCATTAAACATCTAACTCTGCGCCACATATTTCTGCAGCTCAGGGGGTTTGATTTTTAGTCATTTTAGTAGTACTAAAGCATACTAACATTATTTTTTTTTCTTTCTTCCAGTGCTTTCAGGAGGTGAAAAGAAGATCGTAAAAGGCTGTGCCTCCAGACAGTTGTGTTTAAGTACGATAAATGCAGAGATTAAAGGAGCCATTGGAGGAACATTTACTTGCTGTCAGGGTAACAACTGCAACAGTGCAAGCAGCACAAGTGCTGGCCTCCTGCTCCTGGCGGCACCGTTGGTCTCTGTCGTCATGTTCTCTTAACTGCCGATGGCAGCATCACTGCCCAGCTCTTCTTATCGTCACATTGCCGCAGTGCTCACACCCTTTTCATTATCCTATCAACCAACAAGTGAGATAGTGAGATGTTGGAAAGTTCAGCAAGTAGAGTATTAAAAAATGTAGTAAAGTCATGACCACCCCCCTGTTTCCTGCCTCAATTTTTTCTAATTTCTAAAATTTCTTTTTTTGCACGTTTCCTCTGAAGACAACAGCAACTATCTTGCATAGAGTGACAGGCAACAAAAACTTTCTGTTATTTCATAAAACAAGTTAAAATTAGTTAAAAACCTTTATGAATTATGTTTAACCTGAATAACTGGAATTATCTGAACTATTTTTTGGAATTACAAGAAATACTTTGCAAAATAAACTCTGCTATGTATTTTCCTTATTTTCTTTGAGTTTTTTTAAAAAATATTATTGTTCTTTCTCAGCCAGTCTCTCAAATCTCTGAAAATGCAAATAATATCTCTGGTATTTGTGTCACATATTGGGGATACACAAAGTTGGTATGTGTAAGTATAGGGGTAATTCTTGTTGGGCAAAGAGCCACCAGCTTACTGTCAGTTTTGATATTCAGCCTTTCTAATAGTGGTGACATTAATTTATTTTTTCATAAATTTAATTAATTTATCTATTATTATTTAAACATTAATATATTGTATATACTACTCAAGTATTACTAATATTTGAGAATATTACTAATACTACTACTTACTAATAAAATGAGACATGACAATGGGTTCCTAAATATAATTTGATATAAATGGCACAGATAGTGAACAATCCCCTACTAGGGTCAGTATATTATATTTAAACTGATGACGTCAAAGTGCTAAACAAATGCATGTGTAAAATTATGACTCATTCCAGTTAATTTGATCATCCCAGATGATGATGATTAAAAATCATGCTTTTTATACCTCTGGGTAGTTTTATCCATAATAATATCCCAATTTATTAGTTGATATTTTGGAATAAATACTGAATCTGCAAAAGCAATCAGCAACAAATATCAAATAAATAAAGAACTATAAAGTACATAAGTACAGTCCACCACCAACAGTGACTATTTATTATTCATCAGAGGTTATTAGTCATGTCTGTTCAGGCTGTGTTCATCTATTGCAGTGTATTTGGAGTGCCTAAGGATAATTTGTGATACTTTGGTCAGTGTATCTCCATCTAGTGGAGACATTTCATATAACAGGTGGTTTACAACGCTCGCCACAGAGAACTTCACAGATTGCTATTTACCAGTCGGTGAGACATCAGAAAAAAATAAGACTATAACACTGACAAAAAGAAAAAAGACCAACAAAAGTGTATTTTCTTTGTTTCCTCAGAGTGTTTTTAATTATTTCTTAGTCTCACTCAATTTCTCTCAACGTTAAGAATACAAAATATATCTGGCGTTTGCGTCATATATTGAGGATACTCATGCAGTTTTAAACTTGTTGCCGATAAGCATAGGCATGCGTACAAAGATTCACGATGATGCAAAATGCTCACTACTGTGCACTTAGCATAAACATAAATGTAAGCATATAAGTCACAGCTGATATACATCCTATAAATGAAGTAAATGAAATATGCAAAGCAAGATTGACATCATAAAATAATAAAACAGCATCGTGGTCCTGGAAGCATGTGACGTGTCCAAGATGTCTTGAAGAACTCAATAGTTGTCATACACATGGTAATCCTGCAACAGAGCTGTAATTAACTACAATCTCAAATTGTTGTGTGCAGGTTTTGTTTCACAAAAGAAAACAAATGATCAGCTTCACTGACAGTCCAAGCCGACAAGCACTGAGAGAGCATTCCCACCCAATTACTAACCTCAGGCCTGGCAGAGCGAGGAGGTCTCCGTTTACTAGATCAAACAGACATATTTAAAAAAAAAAAAAACAGACTGTTAGTGGACAACGAAAAGAAACACACATTTTAAAAAAAATTGGAGGACAGCTGCATTCTCTCACTCCTTTGGGGATGGGAAGCGTGGTTTGGACGTCTGGTTGGAACAGTTAACAGTGGTGGTGTTGTTTCTATAGGAGGAAGAGGGAATATCAGTTTTTGTGCCAAACAAGTCGGGCTGTGTGTTGTAGTAAAGGAACATTATATAAACTTACAAATAGCCAAGCTCCACGGTGTCATCTCGGCGTCTGCAAGCATAATACACATTTTATTTTAATTGACATTTTGAAGTGATGTCTGTTTTTTTTTTTACCCAGTCATTCATCATATACCAGAAGGTTGAAAAATTCCAGAATGACTTCCTGTGAGAACACCAACCTGGATTTCCTCTCCTTTTGCCACCCAACAAACCCATCCTCTGCTCGACTGAATAGGGTAAAAATGTGAACGTGAGTCACTTCATCTGAGAATTAAAATCTGTTTATACTTGCACGTTCTTACCGTGAAAAGCGGCTCCAAATGGACCTTCTGTATGGAAAGCAAAGTGTTACCATTTGTCACCATTTGAGTAAATAACATAGTATATTTGTTCAGTTCGTAGAGCATGCAATGTGCTGACAAACCGTTTTTCCGGCCTTGGAGGAGGTCTCTCCCTGCCTTCATAGTTTCTCCTGGACATTTTAGTGAAATGAATTTATGTTGAGTCGCTAAAAGCTGTCCACAAAGCTCATCAGTGATTTCATCTTACATGATATGAGCTAGTTTTTAAACGAGCTTACCTGGATAGTCTATCCCAGAGTGATCGCCTGTGAACGTTTGAAATGCAGAGGCAAACATTTACTTAGTTTTTTGATGGAAATTCGGGATGTGTTCAGTGACAAACAAAATATTGACTTGCATCAGTTGCGTCATCCATGCTTCACAATCACTGGGTTAGGCATCAGCTGATCATCTATATCTATATATATCCATGCATGTCTACAGTGCTAGCTTTAGACACTTTTGACAGTATTATTCTAAAACGCTGCAGTTCTTTGTGTCCCGTTTTTGGTGTTGTTGATTTAACTGAGGTCTAATGTTTAATTATATTTGTTAAGGGGCAATTATTTATTTTTATTAATCATGCTGGTTTGATTCCTTTACAACTTTTCAAAGAGCAAAGCCTAGTACTTTAGACAGTAAATGTACACGTACATGTAATCACGTCATTATTATGCATTACGTTTTAAGGCTAACATACACACCTTTTCTCTGGTCGAGGTGGCGGTGTCTGCGAGTGCTTCCTGTTGATTTTAAAAAAAAAGAAGCAATTTGACAACACACGACTAATAGCAATAATAAGAATAATAGCATTTAGAATTGAATTGATGTTTATTTTCTTTACCTTTTCCTACAGATGATCACTCCAAACACTGCAGCTAAGATAATTACAATCAGCACTAGAGCTGAGACTGGAATGGATACTGGGAGAGAGCTTCTCAACTGGTACATCAGTGATCCTGGTGATGTAGGAACATTTTAAAGGCTCATTAAAATGAATTAAAGCAACATTTTGTAATTTTTCTACCATAAAATAATAGATCTCCCACAAGAGATGTGGGTCTAGTGCTTTACAGTGCTCAGTCACACACCACCAACTGCAGTATTTCACTGATTCCGATGAAACTGGATCATATTTTATGGAGAAAATGTTTACTGGTTTTCCCTCTGATGTCCTCCTGCGGCACTACTTTGCACTCTGTGATTTACAGAGTTTCCTGATGGACAGTAAAGTAAACTGGTGCAAACTATAGGTGCTGTTAGCTAATGTTAGCTCAGTTTGTTAGCCGGGTTGCTGGACTGTGAGCTCCGGAGGAGTGCTAGTATTTGTACCGCTGTTCATTTGTACTAGTTAATAATATTAGCTGGCTGCTATGTCTTGTGTCATTGTGTTGTGTTGATGTCCGGCAGTGTCAGCTAAGTTGTGGACTAACTCATTTTTCACAAGTAAATTTTCACAAAAGTTTGCCTAAGTTGCCTAAACAACTTGTTGAACAACAAACAACTAACAACAGTGATATTGAACATATTGAATATTGATATTTTATGGAAAATACACAACTCAATATATAACTACAAGACATATAAAGATGAATTTTGTACCTGTCACAGTCAGCTTGACTGTGCTGGCTTGTTGCTTCTCACGCCAGGAGGTGGCAGTACAGGTTAGGCTTTTCTCCCCGTCTCCCCCAGCAGCCATGAAAGTGATGGTGGAGGTCGTCTCCCAGCTGCCCCGTGAACCCGGGACCCCAGTGTGTGTGACCTCACTGGTGAGGTTAGGGACACTCCATGAGAACACTGGAGGATGTGATGGACATGTGTGTGTCACAGAACATGAGACACTAATGATGGCGCCAGCATCGACTTCATTCGGGACTTGGGTCATCACTGGTTTTTCTAGGGAAGCTGAGCATATAAAACACAGTATTTTGTCAACTAAAAAGCAAACAGGTAAGACTTGACACATTTAAAGGAGCACTAGTATTGATTCCAGACCTTTCATGACAATAAACACGCAGCTATTGTTGAATCTGTATTTATCATTTCCTTTCTCTGCGTGGAAACAGAATGGGCCATTGTCAAAAGGCTTGATACGATCAATCTCTAATGAGCAGTTTCCCTCATTTAGATCTCCTAATAATCTGGTTCGGTCCTTGAAATGGTCAAGCACTTGGCTCCGGCCGTTATGGTAAACAATGCCTCCAGCTTTTTTGGACCAAATGCCACGTGTGAGGGGCACATCTTCCTCGTACTGGAAGCTGCAGGGAATCACCACACAGGAGTCTGCCAGGGCGCTGAATCTGAAGGGGACATCAGCAGCCAGAATGTGGGACGCTGTAAAGAGACAAACAAGCCACGATGGGATGTCTAGAAATCAGTCTGCTTGTGACATAACATTGCAACAAGATGAACTTTGGGTATACCCACTGTCACTTTCATGTGGATCTGTTTCTTCAACTGGTTTCTCATATTCTGGAAAAAAAATGATATGTATTAATCAATTATTAATTAAGTCTTCAATTGTTCAAATTCAAAATTTTGCAACATATACTTATTTGTGTTTTTTTTTGGCACAGTTGTATTATCAAGAAGAGTTACAGTATATAATAAGAGTTATATATATTTTTATATATATATTGCCATTTCAGAAAATGGACTATAACATTGAGAAGTATGTCCTAGACACTGGACCTAGACACTTTTTTCCGCGTTGTTTCAGTCTTTGTGCAAAGACATATACCTGATGGCTGTAGCTTCATATTTAACAGATAGATATGACAGTGTTACTCTTCTCATATAACTCTCTGCTAGTAAACAAATAAGAATATTTCCCAGATTGTTAAACTATCCCCTCAAAAGTGACCACTGTGTTTGACATGTAGGGACTCACTTTTTATACTAATGGTTGCAGAGTCTGAGGTCTCCCCAGTCATAAACTGAGCAGTGCAGGTCAAAGGTTTCCCGTTATCCCCAAGAGAGCCAATAAAGGTTAGATTTGACACTGTGTTATAGGTATCGGTGGAGATCTTTTTGGTACTTAATGAACTCTTCATGTCTTTGTAGTTCCACGCAATAGTTGGTGTATTTTTCTTGCACTTGTAGGAAACAGAACAAATGACACTTTTTGCCACACCCTCTGTTGCCTCGCTTGGCTTCTCAGTCATTTTGATTTCTTGGTACGGACCTAAAACAGAAACAGTCATAGTGAGGTTTAAATCGAAGTAGAAGCATTTTTGTTTCAACACCTGGAACACATGGTCTCACATTGTACTCACATTCAACATTCAGCTTGAGCTCACTTGTGGCTTGCTGACCACCAAGGAACCTAACAGTACACTTCACACTTTGGTCCTGCTCTTCTACAGTCCAAGTTCGTACTACTTTCCTTTCCCAAATGCCGTCAGACACCAGAGTGTCCACAGTGCTGTCTGATCCAGATATTCCATTCAGGGTCAAGACAGGGGCAGCAGAGATACAAGTATGGTGCACGTTGCAGGACACTTGACTCTGCTCTCCCACCCTGGGAATACCAACGGTGTTTAGCTGAGGTTCCTGTGCACGGTCTATGAAATCAAAGCAAGGATAGTCATTTGGAGAATGGCTGAAATGATTAAAAGGGTGAATTCATTTATCCAGATACTTACCTGAAACAATAAGTAGAGAGGTTTTGTCAGCAAAAGTGTCACCCACCGTGTGGTAGTGGGTAATAGGGTGCTTGTCTACCCATGGGTAAATTCTGTCCTGGTTGTGCGACATCTCCAGCCTATCAATCTTAAGGCTACAATTTCTCTCCTTCACCGATCCAATCATGCTGGTTTTCCCCCTAAACTTACTAAAAACAGTCTGTCTTTCGTCAAACACGGGTTGGTATCCATTGCTCTGGAACAAGTACCATATAACTCGGAGGTCAGCAGGCTGGGAGGTGCTGTAGGAGAAGCTGCATGGAATGATGATACATGAGCCTCTCATGCCTGTGATGCTGCCAGGTGTGGTGAAGGACCAACCACGAGAGAGCATATTTCCTGTAAAGAGAGGAAACCTCTGAAGCAGAGTGGCAGATTTTTAAAATGTATTTTTACCTCATCTTTGAGGCCTAAAAACTGCAATAAATTACTTTTGGGGTTTCTTGGGAGTGCAGCTCTGCCATGTTAGAGGATTATTAACATTTCTACTCACTCTTAACCCGTAGGGTGATGCTCGCGTCCGCCGTCTGACCCCCAGTGAATTGTGCATAGCATCTCAGAGAGTGTCCATCATCGTTACCTGATGCCGTGAACGACAGTGTAGAGACCGTCGTCCACTGAGCTGTTCTTGTCTTGCGGGTTTCAGTGGAGGCTGGCATGCTATCGTAGTTCCATCTGAGAGTTGGTAAATCTTTTGCGCATGTGTACGAGACAGTGCAGGTTACTGTACTTGCCTGGCCTTCAAGAAATTCGTTTGTGGATGGTGGTTGGATTGTCAAGAGTGAAAAGGAGCCTGAGACACAAATGGTAAATGTTAAAAAAGTATATATAGTATAGTCAAGAATAGTCAACATAAAAGAAATGTATTCTTGTATGGTAATGGTTATATTCTTATATACCCATCACGTACATTCTGCATTTAATAGTTTGGAAACTGTTGTATTCTGGCCGCCTAAGTGTGTGGCAGTGCACTCCACAGTTTGGAGGTGTCTGTCTATGTTCAATTTGCCCCTCAAAGAAGTTTTGTATTTGCCGTCGCTCACGGGGTGCTGAGATGAACTTGATTCTTGCAATTGGATGTTGAAACTCAGAGTGGGTTGATTAGTGGGACAGGTGTGATAAACACTGCATTCCACTGTCACGGACTGTCCAACCTTCGCATTGTCATAGATCATAATCTTTGGTTCCTCTGGCTTGCCTTTACAAAAGAAATGTATAAAATTATTGATGAAAATGAATATACAGCCTTCTAACAATTTACTCACTAAGGAAACTTACCCACTACTTCAATCGTTACAGTTGTGTCAAAGAATCGGTAAGTACCCCTCCCAACATTCTCTGGATCTATCCAGGTGTAAATCTTCTGTCTGTGGTCAGACCACTTCACTGGGTTGATTTTAAGACTGCAATCCTTGCGCCAGCTGGGAGTATATGGCCTTGATGTTCTTCTCCAAAACATGTCAATGACATTATATGGGTATTTCTCATCATAAACCAAAGGATATCCGCTGCTCGCATACTGGTACCAAACCACACGATCTGGCCTCTGAGGCGGATACTGGTAGTAATCAAAATGGCAAGGGATGACAAGACAAGAACCCAACAATCCTTTGATATGTCTTGGCATGTGAACCTGCCAAGTCCAGGAACTGTTGAAAATGTATCCTGCAGAAGCATGCAAAAGTCAAAATTAAATAGTCGCCAAGGCCAATGATTACATTTAATTAACAAATATTGAATAGAACAGAATTACAGTACCTAGAATACAGAAGCTCAGGAGGAAATGGCTACATCCAGACATCTTGAAGATGATACCACATGCCTAAAATATACAATACCAGTGAGAAATTAGGATACAGATTCTCATTCAGTGGCTTAATCAAAGCAAAATGTGGCTACAATAAGATAATGTTAATTTTAAAGATGAAAGATACTTAATTATCATCCATCTGCACAGTGCAGTTCAGTACACAGGGACAAAACTGTGTTTTACCAGGTCCACAGTGCAAAACAAAAATGAATGAACGATTCAAACGATGGTACAATGACCTTAGACTATTGACAACAATACTACAGCTAGTATGTTCTTCACACACTGCCCATGTTGACTTTTCAGGGTTGTCAGATATGAAATAAATTTGACACAAACACACCATGCTACGGCCACAGAAGCAAGTAAACAACGTGTGTCCACAAAGTTAACGTTAGATTCTGCCTGACCTAAAAAGCTCCATGACCACAAAGTCAGCTACAACACGGGTAAATATCGGAGATACATTTGAAAGGCCCTTGAAGGTTCAGCACCTTCAACCTACACCTGCGCAAGAGGCGATGGGTGGAGATGACCCTCCAATATTTTCAATTTGGATTGCAGTACCATTTTTAACCACTAGATATCAATGTTACACATAGTAACTTCGTTACTTCGTTCCTTTATAAAAAACAGATTTATTCTGAGCTCAATGGAAGCAGGACACTGAAACAATTTAGAATTGAATTCCCATAAACAAACATGGGAGAGATTCATACACTCACATTCATAGACTCAAATCAAAATCTAGTCAGTAGAGCACAAGATTTTCTGTTTTGTAGGTTTCAGTCCAGAGAGGGCCAGGGCCAAGGCCAAGGCCAGGGTTCGAGTCAGCGGACACAGAGGCACAACGCGGTGGGGGAGCACGGTCCAACACGGCGCAGCACTGAGCTCCGGAAAAGCCGGCTTAGGACCCCCCCCCCCCACAGACAAACCACTGCCGCAGCTGAGGGGAAGTCACACGGAGTAGCAGACCGGTGTGGTCGCAACGCACTCTTACTTCCAGTTTAGTATCCACAGCACAAATAATAATCCATATTGTGTAAATTTGTACTGATTAAAAAAATAGTAATCTGTAAATCGGTCTGCCACTGTGCCTCATGTAGGCCTACATGTACTGAAAAACTGGCACATTCAATCTTTTGTGTATTTATTTTTTAAACAAAGCAGGAAAATCACATTTTTAAAACAATGGCAAAATAGACAGTAATGACGGTGGCAGAATACATAAGATACATACAGATTACACAGGGACAAAATGAGATACATGTATTGTTTAAATCATAGAAAAACACAATCTAACAACAACTGTTTATTATTGATCGATTTAACGCCAATTACTGCTGATTTGTGGCAATATGGTATAATATTAAAACAAAGAAAAAACAGAACTGGACTTTGAATTCATATTTTAGATTCTTTCCCACATAAATCAAAATAGATTAAAATATATATTTTTAAAATGTATTTATTTAGAAATTGTAAATGAATTTCTAAATAAATAAAAAGAGAAAATTATACATTTTTAACTTCCCTGTATTCCTACTATTGATAATAGTGATCATATTTATAATTATTAATCTAAAATTCAGCATTTTAGCCTGTAAGCTAATATTAACCTAAGTTGTGAAATGCATGAAAAACTCTTTTTTTCCCCCTTAAAGATCAGAATGACTTACCGCTAGATTGAGCTGAAGAAATTTAGCATCTTTTCCCCTAAAGACACATGGTTTAG
Organism: Nibea albiflora; assembly: GCA_014281875.1. Lineage (NCBI taxonomy): Eukaryota > Metazoa > Chordata > Actinopteri > Sciaenidae > Nibea > Nibea albiflora. The sequence goes on from CM024804.1 coordinate 12,627,309, forward strand.
AGAAGCAGAAGCCTCGCCCAAAAATGTGGGGCGGAGAGTAAAATTTACCAACCGTAAGAAGTGCTGCGAAAAAAGATTTTCAGATTCTTGCAAAACCAAAGATACTTAAAAGACTTAAAATCAAACTTTAGACTTCCAACTTTAGATCAAACTGGGTTCATACATATTACAAAGAGACCAAAAAACATTTAATACTGGAAAATTATTTCCTCTAGACATGTAGGTCTTACAGCAAATCATGTATTCTGATTTCCATACATTAATAAGCCATATGAACAATAATGTTTAGTCATATTTGCTAATGATTGTGAAACATAAAAATACACCAGAACTGTATATGAGTTTATGCCTGGTCATACGGTACATATTTATGTAAATTCTTAGACATTTTGTGAACACTGTAAAGTGAGCATTCTCATGTCTGAACAAACAGCTGGTTAGCTTAGCATAAATACTGGAATTGATGCGAAACAGCTAGCCTGGCTCCATGAATCTCTAACAAAATCTGCTGCCTGAGCCAGGCTTCTTGTTAAGTCATGCATATCAAGACGATACACAACAGCGAATATCAGATGTGCTTGGTACGTGATCACTCTAGGCATGGATGTGTTTGTTGTTTGAAGGTTTCCTTTTCAGATGTTTCCATAGACGTTGAGGTCCGCAGTGTTCATGTAATCGTCACCATCATCGTGGTCCTGTAAGAGATTCAGAGGTCATTATTGTCACAGGTGTTGATATTTTGCTCTGTTTAAATATTGGGAATAAAATTGTTGGCAATTTAAAAATACCTCTTTGTAATTGCAGGATTTTGGCTGGCTGAGGCCCATTAACCGCAATAACAAGAAGACAGAGAACACGTAGAAATACATTATAATACAAAAAAAAGAACATAATGTATGATAAATGAACTTGTGGGATATGCAAAAATCCATTACGTCAAAGCCAACATTATGTTACAAACTGTGAAAGGAGATTTTTTTTAAAAAAGGGGGAAGTTATTTTACTTAGCAGAGGCTTATCTTACCTAGAAAATCGCTCCCGACAGACCGCCTGCTTGAAAAAAAGAAGAACAGAAAGTATGTAAATGTTGTAGGGCATATAAATAAAAGCAAATATCAGCAATTACAGTGGGGGACGGGAAGTTACAGTGGGGTGTAAGGGCGAGTACAGAACTTATCACGGAAAAAATAAATTTAGCATTTAGAGAGATGAAGTTCCCCAAAAAGCTTCTTGCCTGTGACCAGATTGAGATGGTTCTGAGCCACCAGAACGAATCCTGAAATGATCAGAGAACCAGAGAAACACGTTAAAAATTAAAAATGACTAGGACAACAGCATTCTTACCAGCTCTCCACAAACAAACCACTTCATTATATTATTATAATAAAGTTATTATATACCCATCACGTACATTCTGCATTTAATAGTTTGGAAATTGTTGTAGTCTGGTTGCCTTTCATGCCTGTGATGCTGCCAGGTGTGGTGAAGGACCAACCACGAGAGAGCATATTTCCTGTAAAGAGAGGAAACCTCTGAAGCAGAGTGGCAGATTTTTAAAATGTATTTTTACCTCATCTTTGAGGCCTAAAAACTGCAATAAATTACTTTTGGGGTTTCTTGGGAGTGCAGCTCTGCCATGTTAGAGGATTATTAACATTTCTACTCACTCTTAACCCGTAGGGTGATGCTCGCGTCCGCCGTCTGACCCCCAGTGAATTGTGCATAGCATCTCAAGGAGCGTCCATCATCGTTACCTGATGCCGTGAACGACAGTGTAGAGACCGTCGTCCACTGAGCTGTTCTTGTCTTGCGGGTTTCAGTGGAGGCTGGCATGCTATCGTAGTTCCATCTGAGAGTTGGTAAATCTTTTGCGCATGTGTACCAGACAGTGCAGGTTACTGTACTTGCCTGGCCTTCAAGAAATTCGTTTGTGGATGGTGGTCGGATTGTCAAGGGTGAAAAGGAGCCTGAGACACAAATGGTAAATGTTAAAAAAGTATATATAGTATAGTCAAGAATAGTCAACATAAAAGAAATGTATTCTTGTATGGTAATGGTTATATTCTTATATACCCATCACGTACATTCTGCATTTAATAGTTTGGAAACTGTTGTATTCTGGCCGCCTAAGTGTGTGGCAGTGCACTCCACAGTTTGGAGGTGTCTGTCTATGTTCAATGTGCCCCTCAAAGAAGTTTTGTATTTGCCGTCGCTCATGGGGTGCTGAGATGAACTTGATCCTTGCAATTGGATGTTGAAACTCAGAGTGGGTTGATTAGTGGGACAGGTGTGATAAACACTGCATTCCACTGTCACGGACTGTCCAACCTTCGCATTGCCATAGATCATAATCTTTGGTTCCTCTGGCTTGCCTTTACAAAAGAAATGTATAAAATTATTGATGAAAATGAATATACAGCCTTCTAACAATTTACTCACTAAGGAAACTTACCCACTACTTCAATCGTTACAGTTGTGTCAAAGAATCGGTAAGTACCCCTCCCAACATTCTCTGGATCTATCCAGGTGTAAATCATCTGTCTGTGGTCAGACCACTTCACTGGGTTGATTTTAAGACTGCAATCCTTGCGCCAGCTGGGAGTATATGGCCTTGATGTTCTTCCCCGAAACATGTCAATGACATCATATGGGCAGTTCCTATCATAAACCAAAGGATATCCCCTGCTCGCATACTGGTACCAAACCACACGATCTGGCCTCTGAGGCGGATACTGGTAGTAATCAAAATGGCAAGGGATGACAAGACAAGAACCCAACAATCCTTTGATATTTCTTGGCATGTGAACCTGCCAAGTCCAGGAACTGTTGAAAATGTATCCTGCAGAAGCATGCAAAAGTCAAAATTAAATAGTCGCCAAGGCCAATGATTACATTTAATTAACAAATGTTGAATAGAACAGAATTACAGTACCTAGAATACAGAAGCTCAGGAGGAAATGGCTACATCCAGACATCTTGAAGATGATACCACATGCCTAAAATATACAATACCAGTGAGAAATTAGGATACAGATTCTCATTCAGTGGGTTAATCAAAGCAAAATGTGGCTACAATAAGATAATGTTAATTTTAAAGATGAAAGATACTTAATTATCATCCATCTGCACAGTGCAGTTCAGTACACAGGGACAAAACTGTGTTTTACCAGGTCCACAGTGCAAAACAAAAATGAATGAACGATTCAAACGATGGTACAATGACCTTAGACTATTGACAACAATACTACAGCTAGTATGTTCTTCACACACTGCCCATGTTGACTTTTCAGGGTTGTCAGATATGAAATAAATTTGACACAAACACACCATGCTACGGCCACAGAAGCAAGTAAACAACGTGTGTCCACAAAGTTAACGTTAGATTCTGCCTGACCTAAAAAGCTCCATGACCACAAAGTCAGCCACAACACGGGTAAATATCGGAGATACATTTGAAAGGTAAAGACAGGCTCGTCTCCCTCTTTCTTTCTCTCCTTCTGTCTCTCCCAATAAATCAAGCACAAACCAAATTAAAGAGGCGCAGGAGGCGATGGGTGGAGATGACCCTCCAATATTTTCAATTTGGATTGCAGTACTCATTCTTAACCACTAGATATCAATGTTACACATAGTAACTTCGTTACTTCGTTGCTTTATAAAAAACAGATTTATTCTGAGCTCAATGGAAGCAGGACACTGAAACAATTTAGAATTGAATTCAAATAAACAAACATGGGAGAGATTCATACACTCACATTCATAGACTCAAATCAAAATCTAGTCAGTAGAGCACGAGATTTTCTGTTTTGTAGGTTTCAGTCCAGAGAGGGCCAGGGCCAAGGCCAAGGCCAGGGTTCGAGTCAGCGGACACAGAGGCACAACGCGGTGGGGGAGCACGGTCCAACACGGCGCAGCACTGAGCTCCGGAAAAGCCGGCTTAGGACCCCCCCCCACAGACAAACCACTGCCGCAGCTGAGGGGAAGTCACACGGAGTAGCAGACCGGTGTGGTCGCAACGCACTCTTACTTCCAGTTTAGTATCCACAGCACAAATAATAATCCATATTGTGTAAATTTGTACTGATTAAAAAAATAGTAATCTGTAAATCGGTCTGCCACTGTGCCTCATGTAGGCCTACATGTACTGAAAAACTGGCACATTCAATCTTTTGTGTATTTATTTTTTAAACAAAGCAGGAAAATCACATTTTCAAAACAATGGCAAAATAGACAGTAATGACGGTGGCAGAATACATAAGATACATACAGATTACACAGGGACAAAATGAGATACATGTATTGTTTAAATCATAGAAAAACACAATCTAACAACAACTGTTTATTATTGATCGATTTAACGCCAATTACTGCTGATTTGTGGCAACATGGTATAATATTAAAAAAAAGAAAAAACAGAACTGGACTTTGAATTCATATGTCATATTTTAGATTCTTTCCCACATAAATCAAAATAGATTAAAATATATATTTTTAAAATGTATTTATTTAGAAATTGTAAATGAATTTCTAAATAAATAAAAAGAGAAAAAATTATACATTTTTAACTTCCCTGTATTCCTACTATTGATAATAGTGATCATATTTATAATTATTAATCTAAAATTCAGCATTTTAGTTTGTAAGCTAATATTAACCTAAGTTGTGAAATGCATGAAAAACTCTTTTTTTCCCCCTTAAAGATCAGAATGACTTACCGCTGGATTGAGCTGAAGAAATTTTGGATCTTTTCCCCTAAAGACACATGGTTTAGAGAAGCAGAAGCCTCGCCCAAAAATGTGGGGCGGAGAGTAAAATTTACCAACCGTAAGAAGTGCTGTGAAAAACATTTTCAGATTCTTGCAAAACCAAAGATACTTAAAAGACTTAAAATCAAACTTTAGACTTCCAACTTTAGATCAAACTGGGTTCATACATATTACAAAGAGACCAAAAAACATTTAATACTGGAAAATTATTTCCTCTAGACATGTAGGTCTTACAGCAAATCATGTATTCTGATTTCCATACATTATTAAGCCATATGAACAATAATGTGTGTATCAAATCTGTGTTTAGTCATATTTGCTAATGATTGTGAAACATAAAATACACCAGAACTGTATATGAGTTTATGCCTGGTCATACGGTACATATTTATGTAAATTCTTAGACATTTTGTGAACACTGTAAAGTGAGCATTCTCATGTCTGAACAAACAGCTGGTTAGCTTAGCATAAATACTGGAATTGATGCGAAACAGCTAGCCTGGCTCCATGAATCTCTAACAAAATCTGCTGCCTGAGCCAGGCTTCTTGTTAAGTCATGCATATCAAGACGATACACAACAGCGAATATCAGATGTGCTTGGTACGTGATCACTCTAGGCATGGATGTGTTTGTTGTTTGAAGGTTTCCTTTTCAGATGTTTCCATAGACGTTGAGGTCTGCAGTGTTCATGTAATCGTCACCATCATCGTGGTCCTGTAAGAGATTCAGAGGTCATTATTGTCACAGGTGTTGATATTTTGCTCTGTTTAAATATTGGGAATAAAATTGTTGGCAATTTAAAAATACCTCTTTGTAATTGCAGGATTTTGGCTGGCTGAGGCCCATTAACCGCAATAACAAGAAGACGTAGAAATACATTAGACATTGCACAGACACAGACTGCAATTCATTAGATTTATATTTTATTATCTGGTCCAAAGGAGTAAGACAAGTACCTTTTGGGGGACGGGAAACGAGGCTTAGAGAACTTCTGGTCGGGACATGGTTTTGAATTCGCATTATTGGACCTGTGGATTAAGATTTCTGTCACTACACAGTCGCAAAAACAACAATTGAGATACTTCATTTTCATACGTTTAACACACTTACATATGACCCACATCCACGGTGTCTCCTTTAGGCCTTCTGTTGTAGAAAAAAAAGAACATAATGTATGATAAATGAACTTGTGGGATATGCAAAAATCCATTACGTCAAAGCCAACATTATGTTTCAACTGTGAAAGGAGATTTTTTTTTAAAAGGGGGAAGTTATGTTACTTATCTTATTAGCAGAGGCTTATCTTACCTAGAAAATCTGCTCCAGACAGACCGCCTGCTTGAAAAAAAGAAGAACAGAAAGTATGTAAATGTTGTAGGGCATATAAATAAAAGCAAATATCAGCAATTACAGTGGAGGACGGGAAGTTACAGTGGGGTGTAAGGGAGAGTACAGAACTTATCACGGAAAATAAATTTAGCATTTAGAGAGATGAAGTTCCCCAAAAAGCTTCTTGCCTGTGACCAGAGTGAGATGGTTCTGAGCCACCAGAACGAATCCTGAAATGATCAGAGAACCAGAGAAACACGTTAAAAATTAAAAATGACTAGGACAACAGCATTCTTACCAGCTCTCCACAAACAAACCACTTTATTTTCTCACCTGCGAGACATCCTGGACAGTCGGTTCCACATGCTAAACATTACAACAACAAAAAAAGAAGAAAAAAACAACAAGGAGAAGAATTGAAAGTGTGTGATATCAGTGTAGCACCATGAACCAAATCTGCTTTGCAGCATTCTTACCTGCCTTCCTGACTTTGAAGCTCTGCAATGCGTTGCCTTGAGCAGAACGGAAACAATAAGACTTTATTATAAGGAGCACATACTTTGTGTGCAGGAGAATACATGTTCTCTTGCTCTTTCTCTGCATACCAGTTAGTGACAGTGCATTACTCACTTGTATTTTTTTGTCATAAAAATGCAGAGAACACCAAAGAGCACAGCAGTACCAAGTCCCACCGCTGTCGGAATGATGATGTGGTTATAGTTTTCTGTACCTGCAAACAGACACAATTTATGTCAGTGCGTTTCTTATTTATAACGACCAAAATATCCAGTATATTAACTTCAAAATAAAGGACATTCTCAGAATCTTCTAGTTTCTAGTCTTCTATTTTGATAAATATTATATCATTAGACATAAGGACATCTAAATAAAGAATATCCTCAAAATTCAACAACAGAGTGAAAAGATCTCACGTTTTATGTAGAGTGTCATTGCTGAAGAGGACGTCTTCCCTCCGTGAAATTCTGCTGTGCAGGTGATCTCACTGTGGTCATCCTTCTCACCAAGAATGAACGTCAGGGTCGATTGTACCTCCCATAGGCCGGCAGGAAGTTTTCTGTGGACCTCACTGACATCATCTGCAGTGCCCCTACTCCATTTCAGTTTAGGAGCATGGGAGGGACAGTCATGGGTGACTGAACAGGTGAGAGTGTAAGGGCGATCTTGAGTGGCTTTTTTTGGGTGAGTGAGTTCAGGTTTTGGAGCATCAGCTATAAATAAAAAAAGGCAGAGGTAAGGTAAGCAGTGAATGGTTGTAGCATAGAACCACGGATTCATGAAATCTTGGAAAATGGTGACTTACGGAGCATATTTAACCTGGCACAGTCCTCAACGAAGGAGAACTTTTCCTTGGGGGCTACATCAACCAATTCAACACGGAAACAAAAAGGGCCATTGTCATGATCGTGAATGTTACTAATTTCTAAGGTACAGTTGTCCTGACCTAGCTGCCCCAACAACTTTGTCCGGCCCTTAAATTTATCCATAACCTGCGTTTGGTCCTCAAAATAAACGCGTTGATTCCGATCGCTTTTAAGATGCCAGCTTGCTCTGATCTTGGATGTGGGCTGTTTATCATTGGGATGGGTGAACGAACAGGGTATCACAACACAGGATGAAATCAGGGCATCAAGTTCTTTGACAACACTGGCCGTCCATTCTCCACCAAACACGAGGCTGCTACTAGCTGAAAGAAAATTAAGGGAGAGACAAAGAAAGAAATAACTTCTAGGAGCTCTGTTTCATTAACTAGGGTGTATATATGAATGAGACTGGAAACAAAGAGGTGATATATTGTGTTACCTGCCAAGAGCAGACAGGACATCACCATCTTTCTCTCTTTGTCCATACTTCTCGGATGTATTGCTGGTGTAATGCACTGAAGTATGTTTTTAAAAAAAATTAACTAAATCAGAATAAAGATCATACAACTACCGGTACCTACATCTTCAACATGCAAATTACGTTGTTGAAGTGGAACTTCGTCACACACACTTCTATCTGATCTTCACAGTTTATTTACACAGCAAACTCTGGCATTGTTATAAGATATGCTCATCTAAAACAACACATTATACACTAGCCATAATTTAACTCTCCCAAATAGTAAAATCATTTCTTTCATAACTGTCTAATTATTCATTTCATATCCTCATGACTATTTTAAACAATATTTAAAACAATGATGATAAATAATAATTTCATTATTCCAGAGCCAAGACATATTAACTTTCAAACTTACATATTCTCCATAAATATTTGTTGTACCATAATCAAGTATAATTTAATAATAGTTAACAGGTTCTTACCTGATGACGTTATTAATCTGAGCTGTCGGTTTCTACTAAGAACACGTCCTGAAGAATTCTGCACGTAAGTTTGCAAAGATATGAACAGGCAACAGCAAAAACCACAAACCGAAGTGACTGCGTTTTCATGCCTTTGTGTGGGTGAAGTGAAAGCAGATGTTTTAGGGGCAGTAGCAGTAGTGCTAGTGATGTAGAAAGCAGGGGGTGGTCTCTTTTCTATGTGCGTAGTATGAGAGTTATAGAGAGTTATGAGAGTTATCAGTATCTGCCTGGTAGAGTTGTTTGATAGTCTGAAATTAGGTTTTCAAAGAACGATATAAAGTAAGTATTAAGTATCAGTATTAGTGATCTTTCAGTGTAGTCAGAAATGATCAGGCTGTGTATTGGCTCCAGACTCAGTTTTGAGAATGAATTTCAAATGTAAGGTTCATCACATAGACATCAAATGAGTAGTGAACAGAAAAAGAAAGAGGGAACCGAAAGTAGTTGGCTGAGCATAAATATAAATAGTATAAATATATGTCTTTGAGTGTGCTTGCTCCTTCATGGGAGAGGGGAGCGCTCCAGTTGAGGCAATCACGTGGTGTCTGCTGAAGGAACGTCATGTATCGCTCATTTACCTTAAAAGTCAACAGCCTGATATCAGCCCAGATATAACCGTGTTAAAAACGTAAAATGTCAAAAGGGTGCACAAAAGAATCGTGGAAAACCTCGTTGCTGAACCTTGTTTCTGAAGCCTCACCCCGTACAAACATGTTGAATTTCTAGTTAATAGTATCACCATTTTAACAAAATAACTACATAAAGTTACAAAAACTACAAAAGCACCCATGCCAGGAAACTCCATAGTTATATCTTAATATAATTTACTCTAGCCCTTTGCCTCATTCGTAATTATGATATTATTATGTTGTATTTTACTGTATTTTATTTCAACATTTCCAAATCTGCGTGCGATGCATATGCCAAAGTCCAGTTTTGTGTGCAACCGTTAACTTCTGTGGAGAGCAGATGTGTAACATGGAAAATTATTAAAGCCACACATGGTGAGACCTCGCTGGTTGTTATTTTATCTTATTGCTATTCTATCTTATAAGACTCCTCTCACCACCTCCCCATTTAATGCCATTAAAACACTTTAACTTAGCCACTGCTCCTGAATTCATCGTGCTGGAATAGAATCAAACAAAACTAAACAAAAAACAATTACATTAAAGTCACAACCTTCTGAAAAGTCAAAAGACAAAGGAGGGAGGATGGGATGAGGTCAGGTTTCTAACCTACTTGTCACACGAGAAATAAAAGGGGCTTTTCTTGTAGTCTTGTCTGCAGTGCTCTCTGTTGCCCACACAGTTCAGATCTTAACTCATATCTGGACACCAATTATAGCAGACAGCTGTGATCAGCCGTAAAATCAGGTAAGATTCTGATGACCAATATGCATAGAAATGATACTTTTATATGTTGTTAAGTAGGCACATTTGCTTTGAACATTTTATTTGGAGTGTTTCTGATGTATTTCTGGATACTTTGGTTCGATAAAAGCTCAGGGTATATATTTCTTCTTCTTTCTTTTCTTCTTTTTTTGTCCTAATTGTTTCTCAATCTAATTACATTTCTCTCGCTACCATGTGCACACAGTATGCCTAATTATTTTTCAGTCATCATTGGGTTGACCCTCTCCTAAACCCCCTCTGATGCGCATCATTCAGTAGTGTTAGGCGGGATTCATTTTTTCCTCCTAGGATGGTGAAGGCGTGACATAGTTGTTTGGTGGAGTAAGGAATTAGGAATGCTTCTCTCAAAATGCACAGCTGTGGGTTAGTATTTATTGCATGATTGCACGGCTTTCATAATGATCTGCACTCTTACATCTCTCTACATCTTACTGTGAAGCCAAACAGCAGAAGTCAAGTGACACACCCAAAAACAAGTGCTATAGACTTGTTTTTGCGTGCGCTATAAATATGCAAGAGCAGTCTTGCGTGTCACTGTTTGTAACTCATGGTTTATACAGTTTATAACATCTAATGCCGGATGTGATTTTTAAAAAAGGAAATCTGGGCTTAAATGAACACACTTTCCCCGCCACCACCAGTAGGAAAACAGTCTGTCTGTCCTGTCCTGTCTTCAGCTGTCTGCTCTCCTTTGCTCTCCTGTCTGCTCTCACAAATTGAATGCCGTCCAGAGTTACCAGGTAGGCCGAAAAGAGTGAATTCAGCCAGGTCTCTGCAATGCTACATCACTTTAGGGAGAGATCTTAGGCACGGTTTGTATTATTTAGATCTAGCTCTGCATCCCCGCCTCCTTCTCCTCACTTTGTATCACCATGATGTATAACAAACAATAATGTCAGTAGTGCCATATTTAAATACATATAAAAACACCTTAGTTTTACTTTTCAAATTACATTGTCATTTTCATCTGATTGGATGTTTTGTTGTTTATTTGTCTTTTTTTTCTCATTGTTTTCTTTCGTATATTTTTATTAACAGCAACATTGACAACACCAACAAAACATCCGAGAAGTATGGACAGAGCGACAAATATGATGATATTCTGTGCACTCTTGGCAGGTAACCAGTCCTGTCTCAAATACACACACAAAAAAAAAATCCCAAGCGCCTCCTAGAAGTTATTTCTTTCTTTGTCTCCCCCTGAACTTTCTTTCAGCTAGTAGCAGCCTCGTGTTTGGTGGAGAATGGACGGCCAGTGTTGTCAAAGAACTTGATGCCCTGGTTTCATCCTGTGTTGTGATACCCTGTTCGTTCACCCATCCCAATGATAAACAGCCCACATCCAAGATCAGAGCAAGCTGGCATCTTCAAGGCGATTGGAATCAACGCGTTTATTTTGAGGACCAAACGCAGGTTATGGATAAATTTAAGGGCCGGACAAAGTTGTTGGGGCAGCTAGGTCAGGACAACTGTACCTTAGAAATTAGTAACATTCGCGATCATGACAATGGCCCTTTCTGTTTCCGTGTTGAATTGGTTGATGTAGCCCCCAAGGAAAAGTTCTCCTTCGTTGAGGACTGTGCCAGGTTAAATATGCTCCGTAAGTCACCATTTTCCAAGATTTCATGAATCCGTGGTTCTGTGCTACAACCATTCACTGCTTACCTTATCTCTGCCTTTTTTTTATTTATAGCTGATGCTCCAAAACCTGAACTCACTCACCCAAAAAAAGCCACTCAAGATCGCCCTTACACTCTCACCTGTTCAGTCACCCACACCTGTCCCTCCCATGCTGCTAAACTGAAATGGAGTAGGGGCACTGCAGATGATGTCAGTGAGGTCCACAGAAAACTTCCTGCCGGCCTATGGGAGGTACAATCGACCCTGACGTTCATTCCTGGTGAGAAGGATGACCACAGTGAGATCACCTGCACAGCAGAATTTCACGGAGGGAGGACGTCCTCTTCAGCAATGACACTCTACATAAAACGTGAGATCTGTCTGTAATTTATAAGCTTAATTATTGCAGTGAAAGTCTTAATACTGGGAGTAGTCACCCACTGGATTTATTGACATGACAATGATATAATATACATCAAAATAGCCACATATAATATTCTAACAATAACTAGAAGATTCTGAGAATGTCCTTTATTTTGAAGTTAATATACTGGATATTTTGGTCGTTATAAATAAGAAACGCACTGACATAAATTGTCTGTTTGCAGGTACAGAAAACTATAACCACATCATCATTCCGACAGCAGTGGGACTTGGTACTGCTGTGCTCTTTGCGTTCTTCTGCATTTTCATGGTGAAAAAGTACAAGTGAGTTTATGACGGACTTCCATCATAGACAACTGTATCAGTCAGTAAGTTAAGAAGTTTGTTGTGTGCTTCAGAATAAAAGGTTATTTTTTCTGTCTTCTTAAGGCAACAAATTGCAGCACTCCAAAGTCAAGAAGGCAGGTTAGTAGAAACATACTACTGATCCGATTCAGTTTGTAGTGCAACATTGGTGTGTATTTTCTTATGACAATGTGATTCATGTATTTCTTTATTTATTGGTCACATTTAGTGTTTGGAACCGGCTTTCCAGAATGTCTCGCAGGTGAGAAATTTCTGATGTGCATATGCATGAGATGCAGATATACATTTTGTCCACAAAATATCTGAAATCTCTGAGAGTAAACAGGCTGTCAGTGATTAAAATGATATCCAGCCATGAACAGTTGAACTGACTGTAAGCCATTCGGATTAAAGTTGAGAGGCTTCTCATTGCTGATAATTAGTGATAACTGTAAACTGTCATGCACCAACACACCGCTGATCATTTCACACATCTTTGCAGGAGTATCATGTCTATTTGTGTTGTTGTTTTTGGTAAGATCTAGGTTTATATTTAACAATATCTTATATTCTGTTCTCCTTTTTTCTATGCTCTATTCAGGAACCAACAACACTGAGATGAGAAGTGGAAAAAACGACTTCACTGACTGACTTCATAAATGGTGTTGTTTATCAACTAAGAATAACTCGAAATGCATTTTTAAAATGCTGCGTTCAAACGTTTTTGGTGGGGTGGAAATTGTTTACATTGACCACATGGCAATTCACTGGTTGCACAATGTAGTGTGAGCAGAGGGGTTAAAGTGGGCTCAAATGATCCAGACCTGGCACTATTTACATACAAACTAACATACATTTAGGAATATCCTAATCTGGAGTTCCAGAAGCAGAGTGAGATAGAAGTAGTGCTGCCAATTTGTTGACTTTCTCATTAAATTTAGCATTTTTATTCATAAGAAGTGACTATAGTGACAAATTTAGCAACTTCAGATCAGGGAAAAGGTGATAAATATGTATTGTATTGTAATATCCATTCCCATACCTGCTCTATAGCTCTTTTGCCAAGTCCGCTGGGGTCTCTCCCTCTCCTGTTACACCATGCTTACTTACAGGCAGTGGTAGGTTTATTCAAAATAGTGTTTGGCAACATCTGACAACAGTTAGTGACTTTCGGAGCTAGTGCTAGTAGCATTAATTGCTCGAACTTGCTGCTCCTCACACCACACCAACCGCAAGGTTGCTAAATTCGTTGACGGTCCTTTTTTTAGAAATGTAAAGAAGGTCTGAAAAATTGCTAAATCTGGCAACAAAGTCGCCAAGGTGGCAACACTGGTCTGAATTAGTGAAACTTTGGGGTAAACCAATCTGAATGCAATCACTGCATTCTGGTTGCGGCACTACGTCCATTCAAACTTTGTACTGACAAGAAAAGATAATCAGATGTATGTTAATGCCAAGTGTATTTCCTCACCCCACTGTCTTACAAGTTATCAACTGATTGAAGTTCATTTCTGAATTAATTCAACACTAACAGTCAAATATAAATAATGTGATCAAATGTGTGCTTTTTTCTTTTGTATTTTCAGGTCATCAAAGAAACCAGAAGTCTGTTGGCTATCACAGTCTGCCACAGCTGATGGGGGCCTCTCTCTCACTCTTTGGTTGATCAGCTTGCTTTCATGATATTCATATATTAGCTTAAGGAAAATGAGATAAGCTTAATAGCAACTTTAAACAACAATAAAAGCATGGATATTTTACATGTCTAGTTTCATGAAAAGCACATTGTACATCTGTCTGATGTAGAAGACAGTAAAGAAGTGCCTAATTATTGTTTGCTTGTTTAATTTTGTTCAATTTACATCTTTTATTATCTGTTTAGCGTCACCTCTGCTGCGTCTGTAAACCATGTGAAAATCTAAATAAAGAGACATTGACTAATGTGGCAAATTATTATTACTTTGTATTCACTTTGGTTTGTTCTGTCACCACACAAGATTAGTTTAGTCTACCAGGAAAGCTTTATTCACCATCAGCTGGTGAATGAAGCAAAGTGGTGCACAAGGTGCAAAGCGGTTATATGAATGAAAAGTACCACTGCTGGCTCATCCCAGATACATTCAGTGACACATGAACATCATATTATACATTCATTTATACATTAATGCAGTGCTTCTCAAATTCTTTCTAGCATGCGTCACTTCTAAAACTGAAACCGAAACCCACAAGTTTTTATCAAACATTAGTAGAAGTAACTAATAAAAAGGATGAATTTTAGGGGTATAAAGAGAGGCGGACTGGCCATCTTTGTGATCTGGAGAATCACAGAACGGCCGGTACCCCAGGACGGCCTGCGGCCCACCATCAGGGTCGGACTGGCCTACCGGGGTACCAGGAGTTTTTTCCCGGTGGGTCAGTGGGCCGGCCCAGTACTGCGTGCTTCTGCAAGTGACGCGCTGACGTTACATTTTTCTTCAGTCTATGAGGGAGAAGAGTGACCAATGAATGCTAGTGACGAGCATTAAAAGAAAGAAAGAAAAAGTAAAAGAAAAACCAGTCCGACGCCCACCTGGGCCTCACCAAGTCATATTCTCGGCACGAACCAACACGTCCGGTCGGGTTGGGCCGTCCATGCTTATTTATTAGGAGCCCCCCCCAAAAAAAAACAAAACAAAAGAACGAGCAGCCCAGTCCAGAGAGCAGAGGGACAGAGAGAGACAGCACAGCAACAGGTATGTGTGTATGTATGTAGGCTACATACTGTAAAGGGTAGGCTAATATATTCTATAATCATAGTTAGCTGAAAATCTCAGGACATGTGTAAAGCTCAAGCATGTGGCTGTCTCTTTTCATATTTAATATGTGACAGTACAGCTGTCAAGGCACACATGAGACCAGGGCAGAAGTGGTGGAAGAACAAAGTGTGGCCTAAGAGGTCCATGGTGAAGCGGACACGCCCTTGAAAGGCTGGTCCAGGCCAAAAGACTTTTAAAAATGAGTTTTGTTTTTGCTCTGCAGCCTCAGCTCCCCACTAGACCAAGTTCATACACGCCAGCCATTCTTGCCGTTAAAATGACAGGAACCTCAGTCAGTACTAAATCTGCTTTTTTTTTTTTTTTTTTTTAATCTGAAGCAATGTTGTCTTTTCCCTCTATTTTCTCCTCGGAGTACCCCAGAATGCCTCATTTATGTGTTAAAAATCACATTTTGTTTTCTGGGGGAGTGCCCACAGACCCCCCTACAGTAGCCTACTTTAGTTCTCAAATATGGTGTGTTTGAGTGAGTGAATGACAGAGAGAGCGAGACCTGGGTCTACGTGCCCGGGAGGGGAATGTTAGTCAAGTGGGTAGCTGTAATGTGATTATATTATCTGTCTAGTTTGCTAACTTTTAGCATAACACATTTAGGCTAGTTTGGCTGTAAAAACATCAGTATTGTGTATGGACTAGGGCCAGACAGCACTCAGTGGCATTAGCCAACACTGCCAGTATCCGCCACCATCATCCGCTGCCCTGGCCCAAGTGGGCCATTCAGGTACTAAATCCCACTTTTTTACCCCAGTCCGCCCCTGTTTAGATCTAGCTAACAATAATGTCAGTAGTGCCATATTTAAATACGTATAAAAACACCTTAGTTTTACTTTAAAAATTATATTGTCATTTTCATTTGATATTGAATGTTTTGTTGTTTTTTTTAATCATTTTTTTCTCGTTTTTTTCTTTCCTTTATTTTTATTAACAGCAACATTCGACAACATCCGAGAAGTATGGACAGAGCGACAAATATGATGATATTCTGTGCACTCTTGGCAGGTAACCAGTCCTGTCTCAAATACCCTCTACTAAAAAAACAAAACAAAATAAATTTAAAAAATCCCAAACGCCTCCTAGAAGTTATTTCTTTCTTTGTCTCTCCCTTAATTTTCTTTCAGCTAGTAGCAGCCTCGTGTTTGGTGTTGAATGGACGGCCAGTGTTGTCAAAGAACTTGATGCCCTGATTTCATCCTGTGTTGTGATACCCTGTTCGTTCACCCATCCCAATGATAAACAGCCCACATCCAAGATCAGAGCAAGCTGGCATCTTCAAGGTGATTGGAAACAATGCGTTTATTTAGAGGACCAAACGCAGGTTATGGAAAAATTTAGGGGCCGGACAAAGTTGTTGGGGCAGCTAGGTCAGGACAACTGTACCTTAGAAATTAGTAACATTCGCGATCATGACAATGGCCCTTTCTGTTTCCGTGTTGAATTGGTTGATGTAGCCCCCAAGGAAAAGTTCTCCTTCGTTGAGGACTGTGCCAGGTTAAATATGCTCCGTAAGTCACCATTTTCCAAGATTTCATGAATCCGTGGTTCTGTGCTACAACCATTCACTGCTTACCTTATCTCTGCCTTTTTTATTTATAGCTGATGCTCCAAAACCTGAACTCACTCACCCAAAAAAAGCCACTCAAGATCGCCCTTACACTCTCACCTGTTCAGTCACCCACACCTGTCCCTCCCATGCTGCTAAACTGAAATGGAGTAGGGGCACTGTAGATGATGTCAGTGAGGTCCACAGAAAACTTCCTGCCGGCCTATGGGAGGTACAATCGACCCTGACGTTCATTCCTGGTGAGAAGGATGACCACAGTGAGATCACCTGCACAGCAGAATTTCACGGAGGGAGGACGTCCTCTTCAGCAATGACACTCTACATAAAACGTGAGATCTGTCTGTAATTTATAAGCTTAATTATTGCAGTGAAAGTCTTAATATTGGGAGTAGTCACCCACTGGATTTATTGACATGACAATGATATAATATATATCAAAATAGCCACATATAATATTCTAACAATAACTAGAAGATTCTGAGAATGTCCTTTATTTTGAAGTTAATATACTGGATATTTTGGTCGTTATAAATAAGAAACGCACTGACATAAATTGTCTGTTTGCAGGTACAGAAAACTATAACCACATCATCATTCCGACAGCAGTGGGACTTGGTACTGCTGTGCTCTTTGCGTTCTTCTGCATTTTCATGGTGAAAAAGTACAAGTGATTTTATGACGGACTTCCATCATAGACAACTGTATCAGTCAGTAAGTTAAGAAGTTTGTTGTGTGCTTCAGAATAAAAGGTTATTTTTTCTGTCTTCTTAAGGCAACAAATTGCAGCACTCCAAAGTCAAGAAGGCAGGTTAGTAGAAACATACTTTTGATCCGATTCAGTTTGTAGTGCAACATTGGTGTGTATTTTCTTATGACAATGTGATTCGTGTATTTCTTTATTTATTGGTCACATTTAGTGTTTGGAACTGGCTTTCCAGAATGTCTCGCAGGTGAGAAATTTCTGATGTGCATATGCATGAGATGCAGATATACATTTTGTCCACAAAATATCTGAAATCTCTGAGAGTAAACAGGCTGTCAGTGATTAAAATGATATCCAGCCATGAACAGTTGAACTGACTGTAAGCCATTCGGATTAAAGTTGAGAGGCTTCTCATTGCTGATAATTTAGTGATAACTGTAAACTGTCATGCACCAACACACCGCTGATCATTTCACACATCTTTGCAGGAGTATCATGTCTATTTGTGTTGTTGTTTTTGGTAAGATCTAGGTTTATATTTAACAATATCTTATATTCTGTTCTCCTTTTTCTATGCTCTATTCAGGAACCAACAACACTGAGATGAGAAGTGGAAAAAACGACTTCACTGACTGACTTCATAAATGGTGTTGTTTATCAACTAAGAATAACTCGAAATGCATTTTTAAAATGCTGCGTTCAAACGTTTTTGGTGGGGTGGAAATTGTTTACATTGACCACATGGCAATTCACTGGTTGCACAATGTAGTGTGAGCAGAGGGGTTAAAGTGGGCTCAAATGATCCAGACCTGGCACTATTTACATACAAACTAACATACATTTAGGAATATCCTAATCTGGAGTTCCAGAAGCAGAGTGAGATAGAAGTAGTGCTGCCAATTTGTTGACTTTCTCATTAAATTTAGCATTTTTATTCATAAGAAGTGACTATAGTGACAAATTTAGCAACTTCAGATCAGGGAAAAGGTGATAAATATGTATTGTATTGTAATATCCATTCCCATACCTGCTCTATAGCTCTTTTGCCAAGTCCGCTGGGGTCTCTCCCTCTCCTGTTACACCATGCTTACTCACAGGCAGTGGTAGGTTTATTCAAAATAGTGTTTGGCAACATCTGACAACAGTTAGTGACTTTCGGAGCTAGTGCTAGTAGCATTAATTGCTCGAACTTGCTGCTCCTCACACCACACCAACCGCAAGGTTGCTAAATTCGTTGCCGGTCCTTTTTTTAGAAATGTAAAGAAGGTCTGAAAAATTGCTAAATCTGGCAACAAAGTCGCCAAGGTGGCAACACTGGTCTGAATTAGTGAAACCAATCTGAACGCAATCACTGCATTCTGGTTGCGGCACTACGTTCATTCAAACTTTGTACTGACAAGAAAAGATAATCAGATGTATGTTAATGCCAAGTGTATTTCCTCACCCCACTGTCTTGCAAGTTATCAACTGATTGAAGTTCATTTCTGAATTAATTCAACACTAACAGTCAAATATAAATAATGTGATCAAATGTGTGCTTTTTTCTTTTGTATTTTCAGGTCATCAAAGAAACCAGAAGTCTGTTGGCTATCACAGTCTGCCACAGCTGATGGGGGCCTCTCTCTCACTCTTTGGTTGATCAGCTTGCTTTCATGATATTCATATATTAGCTTAAGGAAAATGAGATAAGCTTAATAGCAACTTTAAACAACAATAAAAGCATGGATATTTTACATGTCTAGTTTCATGAAAAGCACATTGTACATCTGTCTGATGTAGAAGACAGTAAAGAAGTGCCTAATTATTGTTTGCTTGTTTTATTTTGTTCAATTTACATCTTTTATTATCTGTTTAGCGTCACCTCTGCTGCGTCTGTACACCATGTGAAAATCTTAATAAAGAGACATTGACTAATGTGGCAAATTATTGTTACTTTGTATTCACTTTGGTTTGTTCTGTCACCACACAAGATTAGTTTAGTCTACCAGGAAAGCTTTATTCACCATCAGCTGACTTGTGATACATTTGGTTCTTTTTAAATGACCTACAGTGCATGGCACAAATACGTGTAGGGCATGTCCAACTCCACTTTTACCAGTTAAACAGCACAAAGTGGTGCACAAGGTTCAAAGGGGTTATATTTATGAAAAGTACCACTGCTGGCTCATCCCAGATACATTCAGTGACACATGAACATCATATTATACATTCATTTATACATTAATGCAGTGCTTCTCAATTTTTTTCTGGCATGCTTCACTTCTGAAACTGAAACCCACAAGTTTTTATCATTGCTAGAAGTAACTAATAAAAAGGAGAAGTAACTAATAAAAAGGATGAATAGGGATATAAAGGTCAAGAGACACAGTAGCTGCAGAAACCACTCGGCTCACTATAAAACAACTTTACTTTCAGCACATTCATACCTTGTACGCATCTCTTTATGTGTAGTGCTATATTATTGCCACTCCTAGTTTGACAAAAAAACAAAACAAAAAAAAACCTCACAATCACAAATATGCCTGTCCCATCTACAACTCAACCCAACATTTGACTGCATATGAACAAATGCATGGATGTTTAACTGTTATTGAGAAGCAAAGCTATGTGTCATTGTGTGTATAACAAGAGACAAACCCATGGGTGCACAGATGAGCACAAGTACATTTGCTTCTGACACAAGAAAGGTGTGAAAATGAGTTGTTGACTGTGTGCGGACAGAAACTAACAATGACATTTGCGCTGTGTGCCACATAACACCAGTTGTAAGACAGCGCTGTTTTCTCATGTGTAATTATATCCAGCGTGTGAAAACATGCTTCCTTCTACTGTGAATGTGTGATTTCTGATAATGATTACTGACCGTTTAGAAACTTGAGCACCAAACCTAACAGAGTTCTATCTCAATCTCAATTAAAAACAAAATGTTCATAAAAATGTCAATACCAAAACATTTATTCATACTGATTTATGATTGCTATAGATATTCATAATTTCAGATGCATCATAACTTAAAGTGGCTGGTGGATTCTCTTGACTAGTTGACTATGCTTACACACACCTCAAGAATCAGCTGTAGTAAGGATTCATAGATTGCTATAACAGTTCATGTAAATTATCAATATAATCATTCATGGCTCATTTTTTTGTTAATGTTAAGTAAGGTACAAAGTATTTTATGTATTTATAGCACTTATGCTACATCACATGTGATTATTATACAAGAAGTCAAAATGGTATACAACCTATAGGGGGAAAATGGTAGGCTGCAGCAGATTGAAAATAGACACATTGTGCAGCGTGCCTAAGAGAAACATTGAGCTCTCCTATCTGACTGCTGTAAAGAACTGAAAGTGGTTAAACCCCAAAATAGTGTCAACTTTGGCCCTGGAGGAAAACACAGCATCCCCTGTGCTTGAAATCTACAGTCTGACAGCGGAACAGAAAGTTTTTTACCTTTAGATTTCATTACTAAAGCATAGATGTAGCATAGATTCAGCATGAAAATACACCCTAGGGTTTATCATTTCCACCTAACAACACCTATAATAACTGTTGTGTAGTCATAAAGCATTATGAATGCATTATAATTCCCCATAAGTAACTTCTGTCATCACAGAAAGTATTACATCATTTTTCTTTTCATTCCATTTTATTCATTTGTTTCTTTGTACACAACATTTTGACTTGTGACCGAACACACTGTGTATTGGTTGATCGGTAATGCATTCCGATAGTATGAAAACAGTTTCTGTTTAGAAACTAACACTTGTGCTGTGCTGTGAGTGCAGTAGATAGGACTTGTTTTTTTTCAGGCGTAATTATAACCAACCTGTGACACGCTCTGCCTTCTAGTGTGAATGATAGCTGATGACCAACCGTTTAGAAACCTTAGCAGCATACCTAGTTAGTCAGACAGTCACAATGTGTTATAAGCTCACACTTGATACCTTCTCATTTAATGGTTTTCTTTTATTTTCATGGCTATTTACATTGTAAATTCTCAATCAAAGTTATGAATGAACATATATGGGCTTAACACGTAACAGACTGTCCTTTCTCTTTACTTAGCTGATTGGTTCTTGCTATAATATGAATTCTAAGAGTTGAAAAACATAGAGCTGTCAGCTGTGTACCAACCTGACTTCTGCACAATACATCTGATGGTCCCAACCCGATTAAGAAGGCAAGATATTCCACAAATTAACTCTGACAATGCACGCCTGTGAAGTGAAAACCATTTCAGGTGACTACATCATGAAGCTCATTAAGAGAAGGCCAAGGGTTTGTAGGGCTGTCAACAAAGCAAAGGGTGGCTACATTGAATAATCAAAAATATAAAACATGTTTTGAGTAATTTCACACTTTTTTGATGACCACATAATTCCATGTGTTCATTCATAGTTTTGACACATTCAGTGAGAATCTGCAATGTAAATAGTCATGAAAATAAAGAAATATATGCTTCATAACTGTCTGACTGGTAATACCTTTGTCCTACACAGCGGGGAGTAGTTTTAACAATCTTCACTCTGTGTACTTTGAGTGAGTACTACACTCTTTATAACTTTTATAAATATTCAACATGGTAAGATTGTGTAGTAAAAATGTATAGCTCATTAACCAGACATGACCAGACCTTTTTTGGACAGTGAGTTTGATGAAGAAGTGCTGCCGTTTTTTTATAAACTGGCCGCACACTGCTCATTTAGTCATGTCAGCCAGATGATGGCACTTCAACACTGTTTAAGAGAAGCTGAAGTCACTGACGATTGTAAGTGACATACTGAATAACTGATGACTCAAAAAAGTGTTTGTGTCATTGTTACATCTTTAATAGTGATTACATTTCCAAAACAGTCATTTATATGTATCAACTTGGTTACAATGCAGCATTGGCAATGCATTTTTGTGTGTACCGAGTACGTGCATCAAGTATCAAAATGAGTGATTTTATTTATGAACATTAAGCTTTAGATTTGGAAGTTCTAGAGGTGATAATAGTGATAATAAACAAATGTGTCAACACAATGTAAAATGTGTCATATAAAGTGACAGTGGCAGCTGAAATATTCTGTAAAACTGACGCCTCGTTTTCTTACAAAGATTTAAATGCTGCCTATGTGGCAATGTCTATGTGAAGCTGTCTATCTTTCTATTAGTTTCATTTGTGCTCTTCTGTGAATTCAGAAACAGAACAAGAAAACACTTATACTTAATGTTGTACACTCCTACTATATTTTATATTACAGTTAGTACGCATACAACACAGAAATGAAACCTGGATCAAAAAATGTAAATGAAACACTGTTCATTAAGAACTTACAAGACAAGACACGACGACCCGCATGAAGTCTTTGATTGTGTGTGTGATTAAAAGGAATTTCCCAGTCACTGATTAACTACTGGTGAATACAAACCAATTGTAAGACGCATTAATCAGCAGTGATTAACTTATATTGTTCCTGCTGTCTTTAATCTCATCCAGAGAGATACAAACGATTCTTCCTTTGATGGCAGACGAGATCAGCCTTTCAACCGACTGTCTTTAAAATGGAGTAACCTGAGCTCCTGTCATTAAGCATTGGAACTTCGGCGAGGAGGGACATCACTAACCAGGTAAAAAAAAAAATCTGTGTGGACTCTTTATGTGTATAGTTTGATTTCTGACATATGTTTGATAAATAATCTTTGTTGTTTGATTTTTTTTTTTTGGTTCGCAGGTTTGCAAACTTCAGTGACATTTCCTATTATGGGTAACTCAGCATCTACTGGCTTCATTACTCCCACTCCAAAGAAACTGTCTTGGGGACGCCAGAAAGAGGACACAATCAAGCTGGATGACTTATTGACCCAGTATGAGGATGATCTCTGGGGAGTTAAAAGGAAGAGTTCTGTGAAAAAGATCCACCTCACCCGCGGCATCTGTTACGTTAACCTGGCAGCCCACGAGAGCGTCAGTTTTTACCCAAATAGAGGAGAAATGGTGAACCCTGCTTTTGTTGGAGATCAGGGCCCATGAATGACTGTGGACGGTTAATTCTATGCAACAGCTCAGCAAGAAGATGTTCTCAGTTGTGATGTTTGAAGGGGTGACCCCAAAATGCCCCTGTAACGCCACCGTCAGCAGGTCTTCCTTGTTGGCCCCTGCTGTGACATTTATCTCACTCACCATTTGACTGCATGTGTGAACTTGTGAAGAGGAAGTGGTGGGTCAGTGAAAATGAACGCCCTTTTTTTGTGGACCCAAAAAAACACGCTAACACGTTTCCTGTATTTATATTTGCATGATGTGAATTGTGTTCAGATCTTAGCACAAACGTGATCTCAATAGCTGGGGCATACGCTGAGAATAGGATATCTTGATTTCACATCGCTGCACCTGTGATACACAAAGTGTGAGGAAAAGTAAATGTAAATTTCTTGCTAGAAAATTCTCTAATCACAAATAGGAGCTGGTTGAAGGGAATGCTTTGTGTTAACACTTGACCAAAGTAATGTCATTGCTTTTGATCAGCACTTCCTGTTCAGGAAAATGTTTCATCTCTGTGTAACATGGATCGTTGTTGTCAAAGTGTTTTCTTTGAAGAGAATACAGTTTGGAACATGTAAGCAAGCTCGATGGACAAATACAACCTTCAACCTTTGAGCTAATTCTTGTTTCTTGATTCATTTTTAAAGTGAGCTGGTTTGCGGTTCTCATACCTTAAGTGAACATGTGGCGACAGTTTGTGGTCTTCTCTGAAGTCACTCCTGTTTCAGATGTATGTCAGGAAAAAGAACAAATTCACACGCAGCCCGTGCAAGTAATAAACTAGAACATATAAGCAAATGACACTAAGCAAATGAACCTAGAGTAGGGTTGTGCCAATGAACGGCACATTAGCAGTGTTTAAAGTACTAAATACCGCAGTAGAGTACTAGTAATATTCTGTGAAAAGATGGTAAGGGTGATCCTTTGGTGATCCAGTGACGATTAATTAGGGCTGGAGTGGGGCCACTTTTCAGCCCGAGAGTTTCAGGCCCAAGACCGGCCCATTTTTTCCATGGTGGTAGAAATTGAATACATGAAGCAACAGTTCAGCTCTTATTATCATGTAGTTTTTATTTTTGCCATGGTTCAACAAATTGAAATTATGATTCACTTAAGTCTGAGCAGCTGACACACCTGCCTACATATATACCTTCTCATTTAATGGTTTTCCTTTATTTTCATGGCTATTTACATTGCAAATTCTCAATGGTGACATCAAAGTTATGAATGAACATATATGGACATCATATAGGTTTGTCATGTACTGCTGTCACACACTGCTCTTTCTGACATTAAATAACTTTAATTCATGTTGTTTACTCTGTTATCCTCTCTACCTGTCAGTCATGGCCTCCTCGTGGCCAATCATCATCTGTTTCAGTGGGGGACAGACTTATCTGCTGCTCAGAGGCTACAAAAAATGTTATCAATATTTGCATCGAGTCTGTGAATCGCCATGCACTGGGTGATACAAACGGATAATATTTTAATTGATATATTTGACTTGTGAATAGGTTGACACTTCTACAAGGTTCAATATTAGACCAATAATCAAGCTGCTAATCATTAAGCCTGTATCTCTCTGTACCAGTTGTCACTAGTGTCTGTCCTCAGCTCGGCACATTTGGCAGCCTCCTCCTCCTCCTCCAGGGCCTTTGTTCTTTTTAACCGGGCCCTTTTAGCCCCTCTTTGGCCTATTTCTATCATCCTCTTCCTCTACTCACTATTGTAGGGCCGGCAGCTGGCTACCTGTTCACTATCTGAGAAAACTTTTTTAGAAAAGACGGGCTATGTGGACCCAACCAACTCTATCTGGGAGGGGGGAACGCCCTCACATGGTACAACCCATGCACAGGCTGCGCTGTAAGGTAGATCATGCGGAAAGTGTGTACTTAAAAAGAAACTAGACGTGACAAAAATCAAGATTTATTTCCTCGACCGGCCCAAAAGGGAAGTGAAAGTGCATTCTCCCGACAACCCACCCCGACCCTGAGGTAAAGTAAATGTCATTTTCCTGCTAGAAAAAATGCTAAAAAAGAAAAAAAAAAGAAAAGCTCTGAAAAGAAAATGATTTCCTCTGCATTAGGTGAACTTCTCAAATATGAATTGATTGAAATAAATGCTTTATGCAAACAGTTGACCAAAGCAAAGTCTAAAGTGTGCAGCTTCTATAGACTTTTCAGTTTACATGTTATTGCTTTTGATTCAGGAGCACTTTCTGTTCAGGAAAATGTTTCATTTTCGTTGTTGTCAAGGTAGTTTAAAGTCTAAAGCTAAAACTTCTGCTTCTTGATCCATGTTTAAAGTGAGCTGGTTTGAGGTTCTCATACTGTAAGTGGACCTGGCAACAGTTTGTGGTCTTCTGTGAAAGTCACTCCTGTTTCAGTTGTCTATCAGGGGAGAAAAAAAATCAGATTCACACGCAGCCTGTGCAAGTAATAAACTAGAATAGAATATATAAGCAGATGAATCCATAATGTTAACACACACTTCTGTTGATGTGTTTTAATTGCCATTAAAGGTAACTACGCTCATTTAACTAAGAGTAAGGTTAGGTTAACCACCAGTCCATTAGCAGTATTTAAAGTACTAATACGACCCAAATATCAAATAAACAATGGCAATGAGCTCAAGGAGTCTATGTTTCATAAAGTGCTTAACACGCCTTACATAAATAAAATTGCAGAAGTGCTGTTGACTAAAATAAATCAAATTCCTGAATATCTGAAGAAGGAAGTGGGAGCAGCAGGATCGTATCCTCTGTGATAAAGTAAAGGGATGCATGACAGAAATGAAAGTTAAAACAAAATGTTTTTATGTTTTATGACAGTAAAACCTAAAAATATATACGACATGTGACAATAGTTCAGGACAACACAAGACAAAGCTGAAGAAGAGAATAAATGATGATTAATACAATATACTTCCCCAATATTAGGCCGCAGGTTTTGTGTGAAACATAGTGTGTGTGGCTGTATTAAAAGTGGAATGGAAACTAGGCATGTCACTTAACAGGAGGAAATGACAGCGGCACACCACAAGCCAGAAAATATTTGTCATTTCATTTGCAGGTCTGACCCTCAGAGGACGGGATGAATTCTTTGAAATGGACGTTGTTTTTTGTGTGCCTTTGCTTCAAAGGTGTGTTGCATTCTCTCATAGTCAGATTGTTTTATTTTATCTCTCGACTCTCCTCTGTTCTCCAGTCACATTTTCCCTCTATTTTATTACAGTTTCTCAAACCGAAGCCTCATCTTGGACAGCTAAGGTGCCATCCTCAGTGAAAGGTCTCATTGGATCTTGTGTGGTCATCCCCTGTTCATATGACTACCCAAATCCTGGCAACACGCTCACTGGATTTACTGGCATTTGGACTGAAGTGAGCACATCTCAGGTCATCTATCACCCAGAGGTGTCCAAAATCGAAGGTCCTTATCGGCAACGGACAGAGCTGTTGGGAGACATCAGTCAAAAGAACTGTTCACTGAAGATTGATCCTCTTAAATCAAGTGACCACGGGCCTTTTGTTTTCAGGATTGAAATTAAGGACTATAACAGATTTTCCTATTTAACGAACAAAGTCACCATTACAACGAACAGTAAGTAAAATGAATAACTTTCAACTTTTCAACAAAACTTTCATCTTTACCAGCAAGTTAATGCCGATATATTTTTTAGAAGTCTCTTTCTAATCCCAGATGTTTTCTCGTCAACATTTCTAAAATGATTAAGAAATGTGTCCTGACACCGGTCATTTGTGCTGATCCAGAGTTAGTCAGAAAAAAATATTAGTTTTTTTTGTTTGTTTCTTCCCTCGTGTTATTGACTTACTTTTTATACTTAAGAAATTTCATTTTGTTTTATTACATTTCTACAAACCCACCAATACTGTAAAACGATATGACACTGTTATAACACTGAACGAACTGCTCTATCAAGGCAAGTTTCAACTATCAATAACTACGCTCAGTTCCTTATTTGTGCTAACTGGTTCTTTTCGCTCCAAATAGCCTGTGGAAAGACACATGACTTTTAGAAGTCAACAGATTTTATCTGCCATAAATATAAAAAAATGTAATATATATGTATATTTTAAATTATACTATTGAACAAAGAGTACAAAGTTTGAAAAGACATTTCAAAAGACTAAATGCCCTCCTTTAACATATTCTTGTTGTTACAGATGCACCAGATCCAGTCAGTTTCTCTGTGAAGGAGGAGGTAAAGGCGGGTGAAGCCGTTTCTGCATCCTGCTCTGTAACTCACTCCTGCCCTGCCGTTCCTCCCACCTTCACCTGGAGTCACTCTGAGAAAGCGCATGTCCAACATCAGCTGCTTGAAGGTGGCCAGTGGAAAACAACATCTACCCTGAGTTTTCACCCTACCAGCGCTGATCACAACAAGCCTTTAAATTGCAGTGTAACATACAGTGGAGGGCAGACACAACACAAGTCCATGAAACTCAGAGTAAAATGTAAGTATATAAGATATAAGCAGATGCTACTGTGAGTAATACTTACTACTTTTTTTTTACGTATAGAAGTATTTCACAATTTAAAAATGTCACTTTCCTGTTTCTATCAAAATAAAAGCTCAAAAAGCAGGAAGATAGGCAGAAATTTTAGGGTGATCATATGTAATATAACCCAAACTCTTTCACTAGTATATATTATTTTTAAAGGTCTTAAACCAAGGTTAGTCAGGGTCAGAGGATTTACAGTCATCACGTATTCATCTGTCTTGTTTTGCTGCCCTTTATATTGGATGAACTGTAGTTATTTTGTTATTGTTTTGTTATTTTGTCCATTTCTTATTGCTTTTTAGCCATGCTAGCAGTCAGTCAGTCAGTCTGTCGGTCAGTCTTGTTGTGGAGAAATTGCTGTAGCCAAAGGTCAGTGGTGAGGTCAGGAAGAAAGAAAGTGTTCAGGAGCCTCTGATGTCATGTGCTGTATTATTTATTAACACTTGGCCAAGGAGAATTAGAGACATTCTCATAAAGCATCAGAAGTGCCTGAGTCGGTCTCGCATTCTGCCCAACTCATGCTGGTGGATAGACTTTAAACCCCGAGATAACATCACAAACACTATACGCCCCGAATTAGGTAAAAGAGAATGCTTTTACCAAGGATGGTGTCTTCGTCAACATGATTAAGTCTGGAGACACAGATGCCTGTTGAGATAGGATGGCACCTGCTACTGCCAGTCAAAGACAAACAAGTAATACTGCTGAGGACCTCAAATATGTCTGTATTTTTGTGCTTTTGTTATATTCCATTTAAAAGTATGTATGTGTCACTCAGAACACTACAAGAATAGAAAATTCCATAACAAGTCTGTCTGTCTGTCTGTCTGACATTCACGTCTCCGTGAGGATCAATTGTAATAACCTTGGTGACCCCCTGAAGTTTCCTTTAGGGCAATCATCTGGTCCAAAGTTCAAATCATCTGATGATTTGGTTCATGACCAAATTAATTAACACTTCAACCATCAGTCTCAGGTTATTGTGAGGACATTTTATGTCCCACACAGGGTCAAGCACATGCCTTGAGGTCGCTGTAGGGACAGTGTTAAATCTTAGATTGTTAGGGGCACACTGACTTCTTTTCTTGAGATACAGCTTAGCAGCGTTAGCAGTGTATACACTTGCTACACGATGCTAACGATTTAGCATTTAATATCTCAAAGCACAGCTGCAACTCTTTAAAGCCTCACAGGCTGTAGCCTCTTATTATCCTGCTTGTTTATGCGCAGCGACACCAGCTCAGCTTTGAGTTTGTAAAAGAGTGACATTGTGTTGTGAATTATATGTTTCCGTGCAGACGCGCCGCTAAATGTGAAGGTTCAATACAAGTCAGATGTAAAGGAAGGAGAATTTGTGCGGCTGAAATGCTCCAGTGATGCTCACCCTCCAGCCGGCAGCTATGAGTGGCACAACGAAACTGGTGCTAAACTGCATCAGGGAAACGTCTTCGAACTAAATGTCTCCAGACACCACACAGGAGGCCTGTACTGTACTGCCAACAATACAGAGGGACAAGGCAAATCAGAACCTGTGCAGTTCAATGTGTCATGTAAGTAAACAATGAAACAACATACGTAATATGTTGAAATTTTGTTGACAATATGTGATGTAATAAAAGTATGGCTTAATCATACTTGTAACTACATTTACTGTCGTTACAGATGCCCCTGAGGTTAATTCCACATCTTCCTGTTCCGTAAATGGAGATTTGGTGAAGTGTACGTGCATTGTGGCGTCCAAGCCTCCCAGCATGATTCACTTTTTGCTTTCTGACAAAATCCTGCCAAGCACCAAGACAGAGAAAAATGGCTCTTTTACCATCGGGACGCTGCAGGCAGAGTTTGGATCCTATACATTTGTCATGTGTCTGGCGAACAACACACAGGGCAATGCCACTCTCATGTTACCTGTGAACAGTAAGGAAGTTTTTATAATTTGCAGAACGCATGACAAATGCATGACATGTGGATCCTTGTATGTTCAGGTGGTTCATGTTTTCATTTGAAGCCAAAATCAAAAAAGTCTTAAACCAAAAGCATTGTCAGAATCAGAAAACGAAACATTTGAAAACGTCAATTCAACAAGGGGTCAAAACAGCATTTTTTGCTACTTCCTTTTTTCATATCTCCTTTTCCAAGAATACAAAAAAAGACAGGTAGGTGACATGGACGTTAATGTAAATATATCAAAACAAAAGCATACAATGGCCAGTCTATAAAAGTGTTTTACATCATGAAGTAAAGGATCTGCCCGAACATACACAGATCATAGAACTGTTAGCACGAATTGTATAGTAAGAAAGAGAAAGAGACACAGGTTTTCTGTTTGGACAGGTAACATGCAGATTCTTTATATCATCATCGGCGTTGGAGCGTGTGTGACTTTACTGATCATTTTAATGGCAGTGGGAGTTGTTAAAAAATGGTAAGTTGCTATTTTAAATGTTTCCTGTCACTGAAAGTAACAGGAAACATTTAAAATTTCAGTTTTTCTCTTTAGTTGTGCAAACTATACTAATCAAACCTGAGAATCTATAACACTAACACACTAAGTATGTACACTTTTATGTGTGTAGAAATCGTAGAGATGCAGAAACCCAGGTTGCAATTTTTTATCGAGTACAATAGCCTGTGTTCATTGTTTGCATCATTGGGTTTCAGGAGTAATGCAAAGTGCCAATTGTTTTGGGGGTTTTTCAAGGTCTTAAATTATAAACTATTGTTCTTCAAGTAGGGGGAGATCTAGAGATGCACCCCCACTGCACATGAGCACCACGGTGGGGCGCAAAGCTGTGGAGCTCCCTGACTATGCTGTAACAAAAAGGTATTAATGACTCACATTAATTGAAGCTAAAGTTTCCCTCATGATGTCAAATGTAATTGCACAGTCTTTGTGTGCTTATGTGGTAAATTTGATTGTGGTGAAATGTCCTCTGTAAGTTTCTGCATTCTGTCCTCAGAATAGAGCAGTATGATGATGACGCACACTGGTCTGCAGTTTATATCAATGACACCAATGCTGCTGTATATGGCAACATAGAGGTAAGTTTTGTTCATTTATTAATTATTTACACGCACAGAGAACAAAGTGATTTTAATCTAATTTCCAACACAGAATGACGACGATGATGCAGTGTATGCCAACATGTAGCTGTTGAATTCACAAGAGGAACAGCCGCAGACGCAGAGTGTTGTCTACCTGATGTGGGTCAGGAAAATTATGTAAAAAAAAAAAGATGCTATTTTATGTATATATGTGTTATTTTTAAAATCTTGTTCACTTCAGTTTTATTTATATAGCACCAAATCATAACAAAGGTTATCTCAGGACAAAGCAGTTCAAGGCTCTGCTCTTTAAAATATTATTATTTTCTGTCTCTTGTAATTCATGCTTTGTCTGATCAACAGTATGTGTGTTGTACGTGAAAAGTATTTCAATCGTGTACTTATAAATTTGTTTGATACCTTTTAATTGTTACAGTATAAATCATCCAGTACCACGTATTGAACTTATATTGTCTTATATTTCCTCCTTATCAGAGTGACAAATAAGAATAAAGCTCATGTTAGTCATGTTAGTTGTTAGCTTAGTTGTTGGTGTTAGCTGAATAACACAAACAGCTAAGGTGTTGACCTTTGTGTACTGCAACTGGGTTATTGTGCAACACAGATGGATTGAACATAATGCATATGCACTTACCTCACAAAAGAGTACCAGTCGAATCATTTTTACTCTATAAACTTGCTTGAGTTTAAGAAAGAATGCACTGTACATCTGTATGTATCTATCAACAGTTCATGAACCTTCATAGATTGTATTCACTCATTCATAAACTAAAATATAATTTAAAAAAATATTCTGTATTCTGTGTGTTTGGGTCAGTGTGTAAAAACGCTTGTTTGTGTGTCACCAATAAATTGGCAGGAAGTATAAAGGGGAAGCTGGTCACATGGCAACTGATAAAAGTACTGAAGTGACCATATCAGCCAGAAAGTGTTATGCACAGACATTTTAATGAGCAGCAAAGTTTAAAGTTTCTTTTTCATTGGGTTTGATGTCTTGTATTCTGTCCATCACATTTATATATATGAAACACTCCTCAGTATAACAATGCTAAATCATTCAAACGCCTCCTTTCTGAAACAATCAGACAAAAATCTAACATAACATTCAAAAGGTAGGATTTAATGCAGGATTGTTGTATTAGCAGTTAAGTGTAACTAATAAAATTTTAAAAATTTTAAAAAGCAGCATATTACTTCATCATGATGTAGGTGTCCCTAACCTGGAGTACATCATGCATTTGAGCATTATAGAATCAAAGTAATGGACAAAATATCCACCCACATGCCATTCGAGTCTGTATCATACAATGAGTTGATATCTAGTAGGGTAAGATTATTACATTTAAATCACATTCAAGCAAAAAAGTATAATTTTAGTAAACAGACAAAGTAACACTTTAACTCTCTCTGACTATCATACATATTAAAAACAGTAAACATACAGAGAAAGTTACATTTAAATAGTGTGTAATGCCAATCAGATTGGAAACTTTAAGAGAAGCAGGAAACAGGACAGTATTTCTGAAAGCGAAGTTGAAACATCAAATTTCAAATGTGGAACCATTCATTGACCACTATTTATTGACTGAAAGGTGACATTTAGGTCATGCGCTGTTCTCATGTCATATTCTGAGAATCATAGAGCTTTTCGCCTGCTTCCCTCCACTGTACCGCACGCTGCAGTTTAAAGGCTTGTTATAGTCAGTCAATAGAGGGACAAACGTCAGTGTTGACACCACTTGCCACGTCCATTTATTCAGCCGCTTTAAGCGACGCTTGACGCTTCCAGGGCGACTCCAGGAGAATAGAGGGGGCTTAGTTGGGCAGGTGTGAGACACAGAGCAGGAGGCGGTTACTTTCTCATTCACTTTCACAGTCAGAGATGGAGGTGGTGGATCGCCTGCAGAGGGGAAACATGATACCAACGTGACTCACAGTACAATGAATAAAATCTTAGTGTATTGCCTGTAAAAATATAGAAATTATCTCTACAATACTCACTTATAACATCAAGGGATACGGGGTGTTTTCTGTAGGAGAAGCTCTTGTATTCAGGCATTTCAATCCTGAAATAGAAAGGGCCAACATCGGTCTGCCTGACACCATTCAGCTGCATGGTGCAGTTGCGTGCTGCCAGTTTTCCCAAAAACGAGGTTCGTTTTTTGTACTCTGGCAACAGTTTCCAGTTGGAGAGACTGGTTGAGATGAATGTGTTCCCTTTCTTCCAGAAGCCTCTCCACCTGTCCAGGGGTTTTTTTGAGTCGGGTTTGGGGTAATTGTAGATGCAGGGAATAACCACACAGGAACCCTCCAGGGCAGGAATCCTTGCTGGTACACTTGCAGTCCACTGGCCCGGAGAGGCTTGCACATCATGAATCACTGAAAACAAGAGAGAACGTCGATTTATCACTGAGTGTAAGATGAAAAATGAAGTCTTTTATTCAAGGGCATTTTCATTTGAGGCTCACCGTGTAACAGCAGAAAGGAAAGCCGCAATTTCAGCTGCATCACTGATGAGGAGGAAACAAGCAAAAAAAAAAAAAAGGAAATTAAAATCAAACTTTATTTCTGTATTTCTACATGCAAATAATTCATTAACCTCTGGATCCTGTTAGTGGCTGTATGAATACGCCTTCACTTAGAGCGCTTGTGAGATGTGTGCCCTGACTGATATTTATAGTCTGGTTTCACCCTTTATAATCGCAAGTGTTACCAAATGCTACAAAGCACTGAGCTCACGGTGTGAGCTGACCTTTATTCAGCTACAGCTGAAGCATAGGAGAAGGAGATGTTTCTCTTCTGTTTAACATGTTACTTTTTAAGAACACAGAGTTCCAGTAATACTCAGAGGCTACTGTCGTTTTTTCACAGAGACGAACAAGATAAAGATGAGTCAACAGAGGTGTTACGACGTGATGTCAAAGACATTTTCAAGCTAAGCTAAAGGCCCTCAAAGTTCAAAGTTATTATAAGAAATTATGTACACAAACAACATTCCGTTGTGAAGGGAAATACCACGGTTAACTACACCTCTTTATGAGGAAATCAATGTCAGACACATTTTTTTGCAGCCTTGCTGTTCAGGCACACTTTGGAAAGTCATGTGATGCTCAGACGAATGAGATCATAAAACACAAAACTGCACATTCTGCATTTTTAATAGCTGTTGAACGTAACACTGTGTCTTTCCTCCACTTGCAACCATAGAGTTGGTTGCAGCTCTAATGAATTTACAGGTTGTTAACCCGAAAAACAGCAGAGAATTACATTACAAAACAATAGAAAAGAAGTCAAGGCCTTGCCAGCCTTGGATAAACCTGTGCCAAGTATGCAGGAACTGATACAACAAAAAGTTGACAAAGTGTTCCACTGAAAAATCTTATCAGCCTCCTTTGTTTGGTGTAAATTAGCATCCAAAGCCTGTTTGCACGGAATATCAGTGTGTGGATTCAGTTTTTCTCAATAATGGTGAAGTATTTCTACTAATGTCCAGATTATGATGATAAAAACAAAACTACTTCTTGTTTAACTCAGCCTCTTTACGGATTGATAACGAACAACTCATTAATGCGCCTGAAATGAAGAAGGAAATATGTTTGTATTTCCTTCTTCGTGTTTGTATGCAGTCACCGTCACTTGTAGCGCTAGTCGTAGCTCAGTTTGCGTCTGAAAGTAAGGAGTGAACATACAGTTGCAGTGCTGTGGACGTGGAGTGCACTACAGATTAATGAGGACAAGCAAAACAATCAACTTTTTCGCCTTTTATTTCTGGTACAGCTGTTAAAATGAGTATAAATGTTTGAGAGAGAAAACAGAAGTTTCATCCCGAGCACAGACAACACAGGAAGTGAATTGGCAAACACATTGAGAAACACTAGAAGAAACGATGAGGCATCGCGTCACGTTCTACATGCCTGTGGCTCCTCAGCCTATTGACCAGTTTACAAGATATCATCAATGTGGTTGACAGCAAACAGAAGTCCATCTGTGAGACGTCACAAACAGTTTGCTAAATGAGCTAAATGTGCGTCACCTATTGGTGCGATACACAGCTAGCTTTGACAGACTTACAGGTCTGAGAAACAATAAGAAAAACAAGCATTCAAATGAGTTATACAATCCTATATCATCATGAAAGGCAATACTTTTAAGGTCTATGTCACCTTACTCTACAGTTAAAAGAGATATTTACATGGCTAAGATAGACAGAAGAAATAATCACAGCAACCAATAAAGATATAAACGTGCAAGCTGCTTTTGAAATAAAATAAAATCTGTACAGTGTTTAAAATGAAAATGGAACATGCTGGTAACAAAAGTAAATAAATATCCAAGCTTTGACTGACTGAGATGTTACAATGTATCCAGCAAAGAGCCAGTAAATAAAGAAATTGTAACTCTGCTACTTCATTTTCCAATGACATATACTCTTACATGATAAAATTACTTTGAAGGAGCTGTGAATCCTGCTGCCATGCATCGGCCACAACATGGCACAAATATGTGCATAAACACGTGCACAATACAATACAGGATACAAAAATAATAAATAGATTTGGCTTGGGATACAGTTACTGTTTTAAATAATCAACATTTGCATACACATTGTCTGCATGATCGTTGCTCTGACGCATCTGACCTGGAGGGACCTGCAAAGACAGAAGTCAGATTACATTAAAGCCATCTTGTGGAGTTTTAGACCTTGTATGACCTTCTCATACATGTCTTTAGATGTTTACACGATGCACCCGCACATTCATGTGATACCTATTCCTGCCAGTGTTGTCGCACAACGATGTCACCACTGCTCGACGAGCGGCGGTGCAAGCAAGAAAACACAACAAGTGAGCGAAGGCGGTGATGTAAACAATGCAGGGTTCTAACTTTAGTAGGAGGGAAGTGAATTTGTAACGTTCCTTAAACTTCTTCTTTTTGTTAGTAGCATAAAATGATTTTGCTTGTTTACAAGAAAACATAAAAGTCTGTAAAACTACCAAGGACGGAAGTGCAAATGTCAAAGATACCAAAGGTAAGTGTTGTGGAGAAATTGCTGATCAGTGGTCAGATCAGTATTTACCCATGTTAGTGTTACCGTCAGAACATTCTAATCTGGAGACCCTGTTGTATGATTATTATTATTAATCAATAATAATAATAGGAATAGGAAGACAGCAGCCAGTTCCTTCGACCTTGGTTCGAAGGCAACGTTGAGCTAGCCCGAGGCCTGCCCTCCCCAAGCAAACCCAAACAGCAGCTGGAAAAATTCCACAACAATAAGGGTATGTCATCAAAATATGACCAGATATTGCATGCTAAGACAAGCTTATGAATGACACTAAAATACAACAGGAGAAAGAGCAATTAGCAAACACATGCTCTAGAACTGGTAAATAAGTACTAATAACATTAGAGTAAATGGTGGAGCTTTGCATTGTGTTGGTTTGATATGATAGATGCTGTGAGATCAGAATCTTTTTTATAGTTGATGGTTTCGTACTATTTTGCTTGTGAAGTTGAATATCTTGTAAAAGTACTGCACTTATATTAATCACTCTTGAAAATGTCAGATAAATACCCAGTCATCTAGTGTCATGTGTCATGTCAAACTCATTTTAGTTCCTCATGCAGCCACTAAGGAGGTACAGAAGTGCATTTTGAAAACGTTCACACTTAATGAACCATGCATGTACAAAACAGCTGATGAACAGCCTGAGATGTGCTATAAAAAAAGTGCAATCTCAATAAACATGTCTGTTTTTGCACATTCAGTCAGTCCATTCTCAGTATGTGTGTCACAATTTACAGATCACTGTGGATCTACAAGAGCACAAAACAAATGTTAAAATGTTAAAATCCAAACCAAATGTGGGGATTTTACCTCCAAGTTGATGTAAACGGGTTCATCGATGTTATTTGATTCAGGAGGTTCTTTGGTGTCTTGTTTTTTGCAAGATGCGTCTCTGAAAAGACAATAGAGTGTAACCATGACGTCTTTACTGCAGAAACGGACCATAATGCTGTCATGTCATGACGAAGAGCTTGAATTACGTCTGCAGTTCACATGCTAATAATAACGGTTTCCTCTCGAGTCAAAAGTATGCATGAGCATCTTTAATTTCATCATAGGTGTTGAACTATTACAGTTTTGACTTCATTAAACTCCTTCTATTCCGTGCACATATGCACAATGATGACATAATTTGTCCATTCTAATTTGATTTAACCATTGTAGCAAGAAACAAACCTGTTGTCTTGGTTTGATGATGCTCTTCTAAAATTTGCATAATATCCAGAGCCCTCCCTGGCAATAGCCTTTGACCTGTGAAAATATGTTATTGCTATGAGGCATCTTAAACTGTGTCAAATGCACATGACAACCATCCCCCCTCTTTCAAAAAAAAACATATTTATACATGCATTTTTTAAACTGAAATGTGAACTGAGTACAGAGAAACGTTTCCTCTTCAGCAGATGAATGTAAAAAAAAAAAAGAGTGCACATACATTGATGCAATTAACAAAACACATTTGGGTGGAGGCCAAGAAAAACAAGTATCAGTCATGAAACAAAAAAAATACATTGGCTGCTTGCAAACCTCACACTTGATTTATAAACGATTAGTGATGATTGATTAGTGGACTTACCTGCGTTTTCTGCAAAAGACAATTCCAGTGACCAAAATAATTAACAGAAGTGCAGCAACTGGCACAAAGATGGCTATATTTATTGTTGTTGTTGTTGTCGTTAGTGGCATCTCAGTCATTTTCACTGTGAAGAAAATTGCTGTGAGCAGCGACCTTTCCCAATAAACTGAATTACAGATTTTTGACACATTAAATATTAGTCTGAAGAAACCAACTGTAGATCTCAAACTTACCTGTGGTAAATTCAAAGGTGGGTGATTCTGAATTTGCATCTGTGAAAATACATAAATAAATATTAGGTGTCAATTTTCATTATAGTCCTCTATTACCTGGGTGAGAAAGTCATATATAGTCTGCTAGCATATTTAAGAATTACAGAAACAAAGTATATAAATGTGAAGGCGACCATAAAAAATGAAAGGTTATATACCTGGTATAACAGTGACTGGCCTACGACCTGTTCATGTGGGAGAAATATATAATAAGTATTTATTGAAATTTCCCTTTGCTCATAAGCACATAACTATACTTAAAAATGAAACACTTACCATCCACATGAATGCTGATAAGATTCCTCTTGAAACTGTAGCTGTCATTTGCAATAACCCTCAAATAGATACCTTGATCACTATCCATGATATTTTTGATCTTGAGGGTGCAGTTTCCTTTCTTTATGTCTCCAATGAGCTCTGTATTTCCTCCGTACTTCTTCAGCACAAACGTAGCATTTGGGTGATAAACAAATGCATTTTGGTCCCTCTTGTCCCCGGTATCAAAGGTACTTCTCACATTCTTTTTCCAGTACACTTTAGGATTTTCTGTGGCGAATTTGGACGGAATAGTAAAACTGCACTTTATGGTCACATCTGAGTTAACTGTTGTATTAAAGCGTGGATCAACACTAATCTTCCATCCTTGACCTGCGTTCAAAAGCCAAACAGAAGTTATATATATTAAAGTTCGCACTAAATTTAAAGTAAAGTATAAAGCTTGTGTTAAATTGAAAACACAACACATCAAACTCAATATGTCACCCACCTTTTGAATGAGAGGCCAGGATCAATATGAGACCAAGATCAATGAGGCCCGGCAGCTTCATCTGAGTTAAGAGAGACATTCTGAGTTTAACTGACAAAATCCTGAAATGTTAGCACCATCTGTCACACCTGGTGGCCTACATACTACCAAGTTCTGGCCTTATTCTTCTTATTTACTGCGTGAAGTAGATACTCACTGCGAGAGAGACCCAGAAAAGGTTGTGGAGCTTCGTTGCGCTATGTCAAAATGCATCAGCACTTTGAACATTGATGTGAAATTCTTGGGTGTATTTCCTGTTGTTCGGTGCTGTTATCTAAAAAAAGGAAGTTGGGACAGAAAAGTGAAAACTGGCCACAGCACAACTTTCTCATTTTTCTTTTGAGGGTAAATGCTACACACATGTTCATCAAGAACCTTGAGGGTAGACACTGTGACTTTTCTACATGATTTGGAAAATACACTACTGTAAATTGTGCTGGATGTAAAGTCTAATATTCTCTGGAATCTGGTCTCTGGTCTATTTTTCTCTTCTTCTTCTTCTTGTTCTTCTTTCACAAAAACAAAAATTCTCAGAAGTGTGGAGAAACCTTGGAAAGTTCTTGTGACTTTGTAGATATCATTGCCACAATAGGCTAAGCTGTAAAAACTGGTGCTGAATTGAATTTGTATGTAGAAGCAGCTGGAGGAGTATGACTAGTTAAAACTGATTATGGATTATATTTTAACAGTTCATTTGACGTGTATCGCAAAATCACAAAATACATCATCTATCATGAGACCTTCAATCCAGATTGTGAAGGCCGTGAGTTGCTTGGGACTAAATAAAATCTTTTATTACTTATTGTATTCCACAGCACTTAACTAACCCATTATTTCCACAATTAATTCCAAATCCAACATTCAAACATGGCCACGTATAAAGGCGGATGAGCAACTGGGAAAAGCAGCAAATGTTTCTCTAATTAGGCTTAATTGAAAAACGAATTACAACATAATTAAGAATAATCTTTCATATAATAATAATAATCATTTTAAATTCCTAGTAATGTAAAAGAGGAACTGATGCTTAGGACACATGCACGTCGGTTGCTGCCTGTCACGGTTGCGGCAGACTGTCCTGGTCAAATGATGCTGTTCTCCAATAAAGCCACTAGGTGGCGTGAAACATGCTGGCAAATCCATTGTGAACTTTGGCACTGAAGTCCCGACTCCACCTGGAATGTGGGGACTAAACTCGGATCTCAAGGTGCAGTCATATGACTCCCAGATGGCTGAATGAGATTCAGCAGGGCTGGAAATGCTTTTCTGAAACTACTTCAACAAACTTTTAAGATCCTAAACTATTTCGTCCGTGCTGGGAGGATTCAGTCCTGGCTTGTTTCAGCCCGAGCTCAGCTCGCACAGGGAGGAAGAGATGGGAAGCGTCTGGATGAGTCGCCCATAAGGTGGGATGGCTGTTTGCTGTCTGTTGCGGATGCGGCGCCTCAGTCGAGCTCTTCTTCACCTGTGCGTGGCGTGATCGCGAATACTGCAGGCACAGATGGAAGATCTGAACGACGCGAGTCCACGACCGACAGCCGGGGGAGAGACGAGCTCGGCCCACATTCACCAGTCAGATGTCCGCTTCCAGAGGGGAGTAGCACCGGTCAGCTCTCCAGCCCTGCCCGCTGCACGCCTCACTTTACCTGGGGTCATGGACGCCGAGGGGAGGGTGGACGAGTCAAGACTGAGGATGCACATTTTCAAAAACGGTAGATGCACGGTGCACATCTGTCTATTGCGATTGCTTGCAAGTTTAAGTGACTTTCCACAGCATCACGACAAAGACCATACAGAAATCTTGAATAATCTAATAAATCCCATTAAGATCTTTGCTAATCCGGAAGATTGCTTGTTGCTATAATTCATTATTAATACAATAATATATATGGAACTTTGTCTGCAGCACAGACTATTCAACAGTTCAGTGAATACAAATAATAATTTTTGATATTTAAGATACTTACTAACTCCTAAAGATCACTGATGATGATTTC
This sequence comes from Nibea albiflora, assembly GCA_014281875.1. Taxonomy (NCBI): domain Eukaryota; kingdom Metazoa; phylum Chordata; class Actinopteri; family Sciaenidae; genus Nibea; species Nibea albiflora. Next base: position 12,667,955 of record CM024804.1, read on the forward strand.
TGTTGTGTTACTTATTCTGATTTTGTCTCATTAAATAAAGGAGAATAAACCTTTCGTTACATTTGAATAATTTACCACTTCAGTGTCTAGAAAAATAAAACTGTTTTGCAGTAAATGTTTTGTCAGGGTGAACAGTTCAAGAAAGGGCTTTTATGATCAGAAGTGTCCAGATGCATCACTGAATTATGACCATTCCACCAGACCAGGAGGAAGTCAAGTGATGCTTTGCTCCAGGACACGAGTCACAGATAAGCCATTCTCTAAAATCTATCGTCGGATGCCTTCGAGCAAAGAATGCCAGCGTGACTATAGAGATAAAAAAAAAAAAAAACATACCATTTTAGAGAGATTTCTAGGAGGCAGGATGGAATCACATGAGATTCGAAAACATTTAGTGAGTTGTGTGAACCTAAGAAATGAAGACTCCTCTGGATTAGGGTTTCAGAGATACCACTGGTGCGTAGATGTGTTTAAACTCAACATGGGGTAAAACATCACATTGAATCAAACATCAATGAGCAGGAATGTGGAAACTTGCACTCCTTTTCTGCGGCCTTTTGACCTTTAGACACATTCCATCCGTGCAAACATTGAAACCAAAGACTAAAGAACCTGCAGAGCAAAACATTACATAAGACATCTCAAATCCTCATCTCATATCCTGGTGAAACCAGGGTAAAGTTCACCAAATTTTAGATCGGCGATTGTTTCCTAAAGATCCCCTCTTTTCTGAGTTCTTATCCATGCATGTGATTCATTCAGGGTTTGGTTTGACTGAATAAATAACCTTTCTGACACTGGTGAGTCAGTTATATTGAGCACTGTAAATCATCAAAAGGTTTTCAATCCCTGTGCAGGTGGCGTGCCGCCTTCTGAGCGTGGCCTGGTGTGGCGTTTCCTGTTTGGGATGTACCCGTGCAGCTCAACGGCTTTAGAGCGTTCTCTGCTTCAGGAGCAGTTGGCCGAACGTTACCGGGTCATGAAGAGAAAGTGGCAGCAATTTCTTCCATCAGCTGTGAGGTTACACCTCAACGGCACTGATGGTAAAAGCCCAAACATACACACTAACTCTATCACAGTGAAGGAAGCTCTACTTTCTCTTTTTTAAAATAACAACATGATCCTATCTCTATTCCAGCTGAGTTGGTGGCTGCAGTCAGGTACTTTGACCAGAGACAGGCACAGGCCGAGCGACAGACCCAGGACCAGCCTGAGGAGGTCCAAGATAGACTGGCTTTCTTGGAGCTTCAGGCACAGGTGAGTTAAATATATGTTCATTTTAATGGATATATCTCATCGTTATCTTTTCTGTTTTATTTTATTTAAATTTTTTATGTTTGTGTTCCATTGAATATATTTTCTTTGGTTTTGTTTGGTTGGAGAGAAAAGGTTTAAAGTAGGAGGAGTGAAGCGTGTGTAGGGAAATTGCACAACAGGATCTAATTATATTAAACAAACTTCTAACCGTGTATTGAGAGATCGTATCGGTTCACCTCTTTATACTAGATGAAGTGTTTAACCCTTATGTCTGTGTACTACAGAGTTTACAGCCTGTATATTAGTATTCCCATTTCTAGTGCAAAAACAAGATAGCATTACACTTAAAGAACTGTATTCAAATGTAAATCAAATATATTTATCTCTATATTTCTCTCCTGTCACCAGATATTGTTTGAGAGGATCACATTTGACCAAGGGGAGCTGAGAGAAGCCATACGAATCATTGACAAGGATGTACCGAGAACAAACAGAGACCTGAGCTATTACCAGTAAGTGACTGTGAGTCTTAAGATATAAATCAAAGGATAGTTGATAGGATGAAAATTGATTGTTGACCTGTGATATGAAGGCGGTCAGGGTCTGAATTTTGTTTTAAGCAGCTAAAAGGGCTCATTCAATTTTCTGCTTGTCTCAGTTGACCCTGTAAATAAGAGATAAGATAAATAGATGGTGGAAAGTCAGGTTTCATTTATTTAATTACTCTAACACAGTTAACTCCTAAGGCCACATCAACTTTTTAATATTAATAAGAAACAAGGAATCCTGTCATATTGTCTCACATGTAAGCTCATTGAACTCATTGTGTTTTTAATTATTTACAACCAGCTGTCTACAGGATATCAGCATTTTCTACCTGTTAATTTGTAGTAAACAGTAGTTAAGTTAAGTATGCCCTTTAAATAAACAGACCAAACCTGACTGGGAGTTACAAAGATAATTTCTGCAGGCCCAGCCCAACTGCCTTTACTTAGTAGAAGCAACAACATAATAATACATATAAATATGACCCAGAACTTCCTCATAATTGCGCAAATTCGCAAGTTTTTGCAGAGGTGTTCTGTCATACTAATCATTTATGTGTCTGCAGGGGTGAAGGTTCAGGCAATCTGTTGGTGTTGAGAGACATCCTCATCACTTATGCTGCTTTTCATCCAGGTAAAGAACGAGTGTCACTTCAGGTGTATTGATAATGACTAGATCAGACAACACTAGAGGCTATGTGTTGTGCAAATAAAGACACTAACTGTCCACCACTTGCCTTGATTGTTGATCCAGACGTCAGTTATGCCCAAGGAATGAACGACCTGTGCAGCCGGTTCCTAGAGGTTCTTGACTCCGAAGTCGACACCTTCTGGAGTTTTTCCTTCTACATGGAGAAATTCTCCAAGGACTTCAGGGCTGATGGTCTGCACAGAAAAATAGGTGGGATTTTCAAAAAGAAGCTCTATATTATATGTAATACATAGGCCAAAAACAAACTATAGATCCACTACAGACCACTGCGAAAAAACATCTAGAATAGATTCTGCTGTATAAGCATGTGAAAGAGTTGTGTCTAATGTCTTTTAGAGTTGGAGGCAGCCCTTTTGAAGGAACTGGACCCTCCGCTTTATGCTCATTTGGTCACAGACAGCATGGAGAGCTTCACCTTCTGCCACAGGTAGATCTGTCTAGATTTTTAGTACCATTTCATAACTTTAGTTATTTTTCTAAATCTGACCGTGGGTTTATATTGACATACACATTTATTTATTGTGTGTGTCTGCATGTGTTGTCCCTCTTTTAAGGTGGCTGCTGCTGGGTTTCCAGAGGGAGTTTGAACACAGTGACGCGTTACGTTTGTTCGAGATCTTAAGTTGTGACCACCTGGAGCTTATCTCCCAACAAGTAGACCGAGCCCGTTATCAGGAAAGGCTTGCACGAAGATGCAGCGCAGGTAAAACCCAGAACTCACCCAGAAGTTGGCAGAATAAACAAGGCTGAATGTGATGGGGCTGTCTGAGTTTAATATAGTGAATGCATCTTGTGATGTTTGCAGAGGACGGTTCAAAGTCTAAGCTGCAGACCATCAACACTGACTTCACCTTTGAACTCTTCATCTGCGCAGCCATCCTGTTAGACAACAGAGAGTTTCTGCTGCGGTGCAGGGATGATGTGCAGCTCATCCAGTTCACGAGCAGGTTAGTCTTTATGCTATGATGTGAAAAACCCCACAGAAAAGGGATTGTGTTTTTTATTAATGATTTTTTATTAAAACTTTGCATTTTTGGTGCAGCCTTCAGGGAACATTGGACCTGAACAGCACACTGAAGAAAGCAGAACACCATTTGTACAACTACTGCAAGCGCTGTGCTTGGGACTACATGAATGGACACTGCCGAGCACACAAGAGCAAAGACGAGGACTTTCTTTATCAACTTCGTAGTTTACTTGTTTTAAAGTGATAGCTACTGTTCATGGAACTGTAATTCGTAACTGGGGACCTTTAATCTCTACTTGGAGTAGTGATGGCACATGTTCTTTATCTTAGTGTTTTATTTCGGAGGGAAATTTGATGTGCTGATGGCTGCTTGTCTTAAGTTTGATTCATTCTTGCTGTTTATGATAAATGTACAGTATTTATTGTGTCTTTCTCCCCTGAACAGCCATGCATATGAAAAGCTCAAGCTTAATACCTTAGTAAGTCAGACAAGGATTTGTTTTTTCCAGGTTATGCAATACTCAACTGTAAGAAGAAAACTGCTGTTTGACAGGCTGTGTGAATACTAAGGTCTGGTGTGTTGCGACAGGTGGTGTCTGTAACGAACTGCAGTTATATTTAATGCCAGATGGTGTCAGATGTGTCAGAGAGGCCTATGTAACAGGAATAGACATCCAGTTCTTTCGAGGCCTGTCGGAGGGGCTATGCAGTAAGGGGAAGGAAAACTTACTGCACAACTGTTTTAAATAGAGAATGATCTTGTACACAATGTAAGGAACATGAGAAATGATTCCTCCATAAAACTAATGGACATTGTTTACTATGTGGTGTTGGCAATATTCATGTTCAGTTTTCCCACCTTACATTATAGACTCACAGGAGGTGAGCATTGACTTTTATAAGCACTAATTTACTAATCGGTGCCGGGACGAAAAAGTAAAACACTGAATATGAAATGTAAGATTGCAAAAAATAACGGTCTGACTGAGAAACACGACCTCAAAACACACACACTTGTGCAACTACCAGTTATTCTCCATGACCAAAACACATGACTGCTAAGAATTTGTGAGCCAATGATATGAGCTAACCACAAGCATTGCATATGGAATTAACATCTGGCTAAGATTTTAGTTTTTTTATGATGAAACAAATACACATACACATATAAATACACACTTTACATGATTCCAGAAGTCTAAGGCCATCCGGAGATATTCAAAATACTTATTCAAAGTTCATCTGTAACACTGTGTACTGTTCACTGTCGCAGCAATGCAGAACATGTGAACAACATTACCCACGTTCATGTCCTAACAGACCAACGCTCATACAGTGATAAAAACATGTTGGGTTTAGATGTCAAATCAAAGCCCTGTCAGCTGCCATTTTTATTTGGCTTTCTTTCGTTTGCTGACTTTACTGATGTAAGCAAGATTTTATTTCAAGGAAATCCAGTCAGTGAGCATGGACATGGGTCTCGAACTTTCCTTGGCAGAGTCATCTGACACCCTGAGTGGCTCTCCCTGTCCAGTGCTCTATATACGCTGGGGAGCAGAGACACTCGTCCTCTTAGTCCGCCTGCCTGGAGAGGGAAAGGAGTGCTGGAGAGGAGTGTGCTAGGCAAAAACAAAGCACCACTTTAACTCAGTAAACTCTCAAGTCTCGAACATCTGACGGCGCAAGGTAACCCCTTTTATAAGAAGCATTGCACTCAGCCTGGCTTCATAGTCTGTCTTGCTTGCTGCTTTAAAAGCCTAACCACCAAACGTGACAGGTAATCCCGAATAAGTGAGGCTTGCATGGTTTCTGTCAAACAATGGCATGACAAACTGAAGAAGGATTCCTATGAAAAGCCACACAGATCAGTGACTGTCCAGCAAACTGATTATTTTAATGATTACTTTCTAAATGTCAACAGCAGCAGTCCGTTGGATGTGATTTTACCTTGTCAGGATTTTTTTGTTCCTATAAATTATGACTGTTACAGAAGTAAAAACAGAATAAATACAGAAGTCATTGTCATAGACCCCCAGTGCTGTTTCTTTTTTGTTTTAGATATGGGTGTAGGGGAGGCAGTGAAGCAACAGCACTGTCAGCATTTTCTGCTGTGTGTTACACAACTGGATAACAAGTGATAATTTAATAGTCTGCAGTTGAAGCAGTTTTCAGACTGTAAAGGGGAAAAAAACGTTTTACCATTAGACAAACAAAAAAGATCTTCTAAAAATCATTAAACTTGAATCAGGGTACTTTTGCGCTTTTGTATTATTTGGTGTAATGTTTAACTGTATGCTTGTGATTTCCTCTGCCTCTAAAAAAGCTGTACTTCCTGACACTGTCGGCTGTTTGTCAGACCACAGCCACAGGCAACAAGAGCCTTTTGTTGAGTTCCTCACTAATCAAATATGTTTGATACTGTGCCTCAAAGCTGCAGTTTTACATCCTCCGTTTTAATATGAACCACGCAAGTCTTGCCTACTAGACACTGATACATTCATTTTTAGCCACCTTCCATTCATTTCCATGTAGAATCACTGACACTTATTATAGTAACTGTAAGCTATTTGGAGCCAGCTGTCGGAAAACAGATACACTGATCACTATTCCCAGATCAGTACATCACATAACAAGCCTGACGGAGACACTTTAGTGTTATGTTGCTGAGGGAGGAGTGGAGAGAGAAGCAGTGTGGAGAGGGAATCAAAGAGCACTGCCTCTGCCTGTCAGGAGGTGCTTTAAGCCACTACACCATATGCCCCTCCACTACGAGCTGAGCCTCACGTGGCCATGCATCTGGACTTATGTAAACAGCATGGACGGGTACACCTTTTTTTTTTTCCTCACTCGAACCGAGGGTCTAAGGACAGAGGGTGTCACTCCCTGTACAGATTGTAAAGCCCTCCAAGGCAAATGTATTTTGTGACTTTGGGCTATACAAATTTGATTTGACCTTTGTAGATACACCTACAGTATGTGGGTGTACATAGTATGCAGGGGCATAGGTACGAAGTTGTATATGTACAAAGCGATTACAATCATAAACATCAAAATGAATTATATACTCAACAAAAATATAAATGCAACATTTTTGTTTCTGTACACATTTTCATTTTGGTCTGCTAATGTTAGTACCCCATGGTGGTAGTGGGGGGTATGGGTGTGGGTATGGGTGGGCCACAGCTACAAATAACAAATGCAGGTACATTTTATTGATGGCAATTTGAATTTATGTTACAATGATGAGAGGCACATTTTTATCCGCAGGCATTGGCAGAAATCTGGAATGACTGTCTATTACATGTTCCTATTCTTTTCTTTTATCTAAGATGTCTAAAGGACCAGCAGTAGGCATTGATCTGGGCACCACATATTCCTGTGTGGGAATCTTCCAGCATGGCAAAGTGGAGATCATTGCCAATGACCAAGGAAACAGGACCACACCCAGCTATGTGGCCTTCACAGACACTGAGAGACTGATTGGAGATGCTGCCAAGAACCAGGTGGCCATGAACCCAGCCAACACCGTATTTGGTGAGGACTGCAAAGACAAAAGAAAAAAAAACTAAAACTAAAACAGGAGTAATGCAAAATTATTATTCTATTGCATATTATCTTAAATCTCCCTCAGATGCTAAGCGGCTGATCGGTCGTAAGTTTGACGATACTGTGGTGCAGTCAGATATGAAGTACTGGCCCTTCAAAGTTGTGAATGACTCAACCAAACCCAAGGTGGAGGTTGAATACAAGGGTGAGGTCAAGACTTTCTACGCTGAGGAGATTTCCTCAATGGTCCTCACCAAGATGAAGGAGATCTCTGAGGCTTATCTCGGGAAGGTAACAAACAATCAAGTGTAACTCTATGTGTGACATGACTTATCGTAGTTCTGTTTAATTCAGAAGACATAAATGTGGCAAGGATAAGATCAACTGTCAGGAAACCCAGTACCTAAAGTACCAAATATCTACACCAGTTACACATTTATCAGAAAACCTTATCTAAAGTTTCGCTTGTTTGCAAAGTTCGAAAATATAACCACTTAAAAAGAATTCCTGTTTTTACAGCCTGTGAGCAATGCAGTTATTACAGTTCCTGCTTACTTCAATGACTCCCAGCGTCAAGCCACTAAAGATGCTGGAACCATTTCTGGGCTTAATGTGCTGCGTATCATCAATGAGCCAACTGCTGCAGCCATTGCTTATGGCCTGGACAAAAAGGTTACTAATCACTCCAGTGCAAGCCATAACCAAATTTCTGGTTCCCATAAATAATTCTTACTATTCATTTTAGGTTGGCGGGGAACGTAATGTTCTGATCTTTGACCTTGGAGGTGGTACTTTTGATGTGTCAATTCTGACCATTGAGGATGGCATCTTTGAGGTCAAGTCTACAGCTGGTGACACTCACCTGGGTGGTGAAGACTTTGACAACCGCATGGTTAATCACTTCATTGCTGAGTTCAAGCGCAAGTTCAAAAAGGAAATCAACAACAACAAGCGTGCCGTGCGTCGTCTGCGCACAGCATGCGAGCGTGCCAAGCGCACCCTCTCCAGTAGCACCCAGGCCAGCATTGAGATTGATTCTCTCTATGAAGGAGCAGATTTCTACACTTCCATCACCAGGGCTCGTTTTGAAGAACTCAATGCAGACCTGTTCCGTGGAACCCTCGATCCTGTGGAGAAAGCCCTGAGAGATGCCAAGATGGATAAGTCCCAGATCCATGACATTGTCCTGGTGGGTGGCTCCACACGTATCCCCAAGATTCAAAAGTTGCTACAAGACTTCTTCAATGGCCGTGACCTCAACAAGAGCATCAACCCAGATGAGGCTGTGGCTTATGGTGCAGGTGGGTATCTCAAAGGCATTTATGTTTATTCTTGTGTTCTAGTTATATTATTTAAAATTAGATGGTTTACATAAAAACGGTCCTGTCATCATGACATTCATTTCACCATTTGGAAACACTTTACAGCTGTGCAGGCAGCCATCTTGGCTGGTGATAAGTCTGAGAACGTACAGGACTTGCTACTGTTGGATGTCACGCCCCTGTCTCTGGGAATTGAGACTGCTGGAGGAGTAATGACTGTCCTTATCAAAAGGAACACCACCATTCCCACCAAGCAAACCCAGACTTTTACCACCTATTCAGACAACCAACCTGGTGTGCTCATTCAGGTAGGACAACCCTAAAAGAAGTTAAAACAATTCCCCCTATTCCTGAAAGTGTTGATTGGTGCATCAGAATATGATTTGAGTAATTATTTATTTATTTATTTTTAGGTTTATGAAGGTGAAAGAGCCATGACCAAGGACAATAATATTCTGGGCAAATTTGAGCTGACCGGTATTCCACCTGCACCCAGAGGTGTCCCTCAGATTGAGGTGACCTTTGACATTGATGCCAATGGCATTCTCAATGTATCTGCAGTTGACAAAAGCACTGGAAAAGAGAACAAGATCACCATCACCAATGACAAAGGTAGATGACCAAGGAGCATTAAAAGCTAATGTAGCTCAAAAGTAAAAAAGAATGCTGCACATGAACAGGGAGAATAAATGAAAAATATATATTCCAAATATTCAATTTCACATTCCCATAGGGCGTCTGAGCAAGGAAGACATCGAGCAAATGGTGCAAGAGGCAGAGCAGTTCAGGTCTGAGGATGAGGCCCAGAGAGACAAGGTTACAGCTAAGAACTCCCTTGAGTCTCTGGCTTTCAACATGAAGAGCACTGTGGAGGATGAGAAGCTCCAAGACAAGATCAGCCCCGAAGATAAAAAGACCATCGTGGACAAGTGCAACGAAGTAATTTCCTGGCTGGACAGGAACCAGGTAAAAAAAAAAAAAAAAAAAAGAATGTTGAACTATGATTATTAATAAAACTCAAAAAACTTTAAAGCATGTCTGTCTGTCTGTGTAAACAATGTGAAGCAATGTTCCTACTTCTCTTTCAAAACAACTTTGTGTTTTTTCTGTGTTTTTTCTTTCAATCAGACTGCAGAGAAGGACGAATACGATCACCAGCAAAAGGAACTAGAAAAGGTGTGCAACCCCATCATCTCCAAGTTATACCAGGGCGGTATGCCAGGAGGGATGCCAGGAGGGATGCCTGGAGGAATGCCTGGTGGCTTCCCTGGTGGAGCAGCAGGCGGCTCCTCCTCTGGGCCAACTATTGAGGAGGTCGACTAAACTTGTCGACATCTTATCTCAGATCCCAAAACTCTTTTAAAGCCTTTTACTTTAATATACAGTACATCCAATAAACATTAGATCGCAGGCTTATTTTGATTTCAATTCTTACTATAGCATTTGCTAAAAACAACGTTTGCCATCTTCATTGTTTATCTTTCCAATTTCTGTGAAGGATACAAGTTTTGTCTTTTTATCTGTGATTTCAAAACATTAAGCCAATAAAGATCACTAATGGGATTCTGAATTGTACAATGTGCTGTGTGTTTTGACTTATAAATGTATCTTCACTAGCACAGAAAATAGGTATATCTCAGAAACCTCAACTTGCAGCAGAGGAAACCCATAGCAAATTTGATTGCTATCCTTTTCCTGTTTCCTGTCCTCGCACATGCAGTGTTGATGTATGTGTTAAATCTATTCTGAGATCGTTAAGATTAAACACATTATTTCATTTTTGTTCGTATAGGTGTGTAAACAAGGGTTAGGGTTAGCACCATAATAAACACATTTATTATGGTGCAAAAATTGCAATGCTTTATAACTATACTCTTAAACAAGCAAAATGCTTTTTGCTAACTTTGACATACTGCTGCTTTGACATACAGGATGTTTAACATGTGTGTCATGATGTCAAAATGGGACATTATGACTACTAAATGACACGCTTATAAACAAACCCTAACATTCAGCTGTACTGGCATAGTGTCATAAGTTAGGGTTGTTTAAGTAAAGTGAACTACATAGTGATGCATCTAAAGTAATGTAAGCTTCAGCATCATAATACATTGTTAGGTAAGAAGCCGATATGCAGAGAAGCACAAGCACAAATGTGTCCAACTAAGGAATAAGATAAATGTATAAAAGCTATATGATATATTCAAAGTATGAAAAAGACAAAATATATTTTATTAAGATGTGGTGTCCTGTCTTTGTCACATCTATAATGTTATATTGATATAGTGCATCAGAAAGTATTATGAATGCATTCTAATTATTATTATTAATTAATAATATATAATTATTAATGCTCCCATACAGCAGTGTAGATTTGATATTCATACCAATGGAATAATTGCGCAACAATTCGTTTGCTAAAAGCCATGATCTCGTATGTACACAAGTACAGAACAAACACTAGCATACGAAGAAGTGGTTGAAGGTTTAAGTTGTAAGGCATCTGCTTATCACCAGATGTTCTCTTCCCAGATCTCTCACAGCCATTGGATAGTTTGTGTGTGTGTGTGTATGTGTGTGTGTGTGTGTGTGTGTGTGTGTGTGTGTGTGTGTCATGTGTGACATGAAACTAAGGGTGAAGTGTGTGTGATACACATATAAAAGAGTCGCTCACAACAGAAACTCAGGACAGTGAATCACGGTTGAGACATAGCCATGTTCTTGCTTGTCAGTTGTTTTGCTCTTGTGGTCTCTGCACTGGGTGAGTGATGAATGGTTTGTTTTTTATCATGTCATGGTATCGTCTTAGTATTTGTCTGCTAGCACATGTATATAGCATATGTATATATAACATAATACTTCCTGGTATATATGCTATATCTTGGGACAAACATATTTTTTTATTGTGTGCTTGGGCATCAGGGTGTGGAGTACCTGCTATCAGACCTCAAGTGAGCGGATACAACAAGATTGTTAATGGAGAGACTGCTGTGTCCGGGTCCTGGCCCTGGCAGGTTTCACTTCAGGTAGCACCAACCCCACCCACTGTGGTCACCCCATTGTGTAACACACATTAAATATATAGATATATATATAATCACATCTTATCACTCCTAGGATGGTAGAGGATTCCACTTCTGTGGAGGATCCCTGATCAACCAGTACTGGGTTGTCACTGCTGCCCATTGCCGTGTGTCGTAAGTCATTTCAAACTCACTCACATCCACAAAAAAATAAAAAATAAAAATCCTAACATTGCCATCTCTGTAACCAAACTGTTTTTATTGTCTCCAGTCCTAGAAACCACCGTGTTATCCTGGGAGAACATGATCGTCAGTACAACTCTGAGCAAATTCAGGTCAAATCAATTGCCAGGGTAAGCAAACACTGAAGAAATAATCTCCTGTTATAATGGAATTATATCCGTTTATGATTTATGCTTACCTCTTCACCCAGGCCATCAGTCACCCCTACTACAACTCCCAGAACTTCAACAATGACATCACTCTTCTGAAGCTGTCATCCCCAGTACAGATGACATCCCGCGTGTCTCCTGTGTGCCTGGCCTCCTCCAGCACCAACATCCCCTCTGGAACCAAATGTGTTACCACTGGGTGGGGCAGGACTGGCCAGACCTGTGAGTCATTGACTACTTTCTAAAAGTTGAAGATAATACTTTACAACAAGGAGCTCATTGTTGTCCCCTATAGTGAAGTGTTACCTTCAACCTTTAGATGGTTGCAGGAAAATAGCAAAGGCGCTGCTTAGTAGTCATCATACCTCCCAAAGAAAAGATTTGTGCACCTAACATGTCCATTTCTTTTCTGTCCTTAGCAAGCCCCCGCTTCCTCCAGCAGACTGCCCTGCCTCTGCTCACCCCTGATCAGTGCAAGAGGTACTGGGGTTATAACAGAATCACTGATGCCATGATCTGTGCTGGTGCTTCTGGAGTGTCCTCTTGTCAGGTAACAACCATTTTAAAGTCCGAAGTACAGATTGAAAAAATAAGCAATCCTTCAAAACAGCTTTCAGCTGCAAGTCAGTTACAAAATAATTCTAAATGAGACATTCGCAAATGACAAATGACTTTAACATATAAGCGTTACGATTAACAAATCATTCCGGTTAACAATTGATTTGTTTGTTTTTTTTTGTTTTTTTTAAAGATTATTTTTTGGGCCGTTTTATGCCTTTAATGATAGTGCAGCTAAAGATGGACAGGGCAGAGAGAGGGGGAGTGACACGCAGTAAACGGGCGTCCGATGCGGGAATCGAACCAAACTGTCCAAACTGATAGTTCAACATTTGCAGAATGCAAATGAATTAGTGTCAGTTAATGAATAAATAAAAGGCAGTCAGCACCACCACCACATCCTGTGCTATTCACAAGAAAAAGTCACCTCAGCATCGTACACTATCGTGTACATTTTCATTCTGGTGTGTGTGTGTGTGTGTGCATGTGTGTGTGTATATATATTATAGTATATAAAGTCAGTTTAAAAAAAACATATTTATTTCATTTCAGGGTGACTCTGGTGGCCCTCTGGTCTGTGAGAACAGTGGAGTGTGGTCTCTTGTGGGCATTGTGTCCTGGGGAACCAGTAACTGCAACGTGCGCGCCCCTGCCGTGTATGCTCGCGTGTCCTACCTGCGCAGATGGATTGACCAGACTCTTGCTTCCAACTAATGTGCAAACACATACACAGTCTGCAATACTTGCATGTACTTGCATGTTTTCCCATACTTCATCATCCTGTTCCTGACTGTGATCAATGAGTGATTATATGCAGCATCAGTATCAGTGGTCAGAAGGATGTTACTATTCTAATGACTTTAAATAGTAGTGACCACTCAGTGTACAGCTATGTTTGGTGCATTTGTGCAAAATCATGCATAAAATATAACTCTTAAGAGCACAAGTGTCCTCATTTTATTGATGTGCCTATCAGGCTCACATGAGCCACATGAGCAAGTGGCTCACACACCACAAACAGATCGTTTGTGGTGTGTGTTTGTGTGTAGGAGGACTGTGTGTGATCGAGCGGACAGGTGAATTGCGCATACAAAAAGCTTTCTAAAATGAAGATGTTCTGATTTAAATTGCATATGGTAGAATAAAAGACAAATATAGGTAACCAAAAGGGATTTGAAAAAAATAATTTCAAAATAATGAGATGTAGGTATGATATGGTCCCTGCAATAAATACTACCCTTGTCAACATTTACTTAAAATGTATCAGCTACTCATTCAGCTTCAGTCATTTTAAGATCATAAGGTGTTAAAATCGCATTATATTCTAAGATGGTTCATTATTTTGTCCACTCACTGTGCAAAACAGAAAAAAAGCAATGTCTCACTGGCAGCTGCGTGAAGTGAGAAGGAGGAGTAATCAGAGAGAGATAATAAGAAAAGGCAGAACCAAACAGAGATCAGCTTAGACTTTCATCACAGCAGATCAACTGAGCACGGGTAAGACGCTTTAAACATATTATTGCATTGCTTTGTGGTCTAACTTAATTTCTTGCTAAACTGATCTGGAAAATAGGTGCATACATTTTATTTTTTGTTAAATATGTTCAATGTTTATGTTTATGTAACGTTTTGATTAAAACAGAAATTCCTAGAAAAGTCAGTTTTGCATTTAGTACTTTGTAGTACAATTCTGTGACTACTTCATCTAATCAATCTTATACTATAGTGAGAGCCAATGTTGGATAGACCTATATATATAAACTATAATTTAAAAAAAACTCAAAATCATAACACACTGATCATTTACGATTTGTGGGTATATTTGGCTAAGATCTACTGATAACCGCACATCTAGGACTAAGCCACATTTTCATTTCATTTCCATTTGAAGGCAAGATTTGAAAGCAATAAACACATCCATTTTTAAAAAATGATTTGTTCCCTTACAATATAGTGAAAAGGGGTTGAATCATGTTTTGAGTATCATATCCCTGTTATTTTTTGTCAAACTATGATATACAGTCATCATAAAAATCTTGTCCAAAGATAAATAAATAAGACTGTGGTTATATTATGTTACTACACTACTATATATTACTATAAACTGCAGAATGTGTTGAAGTTACTAATGTCTGTAATATCACGTTTCTTTTTCTTCAGCAGATCAACCAGCTAACATGGACAAGGCTATTGAATACACGCGTATAGTCTCCGTGGTCATATACTGTCTGATATTCATTGCTGGGATTCTGGGCAACGGTCTAGTCATCTACGTGACAGGCTTCCGCATGAAGAGAACTGTCAACTCTGTTTGGTTTCTCAACTTGGCCCTGGCAGACTTCCTCTTTTTGACCTTCCTGATTTTCACAATCATTTCTACATCCAACAACTACGATTGGCGTTTTGGAAAAGTCATGTGCAAGCTCAACACCATAGTGATTTGTGTTAACATGTTTGCCAGCATCTTTCTTCTGTCAGCCATAAGTCTGGATCGTTGCCTGTCAACCTGGGTGGTGGTGTGGGCACAAAACAAGCGCACCGTCTGCAAGGCTCAGCTCATAAGTGCTGGCATCTGGGCGACTGCTGTAGTCTGCAGCATCCCTTTTGGAATTTTCCGTGACCTTAGAAAAGGACAAAATAACACCACATATTGTGCTCACTCACATACAACTGAACAAAAATACATGCTCACCATTTTTCGCTTCATTGTGGGCTTTCTCATCCCATTCCTGGTAATATTTGTCTGTTATGTGGCCATTGGTGTTCGTGCAAGGCGTCTGCAGAGGACCAAGAAACAGAGGCCTCGCAGAGTCATTTTCTCTATCATTTTTGCATTCTTCATCTGCTGGTTGCCCTTCCATGTTTTTCAATTTCTAGAATTACAGTACGCGAGTAACCCAGATCTCCGGCGAGTTGTTCACATTGGGCTTCTTCTGACTGCGTGTTTGGCTTTTATGAACAGCTGCCTGAACCCCATTCTCTATGTTTTCATGTGCGAGGAATTCCAGAGGAAGATCAAACAGTCCATATGCTTGGTCCTAGAGAGTGCCCTGGCAGAGGACCACTTGTCATTTATGTCCTCTCGCTCCTTGTCGTCACACTTGTCCCGGATTTCTCGGAAGTCTGAGTCTTCTACACCTTTTGAGAGGAAAGACACGGGCATTTCCTTCACAGAATGCAAAGTGGTCATCACTGAGGAGAGAGACACTGGAAGCACTGAATAAGGCCTCCACACCCACCTCCTGAACTTCCACAGAATGCAAAACTGCACTGTAAGACTGTCCCTCACTGATGTAAATATAATGAATCCACATTTTGAAGAAGGAAACATAGAGTATTAACTGAAAATGACTGTGATGCTATGAATAATTTGCTAAAAAGCTCTGTTTTATGTTTATGCTCTTTTTTATGCTTAGATTATTTTGCGCATGATTATTGGCAGGTTAATTGTCCTTTACAAGCATCTATAATAATGTCTGCTGAACTTTAACTATAAAGCATTACACATATCAATGCAGTGAATAAAAATGTGTTTTTGACGACCTGTTTTCTTCCTTTTATGAAAGAAGCACACGTACACAACTCACCAGGTGGTTTTTTTTTATCTTACAGGATGTCATATATTGCTGCCTTGCATTTGCAAAATGAATCATCGAACACCGTTCATGGAACACTTATTGCAGCACTTTTTTTTTTTCATACTACACTTTATCTGCTCGAGGAAATGTGGCAATACCACATGACGAAACCCAATCTCAAAGGTTCTGCATTCAAAACCTGAATTTATGCACCAGTATGTATTATTAGCACAATGTACTTAAATAACAAAAGTATAATATTCTTAATATTAATGGGGCATTAATGTGTGTGATGCATTATGTCACTGTTCATGTTTAAGGTTGTGCTATTTTAAACTAGTTCATACACTGTTCGCTGTTGCGTTTGCAGTGTTGCTGTCCTGAGTAACACATTTCTCTTGAGTCAACTTTTCAAGAGCTCAGAAAAACTGCTAATCTAAAGTTTTAAATAGTTTATTAGGCTATAAGATGTAGGAGAATAAATCAATAAAGGAATACTGAACACCTCAGTTTATGATAAAAATTCTAATTGATAACCAAACGTTGGACAAACTTAGTTTTCATCGGACAGGAAGGGTATACAGATTGTAGTCTGATATGTAACTAGCTGTCAGGCAAATGTAGTGCAGTCCACTCACATGCACTGTTTTATTTTTTCTCTGAATGTAGTGTAGCAGAAGTATAAAGTTACAGAAGATGGAAATGTTGAAACGTTGAAGTACCACAAACACATACTCACAGAGATGGTGTGTTATTGTGTGCCCATTAACTGAAACCTTACTTTAGAATAGGAAATTGAAACCTTTATATCAGTCTGCAGTTCTTGGGGTTTCATCTCTGCCTTATACTTCAAAGAGTCAACTACCAGCATGCCAAAAAAATGAGTCGTAGTGAATATCAAATGATATCTGCAGGTTACTCTGACTGACTGGCTGCTGCAATTTCTGATGTGTGTTGTGTTAAGTTAAGAAAGCAAATCTAAAAGTTGGAGAGAGCACAAATAACTTTAATCAGTCTGATGATGCACAAGTCAGTGTTTGGAAAAATGCTACTGATGAGTAGTTGATTTATTTATTTATATCTGTCTACAGGGAATCGGTATAAATAAAAGCACAAAAATTGCAACATAAATCTACATCAAATTTTTTTAATGCAATCCATAAGACATAAGGTCTATTTAAGGCTCAAGGCTCTGTACATATTTTTTCTTTGAGTCTGTATTTACTGCTACACCATGACTCCTTTCCAACTGCATAGAGTCCATTCTGTGGTGGTGAGCTAGAAGCCAGTTAGTGATCATAGAGCTCCTTCATCTCCTTAAGGACCTTAATACTCTCGCTGTATCTTAACTGGTTCTTGTTCGAGCACTCCTTCCATCTGGGGAAAAAAAAAAGACCATTATGAGTCAGTTCAACTCGTTACAAACTTTTGAATGCTCCAAGGTTTTTACAACACAATACAACTTTAAAATTCTGTTGCTGAGCAAATCTGAAGATCCCAGAAGTCGAAGAATCCATGGTGTGGCGGTTCATTTTGGTTAACACATAACAACAACGACGACCATGGATGAAACTCAATCATGCATGAAAATCACTCAAATCGATAGAAAGGTGAAACATTCTTTTCAACCAAAGAACAAGTTACTTTTCATGAAGAACATACTTTTGCCTTATCTTTTTCCAACGCTCCATGTGGTCACATATGAGAGAACCAGATACGGAAACTGAATCTGCTAACTGTGGGAAGAGAGATGTTCTGATTTAGTTCGTTACAGTTTGTGAGTTAACTTTATAACTTAAGAATGTTGTAATAATCTGTTGTTTAACATCACTGTTCAAGTAAAGCACCTTCAATAATTATCATGCACATGTTATACTGAACCTTGGTAGCAGTGGGTTTTTCAGTCTGTGGGATCCTGAGATTGATGGGTTCACCAGATGTGCTGACTGGACAGGAAGTTGGAGGAGCAAGTCTGTACACATTCTGACCTTTACCATTGATCATGTCTGTAACCTGGCAAGAGGAAGACATTTGGAAAAAGTAGAAAATAGACAGTAATACACAAAATAATCCCTGGTAATGTTATCTTATTTGGGAATTACTAATACTTTCTAGTAATTACTGTTCAGATAAAGACTTGTTGTCAGTTCACACATATTACACAATCCAAACAAAAAAAATATGTGTGTGTGGAGTTTCAGTATTATTTGCAGGGATCCTGAGACACCTACAACACACACACACCAAAAGTAAAACTGAAGCATAAAAGCAATATGCCTAAACCACTGAGGAAATATTAAGAATCAGGTTTCTAGTCTACAGTGGAGTGTGCCATAGTTCATATCCAAGGTTAAAACCATACAGAATGAGTTTTTGTATTGGGGGGTAATGTTTAGGGTATTTTGAATAGGGTCTCACCTCTTCCTCTACCATGCTGTGTGAGGGGCTTGGGGAAGCAGGTGGCTCTCGAACAGAAGGATTGTTTCTCATCCAGGAACGACAGATGGGATAGAGCGGAGTACTGGTATTGAACTGGGCTAAGTCCACACTGCGATCAAATAGCTTAATAATGTAAGAATCTAGGAAATGGAGAAAGACAAAAAAAATAACAAGATAAAGAACGTGTAATAAGTTTACCTAAGTTAGAGGAAAAGTGACCCCATGGCAACTGAATGACAAAAAGGACAGATGCTACAACGCAATTTCTTGCTGTATTCACTCTTCACTAAATTTACTTTGTTTATGCTGATTGCTCTCTGGTATGCCTTCATCCATCTCTTTTCTCTTCTTCCTCCGGTGCTGCGGGAATCGAGCTGAAGGCCTGAATAAATAAATAAATAAATAAACAAATAAAATAAAAACAAGAATAGGGGCTTTATAAATGTGCAACTTGTTCATGTGGCGTTTAAATACTGACAGGGCAGGACCACAGTGAGATGTTTTTTCAGCTACAATTGTAGACAAACAAATACTATATATACACTTTTGAGTTACTCTCTGACACTTGCCTTTTTCCAGCAGATGATGGAGACAAATCCCTAGAAACAGCAAGTGGAAGATGAAATCTGAAAACAGGCTTTCACACTTTATATTTAATGTTGAGATGATCTAACAGTGAAATGCATTTTGAAATCCAAATCACTGATACGTACTTGCTTAAAGAGTCCGCTGATATTTTTCCAGCATCGCCGTCATTTTGCTCCCTGTAAAATATACAATAATGGTAGCTTCAATGTAAAGTGATCACAGCAATTAGATTCGCTGCAAATATTAATAACAATTTTGCTGACCTTTCGTTTTCGCTCCTCTCCACCAGTCCCTTCAACACAGCGTCCAGTCTGCTGCGCGCACCAGTCCCCTCTAAATCTGCAAAATGTACCCATTAAAGTACACAATGGGCGCTTTATTGAAACAAAATTACTGACTACACCACAATAACTCAATGCAATGGGCTAGATCAGGATGCATCGGTGTGGTAATACAGTGACAGTGGTTACAGATTCACAATTACGGGATGTGCTTGTGAAAATCTTAACGGAGCAACCTCTCACCTTGCCTTTCGGTCTTGATCTTGACGTGGTGCATTGTCTCCACTTTCCTTTAACGTTATATTATTTGTAAATTGGGGGGAAAATAAACACCGATATGTACTGCTACAGGACAGCTGATTGCTAAAGTTAGCCGGCTAGCTGCGGTTACGTTACAACCGCTTACGACCAGCTAGTTTACTTTATCTACATTTACCAATTATAACGATTAGCCGACTAACAGTTACCTCTAGCAGTTTTATACGTTCACTCGAAATATCATGTGCACTTAGTCTATCCGTTTTATTGTTAATATATCGGACTGTAGCGTGTACTAGCTCAAATTACGGTTGCTAACTTAGCTTGTTTTTGACCAACGAACATCTCCTGCAGACTTTCCTCTTCCGCGCGCTGCCGGTTTCCGATTATCTGATTGGCTCTTGTCCAGCGAAGATATTCTACGTGATTGGGTAATTTGCACGTCGATCACATTAAACTCGATGCCTATTGGCTGTATGTCTGGTAGTAAATAACGAACTGCACACAGTCCTTGACGGTCTCTTCTGGTTTCAGCGATAATGTTATATTTATCAAAAAGAGCGAAGTAATTATGTTTAGAGCTAATAAGTTGGACTTTTTAGATGAAGAGCTATTCACAGTGGCCGCTGTAGCAGCTTAATTTGCTATCTTGTGGGCAAGTTATGTCGTGCTAGGCTTTGATTCCATGGCAACTTTCTTTTGTGGACGTACCAAGTCAACTCGGGAGGCCGGTGGATAATGTGGTCTTCTAGTCAGCTAGTAATATTACAGTAAGACCCAAGTAACCCAGTCATCCATTGTGGTAAAGAGCTCAGTCAGCAGACGTAAAATAGACCTCCTGACATCCTGTGCTTTTATGAATCACCTGTGACACTCTAAAGTTACGATGAAATCCAGGTAAGATCCAAAGATCACGTTTTTCTAGTACCTTGATTGCAGTTGGTCATAAGTGTTGTCTTTACAGTGGACCTGTGTTCACAAGGCAGAATCCCTTCCAGCCAGCATCCAGGTTGGGGAAGGCACACTATCACCCATCCCGCAACCAGCCCCTGTCAAAGAAGGAGAGAAAAACAGTATGTTTTAAAGTCAATTTGCTCCAAGACACAACAGATTTTTCTTTCCCACTGTAAACGTATCTGTCATGTTTTTTTTTGTTGCAGGCATTGAGTCCTGTACGTAGTAACCAGCGATCCAGTCCACAGCTACGCTCTGTGAACCCAGAGAGCCGACGGGAGAAATGTGAACATCGTTTTGCTGACACAGATGGACAACCTGTTTTTGCAGAGTCCTGGCCCTCCACTGAAAATGGGTCGTCTCCTGCAAGCACTTCATCCACATCTGACATGGATACGCCAAAGCCATCTGGGAGAGCAGGAAAATCCACAGCTTTCTCAGAGCCAGGAGATGAGCAGGATTCAGTGCTGGCAAAGTATGCTTTAGTAAACTGAACTTTTTTTTTTTTTTGCCATGAAAATTGACATATTTATGATGTGACTTGACAATATCATAGTCACTGTGACTGTAAGGTACAGAAACTGGTCAGTGATGCTTTCATGTTACATGTTAAAATCACTACTTATAGCAGTGACCTTTGCACTTCCAGGTACATTGATCGCTTTCGCCATGGTCAGCCACAGAGTCGAGCAGAGCGCCGGCAAACTGATTCTGCCATTGGAGAAAATCAGGTGCCTTTTTGGTGGATGTCACCCTCCTCCTTACCCCCCAGTTCAACACCGTCTAAAACAACAGACAGAGGTACTTTCCTACTTATTGTTTTTATTAACTGCTCCCAGCTCCTAGATTTCAATGTACAAACAGACATTTCTGGTAAAATCCCTTTCTCCTAACAGATATGCCTCTCAATGATGAGAATGGACTTGCCATTTTCAGTCCAGCTGGACAGCATCGACGTGACAGATCCCTCTCGCCATGCAGAGGATCCCTTAGTGTAAGTACACATGCGTCTTTATTTGATTAAATATCAAAAAAACATCAAATACTATTCCATCTTGCTTTTATTCTTACTATTTATTTTAGATGTTCTTATACACTGTTATAATAGATTACTGGATCTGCGCTGTGTCCTGGTTAATGCCAGAACACCCGGGAGGCAGTCTGCAACAGAGACACCTTATTCCCACTAAGTGTACATATAAATATTTAGATTTCAGCCCCACAACACATGGTCATTTGGAAACCTCTGTGTTTACTAAATGCCTGGGAAGCCATCTTTTTTTTTTTTTTACACCCATGTTTGATCCAGTTATGGCACGTTCAGTCTGCTTGCACCTCAGTATGTTTGTAAGCAATATAAGGCCAGATAATGTGACTGATTTAGATTGCTGCAAATGAAATGATCTACACTGTGTTCCAAATTATTATGCAAATGCAATTTCAATTTAACAAACATTTGATTTTGATTTTTTTAATGAACATTTTCAATTGTGCGTCTTCCCCTGTCTGTTTAGATGACAGTGACGTCGTTCTCAGACAGGTTTGGTCATTTGTTTGCCAAGTGAGCCTGATTAACAGGAAACCATTAGGTCCGGTTGTTCCAAATTAATAAGCAAGTCACAGGTTTTATGCAACGTGGGAAGAAAGAAAGATCTTTCTGCAGATAAAAAGTGTAAAATAGTGCAGTGTCTTGCAAAAGGTATGACAACACAGGATATTTCACAAAAAATAAAGAGAGATCATCATACCATGAGAAAGTTTGTGTCTGATTCAGAGTGCAGATGTGTTAGTTCAGATAAATGCGTGTTAAGGAAAGGTTTGTGTAAGGCAAATTTATCGTATTAAGGGAGCATGAGTGTGAAAAAGCCACTGATGAGTATTAAACAGGTATTTGAAGCTGCTGGTGCCTCAGGAGTCCCCAAAACCAATGTTTTGTGCTGGAATCATAGGAGATGAGTTGATAGGCCCTTTGAAGGTGCCTGGAGGTGTCAAAATGACCTATATAAAATATGTGGAGTTTCTAACTGCCCGTTTCCTGCCATGATATAAAAAGAAGAACTTTGCCTTCTGGAATAAAATCATTTTCATGCAAGACAACGCCCCAACCCATCCTGCAAAAAATACCATTGAGGCCTTGGCTGCTGTGGGAGCAGCAGCAGCAGCTCTGGGAGGTGATCCTCAAAGTAAATACAGGCAGAAACTGTACATGGACTTACAAATTCAATGGATGAGAGAGTTGTAAAGGTGATGTCAAAGAAGGGCTCATATGTTATTATGTAACTCAATCTGTAAATTGTTTGTTTATGATTGAAATAGCTTTGATTTGAGAAAAATGACCCCCTAATGCAAAAAAATACAAACTTAAGTGTTTTTAAAACTCTGTTTTGCATAAAAATTTGGGACACTTCATTTTGAGTTATTTTGCAAATAATGCCAATGTCATCATTAGTAATTTTGTTTAATAAAATCCAGATTACGATATGATTGTTGAGGAATAGAAAATCCTATTGACAGCCAATCATATAGATCACTGAGGGGAAAAAATAACAAACAGTATATGTATACTTTGGAACAAGGTGCAGTTTTATTCCTTTAAACAGTATTGTGAGTGTTCTTTGTAGCTTAATGAGTTTTTTGGTTTTTTTCCTTTTTTGTTTTTTCAGATTTTGTCAGACACCTCGCAGGGTGAATTCGATGACACAGAGATACTGCACCTTCAAGAAAGGGCCAGCAGACTTCTGCTGAGAGAGTATGAACACCAACGAGTAACGTAAAGGATCAATTAACGAATGCCTTCAATTGTAAGTAACTTTTTGTCTCTCTTGACAGTGAATGCACTCTGGGGGATGGATCTGTACATGTGAGCTCAGATGGCCTGGGATGCTCAGATTTCTCTTCTCCAGTCAGCGTATATGAGCCGGTGCGAAGACCTTTGATTCCCAATGTGATAAAATCCACTGGTAAGGCATGAGCATGGAATAATATTCATTTTTTTAGCTGGATTTTTGTTTTGTTTTCTTGACTCAGTCCAGTTCTGTAAAACGTGCAGTAAATGATTCCTCTTTTTCATGCATGATTCGTTAAACCAAACCACTGTCACTGTTATTGTGCAATGTGTTTTTTAACATTTACAGCTAAGGTCAGCTCAGACTCAGATCAGATTGCATCCTCCCATAAGACCTCTGTTGTTCCTTCTCTGGTGCCGCCCACACGCCCGGAGGAGGACATCTTGTTCCAGTGGCGCTTAAGGAGAAAGATTGAGCAGGCCAGGGAATGGCCCCAGTCCGTGCAACAACACTCTAGTCTTCATGGTCCAACATTTAGCTGGCAAGCCCCCAGCTTAAACAATCCCTCAACCAGTGGACAGGCTTACAAGGTTTGAGTTGGAGAGCATAATATTTACTCCATCTTTTTTTTGTTTAATATTTATTCAGAAGTGCAAAATGATTTAAATGCCCTCCTTTTTGCATCATCAACAGCAACAGCAGAGTACTCCTGAATTCTCACAAAAAGCGCAACATCCCCACATCGCTGCTCCACAGCCAGAAGCCAAAGAAGCCCATGCATTATGTCCCCCAGCTTCAGGTCCACCTCCCTTCCCTGCCTTTGTTGTCTCTGGCTCTTCAGTCTCCCAACCCCAGGCTATTGCCCATGTTCCTGCCCACATGCATTTACTCTGTGATGTCTTGCCCTGTCCCATCAAGTCATCTGATGCTAGCAGGCAGCAAAACATTTCACAAAGTATCGACGAGTCTCACGCCGAAGCTGTCCATAAAAAGACACAAGTCACCGAAAACTCAAAGAGTGACTTCGCTGATGAGCCCATTCGTGAACACACACCATCCCCACCACCTGGTTCATCTGCAGTTACAGAAGGCGAAGGGCCTAGTCGCCACAAAAGGCCTGAGAGGGACAAGAAAGAGAAAGGCCTGACAAAAGAATCTGAGAGGAAGGCGGCGATGTCCTCCAGAAGGCAGAAGAAATCAAGGTCAAGTATTGGAACATGCACACAGTGTACAAAATTCAAGTCTGAATGCTTAATGAAAATGTTTTGTGCAGGCATACTGTGGACAGGGAACATGCTGACGTCCCTGGCTCTACAAACAGGAGTTCTTCACATCAAAGACTTCCCAAAAAGGTTGTGCCATTAGCAGAGCAGCAGCAACAGAGAGGAAGCCAGGTTTCCAGAGAGAGATGCAGTGGTGATTATGCACCACCAGCCTCTCCGATCCACAGTGTCTTAGGACAGGTCAGCACATGCATACAAGTTTATTTTCTTTGATGCTCTGTATGTAGTTTGATTGACACAAGTGCCTTCTGATGCTAGGAAGGTTCTCTGTATACTTTGTTTTATATGCTGTCATACTGCCACGTCTGCCATGCTTTTATTTCCTTCCACATCTGTCTCAGAAATCAATCCACTGCCTACAGTTAGTCCAGAATGCCGTTGCTCAGCCTCGTCATCATTTAATGTTAAGTTGCAATGTCATTACAGTAATTCAAAGCTGTATTAATCAGTAGGGTGTTCTCATCTGGCCTTAACAGGTAGTTTCAGAGGTATTGTTCCCTACGGCGGAGTCCTCTCCTGCACGAAGGACCCCTGTTTCATCGGTCTCTCCTCCTTGTGCCACTCCTGTACCTCCACAATCCTCAGTCCCTACATGTGATGCACAGAACTCTATGGAGGTCATTTCACAGCTGCTGCAAGAGGCTGAAGGTGAGCTCATGGTACCAAAGAGCACCAGCCTTTACCCCGGAGTTAATTGCGGAGAATATATCCTGACCTTTGAATAGCTTACATACCCACCATTCCAAAACCTTTCAGGTCAAAACCCCTCGAACTTTCCATCTTCACTTATGCATGTGGAGCTGCTAATATTTGTGATTCATGTTGAAATTTGCTATAGTCTACTACATGCTGCCTTTGGAGATTCAGATAATAAAACAACTTTTGACTCATACGTAGACTCGATCCTCTGTGTGTACATCAGTTATCTAAACCTTTCTTCGGCTGCTCATTTCCAACAATATTGTTTTTTGCTTTTCAGATTCAGATGAAAAAGAGTTTGAAGATGACCCTTTATTACAAGTCCTTCGCAAACAGAGAACATGGGTAAAGGAGCAGATCAGGTAAATAAAGTCATAAATGAAATTGCTCAGCTATCCACAGTGATTGTGATCATTTATGTTACATTATTCAACAACATATTATAATGTTCTGAACAAAATAACCCAAATTCCAGAACAATCATTTACTGTATTTTTTTTTCCTTTTAGTGAAGTGGACTCTATGTTGAATGAATTCCTGGATGAGCAAAGAGTTACTTGAACATCGGCAAGAAGCACTTGATGTAGTCACTTTTTCAAATTTTTTATAAAGAAATAAAGTTTATTTTTGGAAGAAATATTTCCACATTAAAGAGTTTGGAGACACAGCTGTGTGCATCATTAATCACAATCACAACAATCCAGTGCATTTCACAAAAGTTGCACACACACAAAAAGAAACAGCATTTTGAGCTGTGAACGCAGAATATTTACAAAGACTGGTTCCTTGAAACATTATGTAAGATCGATGAGTAATATCAGGGCAGTATATACAAACATCAGAGAGCAGGGAATATTAGAACAGTGCCAGGAACAGAACAAATGCGTGTTTTGGCACATGCTGAATGTCACTGTGACTGGAGGAGTCTGAAAGTAACTTCTGTTTATGCCTGTGTATTCATAAAGGCTCCCGAGTGTTTGGTATTAACGTGATCAGGTCAGGACACTGGAGTTCTCGGTCTGCAGCATCGGTGCAGATATTATAAGGATGCCATCTGGAGAGACCGCTGACTCCAAAGCCATGCTGTTCACTCCTTTTGGGATTCGGTAGCGGCGGCTAAACTGCCGTGTTGTAAACCCAGGACCGTCCTTCTAACAAAATACAAAGGTGAATACAAATTTAGAGGACAACACAAATCATAAAAAATGCAAACGATCCAAAGAAATACAGAAAAGATTCAACCTTCTTCTCCTCGTGCTTTCCTTGCACTTCCACAAAGTCTCCTATCACCTTGACCATCAGGTCCTCTGGGTTGAAGTCCTTTACATCAACTTGAACTGTGAAGCCGCTGTCATCACAGTTCACCTGCCAACGTCAGTAGAAATACAGTGTATTACTGTATAGAAATAAAACGCCTCAAAGCACAGTGAACAGCCTGATTTGCTGCGACCATGGAAACAGCTTTTAGGGCTTAGAAATACATCTGATGTCCATCCACTGAAAAAGATGCAGTTGGAAGCTGGAAAAGGCAACTAAATAAACCTTCTTCTACTTCCACTTTTGGGTAAATCAAGCGGATTATCAGCCTATTAATGAGTTATCATTGTATCAGTGTTGTCATGCAGTTCTACTGAGCCAAAATAGTCCAAAACTTTCTTCTTCTAGTCTTTCTTTTCTGCTTCCAGTTGTAGTATATATTTTTTTGACCTACCTCAGCAGAGCTGTTGTTATCAGGGTCTGGGATTAATAACTTCGGGGACCATTTATATTGTCCATAAGTCCCATTCAGGCGAGGAATGAGAGGTGGCAAAACCTTCTCCCATGGGATACCACCAGCTGGCAGAGTGGGTGGCAGGATGAAATCCATTCCTTGTAGTTAGTAGGAAAACGTTGTTGTTGAGTTGACTGCACAGCAGATGAGGATAGAGCATGTGAGACTACAGAGCGTTACAACACTGGTCACAACTTACCTCTTCTTAAATTCCCTGACCAAATACGTGCGCAAACGGGAAAGGGACAGCCCCTGTTTTTAACCGCTTGTGCGCCCCGCTAAGTGATGATGGCGGTGCGCCCGTCTGTCTGCCTCCGAGCCGCTCGTCCTCTGGGTGCCTGACGTGACTGCGTGTGTTATCATGTGTGTTTTATACCGGAGTTGCATAATGAGTTGGGAATTCACAGCGGGGCACCTTGCTTCTGTTATGTTCTGGACTCATGCGTACCCTTGGGTGTTCAGGCAGAGCCATATAGGATACTGTGTATTGTTTGGGGGGGTGACGCAGCTGTCGCGGGCTTATTGGCAATTAACGTGTTTATTAGCTATTAACAATATTGTGGGCTACGGTTTATTCCGAGGGATGATGGCACCGACTGGAACAAGCTGTGACGGTTAAAAGACCTGATAGGAAGTATGCTTAAGGTCGGTTGTCAAGGAATGCCTGTCCAAAAATAAGTTCAAAAGACGATGTTGTTGACCCTCGTGAGTTGACGCCGGACAGACAGTGACAGCGGGGACGTCCCAAACACATGCCAGAGCACGTGTGCTGCCAATAAGCCTCTCACCCCACCATCACTCACCCTCACGGTGACGAAGAACTCTCCAGATCATTTACTTAAGTGAAAAGTAGAACTACCTCGATGTTGAAATGCTGTATTACAAGTCCTGCATTCAATATCTAAGTAAAAGTAAAAGCCTTATCTGTACTCATGATACAGATCATTTGGTCCTGTGGGTGTTAAATTGTTCTATATTCTAATTAATCGTGTATAAATATGTAATGAACATGTTAATGAGCTAATGTAACTTTACATTCAAGTTTGAGCGATATTAATATATTGAAATAGCTGTCAGATATGTGTAGTCAAGCAAAAAGTACTATATTTGCCTCTAAAATGTAGTGAAATATGAACCATGGAATTTGTAATAAATGTATCCTACTTGTTCTAGTTCTTTCCACCTCTCCTCCAGTGTAAACACACATACAATGTGCAACAGTGTACCACATTCATGTATCCATAAAAGGATTCTTTTTGATTTACTCCTCATAAATCTGTTTTATTAAGTGACCGCCTGCATCGTGACAAGTACTCATTGTGCCGATACTTGGTTCTTGGCACACTCTAATGAAGTCAGCAGTTTATATGGAGTGCACATGTTCTCCCTGTTAGCAATGTAGAACCTGTCACTAAAGCTTTTGACTGGAGCGACTAAAAATGGCACTGATTATGTTGTGACTCATATAGGATGATAGGGAAGTGGAGACATTTGGAGGGATTAAGGTATTGGGTTTCACAACAGGCGCCAGTGATTGTACGGACTTTAGGAGACTTCTGTAACAATGCAAAACATTAGGATTATAATATATATATATATAGATATATAGTCATAGATGAGTCACCACTCAAAAATATACAGATTCTTTGATCCTAGAGGGATAATGATATTCCAACATTAGTATGACATTCTGATCTGTTATGGCAAATATAGCTCATGGATTAAATACACTGTCACTTGGAAGCATTGTGGATGTTTTTTATTCATCATTCATACACACGTAAAAATAGTTCACATACAAACATTAAACATTTTCAAGTCAAGAAAACAGTTGGGTTTATTGTTCAGTGTGTTGAACAAACCTGACTGCACATCCAGCTTTGTCATTACTGTTAGATACTGTCATGACAGTTAACATTGTCTGCTGTACAAGATTAAGTAACCTATGCTAAAACCAAAGAACTTTCATAATACACAATTTATCCTTTGAGGACATAAGGGATTACTCTTATATCTTTATTCGGTAAATGAAAGCGGCTCCAAAGATGAGACAAATCACTAGTTTTCACTGTAGTTAAAGAAGGAAAATTCTTTGGTCCATTATAATGGATCAACAGTTAGTTTCAAAAGACCAGTCTTCAAAAAAAAAATGTCTCAAGGAATGCCAAGTGGAATTGTAAAGGAGAGGCGATCTCCCACCTCCCCCCACTCTGCTCTGAAGTGCTGGAAAATAGTAATCCACGTGGTGAGCACAGCTACCCATAACAGCAACCCCAGTGCTGACCGCTTCACGTCTAGATAAAAATAAAAACAAACACACAATTACTTGACATTAAAGGAGGCACAATACATCACATCATGCTCTAGCTTTACCTAAACCTTTTACCTACAAAGTGTCAATAGTGGCATAAATTCATACAAAATTTTATTTTTCAAATAGAAAATACTAACCAGAAGGACATCCACTGTATTCATTTCTGACTTTATACTATATAATAAAATTGTGATAATTCTCACAGAATATCATTTACATTCATATCTTACTACACTACATTGAACCAAAAAATGTGTGTTTTTAAGTATTTTAGATGTCATGCTTACAATAATTCTATGAAATCATTGCCCAGGCCTACTCAGAAGGCATTTAATCAACTTTCCTCAACTGTACACATCTTTCTATCTCCACTGGGATTTAAGAAAAGTGACAAGACGTTCTAATCAAATTATATTATATATATATATATATATATTCCTGCAATTTTAGCAAAAATACAAACATATTCTGTTTATTTATTTATTTTTTGAAGTGCAGTGCAATGGTTTGTAAACAACAGTTCTGACACTTACAGGTTTTTATCTGGAGCTGTTCAGTGTAGGTTGGCTTTATAAAGGCCTCCCGGAAAAACCAAACAACATTGACCAGCCACAAGAACGGAAGAAATGCGAAACCACCTATCAAAAAAAAAAATCAAGAATAACATGAATGACGATACTAGTTAATATTCAGGCAAATCTACATAAGGTTGATCAGGATTTACAACAGGCCCCCATTTACTGAAATTATAGTGGTAACCTATTGCCCCCTCTTACCTAAATGGAACTGCATCAGATCATTTTAATAGAAATATATAGCTTATGAAGGCAAGTTTTAATGCTACTTTAACACATCCAGAATTTACAAAGCAAAGTAGAGGAGGTAAACTTCGACATAAGAAATGTTTGCATCAGTCATGATTAATTCTCTCACCTAGATAATACTTTCTGCACAGGCCGAGTTTCTCCTCATTGGGCAGTCGTTCCAGGTTCATCGTGATTTTTTGCGAATTTTCCTACAAAGAAAACAAACACAAGAAACAAGTTACACACAGAAACAACTCAAGACAGCAACGAAAAGACGCGAAACTTCTGTGACGCCGATAGTGGGGACAGTGTGGACGGTTTTCCACACGGTCTTCCTGGATACAACACATAAAGCAGCCTCACCTCGCTCGGCTGAGCTGGTTTGTCAGATGACTCGAAATTCACCTCAGGCTACTGTTAGCATTTAGATAGCTTAGCAAGGCAACATTAAATTGGTTCGACTGCTACGAAACAGCCGTAGAAGTAACTCACATCGGTCTACAGACTGTGGGCGATGTGGTTTTATGATATTTCTAAGATACTAGAAGACTATGATGGTTTACCTGATGAAGGCCACAAACTCAGAATACTTCCTCCTTCTTCTTCTTCTGAATCATCTTCTTCTTCGTCTATCCTCTTTGTTTGTTATGGCACGCACGCTCTGACGTCCACTGTACACCGCCCCCTGCAGTACCGGAGTGGGACATGCGCGTTTTAAAGAATATTATCTGACGTGCTAAAAGATCTTTTTATTTTTATTTTTATCTTTAACAGTTATTTAATAGCACAGCTTTCTTAAAATCAGCGAAATGTTGAAAGATTCTCAGTATGTCTCCTCCACACGTTTTCAGGAATCAGAATCAAGTTTATTGCCAGGTGCGTTTGCACTTACAAAGAATTTGACTTGGTGTAGCTGGCGGAGAATAAGTATAAATATACGTAAAACATAACAAGTGTTAAAATATAAACAATATAAATATATATACAGTATCTTCTAAAACAGAGGAGCTGTAGTGCAAGCTGATGTGCAAGTATATGACATGTAATAGAGCGAGAGTTCACACAATATATTTATAGAATGCTATAAATGCACAGATATACAACAGGATAAAGTGGTCCCAAATAAATAAAGACTGTGTAACGCAGAAGGTGTGAAGATGCTACGTTAATGTACCACGTGCCAGAAGGAAGCGTCTCAAAGAGTTTGTGACCGGGGTGGGAGGGAGCAGACACACGTGCAGTGTGACAAAATAAATTAAACTAAATTTCAAATCAAGATGAATATTCCTGATTATATATGCCGGTATACTGATCTGTATATTTTAATAGATTTGATCTGTATATTTTAAGACATTTTATTTGCTGGACAAATCTGACATGTGGGCGTCAAGTCAGAGGTCTGAAACTGACCGAGCACACAACAAAACGATATATTCCTACTCTAACTTTATGTCTAATATTTCCTGCCAAAACGTACATCTGTAGATACACTTGACATAAACATCTTCTCTATAAAAAGCAAAGTATTCTATCGCTGACGATTTCTGCTTCCTCCCCTTCATCGTCAGTTTTTGCTGGTGACAGTGAAGATGCATACTGCCATCTGCTGTATTACAATGTGTAGAGACGAGGCACTAAAATATGAATGTATAATGAACTCATTATAAGCTGCTTTTGCATTGCAGTTCCTCTGCCAGATGTTAATTATGGCTAATTTAATTAATGACTAAGCTTTAGCCATAGGCTATGTCATTTTTATTATTGAATTGCCATTTAGTTTTAACCACAGCTTATTGTCACTGAAGCTATTTTAAATAAACGGGAGATATTTTTAAACAATTTCCCAATTATGACTGTTCTGTTGACCAGAATTACATAAATCTTACCCGAATTATAAGAAGATTATAAAAGTCAATTTGAGAGATGTGCTGATTAATTTGTAGGCATTTTGTTATAGAGAGGTGCATTATTACAGTTTCATTATGGTACATGCTGAATTAAGATTCATCAACAAAGTTGGATGTGTATCTGCTTGTATTATGTAAACATTTCTGAATGGAGATTTGACGTACAATCACCACCAGAGGTCGACCCACTCTCTCGTCTGGAGCCTCACCGGAAAAACTCACTTTCCCTTGAACCATTGCGGCTCCCCCCTCCCATCTCGCGCCTTCCCTCTTGTCTCTCCTCGAACTGCTAGCCGTCGGTGTGTGTTGTTGTTGAAGCAATGATGGCGGCAGCGGGATGCGGATCAGCAACCGCGGCTGCCGTAGGAGGCCAAGGTGGAACCGCTTCGGCCAGAGGTCGTTTCCCCGGTCGGCCTTGGTCGTCACGCAGTCGTTTGCGCTCCGAGAAGCGATGGCAACTCGGACGATCAGGCTTAGAAGCTGATGATGTGACTAACGGAGGGCCAAGGCCCGCAAACCTGGTTCTATCGTTAAACGAAGACCAGTCTCACTTGCGCTTACTTGGGATAGAGGCGAGCCACAAGGTCCTTGGCCAGGCTGGATACAGCTCTAGTGGGAGTGAAGAGGTGAGGTCCCAAACCGACCCAGGAGTTAGTATCTTTATTTCATCTTCTCACATTTTGTGTGATCGTTAAATGTGCAAGAATGAGTGCTGTCTACAGCAGTGTGACTGGTTATAGTGCCATGGAGAAATGTCAACATCCCCCTCGCTAGGGCTAACGTTAACTTTAGCTTCAAGCTTGGTGCGCTAACATTACATGCTAACTAGTAGCACAGTGCAGCTTTCCATGACATTTAATGAACAAACACAAAACACCACTTTAACAAAGCAGCGGCGCACTTTGACTTACACTAACGCAGCCCCCTCAAATGCTCTCGTGTATATTAAATATCAAACGACGTAAACATGAGTCGGGTATATTTTTTAAAAAGCCAGTGAGTGAGTACGCCTATTTGTAAACAGGGGTCGCGTTTGTTTCATGTTTGGCCCGCTCGTCATCGGGCCAAAGTAGCAGCTAGCTAATAGTAGCGAACACAAAGAACGGGAAGGCTAGCGCCAGTGTCTCCTGCACAGCGGCTAACTGCTAACTGTTTTCATACGCTGTCCAGATGCGGACAGTGTTGTCTGCTTTAACTAGTTTAAATAAGGCACACGCAACTCTTGCAGTGTTTTACTTGCCCGGCTGAGGCAGCTGCGACGTTAACACCCTAAAGCTAAGTTTGAATTTGAGCTAAGTTGCTTTTCTGCAGACAGAAACGAGCTTTAATGCTTTCGGCTAACTGCTAGCCAGTGTTACCAACCCGCACGACAGGTTTAAATGGTGGCACAGAAGTGTGCCAATGTCCGCTGCACTCTTGTTGGTACAAGTGAAAGCTCATTACTCGTACACATGTTGCTGTTGTTAATGTTAAGGAGTCCAGCTGTGATACATGAGAGTGGAGCTCTTTCTAGGCTTTTAGGTCACAGCTGCAAGCATGTGGGATATGTACAGTACTTGGAGGGAATCGTAACGCACCTATTACTGCAGGTCTTTGTAGGTAGTGTAGTCCGTACGACTTGTGTGTGTTTTGGGCTTGCATGAACGTGTTAAACGCTGCAGATAGCATGCGACTGTCTCACAAGAAGTTCAAGAAGAGTTCCCCCAGTTTGCGTAGTTACTAATGTAGGGCCTATTAATGTTTTATGCACTACAGCTCAGATGAGATGAATGACGAGATTTGGTTTGAATGTGGAAAAAATGAATATTGTCCATTGTCTGTCATTGATATTATTGCTCTAAAGTCTTAACCAGATAACATGTTTGTTTTTTTTAATTATTATTATTATTTGAGCTGTTGGTTCACTATGCTAAAATAAACATGCTTTATTATGTTGTATGCTGTGTTAGTAAAATCATCATTGTGCTGGACATGAATCCATTCTTCATGATGAACATTCAGGGATATTTTCAGTCCATCTACCGAGCCTGTGCAGTGGATCACAGTTAATGTCCTCCTCTGCAGTTCAAATTGAATGCTCTAAACTAAACATTTTAGTCATTGTTTTTGCTGATGGTTTGGCAGCCTCCAGCAGAGCTGTGTGATGTTACTTCAAGTGTTAATTACCTGTTTTTATTTTAAGGGAGATGACTTCAGAGGATTTGAAGCAGAGAGAAAGGGCTCCAAAGGGCCTGTATGGTCGCGACAAAACCCTTCCAAAGGTAAATCCAAATATATGCAGTCAAATAAGGCATGCAGCTAGGTAAAAGAATAGTTTTTGTAACTTCGTTTTGCATTCACTGGATGATGAGTGATGATATTATTTGTAATATTGTTTTTTTTGTTTTGTAGGTGATGCTGTCAACACAAAATCTAAACGACAAAGTGAGAAGCTACCGCTCAAAACGCCAGCATTGGAGGCAGCTATTACCCCACCTGATCCTGTAAAAGATGTTAAATCTTTGGAGGAAATACACAGCTTATCTGCTGAAGCAGAGCCTGCGAAGGATTGCAGGAAAGGCGCGAAAGGAAAGAAAACAAACTCCACTAAAAGCGGAGCGTCATCAGCAGCGCCGAGGATTACTATAAAGTTGGTGGCCAAAAAGAAAATGAAAACCGCAAAGGAGCCGAATAAAAAATCAGCGAAGAAGTTGAAGATAAAAGGAATTCAGGATCAGCCTAAAGCCAAGGACATTCAGGGCGACCAGATTTCAAGTGCTCATGTCAAATTAAAAACTGAACCGCATGAGGATAAACACGGTACAGAAGATAAAGGAGGGGGGACGGTACCTGCAAGAAGGCGCGGGAGATCTGCTGCAAAGACAGAACCTGTCTGCCAGACTAGCGCCAAAGTTGTGGTTGATGACCAAAAAACAAAAGAGAGTAAATCAGCTGACAGATTTGACACTGTAAAGGAGAGTGGGACTGTAGAGCCAAAAATGAATGCAAAGAAATTAAAGCATAAGGAAATTGTGACTGAGCAGAGCTCTGAAGTTAATCTGATTCGGAGGAGCAACAGAGCAACACTCAGTCACAAAAGACTCTCAGATGGTGCAGCTGAATCAGAAGGTCTGAGTAAAAGTGATGCCATTCAGACAGAGTCAAAGCCAGATGTTTCTGTAACAGTGGAGGCCAAGCCAGCAAGGAGTGACAGACGAAGGCAAAGCAAAAGGCTGAACAAGGATGCTACAGAACCAGAGAATCTTGGTCCCTTGTCCACAGAGACTGATAATTTAACTTCACCATCCAGTGATAGTTTGAAAAATGAGGAAACAAGGGTCCCAAGTTTAAAGTTGAAAAAGATCAGAAACCCAAAATACGAAGCACAGGCCAGTAGGAAGAACTCATCCCGAAAGAAAAAGGTGAAAAAATTTGTCTGGACTTTAACGTTAGAGAAAGGAGGAAGTCCAATACAGGGTGCCGAAAACACTGTCAAAGTAACAGAGAAGACTGTGAGTGAAGTGGATCAGTCAAATTTTTGTGACGCCAGTGTCAACAACAGTTTGACAGAGATGGATAAAAAATCACAGCCGGATAACTCAGCCCCACAAGAGAGCAAAAGCATGGACAGTAATAAGAAGGATTCCCCAAACCAGGCTGACGAGTCATCTGAAGAAAAGTCCACCTTACAGATGGAAGATGAAGTGGAACATGTAAATGAAACCCCTCCTCAAGAGACAGCTAAAACAGATTGCGGGAAAGTTGTCCCACCACTGCAGATCAAAAAGGTCTCCTCTCCTGGTAAACATAAAAGCTCAAAGCCATCCTTTTTAATTCAGCAAGTTAGTCCCGTGCCTGAAAAGAAAGAGGATGTTCTCAAAGATCTAAGCGAAGCTAACGAGGATAAATCGTCCTGTCCGGATACTGAAGTCACACCAACCAGGAGACTAAGAAGGAGGACATCAAGCTTTGATTCACCACAGACAAAGTCTGTCAGTCATAACCCAGTGACTACTCAGAAACGGAGGCTAAGAACGAGTCCACGGGACGAAGATACTCCACAGGTGCAGGTTGAAGATTCTTCCCAGGCTTCAACTGAAGATTCCAGCTCACATGGTCTTCCTAAAAACTCCTGTCAGGTTTTGTCTGAGGAACCCTTGCAGGTAACCAGTGTAAACTCCCCAGTCCCCAATCCCTCCCCAGTCCCCAATCCCTCCCCTGTCCCCAATCCCTCCCCAGTCCCCAATCCCTCCCCAGTCCCTAATGAGGAGTCCTCAAAGATCACTGAAGAACCTCCACAGGTGCCAGGTGAAGTTTCTCCACAGACAGTGGAGAATGAGGTAGAACCACAAATCAAAGAGGCCAAACCATTGCCCGTGCCTTCCAAACCTAGGAGATGTAGAAATAATAAATTGGGAAAAAAGAGGTCTGTTCAAAAGAAGAAGGCTGTTGTCACTGCTGAAACGGCTGTCGACACAGAGTCGGCTGCAGTTGAACCTACTATCACAGAGACTTTGGTAAAGGAGGACACTCAGCCGTTAGAAACAGAGGTAACTCAGTCAGAAACAAATGATTGCACCCAGCCTGAGGCAAAACAGGACACTGTGTCAGTGGAAGAAGAGCAGATACAGCCACCGGTAAAAGAGGAAACAGACATTCAGTTGATAGATAGTCAAGAATCTTTAGCGTCAGAAAGTCAAGCAAGTGATCCAAAAACACCGTGCCTACAAAGGAAATCTCTCAAAAAAGTAAAAAAGAAGCGGAAAAGTTTGATTGGGCAGCGCCAGAAACACAGGCACAGGAGCAGAGATGGAAAGTTTGCTCCACTTAAATTATCAGAAAATAGTCCAAAAATTGTTGAGGAGGATTGTGACATTTCTACTTCTTTGGCAGCTACCACACTGACACCAAGCTCCAAACTTATTGGTATACATAAAAAGTACAAAAAGAGGCCGACAAGTCTACAATTGTTTGGCACCAAAAGGCCAAAACCACAAGCTAAAATCATTCCTAAGCTAATAGAAATAGGGCTCGACAAAGATAGTTTGAAGCAGGAAGAAACGGACACGTTAGTTGATGGAGGACAAGCAGAGGTTGTAGATGCTCAGCCTGGTAAATCAAAGTTTATAAAAAACATCAAGCACTTCATTATGCCTGTTGTAAGTGCCAGATCCTCACGAGTGATCAAGACCCCACAAAGGTTCATGGATGATGCTGGAATGTCTGTATTGCCCCGAAGAAACTCTCCAAAGAAGGGTTTACAACTGGGCTTGCAAGTACGTCCCACAAAGAGGCGAGACGATGGGACAGGCAGAGCAATATCCCCCATCCTGCCAATAGACGAGGAGGACATATTGAGTGAAGCTCAATTGGATGTCGATCTGTTTTCAGCTCAGGACCTAGATGACAACATTGACATTGCTGACAGCCTATTTTCTGAGAGAAAAAGTGGCAAAATTGAGAAGAAGAAGTCTCTTCTAAAGAACTCTAGTTTCAAGTGGCACGTGCCAGAAGAGTCGAACAAGGAGGTATATACACTGGACAAAACTCCAGAGAGCAAATGTGAGGATCTGTTTCTATCGACACCAGTTGATAAGCCCACAGAACTGTCTACTGAACTACTGGATGCTCAGAAAAAGAAAAGTCCCCTAAAGTTTAACAAACAAACAGCTCACCTCAAGATTTATCAAAGGTTAAAGAAGGCACACGCAGGACTTCTCAAAAGCAAAAACCCAACAGAGATGGATAGTGTGAGTAAACCTCCTCAGCCTCCCGTTGATTTAGCAGAAGGGCTCGATGATGAGGCCATGAGCATTAGCCTTAGGCAACGGAGTACAAAAGCAGAGAAGGACAAATCCAAGCTCAAGATAGAAGACCTTGATTCTCCTGGAGTGGTGAGAAAAGTTTCTGTTTGCGTAAGGACTACGAACTCCAAATCTCTTGTGCTTCAGCACGGTAAAGGGGAGGATTTAGCAGGGAAGGATGCTGCCCAACTTCACTCAGGTAAGAGCAAAGTGATTTAAATCATCTCATTATGCGATG
Source organism: Nibea albiflora (assembly GCA_014281875.1). Lineage (NCBI taxonomy): Eukaryota > Metazoa > Chordata > Actinopteri > Sciaenidae > Nibea > Nibea albiflora. The sequence continues at coordinate 12,705,962 of CM024804.1, forward strand.
CTAAGAATTTGCGACTTTTTCTGGACTAGAAACGTTACTTTATGTCATCCACAGGAGCGCTGCAGTCAGGACTGAACTCAGGCGCAGGCGATTATCTTGGACCTGTGGAGAAGGGAGCTTCACAAAGAGCGCGCCTTACTGGTGCAAATAAAAGAATGTTCAATCTCCTCAGGAAAGCCAAGGTCCAGCTCATTAAGATTGACCAGCAGAAACAACTTAAGTCATCGGGGGTAAGATCATGATTACCACAAAAGCATTCATCATCATTTTAGATTAATTGTTTGTAATTGGATCTGTCATAGAGGAGTAAAACCTCATAAACACATGAATAATGCAGGGTGATTTTGTAGCTTTTGAAGGTTTGTATTGATGCCTTGTTTTTCCCTATTAACCCTGCAGCTGTTATCTGGCCCGGCTGGTGCCAGGTCTCGGGATGTGACCGCTAAGAGACAAAGGAGGAAGCAGAGGGTTCAGCTTGATGCTGATGTTCCAGTTAAGACAGAGCCACCTCAAGGACAAGTAAGTGTGCAAATCAATAGGCCCGAGGTAGAAATCGATTGATACAACCAACAATCGTGTTGGTCTTCCCGATGTTTATTAGTGTTGCCTTAATAATGAATGTATTTACATCAGTGCACGTCTCTCCCGATCTGATATCGTTTCATTTTTTCCAGCCGCAGCTCATCTCTCCGCTGTGCCAGGAGTTCCGCAGAGCAGGAGGTCCCCGTATCAAGCACGTGTGTCGTGCTGCATCAGTGGTCCTGGGGCAGCCTCGAGCATTGGTGCCAGATGACATTCCCAGGCTCAGCGCCTTGCCTCTTCATGAAAGATCTGGCATTTCCCCATCAGACATCACTAAAGGTATTTGTATATACCGAATGGCAAACTTATCCAGATTTGCTTTCTCACTTGAGCCCCCATTGATATTTTTGAATTTGCGTTTCAGTGATTATCAAGTTATTGGTCATATTTACAGTTGGTTTAATTCTGAAACCTTCTTCCTACACTGTTAATCTATATATTTGATGTGTATCATTGGCTGTTTGAATGTGTATCCCCAGAACATTTTTTTAAGAGACTAGATGTGAGTCAGTGGCCAAAATAAAATTGCTGCCACCAAATCATCAGTTACTCCAACCACATCCTGAAAGGTGAATAATGAACTGACTAATGGATGGATGCTTATTGTTGCAGATGTTGGGTCTCCCTCTGAGTCAGACAGTCCCGGGCTGTCAGATCCAAAGGTCACCAAGGTCAAGAAGCCGCCGACTTTTGTGAAACGGAAAGGACTCGGGCCATTTGGTTACCGCTCTCGGAGGTGTGGAGTATGCAAAGGCTGCAACCACGAGGACGATTGTGGCAAGTGCATGAACTGCCTTGACAAACCCAAGTTTGGTGGTCCCAACACCAAACGGCAGTGCTGTGTGTAAGTTGATCTGTCCTTTATTCATAACCGTAGAGGAGTTCATCACAGTCTTTAAAAAGTAATCAAGTTTTTTTTCCTTTTTTAACCACAAGGTATAAGAGGTGTGATCAAATTGAAGAGAGGAAAGCACGCAGACTAAGTGGAAGAACGGCACCCAAAGGTAAATTTGCTTTTTTTAAAAAAAATTTTTTATTCATGTTGCTGTAATACTGTTATTACTGTAACACTCAATGCCTTGTTTTTTTAAGGTTCCTCCAAGCGACGGCGACCCTCCTTCAGTGGGGGTCATTCAAGTAATGACGAAGGGAACGAGGGTGCTGCCGACTCACCGTCTGGTCTCCAAGGTGACGACCACAGCCCGTCAGTAAGGAAGCAGCCAAAGCGCATTGTGAAACCCCGCGTCTACTTTGACCTGGTCGACTACGACTCCGATCTAGATGACAAAGCTGTCCAAAGCTCTGCCTCGCCAGCCAGGAGAAGGGGTGCTGGACCACGTTTCAATCAAGGTAATTTACCAGAAAGCAGATGAGGTAGATGCTTCATTCATGATCTAGTTGAGATCGTAAGTATCTCCTGGTTTATAATGTGGAGCTGTAGACTTTCTTTGAACTTGTGAATTGTGTTTTGCTAGAAAGTGTGTTCTTCTTTTTTATAATATATCTTCTTCTTCTGCCCTCCTAAAGACTTTGTGTCACTGGATGGATTTCTTGGAGACATTTCAGATGATGAGGTCAGACATCGAAAGTCCAGCTCACATCGTGTACCACCACCTGGTCGACGTAAATCTGAAAAGGTGTGTAAATCTGTGTTTTATGCCTCGTCACATATTAAGTGTTAAGGCTGTTGGAACATTTTCAATAAGGTCTGCTGTCCAGCACTGGCACACTGCGTTGATCAATCCAAATTGTTAACATATTGCCATAATCTTGGCACCAACCTGCCCAATCCATTGCCAATTCTGCGAACATGCCAAATAGAGTGGTGCTTGTGTCCTGCTGGTTTCTGGCATGATGCGACTGAGAACCCTCTCCTTCCTGCTCCTTTTTGTAAATTCAGCACATGCTGTCCATTTCTACTGCTGCCCTGCTGGTAGCCAGTAGTTCTTGTTCTCACTCCTCAAATAAGGTGTTTAAAACTATGATGCCTTTAACATCACGTCAGTCTAACTTATGGCTAACCTGTTGACTCTGTAAGTTCTGCCATATCCATTTCTATATCAAACACAAGACCGATTTCAGCTTGATTAATCGTGTCGTGTTGAGGGTTTACTTCATATTTACAGAGCCTACACACTGAACCAGCCTAGCTGTGCCCTAGGCCATGCTGACGTGTGTTTCCTCAAAAGTGTAAATACATATCAGAGCGCCGGTGTTTACAGAAATGCCAGGTGGGACTACAAGAACTGTAATTGGTCATCATGTGCTGCTTGGTTTTTTCCCTTCAAGTTACTGACAAGGCAACAGTAAGGAAGTAAAAAAAGACTCGGCAGTCATTTTTTACTTGAGCAGCAGGCATCTAGAAATGTAATGTCCACTGCAAACCCCCTGATGACAGCAATAAAATCATATCTGATCAATTAATGACACAGGGCAAAAAAAGAAGTTACCTGGACATAGATTGTCGTAGCCGACTGTTAGTCCATATCACAAACTGAGTGATGGATTGTTTAAAAAAAAACATGGGAAATGTAATTAAAGTCCAATGTAACCTGATCACATTCAAAACAGGTGAACTATGACTCAAAACCTAAGCCTAGATATCTACAGCCTTTAATCAAGCACGAATCCGGATGCAAGGCTTGTGATATACAAAATATAAAAAAATATATCCACTAGGCAGCAGATGATTGCGGAATAATCCTAAATCAACACGGGATTATATTTCTTGAGAACTTTCGATTTTGTACAGTATGAACTCGACAAAACATGGCGACATTTGAAGAGGTTACTGTTGCTAATGAGATCATAGCAGATAAAGGAGCCAGGTCGATGCACTGGTCCAGCCATTTGTTCTTTATTGGCCTCTGTCGACGTGTCATGTGCACACGTAAAGATAATGCATCTATATCTGTGTGTCCATTGCTGCCCTCATTCACGTTGCCATTGTCCCTCAGGGTCCTTTGGAGCAGACCCCTCCCAGTGTCCTGGCTGCCCTGGCCCATGGATTTGAGCAGAGAGAGGTTGAGTGTTCTAAACCTACTCACAAAATCAGGGTGGACTTCAAGGTGGGTCACGTGTTGCAGTACAAATTTTGATACATAAACCTTTTAACATGTTTTCTCCAAACATTATTAGTTCTGCAGAAAGAGTGTTAATGTCACAGTGTTATAACACAGAGTTTCACATAGAGTAAATGAAAGCCATTGCAACTGACAGAATTGTACTGTCATCCACTAGAGGTCACTGTATCTTTATAATAATGAACATAGCGCATGTATGTACTGTGTATATACTTGCTGAAAATGTGTGTTTGTTTTCAGGAGGACTGTACTCCGGAGAATGTCTGGAATATGGGTGGTTTAAGTATATTAACTTCTGCGCCCATCATGCCACCTTATGTCTGCTTCCTTTGTGCCAGTAAAGGTCAACACGAGGTAACTGCTCAGTACATTTTTATCTGTTTTAATAGAAATAATTGTGACTGACTGACTCTTTTCATTGAGTTGTACTAAATCAGAACACCAAATGATGCAGATGAAAAAACACAAATCCCGTCACATTGGGTGTGTTGAAATTCATTCGATTCAAGTTCTTTTTGTTTTTCTGATTTTTTTTTATTTATTTGCAGATGCTGTATTGCCAAGTATGCTGTGAGCCTTTCCACCAGTTTTGCCTTGAACCAGCGGACCGCCCCTCTGAAGAGAACAAGGAAAACTGGTGCTGTCGCCGCTGCAAGTTTTGCTACGTGTGCGGCAGGAAAAACAAGCACTCAAAGGTACGGCCTACTAATTTGACCTGGTTTGCACGATCCTACATCACAGTCTCAACGCGTTTCAGTCAGTTATCGTTACACTTTTCGTGTCTCCCGCAGCCACTATTGGAGTGTGAACGATGCCAGAACTGCTATCATGCCTCCTGTCTGGGACCCAATTATCCAAAACAAAACAAGAAGAGGAAAGCCTGGGTAGGTTCATGTTTCGAATAAACTCCAAGTCTTTACTATAAGCATTCTGAGGTTGGAATACAATGTTTGCTGGTCATAACAGGGTGCTAATATGATGATTATCTATTTCTGTGCAGGTCTGTATGACATGCGTCAGGTGTAAAAGTTGTGGTGTCACACCAGGGAAGAGTTGGGACACTGACTGGAACCACGACAAAGGACTCTGTCCAGACTGTTCAAAACTCTATGACCTGGGTGGGCATTACACCTTCAGTACATCTGTTGATCTGTCAGCTCCTTTTTTTTTAATCTACCAACATAACTGATCTATGTCGATCTAATCTCCTCTTAATGCATCTGTCTCTCAGGTAACTACTGTCCAATTTGCTTCAAGTGCTACGAGGACAATGACTATGACAGTCAGATGATGCAGTGTGGCACCTGTAACCACTGGGTACATGCCAAGTGTGAGGATCTTACAGGTGATTTTTATTTTATCTTTCAGGATGAAAGTAGTGAGTGAAAGCTTCAAGGCTTTGTGCTCAAATGTGTGAATAATGGCAACCTAAATTATGATGTGAAATTTTGGTTTTCGGGTGTTCTTAGTTTATTTGCATAACTTAAAAGATAAGAAAGGGATAACGGACTGCAATGAGAGGAAAAAAAGCTCAAAGCTATTATTATGTTATTACCTATCATTTCCTTCACACACATGCAGTAAGTGTGCACGATCAAGTAAAAACATTTTCTATCATGGGTTTTGTAAAATGACGAAAAACTAACTGATTTTACTTTGCCATGCGTTTTCCCATTTTATGTGAAATATTTTCAGATGAGCTGTATGAGATCCTGTCCAGCTTGCCAGAGAGTGTCGTGTATTCATGTCGGCCATGCAGTGTGACCCAGCCCAGTGCCTGGAGAGAGCTGCTCTACATTGAGCTCAGGGCCGGGGTGGAAAAGGTGCTCGCCTGCTTGCTTTCATCCACCCTCACCCAGCACCTTGTTACTTGCTCACAGGTAAGAGAGTCCGCTTTCTTTCTTTTTTTTAATGAGTCAAATATTATACTACGTGACAAACAAGATAGATATATTGTATTAGCACTGGTGTAGTACTAAAACTTAGTCAATATGTTTTGGTTTCTGCTGCAGTGTGAGAAGTTGGTTGATCCTGACAGTGGAATAGAGGGACAGCCAGCCTGTGACCTCCGAGCTGTAGGCAAGAAGTTTGACAAAGGCCTTTACACCACATTGGTGAGTACACAGTCTGCTATTCCAGTGTTTCTCACTGTGACATAAGGTATTGTAACACTGTCGTCACATGCTCTATGTATGCCTGTTTCTGTATGTAGACATCATGGCTGTACAGCGGTAGGCAAAGTTAAGATGTGCAGCCTAATGGATACAAAAAAATGTTTTTATAGAAAATGTTCCATGAAGATGTAGTTCAGGTGGTACGAAAGAGGCTTGAGCAAGAGGACGATCTTCCAGAGGAGCAGAGACCCACTGCTCTGGCACGCTCTTACTACTTAAAGGTGATTTAAAATATTTGGATATTTTATTTATTTTGAATTTGTTAATGGAAGTAAGACAAACTGAAAAGTGAAGCTGTAAAATAGTTTTAGAAATTGGAGTTACCGTTTGTAACAGATGATTTTTTTTTTTTTCTTCAGCTCCTTGAGGAGGTTTTTAATTGGTTTAACAGCCAAGACCCAAAGGTGTGGAACCCTTGTACCAAAGACTTGCCCATGTGAGTAAACATTTGAAAATGACTCTTTGCATGCATGGCTCATGTAATAAGCTCAGCGGTCAGGTGCTATGTAGAGATAGTAATATAATTATGGTGTTATAATTGTGGTGTACTGCATAACTATTTTAACAAGCACTGCTCTGTTTTTTTTAATGATGTTCTAATAATTATTCTCTTTTTAAATAGGGGGATGCTGTCACATGCTGTTCATCCTCCTACAATGGAGCATGTTTACGCTCAGTGGCAGGAGAGGGAGGAGTTCTCTTCCATGGCTCCGCTGGGGCTCCTGCAGGAGGACAACGGACAAAGCTCAGATGTAAAGGAGGAAGAGGCAGCTTCTCCGATGTCTGGGGAGCCAATATGCCGGAACCACTTCAAAACCAGCAGGGCTGTCAGGCTCAAATTCAAAGGTAATGCTGTCAGGAGAAACGACAATAAAACTGGTACCTCATGATTTGATTTTTAAATCTTGGGCCGTGTTTAAGCCAGTACTCTTGTGCATTTATATAGGGAAAAGGGGGCGGCTGTCAAAAGCAGATTTAGACACCGGATGGTCTAAGGATGATGAGAGACAGTGCTCTTTGTGCCAAAAATATGGAGACCTCAAACCTAATGTAAGTAATGCATTAAACATGTCAATAGCTCATAGTATATTGTGGATACCCAACCTAAAGAGGAAACTGCTTGGACTCAAGGTGGTTCACAAATTCTTTTGTGTTGTTGTTGTTTCATAGGAAGCTGGAAGGTTGCTATACCTGGGCCAGAATGAATGGGCACATGTCAACTGCTGTCTGTGGTCCGCTGAGGTGTTTGAAGAAGAGAATGGTTCTTTGCTGCATGTACACAGTGCTGTCACAAGGGGTCGCTTAATGGTTAGTTTTAAATGGATCTTAGAAATGGCTATACTTATTTAATGTGTATTCCTGCACAGCATTGCTACTTGCAAACTAAAAATATACATTAAATTATTTAAAATATATATAAATATGTTAAAAAACCAAATATAACAATTGGTAGTTTATCATTGATTGTTCCCTACTGACTTTGACTCTTCCTCATCCTTCCGTCATTCTTCCAACCCCCCTCTTAGCGGTGTGAGCGCTGCAACCAGACGGGTGCCACAGTGGGCTGCTGCCTGACATCTTGTCAAAGCAACTATCACTTCATGTGTGCCCGCTCTCGTCACTGTGTGTTCCAGGATGATAAGAAGGTCTATTGCTACAAACACCGACACCTCATCAGCGGCAGGGTAAATCTTGTCTCTTATTTTATCTCTTACCACAGTGATTTAAGTGTTTGAGTCTGGAATTTCTTATGACTTGTTTTTCAATCAAAGATTTTCGGTTGATGAATACTTCCATGCAGGGTGAAGCAAATGGATGGATACAGAGAAAGTCATGCATTCCATAAATGTTTTGTTTTGTTGTACAGATGATAACGGGCCAAGAATTTGAAGTAAACCGCAGGGTGTATGTTGATTTTGAGGGCATCAGCCTCCGCAGAAAGTTCCTGACTGGACTGGAACCAGAATTAATCAACGTGATGATCGGTAAGCACCTTTCTTTTCACCGATTTTCTGCCCACAGAGTAAAATTTATTTTATGAGCTTTTGTTTAACTAATAATTGGTATCCACATTGTCACCACACAGGTTCCTTACAGATAGACAGACTGGGTGTGCTGACAGAGCTTTCAGCTAGCAAAGGAAAACTGTGTCCCGTGGGTTTTCAGTAAGTTGCATTTGATCGTTTCAAACTTAATTATAGAATAAATCATATTTGCAACATGGAATGAAAAGCATTTCATAAAACCGTCTTGTTGTTTGTTCTTTTCTAAGGTGCTCTCGTTGGTACTGGAGTACAGTTAATCCATTGCGGCGATGCAAATATACATGTACAGTCAGGGAGGTCCGACCTGTTGTCCCAGAGAAGCCTGTTGAGGAGATGCCTGATCAAGGAGACAATCACACCATTGCTCACAGCCCCTGTCCAGTACCCGGTGTGTGTTTTACTACTGAAATGCTGCAGTATATTACAAGTAAGCTGTTGTAAATTGATAGATAGATAGAGACACTAATTGTTTCATTAACTCTTTTCATGAATCCTCAGAATCTGAAGCCCAAGTGACTGATATAACAGAACCTCAACCCCAAATGGAGGAAACCTTTGCCCCAGGACCTCCCTCCAAATCAGATCATGGAGCAAGGCCAAAGATTCCCAGTTATCCCCAAGCCAGGAGACCAGCTGGAGGAATGTCCCGACCTCTACCATCACCAGGTAAAATATAAATAGATGAAATATAAATTCATAAAATGTTTTGAGTTATCCAAATTCACTAGTGATGAAAAGCACACAAGTCTCAAGTTAATTGCGGTTTCTTCTTAGGATTAACCCAGCTGAAATCCCACCACATATTTACCATAAGTGATTTGGAGGAGACTCGACGGGTGCGTCGCCACAGTCCACACTCACAGACAACAGGCCCCCGTACTCACATATCCCCCCCTCCTCTGGGCCCTCTGACTGGACCAATAACCCTCCGCGCTGGAAAATCTTCCCATCCCACTTCCCCACTGTTCCCACTTGGTGCTACAGACAACCTAATAAATTCTCCATCATCCCGCCCAGTCGGAGGTAGAAGTGCTTCCTCAGTCCGATGTCCTGGGAATACAATGACCCATTGTACCTCATCTTTCTTTCCTCAGTCTACATGGCAGGACAGTGCGGGCAGCTTTCCCTCTCCAAATCTGACTTTCTCTTCATCCATACAACATCTACCCAGAAATCGCTTGTCGTTTGATCTGAGCCAGCCAGACTCAGTCGAGGTGCCGCACAACTTCTTAGCTTCACCAGAACCTGAAGATGTCTCTCCAGCAAATGGTTCGTCACCACAGGGGGACTTAAACCAGCAGAAGGGTGAAGAAGAATTTCCCTACAGTTCATTCCACAAGGATCCCAACATGAGTCTCGGCCAAGAGATGAGGACAGAACTGGAGATCGAAGAGACACTCTTGAATGAAGGTGTGGCAATGAACTGTGGGGGACAAATAGTAGTGGAAGGTGATGATCAGGAGGAATTTTGGGGAAGAGCCCAAGAAGTACACAAGAGGAAGCCGCTTGTTGCCAACCTGCCACGATCAGCAGCCTCAGCTGGGGAAGAGTTAGGCAACAGCTCCTCTGATGATGATATGGAGCACTATTTTGACTTTTCGCGGACAATAGTGAGCTGCCCCGGATCAAAAGATCATTCCAAGTCTCCCTCTTCCCCTTCATCCCGGCCTATGGCTCAACTAGATGGTGTGGATGACGGTACAGAGAGTGATGCTAGTATGGCGACCAACGATGATGCTCAGAAAGTTGAAGGTTCTTGTCAAGCTCAGATACAGGCCAAAAATGTAAACAATAAAAATCTCCCTGAATCAGAAACCACAAATGGCACACAGAATGTTCAGAGTCAGTTTCCCGAAGCATCATCTAATCAAGAGCACATTGATTCATCATCATTAAACGTCTCAGGTGGCAGCAAAAGACCAACAGACGGTTCCACACATGATCCATCGAAATCCTGTGATGCAAATCATCCAAATGTGGAAAATGTGTCATTTGTTACTCAGCACATTTCCAGAAACTCCACAGTCAAAGAGCCAAGCTCTGACACTCCTTTAATTAATCAGGAGACCATGCTTCCTACAGCAGTTCATGATGCTCTGCCTAACTTACTCACAAAGGTGCCTGAGGCCTCGTATTCAGAGGACTTATTCCAGGGTTCCAGTTTAGCATTTGCCTCTGGAACACCCCTTGTTCTTGAGAGATGTGACACTAGTGCACATTTACCTGAGATGACTCCTTTGCTAGAAGGCACATCGCTTGAGACCCAAAAGTCTGAAGCTTGTAAACCCCTAAACTCAGAGCCTGACAGCAGCCACTTTGTATCATCAACTGAGGGGTCTACTGTGTTAATGAACCACTTGACAGCTAACACAGTGGAACCCTCATTAGCAAATTCTGCTGATAACAGTCAGGGCACACTGCTGGATCTTCTTCAGCCCTCCCCTTTGATGTCTGCGGATGTACAGACCCCCTCTCAAGGCCTTGTCGACTCTCTGCAGATGTATTCCTGTTTACCAGGTTTCAGTCAGCCAACAAGTATCACACTTCAGCCAGTAACATCCTCACAAGAGTCAACAAGCTTCCCATCGGTGGAGCCTTTGCCTGCTAAACTAACCACCCTCACTACTGTTGGAGACATGACCCAAACACTGCTGAATGTTGCCCCTCAAAACGATCCAGCGTTATCAGCGACATCAGGCACTTGTCCCCCAGCCGGAACTTGTGGTACCATCACGCTACCAATCTACTCCACGCAAACACAGCCGTTAGGTTCTACATCGGTCACCATTGTTTCTTCCACTGCCTCAATATCAGCTCTTTCTGGACTGTCAACACAATGTTCAGTTATCCCAACACCAGTCCAAACCACGTCAGCCCCTGTGATCTTAAACGGTTACAGCTCTTCATCTGTGCAGAAAGAAGCTACAGCTGGTCATACCATCTCCATCAATTTTACTACGCCAAGGCCAACTTTAGAACCTCAGCAGCCAGTGGTTCCCCAGGCTTTACCCGGGCATGCTATTCTTACTGTGAAGGAGGTAGGAGGACCGAACGTGGATCCAACACCACACGTCCTGCTAGTGAACCGCCTTGGACAGATCTTTGTGAAGAACCCAGAAAGTAACACTTTCCAGCTGCCCACTCCAAACTCCCCTTCTTACAACTGCGTCACTCAGATTGCTAGCCTTTTGCAAAGCAATGCCCTGTCTGCCACACTAGCAGCAGCGGGTAATATGACTGCTCCGGCCCCCACGGCCAACATAGCCACAGCAGTTGCTCCATTGGTTACACCAACAGTTCAGAATCCAACTACAATTACGCAGCTGCTCACTCACAATAGTAATGGTGCAGTAACATCTGTTAATGTGAAGAAGCCAAGAAAGAATGCAAAAACATCGAAAGACGAAACTGTTTCAGAGACGAAAAAAACAAAGAAAAAGAAGGAGTCCAGTGCGGCAAGAAAATCCAAGTCCTCCAAAGCCTCAGGGCAGTCTGCTCTGCCAGCTGAGAATCCTGCCATGACACCTGCTGAAAGTGCTCAGGCAATTATAAATCAAGCAATGGCGAGTAACTACACCCCAAAGTGGAGTGGCCTTCGAACACTAAGCCCCTCCTCACTGGTTTTGCCGCCTGACCTATTAATCGAACCAGAGGCTCCAGAATTGCCTCAATCTCCATCACCAACACCAGCACCAGCACCACCTCCTGCACCCCGCCCTCGCACCCATGTCCGGATGAAGAGAGTGTCTTCGCTTTCAGACCGTATTGTCACAAAGAAATCCAAAGTTGACTTCCTACAACCAGAGCCCATCAGTGAGGACGAGGAGCACCACAGACCTACCTTTCCAAGCATCCCTAGCAGGGCTTCAGGAGTCCGCATCAAGACCCCAACGGTGAAAGGAGTACTGAATCTGGATGAGTTAAAGGAGGAGCATCTAAGTAATTCTGATAGCTCAGGGTAAGATTTTACTTGTCTTAAATATAACTCCAGTAACGATTGTTTTCATAATCAGTTTAATTGACAAACAAAAGCAGAGCAGCAAATCTTTACATTTGAGAAGCAAGAACAAACAGCAAACATGTTAAGCGACGATTATCCAAAACTGTCAGTTAAGTTGACTAATTATTGTAGCTCTAGATGTTCTGCTTGTTTTGAAATTGAGCTAACAAAAAAGATGTATGTGTCAAAGTAGAGCTTACCATGGTCTGTCTGTGTCTAAGTTGTTTTTCCCTCCGTGGTTTCAGTGAACTTTCCAGCATTGTGCTTGTTGGTTTTGGAAACCAAAATGGAGTGCATCTGTGTTTCTGAAAAGCCTTTTGTTTCATCATTCATTCAGTTCAGAGTCTTGGGATTATCTATCTCGGGGAGAAGGCAAACCGCAAGCTTGGGAACCAGTGGGACACAGTACCCTGACCGACTGGAAGAAATACTCTGGTACTCTTGATTTAACTGTGTGTTTTTATGAATTGAAAAAGTTAGTTTAAGGACTGTGTGAGAGACTGCTGTCGTGTTTTGCTAGGTGCTGCTTCTACCTCAGATGACGAACCACCACCATCTGACAAGGATGAGGAATGTCCAATCAACAGAGATCAGCCACACTTAAGATTTGAGATCACAAGCGATGATGGTTTCAGTGTAGAGGCAGACAGTATTGAGGGTAAGGCTAATATCGAAAAATGATTTGTAAAATTATATTTTTATAGAATATTTTCTGTTCATTGTATTCACTTTACATGTACTTCTCAACTCTCCCTTTAGTGGCTTGGAAAGCAGTGGTAGATGGGGTGCAGGAAGCTCGAGCGATTGCAAGGTTGAGGCCTCTGACCTTTCAAAGGATCACCGGTGCCCATATGCTGGGTCTGGTTCATGATGCGGTGGTGTTCCTGCTGGAGCAACTTCAAGGAGCCCACCGCTGTCAGCGCCACACCTTCCGTTTCTTCAAACAGTTCAGCCAGGAGGACGACCTTCCTGTCAATCCCAGTGGCTGTGCACGCTCTGAGCTGTACCTTAGGTTTGTACACCAGTTACTGTACTATGATGTACAAACAATGATGGTCAGTAATAGTAGTGATATGGGAACGGTGCTGAAATAATTGTCAAATCCGATTCTCTCATCAGGTCTACTTAGTGATCTTTCTGATGCATCCATATCCATCTATACCTGATGGTCATTTTCCCTTTTCTCCTAACAGGAAGTCCACGTTTGACATCTTTAACTTCTTGGCGTCTCAGCATAGGCAGCTCCCTGACATTGGGCCTTATGATGATGAGGAAGATGAGGTTCTTTTGAAGTCCACAAGGTCAGGACTTCACAGATCATGATTTTCCCTGCACTGAAATGGAATCTAAATACTTAAAAGCACCTTTTCTGTCTCTCTCATAAGTTTACAGCTTATTTTCACTTAGTTTTTCAGAAATTAATATATAAACAGCGCTGGTAATCTGTTGTTGTTGTTTTTTTTCTGTCTGCTCTTCCACATAGACGGGCTACTAGTTTGGAATTGCCCATGGCCATGCGCTTCAGACATCTGGAGAGAACGTCAAAGGAGGCTGTAGGAGTGTATAGGTAATTTTGTAATGCCGCCATTTCTTGATAAACTGTAAAACACATTTTAAAACACATTACACACTGTACATCATTGCAGCAACAAGAAGTTGCCATCATGTTGTGAAACTCCCTTGTCTCACCCATGAGGTAACAGAAAGATGTTATTATGCTGAAGACAGACAAACACAGACAGTGGACACAGTTGATGTCATTTGAAATGATTCTGGCTCCAGTAGGGCGTGTCACTAAAAACAATTTACTACGTTCACACATATAGAAGCATATTTAGAAGAACGTACTCCGTGAAAATGGCCAAATCAAAGTCTGGCGGGCTAAGCACTTCTGAAACACTCCTGGTGGGATTTGAAGTCGCGTGCAGGACAGACCAAAACGGGGCACGTACACAACATGCCAGAGACGTGTGCAGTGGGGTTTCAGAGCCTCCAAAAAAAAGAAATGTTTCTCCTCAGCACAGCGTTCATGCAGCATGTAATTCAACATATAATCATCGGCCAACACCATCGGTGAATGTCATCTGTATTTGCGGATGGTCGAGTCCGATGTTCAGCCGATGAACCGGTGCTTCCCGAACAGAGATCTGTTGTTGAGATGGGTATGACTACTCCAAACAGTTGCTCAGACCTAGTTGGAGTTGCAGGAAATGAACAATATAACTTTCTCCATTTTTTGGCAACCACCAAATTTCAACTACCTCTTACATTAAATGTATTCAGTTTGTTGGCCCACAGGATTTGTTAATGTAATGATTAATTCCCATTTATTTTTCCACCTTGATTTGACTCAAGTAAAAGCTCAATATACCATTTTATACCCTTTACCAAAATAGCAAATGGTCATGGTAAATTTGTTTGTCTGTTGCAGGTCTGCCATCCATGGCCGTGGTCTGTTCTGCAAGAGGAACATTGAAGCAGGGGAGATGGTTATTGAATACGCAGGCATCGTCATTCGCTCAGTGCTCACTGACAAAAGGGAGAAGTACTACGATGGCAAGGTTGGTGGGAATTTTTTTTCTCTCTGATGGGTTTCGTTCTAACGTAGTATAGTTATCTACAATAATTGAGGGTTGGAAACGTTAAAGAATATACCAATAAGTTAAATTTTTGTCTTCACAGGGCATTGGTTGTTACATGTTCCGTATTGATGACTTTGATGTTGTGGATGCAACCATGCATGGCAATGCAGCAAGATTCATCAACCACTCCTGTGAACCTAACTGCTACTCGCGAGTGATCAATGTGGAAGGCCGAAAGCATATCGTCATCTTTGCTCTCCGGAAGATCTACAGAGGAGAAGAGCTCACCTATGATTACAAATTCCCCATTGAAGATGCCAGCAACAAACTCAACTGTAACTGTGGGGCCCGGCGCTGTCGCCGATTCCTCAACTGAGACGTCCCTCGTACGAAAAAGGAGAGGATCCTGTTTACTAGTAAGCCTTAAATTAAGGTGGCACTGGATTGGGCTTGGGGGGGGTCGTGGGCAGTCTGCACAGCAGGGGGATTAGCCACTATGAGACCGATCAGGAATATTTGGCAAACATTTAGATGAGACGAGAACCCGCACCCAAAATGCATGTGAAAAGTTTCTGATATGTGTTCACATGGTACTTCTGCATGTGAAGGGTTCACATTAGGTGGCACAGCGGTTAATATTAGTAGAAGGAAGTGGTTGTTTTTTTTTTTGCTCATGACAACTTCACAGTAAAACAGGATGTTAAAACCAGAGGGGGGAGTTCCTGGATCTGTGACACCAACAGAATTTCTTTGAAACACACGTCAAGCCTTATCTGTTTGAATCATTGCTGAATTCCTGTTCCTAGGCTTTGAGAGATTCCTTATGTTTTATATTTCATTTCATTTCCGGGGAGGGGTGGCGTGTCTGTCTGTGGTACACTTGTAATCATGATTCCTCCATTCTCCAGTGATGGGAACATTTATAGCCCCACCTCTGCAGTGGTGAAGTCAGTTCTTGAGCCATACATTCACCCAAACCTTTGTGTTTTTTAATCTTACATTTAACACTTCATGTTATTATTAATATTAGTTCTTTTTAGACTTTTTTTTTTTCTTTTCGTGAATAACAAAACAATCATGGTGCTAAGCTTTGAAAGGTCTTTAGTCAAATCAGGAATTGTTTCGCTGTTAATTCACCCTGCTGATTTATCATTTATCTTACATTTATGCACTCAAGCAGTTCTCTTATCATCGTTGGAACATATACATAGTACGCTTCCTAGGTTTCACACTTCTGTTCTATCACCTACTTTGTTCCTGTATTGAGTTTATAGATTTCCATGTAACGGTTTCAGTTAACAAAATGTCATATTTATAGAGACAAAAGGGTGTCTCTTTTTTTTTTCTTGATGTACAGTGTATGTAGCAAACACTACCCAAGCCAAAAGTGAAGAGTTGTGGTGAATATTGAGTTTTTAAAATATATATTTTATTACTCTCATGGCAGATGCTCATTACCTATTGCAATAAGACTTTGCTGCCCTACAGTTGCACAAAAATAACCATCAAACATACAAATTATCTTCATCTCTGTGAAATCTGCTACAGTTTCTCTGAATCAGGGAGAGCACTGGTTTAAAAAAACAAAAAAAAACAAAAAAAAAAAAAACATCGCCACTGAGTGTGTGCATTCAGTTCCTGCACCGGGCTCATTGAGGAAAGAGACTTTCTAGATGTTGCCGTTGCAGAAAACATTCAGTCTAAAACGGAGCTGAGAGAATGCACTCGGCACCTTAAAATAATGTGTAATGTTGTTCTTAGTCGATGTTTAGCGCTGTCATTGATGAGGCTAATCTAATTCACACACTGTTCAAATTGGTAGTTATATTTATTGATGTTTAGATTTATATTTTTAATGGTTGACAGTTGTGCTTTGTATAAACAGTGGCAGTCTAATGTGTTAGGACACGTCCCCCTTTTGTATCTCTTTCTTTTTTTTTGGCTTTGTTTATGAATGATGTCCTTTGTTTCACTAATTTACTTGAATTTTCTTTTGGGGCAGTTGTGTCATGCATTTAAGCCTTTATGACAGAAATTGTTCTAAAGCAGGTATTTTTAAAGAGTCCTTTTTATTTTATTTTTTTGTCATGGTAGATTACTGACGGTCTTAGAATCAGCCACAGGAGTAAAGTGAGCACTGTTTGCCTCCCTAAGCCCATGATCATCATCTTTTCCCCCCCCCCCCTCCCCACCGTTTTTCTTCAAACTTATTAGAGCAAAATTCTATCACACCTTGTCTTGATCTTAACCCCCCCCCCTTTCCCTCTTGCATGTCCAATCACTGGGATGGAGCCCAGATAAACTTGTGTCAATCCCCTGACAACAAGAGCAGAGTCACTCCCAACTCCTTGCAAGGATTCTACCTCAGCTGTTAACACAGATGTTTGGGAATACTGATGCAAAAAGAGAGGATGATAATTTAAGTGTAGGTTGGTTTTAATGTCCTGCAGAGCTGGTGTGTGCATGTTTGAGTGTTTGTGGGTACGTCTGTTTGTGTCATTTTGTGTGTGTGTGTGTGTTTGCAATGAAGGATGCAAAGCACTAGTCAAAACCTTAAGTTATCATGACCATCTCTCCCAGAATCTGTTAAGAAAGCTGTATGTTATATATATACACACACACACAGACACACACACACACACACATATATATATAAATATATATAAATATATATATATATATATAGTAGGGTTATTTTAAAGTAAGTGTAAAAGACATACAAATGAGAAAATATGTGATCTTTAAATTTACGTCTTTGTTACCATGTACAAATAAACCCTGAGTTTGTAAATATTTGTATACATATTTCTAAACCTGTTTAATTTTTCTATGCACTTTTTTATTTATAATGTTATTTGCTTAATAAAGATGTTAAGATGTTTGAATAAATTCCTTTTTTTATTATTATTATGAAAGGCGAGAGTATAAAAATATCTAGTAATGTCACAAGAGGCTTTATAAAAAAAAATGATTACATGGATTCAGACAACTATCTTCAGCTCAACATGTTTACATATACAAGCACTTATTTTCTGTTTAGGCAATGACTGTGTTGCATTGGACGTTTCCAAAACTCAAAAGAGACAAAAGTAAGAAAAGTATGACCATACTTAGAACAAGAAGCCAAGACTTCCTTTTGGAGCTACAGAAGACAAAGAACTGTATTTTCCAACTTTTCTGCCTCAACCCAATTTCCCTGTTTTTCTTTGATTCGATGCAATCATCTGTGAGGCCTGTGAGCAGTTACAGCTGGAAGGAATTCTAAACGTCCATGTCATTTACTCTCAGTCTGGCGAGAAGAGCGATTGCGTCATTGCGCTCCATTTGTCTGAGCAGCTTAGCCAGATGCCCCACTGTCCATTCAGGATGCCTGCTGGTGACTCCCTCCAGCACAGCTTTCAGGGGGCTCTTACTGTCCTTCATGGAGTATGTGTAAGTAATCCAGGTGGCAGGGAAGTTGCAAAGAGAGGCCAAATGTTTGGTGTTTTTTACTGCATGGATTTCTGGATCCAACAAAATCACCAGCTCCTCCAGAACATCCAAGTTGTCCAGCACGGTCTGTAAAGGTGCTGACATGATTGCAGAGCCTGAAAAAGAAAGATGTGGGAAAGAAAAATGCATTTTTTTTTCACATTATGAGTCAACTATAAGGCTATCAATGATTCAAGTGTGCTGCTTTAAGTGCTCTTCAAGACTTCACATTTTGTAGGGCTTAATGGATCATATTCCCAGTGCCACACAACAGCTGTTAAATTAGTTTCAAAGCCAGGGGCTGGAGGCTCGGCAGATATTCCTAAAGTAGCCTAGAACAGACAAACTAAGCACTGTACTTAGAGAGGGCCCCCCTAATGCTGCTCATTTTAGGAATTGGGGAGGTGAGTCAACATCTGGTCCAAGATACCCATAAAGCACAACATGTTAACATTCCAGGATAGGGGTTAAGCTTTCTTGCCTTTTAAAGGAGATACGAACAAAAAACACCAAGAATGAGAAGAAGGCTTCCCACCATACACACCGGTTTTTATCACGGCGTAACTGCTTCACACGACTGTGTAGGTCTGTCCATTATGTCAATCTTGTTCATCTACTATGTTACTCTTTTGTGTGAGTGCAGATCAAGAAAACCAGCTGGTCTTTCACCTTCCACACACTTTTCAGGCATAAACAGGGAGAGCCTGTATAAATAGACAGAACGTGCAGCTCTCAACAGCTATAATCAGAGACAGGCCCAAGAGTTTAGATATACATGGTAAATTCACGGCAAAACCCACTCACTTGTGTCCGCGATGTCAGTGTTACTAGGTGCAGCAGAAAGAGAGGAGAAACCTGATCTTTTGTTTAAAGCCAACACAGTATCCTGACCTGCGTTAAACCAAAACAAAAAAAAAAAATCACTGCCAGAACAACCACACACACTCTGCTGTAATTTACATTCTAGGATAATGAAGTTAGCTCCACAATAAAACTGTGTTCAGCTTTTGTGCAGTTACTCCACAGAAGACTTCTCCTTCGCCTACCTCTTCTTTTCCGCCTCATATAGACGACAAAAGCAGATAACACAACGAGCAAGATCAATAGGCTGATAGCTGATGGTAATGCCCCTGCAAAGTGTCAGAGAAAAGGTTATGGTTAAATTTAGACGTGTGAGATGTATTCTAGTTTCATAATCAATCAACAGAAGGTTCAACTTACATTGTGAAGAGAAGACCATAGGTGACGTTGTTGTTAAGATGGATCCTCTGCTCATCTGAATGTGAAATGAAAACAGTCTTAACTATGACTGTAAGCTGCTGAGGCTGGGTTCAAAAGTCTCACAACCTCAAAACCAAATGTCATTTTGAAAAAGAGAGAAATTGAGCATAGCACAAAACTACATAAAGCTCAGGGCCAGGCATGTACTCACTGGGATGTTGGTCGTTGGGATTCTGGAAAAAAAAAAGAATTTTATAGACTTGAACTTACACAAGCCAGAGTCTAGCTTGTTCCCACACTACGCCTTGTACAACTATATTTTGCACTCATTGCATCATTGTATTTTCGCAATACTACTAATATGACTTCAACTGAACAGGGCACAGAGGTGACGTAGGTCTTATTTTCCAGGTTATTAAAACAAGCATTACCTTAACTCTTCGCACTGACTGTCAGTAGTTGTGCTGCAGTTGCTGGTCATGTTATACCCTGGCGGACATGACATGCAATTCCGACAATTTGCAAAGCGGCCATCATTAAAAGTACCACTTTTGCATGGGATCAAGGACGGCTCGTGTCTTCCATCCTCGTCATCAAACCCACAGTTTGGCGTCACCTCATAACCTATTATTGAAAAAAAAAACAGCTGTAATATGACATAATACAATCTAATTGATTACAAAAGGCTATAACACGGGTGTCCAGATGTGAGGGCCAGATATGACAATGTTAAGATGACCGGGGGCCAATCTAACATTTTGAAAAATGAGAATGACAAACACTGTTCTGTAAATTTTGTTTTCATTGTCACAATTCTCTTTTTATTTTCTTAAAAGACAGTGTTCTTCCTGTCTTTCACATCTGGAGTCATGATAACACAGATTCAATTGTATGAACACGTTAAACTTGCGTGAAGTTGATACAAATCTGAACCAGATATATAACACCAGCAGTTATGTCCTTAAAGGTTCAAATGCTTCATTGTGTCAACCAAAAAAAGCCAAATCCTCCAGACATACAGTGTCTGACAATCCTAACGGGCCATAAATAATATGTAATAAAAATGAAGCTTCGGGCCGTGATTTCCCCCCGAACCGTACATTGGACATCCCTGGGCTATAAAAACAATAATAAATATTGATTTACCTGGTCTGCGCTCACACGGTATGCATCTGGAGCTTTTAGTATCCCAGCGGGTTGTCAGGTCGCTGCATCTTGTAGAGTGCCCCATCATAACTGAACTACGTTCAGTCGTACAGGACGTTGCTCTTCGTGAAAAAGCTCCACCCACATGATGAGTTGTGCGAACGTCTCGGGCGTTTTGATAATATATATATATATATATATATATATATATATATATATATATATATATATATATATATATATCACCACAAATACCAAACCTGAAGGCGTATTCGTCATTATGATGATCCAGTTTTTCAGGGGAAAGAAGGGAATGTCCCGAAAGGTTTCTCCGTCTGAATCTGATACAACAAAATATATATCTAAAAAAAAAAACAAAGGTCAGTCAACATCCTGTCTTAAAGGGTCATTCATGCCTTTGAATGAACTATGTTCTGTTCCGACATACTCAGGATTAAACCAATAAATAAATAAATAGCCCATAGAAACATTTATAACAAATACTAGTCGTCATCAGCCACAGTGTAGCCTCTCTTTTGGTTTTATTATTATTATTATTATTATTATTATTATTAACACTTATGTAATTGTGCTGTACAAATGAAGTTGATCATTCTCATCTACTGCTAAACTGATTTCTCGGTAACGGAGAGTGTAGCTCGCACGAGTCAGTACGGGACTGAAACTACTTTTGAACTCCATCTCATTTTCGTGGTAATGTGGAAGTTGCCAGGTGGCGTCATCTTTGGTGTCTTCGGCCTTCTAGATAATATAATGAAGACAAAAAATAAAATTAATTAAATAAATAAATAAATAATCGCCAAATCAGCCGTGCTGTGTTTCAGTCCATGCTGGACGGAGCCTTGGCCGGGCATCTCCCTCCCAAATCAGTGGGGGGAGTAATCAGCCGTGTCTCGTGTTACTTTGTTCAGTTTTAACGACACGGAGCAGCTCGGAGCTCGGAAACTGCTCACGAGAGTTCACTCAGCAGCGCGTGAGTGCGCGCGCACAGCGGTTGCTATGGGGATCTGTGCACGACCAGGACCGTGTAGCACCAGAAGTCTGATTGACGTCAAGAAGTGTTTTATTTATTGTCTTACTTAAAATATGCAAGCATGTGTGGCTCTCGTGGCACTCTCAGCCAAGAAGGTTCTTGAACTACGCCTTAGAGTAGTGGACCAAACGTGGGCGGGTTTCAGACCAGACTGTGTGGCTTGTATGAGGTAAAAGAGCAAACACGTGGGCGGGGAAGGTCAAATGACGCAATACTAAGTGCAATACTAAATTGCATTGCATAGTAACTCTATTCATTTGCTGTCCTCAGCTGAAGTATTTAACAACGCTCTTTCTTGCTCTGTACTGAAACTTAAACATTGAAGTCAACCTTAAATTCATGTTCAGGTTATCAGTAATTCAGTTTATCTTCCATCCCCCGCTCTAACCCCTCGTCTGATGAATGGCAACACAGAAGCTGCCGGTCACATTGTCATGCATGTTCAAAAAAAAAAAAAAAATCCAAACAACTGTTTCAATTTAAACAGAGTTTCAAGCTAAAAGTTACTGTGACCCGGTCAGTCCCTCCCCCAGTGTATCTTCCATCTAGGATCCTGCAGCTCACTTTCCATGAGAAAGCAGCCTCCTTCTTGGGCAGTAGGAGCCGGGTGTGCCCCGCCGATTACAGTTGATGAGTACGTGACGTGATCTGAATACCTACTTCCTTCCTATGCTGCCTGCAGCGTCCATGAGATTAACGAGAGGGACGAGGGGCGATGATGGTGGAGATGTTTTTTTGGGCTCTAAACGATGTCTCCAATGATGGCTCCTGTGGGCCCGGCAATACATGAAGACTGACTTCAAAACTGTTCTGTTCTTTGATGAGTGCCGTGCAACCCTCGATGGTCCAGATGGATGGAGTGGTGGATGGTTGGTTGATGGACACGCCATGCAAACAAGGCTACGGCGCCAACAAGGAGGTGGTGGAGTGACGTTTTGGCCTGGAATCATGGGGAGAGAGACTGTCGGCCCTTTTAGGATCCTTGACGGTGTGAAAATGACAACCATAATGTATGTGGAGTTTCTCAAAGAACACTTCCTGCCATGGTTCCAAAGAAGAATCGTGCTTTCCGAAACAAGATCATTTTCATGCATGACAATGCACCGTCTCATGCTGCAAAGAATACATCTGCATCTCTGGCTGCTATGGGCATAAGGGAAGACAAACTTATGGTGTGGCCCCCATCCTCCCCTGCGGTGTAAACCCTTTCTCACAGCAGTCTTTTTGCATAATAATTTGGAACGCTGTGTACTTCCGCTACGTAACTGTACCTGTCACTGTGTTATAGTTAGGCCATGTAGCCCCAGGTTTGATATGAAGCTGAACTAGGCTATCTGTTGTTGTCGTGTTCACTCACCTGTGCTCTGTAGTGGACTCTGCGTGAAAGCGTCCGGCAGTACATGTAACTCTGTTTTGCTGCATATTCGAGTATAGTTACTGAACTCGATTCTCCTCTTGCTCGAAGCTAACAATACACAGCATCCTCTAGTTCTAGTTACCTATTTTAACATTAGATCTTTTATTTTTTATTTTAACATATTCAGAAGGACAGTTTGTAATGTCCAAAGGTTTATGATGGAAAGTCCCTTGGTTCCCCATTTCTCCATACACGGTCCACGGTCCCGGTCCTCCATCTGGTTTCACTGCTGGACCACTGAGGTTTCACTTCCCCATTTTGCACGGCCAAACTGTGAGAAATCCTTCAAAGTCCTTTTCTCAAGTTGTTAATGTTACTTTTAACAATTTTAGCAGATCAGGGATCTCAACTTACTTGACAAGGGGCATTGCCTAATTGCTAGAAAGGGTTACAAAAGTATTTCTAAAAGCCTTGATGTCCATGTGTTCACGGTAAGCTACTCTCCCTACTGTAGGTGTGTGTTAAGCATATGTAACGTGAATGGCAAAGCCATGTTATGTAGCTTTAATATTATGGGGACGTTATGTGCCTGCGCGCACGGGATGCTGTTATGAGTATGCGCAAAATAAACGGTCGGTGTGTTTTGCCGGACCGAACAGGTGATGGCGGTTGATTCGTTTTTTTCTCCCGTATACAGATGCTAGCAAAGGGTTAGCATTCCACTTTGGCGACTGATAGAGAAATTAGAGAACGAGAGAAATGTCTAATCCTACAGTGTGGTCGTCCTGTAAAGATGACTGTGAGAGCACTGCACAGAATGCTCAGTGAGGTGAAGAAGAATGCTAGAGTGTCAACTAAAGACTTGCACATTCCAACATCTCTGGCACATGCTATTGGTTTCCAGTGGTATAAAGTCCCAGTTCCGGTTTCCAGTTCCCGCTGTTGACAAATCTACAATAAGTAAAACATTAAACAAGAATGGAGTTCATGCGAGGACAGCACAAAGGAAGCCATTCCTGTCCAAAAAAAACATTCCTGCACATTTGAAGTTTGCAAAAGAGCACATGAATGTTCCACAGCACTACTGGCAAAAATTTCTGTGGACAGATGAAACACATCGCTATGTGTGAAGAAAAAAAGGCACAGCACACCAACATCAAAACCTTATCACAACTATGAAAATGGCGGTCGAGGTTTTGCTGCCAAAGAACAGTCAACCAGTTATTGAATCCAAAGCTTCACATACTTTTTCCACCCTGCACTGTGAATGTTCATGTTATGTTCAATGCAGACTGTGTTTTTCTAGTGATGTGAGTTAGATGAAGAGCAGAACATATTTTATGACCAATTTATGCAGAAATCCTAGTAAACCCAAAGTAATTACATACTTTTTCTTGCAACTGTATGATATATAGACATGGACATGTTTTGCAGAGCTTCTTTCTCATACTCCTTTTCTGCAATGTGGTACAGCCATTTCTTAAGAAACACAGACACAACCAATGACAAGTTGGAATGATGGTTGTCGATGCCAAATTATATCTCCTCAGGGTGTTCCCCAAGCAGAAAAACATCCTCTTCTTGTCAATTTTGGTTGAAAATGGTTGGCTGCTTAATAATGTGGAACTTTAGTAGTTTTCCCTTTAACTGGACTCACCTGCCAAACTAATTAGCACAGGTGTCTGAATTGGTGTTCCAATCTCCTCCCATGTGATGTGCATGAGATGGATGGAATAACACCATCTCAGTCAGACAGTCTGAGTCAGACGATCTTATTTCCATCTTATAGCCACTTCCCACTTCTTCCAAACATCTGTCTTTTGGAAACCTTCAAAATGAAAACAGGAGATTTGGGCGAAATATTTTACAGAGGACAAGCATATTTTCTACCCTCTTCTTCATATTTTTCTATTTCCTATCTTCCTATTTCCTATTAATCCTATTTAATTCATCCTATTTTCAGATGTTCAGATGTTCTGTTGTCTGATTTCGCTGGTGGACATAAATACAGTACAGTAATATTCTATTTACAAAGTACAACCAATAATAATATTCAATCATACTTGTGAAAAGTAATCCCCTGTGTCCTGTTTTGAATAGTCCACCGATTTTGACAGCAATTCACCGCACAGTGCTCAGGCATCTTGCTGCTTTGGTGGTATATATGTGTGTGCTATGTGATATATGTATTAATTCATGTAATTATTTATTCAAGTGATTTAGTGAAGGCATACAAAAACTTTTTAGATTGCGACTGAGGTTTGAGTCTTCTTTGCAACTGGTCAAATCAAATCAAATCAAAATTTATTTGTATAGCCCAAAGTCACAACACAACTGGTGAAGAATGTGGGCATGATCTGACCTACGACCCAGCATGTGATGCATCACGCTGCAGTACGTTCCACGGCACATTCACAAGGACGATGGAACTGAGGAAGTTCTTGCTTATGCAAGTAGAACACTAAAACAAGCTGAAATGAATTACTCAGTCACAGAGAAAGAGTGCCTTGCAGTCATCTGGGCACGAGAAAAATGGCACACTAACATATCCAGCCCCGTTCTAGGGAAGTCAACTGAGTCAAGTCCGGGAAACCCGGCAAAGGTTTCTGTTTGACAACTTTTTTGTGGACTTCCAGTACTGTTGCTTTTTTTCATGATATGCTATCACCACATGGGAAATGGACTGTACTTTTATAGCACCTTTCTCCCAAACACTCAAAGCACTTTTACACTATATATCTCATTCACACATTCACACACATTCATACACTGATGGCATTAGCTGCCATGCAAGGTGCCGACTGCTCAGCAGTTTCAGGGTAGAGTCTTGCCCAAGGACAGTTTGACTTGGAAACTGGAGCCGGCAGGGATCAAACCACCAATCATCTGAGTAGTGGATCACACGCTCTACCCCTGAGCCACAGCTGCCCACGTGAGCTCAACAGACTCAGATGATTCAGCACATTATTGACTTTAGCACTGGTCGGTTAACAGTTCACAGTGTCTTTCCTGGAAATAAATGTCACAGATTAGTTTTTGTAGTGAGCATTTCTGGGAAATTCCAGTCTCAATCGTCTCAATATTTTGGTTTTGTTTGGCATCTCAAACCTCTAAAGAAAACATGAGCAAATCAAAGACTAACTGTGGCTGAATAGCAAAAAAAAAAAAAAAAAAAAAAATCTAATTTATTGTAATTTATGGAATAATAATAATAGAAATAATAGAAATGTAAGCAAAGCAAATAGGTTTTATATTTTAGATTCTTTAGAGTAGCCACCTTTTGCTTTGATAACAGATCTTAACCAGCTTCATGAGGCGGTCATTTGGAATTGTTTTAAGTTAATAGATATGACTTGACAAAACTGTTACAGTTTTGAGTTTGACCTGTGTTCCTGTTTTATTTTGTAATTCTACCCCATCAGTGTCTTGTCTTATTCTGCTTCCTGTCTTATTTTCATGCCTTTTTTTTTATTCTGCGCCTGTCCCTGATGAGTTTCACCTGGTGCCTGTCTATTTAGTTCCTGTGTTTCCCTTGTTTCTGTGTCTGCTTGTTGTATACGTCTTGTTCTGTGGGTGGCTTGTTCCTGTATTTGTCTCCAGTGTTTTTCCCAGTGTGTTCTTGGTTACCGTTTTTTTTTTTTGCCTATTGTCTATTTATCAACCCTGCCTTTGCCCTTTTGGATTATATGCCCATTTAACTTAACAAAGCAGAAAAGAGAACCGCTTTTTTATAAGACACGGGTTATCTTCTGTCATAAAGACTCACAAGAGAGAAGACGTCTTTCCAACACGAGCTTCATTCTCACACTTGCAAGTGGGTGAAATTTACAGAGAGACAGATCAAAGCTTCATTGTCAGTCAGGTTTTATAAACTCAACCCGTGACAACAAAATGACATGACAGGAAACACAGCAGTGTTTGCAGTTTTGTCCATTGCAACACCTTTTTCAAATGTTACAGAAACATGTAACTTACGTGTCTCATCTCTCTCACAGCAGTTATTTTACATCTGTAAGCAAACACAATTTACTTTTTTTTCTTAATTTATTCAATCACAAATGAAAACAGCTGAGCCAGACCCATGTGCGGCTCTGTAGCAGATAAAGAGGAAGGAGATGAGGAGCAGTGAGATGTGATGTGTAAGAGAGATGTGTAATTATGGGCGTTCTGTTAACAAACCATGAGTATCAAAAGACTAATATTGTTTATCTTTCCACAGTTATTTATAAGAATGTTTATTGAGTGTTATGTAAGCTCGATGTCTTTTGTGCAATATAACTCCAGGAAAAGACTAACTGATGAAAAGCAAGCATTTCAGTGGAAAAAAAAACGATTCAAGCTTTAAATGTCGTGATGCCAGTGGCTTCCAGAGAAATTATTCTGCAAGTGAATTTTCATGACAGGGTGACTAAGGTTGCTGCAGTATTTGCATAGTTAACTGGAAGTGAGCCACAGGTTAAACAGGATTTCACAGCTTGAGGACAATGGGAGTTTGTGTGCCTCCCACTGCCAATCCCACAAAACATTTTTCTTCACAGCTCCTACCACAGGCTTTAATCACTATGGAGAAAGATGGTCCACTTTCATTTGGCCTCTAGAGTTCAGATCTCTCAGCTACGTATGCATGGGAGTGAAATAACTTTATAAACTAAGAATATATATGTATAAATATATAAATATGTGTTCAGAATTTCTCGGACCAAAGAATAAAGACAAATTTGAGTGATTAATAATATAGATGAGTTTATCAAAAAAAAAAAAGAAGAAAAAAAAAAAAGAGCAGTATTCTCAGCTCCGGGACTGTGGGGGCATATTGAATGTGTCCTGTTCACCTTGTACACCTTTGACTTCCAGTGTAACTCTGGGCTCTACATGCAGAAATACACAGATGACACTGCAATAGTTGGCTGCATCAAGGATGGATTGGAGAGGGAGTAAAGGAGCCTGGTTGAGGACCTTCTGAAGTGGTGCAGGTCCAACCATTTTCAGCTGAACATCTCTAAGACGAAAGAGATGGTGGGGGACTTCAGAAGGAACAAACCACATCTCCAACCTGTGTCCATCAAGGGGGTTGATGTGGAGGTGGTCAGGACTTACAAATATCTGGGGCTGCAGCTGGATTACATTACTAAACTGGCCAGCAAACATTTACACTCTACACAGGAAAAGACAGAGCTGTCTGTGCTTTCTGGAATCCTTCAACATCGGCAAAAAAAAAAACTGCTGCAGATGTTGACTGGCTCAGTGGTGGGCACAGAGCTGGACTCAGCATTCCTTGGTTCTATTGCCGGAATGGATCATTATCATGTTGCATGATCCATTTTCTGCCAAGCTTTAATTTCACAACAGGTGGCTTCAGGTTATGTTCCAGGATTTTACAATAGTCCTCAGAATTCATGATTCACGTCCGCCCCATATGCGAAGGCTCGATGCAGCTAGCCCGGGTTCGAGTCCTGATCTATGGCCCTTCCCCGCATGTCATTCCCCATCTCTCGCCCCACATTTTCCTGTCACTCTTCAGCTGTCTCTATTGAATAAAGCTTGGAAAGGCCAAAAGTCCATGATTCCCTGGCTTCAGGTTATGTTCCAGGATCTTACAATATTCCTCAGAATTTATGATTCCTTGGACTATGTGCAGTTGTCCAGGTTCCGAGGACGAAAACAGGCCTAGATCTTAACATTGCCACCACTATGCATCATTATTGGGGGAACTTTCTTTTGGTCATATGCAGTGTTGCCAAACATAACAGTTTTAGTTTCGACAGTTCAATTTTGGGCTCATCTGTCGACAAAATGGACTTCCAAAAAGCTTCAGGTTTATTCAGGTGCTCTCTGGAAAATTGAGATTGGGCAGCTTTGTTCTTTTTTGTTAGCATAGGCTTCTTCCCAGCAACCCTCCCATGTAAGCCATGTTTTGTGAAAAAAAATCTCAGAGCTGCCTTCACACGGACTTTAAGGAAACATGCTCTACTGAAATACAAGCTTCTTGGCAAATTCCTGTAGTCAATTCATTTCTTGATGGACTATGCATCTGTTTGTGTTTTAATCTGGCTTGATAAGTACACGGCTCATGCTGAAGCTCTGGGTTGCCAGATATGATGGTATATGTGCTACATGGAAGCAAATGAAGTGGACCAACAGTGTGAATGTTCTACCCGACCTAAAAAGCTCGATGAGCAGACACATGGTAAAACACAGTAAATATTGGAGATGATTTAACAGATAAAGACCGTTTAGAGCCCAAAGGGACACGGAGCTGTTTTTTTCAGTGACTAATTTCTTGTGTAAATTTTCTGGTCTAGAGGAGTTTATTCATGCTGAACTTAACCGCTTTGAAACAAATAGAAAGTAACACTGTATTTCTCTCTCTTCCTGTTCCTGTGTGTTCTGGCTATCATGTTGTTGATCTTTTGTGGTGATCCTTTACTACACCCACTTCAGAGAAAACAAGGCATATAGGTTTATCCTGTACTGCTGTCATATACTGCTATATGACCGGCTTATCTGCTGCTCGGAGAGCTACTGAAACAGATTGTCATGTTTTTTAAAGATTTTTTTTTGGCCTTTTCAAGTTTTATTTTTGATAGAGACAGCTGAAGAGTGACAGGAATGTGGGGGGAGAGAGGGAAGGGGGAATCACATGCAGGTTGGATTCGAGCCCTGGGCCACTGCTAACCCTTTGTACACGGGGCAGCCACGCTATACCAACTGAGCTAATCGACATCCCGCCATTGAATGTTTTGATGATATGTGACTGTTTGCAGTTTCATCATTATGTTGATGGAAACATATTATGGGCAGCACTTCTAAAATAGAAAAGCGTATTGTGCTAACCCCCTTTGGCAGCAGTGGTTGTGTCACAAAGCGACCTCTTGTGGCAAATGATGTGTACTTTAGTTTTAAAATTTTAAAGCATTTAACACGTTTGACAAAATCAAGACTAAAAAACTATAAGACTCCAAAGTCAGCATGGACTGGGGAACCTGGGTAGAGTCAAAAACAAACACCACACCACAAAAACACCACACGTGCCATTTAGACACATTTTGGCACCATATGTGCCATTTACCTTTCTCATTATTATGATTATTATTATTAGCATTAGTATTAAACCTTACAAAGCAGTAGTATTATTATCAACGAGAACTCTGCGTCTTTTCTCCTTGCCATGGTTGTTAAAAACAGTACTTTTTATGAAGGACTAAGCCTTGAACGTTGTGCACTGAGGCATTGCGCGGATCAACATCTCGGCAACCCATTGGTCGATTTCGATGATTGACACCTCTATCGACCAGGAGAGAGTGAAGAGAGTGAGGTACCAGCCAAAAACACCAATGACGATCCAGAATGAAGTAAACCCAAAGATAGTATTCGCACGAAGAGTGTGTACTTCACTGTACCTTCGCCATTGATGTCAAACTAAAGCAGAGACACAGGAGTAGACATTAGAGCTAGACTTTTGACCACAAAACAGGAAAGATAAGACGCACTTTATCGTTTTGTGACTTTTTTTTTTGCTACTCTCTGGGGGCTACCTCAGACAGACATGACACCTTTGTGTGGGTTGGTTGAAGTGGACATGCGCCGTTTTCGTGTCTTCGTTACGCGCTCATGCAGTTGCTTGGGGTGTGGACTGTGTTTCGTTTTTGGTGGCAATGCCTGGTCGCTGAGCTTGTCCCCCGTCATTTTGGCATGCTACATGTTAGGACTGGTGCTTCCTGGCAGACGCATTGATCGTCTGTGCTGCGCGCATGTCAGGCTGTCCCCTGTATAGGAGACGGAGAGGATAACGGCACCTGATATAAGACATCATCCATAAGCATTAAATGTTGTCTGTATAGATCAGGGGTCGGCAACCTTTTTGGCTGAGAGAAAGCCACATATTTTAAAATGTATTTCCATGAGAGCCATATAATATTTTTTTTATACTGGAAGTGTACCGGGGGGGTGGACAGCGCGGTGGACAGCCCAACATACTGGCGCACGGGAGCGGGGTGGATGGCCCACCATACTGCCGGCTGCGGCGGTGGGCGCCTCTGCGATCGACTTGATCACGTCTGGCGATCGACGTATTGGGCACCCCTGTTTTAGTGGTACGCAGTACCGGACCGTACCGGCTTACTTTCACCCCTCTGCGAGCCACATGCAGTCATCAAAAGAGCCACATCTGGCTCGCGAGCCATAGGTTGCCGACCCCTGGTATAGATACATACACACAGATACATAATAGTATTTATAGTGAGTAATTAATCGGCATAGGATATGCCTGTATCATAGATATCATATATAGACATACTGACACATCACAGCGGAAGCACTGGTGTCGCTTAATGATGTCTGAATTGACCTTTTGACCTCTAATTTGGAGAGGCCTAAGGTTACACCCGTCAGTCCAATTCAGCAGTCAGTATTTGTGATAAATATTTTAGATGATTCAATTCAAGTCCTTGATTTCAGACAAACGTACACAAAGCAAGCTTCTTGCTCGACCTGCCAGCCACAGTTTAAACGACATCGCTCACCAGTAGATTCATTAGCTGCAGCTAGCTAATGAACCTAACGTTCTTCTCTGTCTACCTATAAAACACCTGGGCTAGTGTAAATTTGTGTTTGATCAAAATGTGTCTCCAAGCGGCCTAAAGACTTAAAGTTCAGCATCACCAATTGGTGATCTAGAGAAGATATAAAAGCAAAGAA
Source organism: Nibea albiflora (assembly GCA_014281875.1). Lineage (NCBI taxonomy): Eukaryota > Metazoa > Chordata > Actinopteri > Sciaenidae > Nibea > Nibea albiflora. Next base: position 12,737,374 of record CM024804.1, read on the forward strand.
ACCTAACTGTTCTTGTTGTCTGGAGTCAGTTATTTTAAGTGATGAGGAACCCTGTTTGGATGTTGTTTTGACGTTTGTTTCTCATGCAACATTCATTAGAGAAAAAGATGAAAGGATGAGAACTAACCCCAAAGTCTGAGATTTATCACTGGCCTTCCCTCTTTAATTAGTTTGAGAATGAATCATTCTTACAACACTGCGTAATCCACATAATGCACACACATGTTAACCACACACTCAACCATGAGGCATCACTTTACTCAGTACTTACTGTATGTCAGGCTCTGCTAGCAGCTGGCTGAAACAAAATGTTTAGTCTCTTAAATGATTAAATGTGGCAGAGTCTGTTTTTTTTCCAAGAAAGTGACGAGAAAATATTAATGATGAAATTAAAAAGTTGTGGTCAGCTGCTCCCTGTTCGCCCAGCACATCCTCCAACATTTACACATCTTCTACGAGCTGACAAAAAATGACAAAGAACTGCACAGATTTACTGTTTATTATAATCTTGTTTATTTGATGGCAAAAAAAAAAACATGGCACATTGATCCATTAGAGCTTGTACATGAAATATTAGTCAAACATTTATCTATTCGTTTTCTTTCTTTCTTTAGTACATTATGATAATGCTGTACAAATCAACAAATAGATTTCAGTGGAAACAAGCCTGAAAGCTCTATTTAAGAAGCGATTTGCATGGTTACATATATATATATATATATACAAAGATTTATCCATGCTTATCCATGAAAATGCAACCAGTGGCAGCCTGGCAAAGCAATAAAAAGAAATAAATATAGAAATAAATGGAGAAATAAAAAAAATCAAATGGACTAAACCTAAGTCACTGCAAAAACTCTTATTTCAATGAACCAGAGCAGACTAAGCTGTTGTCCAGTTGCATTTCTCTCATCCCACGACATTCCTCATTGTCAGCGTTGCATAAATACAGTCCAGATTAAATGTTTTTAAGTTCCCATCAGGGATTTGTCAGCCTTTTATCTAAGGTTGTGTTTACAGAGACTGGAGGAATTTCTCCCATGCTTTTCTTGCTTTTCTTGCTCTCTTTTTGCTCAGAGTCTAAATTTAGCAGAAGACCAGGACAAAGTCACTATTGTAAATGATTAAATAGATACATTTCAATATTTCAATATACAATACTGAAGGGGTATCATATTATGATAAATAGTTCCAACATTTCATAATAATTAAAAAAAAGAAGAAAAAAACCCCAAACAGAATATCTCAGCCATTGGCCCTATGTTCATATGGTGATGTATTTGTTAGCAACACTACAAAAAAGAAATAATTATAATAATAATAATATTAATAAAAGATTTATTACAGTGGTTACCCTCATGAGGGCGCTATAAACCTGGGTCAAACTTACAAAGTTAACACAAGCAGTCTAATAATTATGAAAGTAAGAGGGAAGATGCCTGCGTCATTCAATGATGATGTTGATGTGGCTTTAATGCACGTACATGATCTAATGTGAAGTACATTTTCTAACATGTCATTAGAAATTAGTGCTGTTCTATTGGTGTGAATGTGAATACAGAGCAGTTTGTATCGAAGTAATTGCAACATATAACCCCAGTTTATGCCTCTATGTCTTCAAAACAGTGGCAACTGTTTGGTTACTATTACTCAAATGTATCGATAATAAAGCAGAGGCACAAACTAAAGCTACACCTATGAGAACTTTATGTAGACAGAGGTGTCTATGCTGTGAGGCCTGGCTCAGATGTGTGAGGTATACAGGTAGGTGCTGTTGATGCTCCAGTCAGGTGGGAAGTCCTGCATTGCATGGTTCTTGACGTGTCTCTGCATGGCGACCAAGCTGCTGCAGTACTCCAGGCACACCGTGCACTGGTATGGAGCGGCCCCACCGTGAGTCCGCAGGTGCTTGATCATGGCTGAGTAGTCCCGTGAGCGTTGACCACAGAGACGACACTCGAAAGGTTTCTCTCCTTGAAGCAGAGAGAAGAGGGGGGCACAGGAAGGAAGACAAAGGTCGGGGAAAGGAGGTGCACACAGTTGAGAGAGCGTCTCAGACCTTTAGACATTAAAAGTGTTTTCATTGCCAGTGTCCTACAATTTGTTCATTCAGTAACAGTTCATTTTATATCTCTATATTAAATAACTGCAATTTATCCTGTCTAATATTTCCCTTATTGCAAGATTCGAGTGAAATCAACTAAACTAAATAAATTCAGTCACTAAACTCATCCAGATCATAGAAACAGTTACATGTATGTCCCATGAAGTCTCCCAGAACAAATGAGATGATTAGAATATATAACGTTTGACAATATAATTTCAGCAATATTAAAATCCTTCAAGTTTTTGAGAGCCTGAAAAAATTAAACACGTTAGGCAAAATACAATCTGTGTAAGATTGTGTCAGTTTGTGAACAAATTCATATTTAAGTATAAGTTGACAGGAAACAGCATGTTTGCTTTTTAAATATTGTTTTAGGATGAGATTTCATCTAAAATGCTGCATTTTATCTGATGTGCTATTTTTACCGCTTCTGTAGTTACAACAAATTATCTCGGATGCGTTATATCATTGCATAGCAGTGGACTTTGGCCACTTCTTTCCATTGCTTACACGCCAGCGTACAACTTGCAGAGAAAACTGCACGACATCGGTTATCCCAGTGAATATTTTGTTTGATGTTAGTGCCATCATTACATCTTTGTAGGGGCGCACTTTAAATTGCATCACTAATTTATAATAATCTAGTTTTAATGATTAAAAGAGCACGATTAAAAGCAGACTTGTTTACTGTAGATCAATGCATTTTCTATCTCACAGAAGTTTCATGTCTGCAAGTTTCAAGTTTATCTAAGATGAGTTTCATAGTATCAAAATGAGTGGAAACCTGCCAGGAAGATTGTCGAAAATCAAAAACAAAGCAGTCTGCTTTGGAAGATGTAACGCAATGCATCTGCGATCCGTAGCAAAGTGTAATGGATTTGTAGCCAATATACTACAAATCTTTTTCCATTAACTTGCCACACTATGCAAACATCTCTCTGGTCCCACTATTGTTACTTTCAGCAGTTTAAGACAAATGCTCTTCATCTGGTGGCCCAGTTTATCTGACTTCACTTTATGTGCGTAAGTGAATTTTGGACAAAAAGAGACATATTGAATGTTGTAAATCCTTTGGTGATTATTTGTACTTTTTATTTTAATGTCCCACTGTATAAAACAAAGATTATTAGCCACCACTGTGTTAGGCAGAGTCTAAGATCCGAATAAGACTAACTTGAGTTTCATTTGAGATCAATAAAGTATCTATCGATCTGTCATTGAGTACTCTGCAGCTGCATAAGTCACAAAGCTAGTTTTTCAGAAAAATATACTATATCAGTTATTACTGACAAACTATGAACAATCGCGGTGAAGAGACACAAATTCGCTTACCGGTGTGAACTCTATGGTGTGTGTCCAGTTGATGTTTTAGACTAAATTTCTTGGGACAGTGTTGGCACTGATAGGGTTTTTCCCCCCTGTGTTCTTGTCGATGGGATTGTGGTTCATTCTGTGTAACATCTCCTCTTCCACCGAACCGACACCCTTCACAGGCTTCACCTGTGCAAAGACCAAGATGTGGAAAAAGGAGAAGGTGTGAACTTGCGGTGGGCATTGTGGCATGTTCACAAAAACATCATGGTGCAATTTATAGGTGTTCCAATTTGTGCAACCGCCAACAGTCTTGAGAAAAAAAAACGTTCCATGTGTTCATTAATGTTTTCCGACTATGGTCACTATGTGGGATTATTAAAAGAGCACTTTTGTCTTTTGTGCTGTCCTTCACTCTAGTGATTTGTAAATTATTTGTTCTGTTTATTGTCATACTTAAGTCCTCATTTCAGAGCCGATCTAATGATTGACAAAAAAATGAATGAATGTCCATTTTAACGGAATATACTGATTTTTGTTGATTGTTGAGGAGTGTCGGTTGGATAAAACTACAAGACATTTGATGATGTCACCTCATGTATTTATTTATTTTATAGACCAAACCAATACTCACTGACCACCTTGACATAATGCCATTAAACAAACAACAACTCTTTATTGCATGAGCCTTAGACAGACATATATGAGTCTGATATACATTACTTTAATCACCTTTCAGAGGCGCAGGTCTATTTTTGGTCAGCATCCTGTTGCAATACAACAAATTCGGCTTTGTACAAGTTTACTTTCCTGTCACTCTGCACACGTCTCTCATCTGCTGCTTCGCATGTTGCGATTCTTAAAAAATGACAAAGGTGTGATTTTGAGGTTAAAGTAGCAACTTTGAAGCCTTTCAGTACCTTATACCTTTTTTGGGCTCCTCAAGTGAAAAAAACTTAGGCCTCAAAGTATAGACAGGATGCTGAAATAGGAGGTGTGTATGCGTGGAGGGGTGGGGGTGCGTGGTGTGGGGGGGTGTAGTAGGGGAAATCAAGAGAATGAAAAAAAAAAAAAAAAACCCACAACAATTGAACACTCACCAGTCTAAACACAACCTACTGAGACCTGTTGTCATTAGCACATTTCCTGTCCAATATATTCAGTTCTCACTTTGAAAGACCTAACGTCTCATAACACTTTTGTTGTTTGTTTGCCCTTATTAACATGGAGTAAAGTAATTAATATTGCTACTGTAATATAATTACAGTAGCAAGTAAAAGCTAATGATGATGAAACGTCACTTAGCTACAGTGAACTAGCTAGCTGCTACTCTTGTACTCTTGTTTATGTGCTGTTACACATTTTACGTGAGCATATATTAGAGGGAGAGATTTTCAGATGCTAGTAGTAGTATTATTATGTACTTATGTGCAAGTTATTACAATGCTTTCAATGCTGTTAGCGGCATAGTTTAGCATACACGCTTGATACACGAACATAATGTTCCACTGAGCAGAGATATTAAACATCAGATAAACCACGTTTATCAGCTTGATTCTACAAGGCAAACCATGATACTCTCACACACATGCAGACTGTTGGTTTAGCTCCTTTTTTTTGTTGCTGCTGCACGGTTACACTACATTTTGTTATAATAAATCCATATGTATGATTTATTTTCTTTGGCATAAGAGAAAAACCACTGTTGCGATGCAGTACATACTGTACTTGCATGTATCTAGCTGTATCTAGTAACCACACTACTGCTCCTGCTGCACCATGCTCTCAAAACCACAACTCTCTTTATCACTTTCCATTGCGTAGCTATGTAGCTGGAGTCTGCCGAGGTTAGGGGTCACAACAAGAACTGTCTCACTATCATGTTAAATTCATCTGCTCTACACAGGATATCCACTTCTACAGCCTTAATCTTACTGTATAGTGATAGTCGCGTGTTGTGATCATTACAAAAAGGCAGTACGTTTTCTGGTTTGTTGTAATTGTGTCATTACCCGATGGTGTGGAGGCCGGCTGTGGCGCTGGATTACCAACAGGGCTTGTACTGCAGTGTTGGCAGCCTTTAACTGTTTCTGTGCTGGCTTTGGGTACATCATGGTAACTATGGAAAGCCAAAAAAAAAAAAAAAATCACTTATTATAGCTTTATTACAATAATAAAAAATTCTGCTTTTACTTTTGCTCCAAATTCTCACATGTAATATCTCAATCTTCTCAATTTAGTTTGACATGTTATCACAGATTAAATCTTTAGACACTTTCCCTTCCTCTCCATCCCCAAACACAAGGTATTTAGAGTGCCTCTCTGGGGGTAAAAGCCCATTTAATTTTCATAGAACGTTCGAGTAGAACGCATGCTACAGTAAAAGGATAATGAAATGACACAGAGGAGAAGTTGGGCTATGTTTTTTTTCCACAAAGACACATAAATGTTTTGAACAATTTCTTGCGGTACAGATGAGGCCAGTCCTAACACTGAAACTGTGTTCAGAAACTGTGTTTCAGTGGGTGGAAAGTCTTTAATTCTGCAAAGGAAGGGAGAAATTTAGGGGGCTCCCCTTTACACTTTGTTTGGTTACACCATGTGGAACACTGTACAATATGCATTGATTAGAAAAAAGGATCTTGTCTTGTCTTGTCATCTCCCAAAAACAAAATCAATTTGTTTTCACTCAATGGGACAGTTTCAAGTTAATTCAGAATTAGAAAAAGAAGTATGATTTGTTTCTGACCAATAATAAAAGTTAAAAGTTATACGTTTATTAGCTATTGTTTATGTTCTTAAGTCTTTTGTATTCTTTATTTTGGTCTGAAAACTAAGACTACGATCAAAAAGTCAGAGCTTGACTGACTAGGACTGGCAGGGAAGGGTTAATAGGTGAAACTGCTCTAGTTGGAAAGTGCAGGAGGCTTGATCACACGCATCTACCCAAGCAGCAGTGAGTCAGGTAGCTGTAGCTGTCGCAAGGGAACAATTGAGCAAATTAGGAGATTCTAAATGAGTCTGTGAGGGGAAAAATAAGGAGACAATGACTGAAAATAAAATACAGAAGTTTCCAAAATCATGTCCGAATGCTGACTTACCTCGGCTCACCGGTTTGAACGCTCCCAGCAAATGCTCTTGGGGTGGGTTTTTTTCTCTTTAGCAGGCCTTGTTTGATTATGCTCCCCATCCCTGTGGATCCAGCATAAAGACTTTGTGTATAACGTGGATGAAAGCCCGAGTAGCCCATTACAGAGCCTTGAAAGTGGGATCCAAGTATGGGGAACATGTGGGGAGTGGTGAAGGAGAATGGGTATGCTACAGAGGACTGGTTTGGGGTCTGAAGGGGGTGAGTTGCAACTAAGTTTGAGTAGTTCTCTGCTATCCGCCTGAGGGTCACAGGGTTCCACATGTTTGTAGAGAATGTCCAAGGGGAAGAGAAAGAGGAGCTGCTGCTGGGAGGCCTGGTAATAACACTGTCTCTGTTGTAGGGTGTTGCTGACGCAGGGGACAGTCTGGGCTTCTTTCTTGGGGATGGTGGCCTGTTGTGGTTCTTACTAGGGTCAGAGGGCGAAATGTTTTCCATGGCAGTGATGTTGCATGTCTTGTCCACTAGGGGAGGAGTTTCTCTAAGCTTCTCCTCTTGAACTAGACTTCCTTTTCGCTTCTGATCTTTCTGCTCCGCACTTTCTTTTTCTTCTTTGACATGTTTGATTTCTCTACTTTTGTCCTCCTCTCTAGCTCTGTAATGGAGATTGTCCAGCTGCTTCCGGCACTGGTCCTCCAGTGGCCCCATCTCCAACAGCTGAGCAGCTCTTAATAGCAGGTGCAGGTCATCCACAGACACCTCCATAGTTTGTGTGTAGGTGAAGTCTAAAACTTGCTGGAAGGTGTGGGGTGAGAAATACTCCAGCGTGCAGTGGACCGGGCTATCTACGTCTCCTAGAGCTAACTGCTGTGCTAGTCTTCTGCTAGCACAGGCCAGTACTAGACGATGAGCCCTGAAAGTTTGACTCTTCACTGAGATTACGGCATCACAGAGTGACCCCGTGCGACGTAAAGCATCTGCCTGCTGCAGGAAGTTGAAGTATTGGGTGTTGTTGATTCTGATCATTTCTGAAGTTTGTAGAAAAATAAGCAAATGTCTGAGAAGAAAAAGTCAAAGGAAGAAAAAAAGATCACATCAGATTATGCCCACACTGTTAGAAATTAGCTCCACCTGTTTGCAAGGTTGTTACCAGATATGTGACATTTCTAGAAATGCTAAATTGTAAGTAGGAAAATCATTTTGCAAATCAACAGCTTGCTGGCTTGTGATTAACAGATAATATGCCTCTCTGTGGTTTTTACTGTTGGTTTTTTTCTATCCTTTCCAGACAGCATTACCTGTAATGAGAGTTGTGGGGGCAGAATGTACCCGAGGAGGTAGCCATTGATTTTTATTTTAAAGCAGGTAACCCACACATGTATCTTCACAGCCAGTAGGAATCACACACTTTCTTTTGTTTTTATTAGATTCATATTTTAATCCCAAATATGAAAAAAAAAAAAAAACCCGTCTTCAATCACAACTGTGTCTGATATCGTGTCTGAGTGTCTGGTTGATGTGTGGAAATGTACTCAGTTTTGCGAAAGCTTTGATATTCGTCGCTCTCATACACACTCTAAAACCCACAAAGCCCTACCAGTATATGAAACCATGACTAATGACTGTACACAGGAGTAAACATGAGTGAAGTTTGAACATCAACAACAATAAGACTGTATTTAGAAGCGACAAACATCGAATGGAAGAGTGCACAGAGATGGAATATGTAAATATGTAAGCGTGTTACAGAAATATCTGGAATTTCACGTCTAAGATTAAAAATACATGGATGAAAACGCGGCGGCTGTATGTCGAAACTATCAGACGTCTGACAAGTTGTCATCTTCAAACAGTCTTAAGTCTATAATGAGCTTTTATGTTTATACAGTGTGCAGTGGGTTTCTGCAGCAGAGGTCACAAGTACTGTGAGCTATTACAGAGGTTTTTTTTTTTTTTTTTTTTTTTTTTTTGCACAGTCGCAACCCCGTTCGGTCCTCTGATGGTGACTGTAAATGGAAAGTAAATGTGAAACGAAATGACATTTAGTTGACTCGTTACTGGAATTTGCTTTAAATGTGCATTCATATTTGCACGCTCTCTCTGTCTCTCTCTCTCTGACTCTCTTTCTCTCTCTCTGGTGTTCATCAAATTAAATGATTGGAAAATGTTACACCAAAGAGCAATAATTTTGGGATTATTTTAGCTATAAAGATAAGGCCTTATAGCGCAGTAGGATAACCTCACAGTAGGGTAGCTCCATAGTCAGAAGTATAAACTCATGGAGATTTACTGTATTTGATAAGGCTTAGACAGGATTCAGTTCAGTATTTAGGATTTTTCCAAAAGTCACAGTAGAGTTACTGGATGCATAATGTTGAATGTACGGAGTACGCATAGGGAAATAATATAAATAACAATGCATAATCAAGCGCGCATCATTTCAGTGTGGCCTACCGCCTGCATACATGAATATTAAGCAGTCGGCTGTTTTTGTCACAGCAACGTTTACGGCTGCGAAAAGCTACGTGCTGCCTGACTAAAATTGTCATATTATGCCTATATGACATATCGTACGACTTAGATTCAAATTATTGAGTGACATAAATGTAGAAGTGCAATTTTTTTTATACCTGATTAAAATGACTGCTGTATAGTACGCTATTACGTAATCTGTAAAGTAGTCATTTTAATTAATATGAAGTTTGTTCCACATAATAATAATGCTAATCATAATTAGAATTATTATCATAGTTATATTATTAATATATAGCGGTGTAATTGTATTAGTAGACATAATAGCGTCATTATGTTGGTAGTAATTTAGCGGGTGGATTCCTATCAGGTTCTACAATGTATTTTATGATAAATTACTTTGCTAATTCGGTTGATACACATATTCATTTATATGTGAAGATTTTGGAGAAATTTGAAATGTGTTGTTGCGTACAATACAAACCTTTGATCCTCACAGGGATGTACTTTCAAATAGTGCTGCTCACAATGATGTGATGGCCCTGACATGTATGCTGTATAATTTTCAATTACACATTGAATGAATTAATACGGTGTTGCTCTTCGGAGGTAGCTGACATATAAATCAGTTCTCCTGTTGTACTGTATTCTGCATTTTTATCATTCAAGTCCCTGCGTAAATCTTTTATATCTTTAGTATACATGCTTTTGTAACAAACTGGCTTGTGCAATATTCAAATTCCCCCTGGTGCTGCTCAAATCTACAATACACTCTTGCAGAGTTGTGACATAGTTAGCAGTCTTTGAGTTCCTTGCAGTCACAGCGCTATCTCAAAGCTTAGAAAGGGGGAAAACCATGCATGCATATGTCAGATTTACACATCCTTTGACAGGACATGAACTTACAGTCAGCCTTCCTGCAGATCACATATAAAGGACTGGAATCTCATGAGAGAAGCCTGAACTTTTAGTCTCCATGGGCAACAGAAGATCAATAGCGGCACGCTAGGTTGTGTTCAGATCAGATCACAGAAAGCACAGCTAAAAAGACCAAAGAGGAGCAGCATAAAAGTGTATCTACTTGTGGTTTCAAGTCTTCGAAACTTGAGAAGCAGCAAACGGTGTAAACGATACACTTACCTGGTGTTTAGTGAAGATTCTCCCTGGAGAATGAAGAGCTACCTCACATCATGAAGTGACTTGTAAAGTGACATGTCTGTCTGGGTACAGGTTTTGGTGAGGGACACGGTGGTTTCCTCTTTTGTCTTTGCAGTCCCTCCTCTTCAGCTTACCTCTCATTGGTTCATTGATTATGCTGCTAAATGGTTTGTTGTTTGTGCTAAAAGATGGCGACTTTCTCGTACGTAAACTGGATCATGTAATTATATTATATGACATATATATTTTCTGTTGTTTTAGGCAGCAAAAACCTACTCTTCAGCTGTTGTATAGACAACTAAAAATGATGTTGCATGCAAATCTCAAACTAAAGAGAGGCAACTCTGGAAGTAATGCATTTTCTGAAATTGAGAAACACTTAATTTGACCACAACTATTGTTAGTGTGGTCTGACTGTGTATGTGCGTGTGTGATTGAGAAATAGGGAGAGAAATGAGGACAGTGGTTAGAGGTATATGTGCATGCCCTACACCTGTAAATGCTATACATAATTTCCTCTCTCCAGCATCACTTGCTGGTCACTACATTAATAGGTTGTTCTGTGCTGAGACAAAAACCACTTCAAAGACACTGATCTGTGACAGGAAACATACAGACAAAGGGCCAGTGGTGCCGATATGTAGAGCTGGGCTTCACAGAAACCTGCTCACTTAAAATAGAAATATCTGCTTCACCATTTTGATATGTCAGACGGTGTGAAAAAAACCTATAAAAATAGGCCAACTGTAGAGAGCTGGTCAGTTTAGCAAACCTCACTGGTTGAGTACACCATAACTCCTGTTTATTGTTTTGCTTTGTGAGGGCTACATATTTTTAAAAGAGCTTTCGTTGGCAGCTTGGTTATTGTTCTACTATGCAGTATTTCTCATAACTACAGCTCATTCTTTTCGTAGCACTTATCATATCCCCTCCCCTCTGCCTATATTTAGCTGTTTCTGAACTGCCCTGTGCACTGCTAAACCTACTGCTGGACTGTGGATCACCGTAGACAGACGTGCTACATCAGAGCCACATGTTCAACTGAAAACAGACTCTCATACGCTTCCCATCTGCAAACATAATCAACAGAGTTTGGAACAAGTTGAAGCATCATCAGGAAATGAACCCCTGTCTCTGAGATGCTAAACAGACAGGTTTTGTTGGAAGACAACTTAACCCATGTCTCCCAGAAATATATTTAAATTTTAAAAAGTATGAAACTATCAAAAATGTTATATTATATAATATGTGGATATTTAAATATTATAATAATTTAAATAATCTTTTTTTTGAAAACCTGCTTGTGAATATGTTGGAGCATTCAGCAGCTAAAGAGATATTTCCCTCAAGACTAGGTGGAGACCAGAACAGAGCTAGAAGTACAGTAAATACTGGACTTAGAGTGATCATATCACCAGAAACGGCATGTGAATCCTAACGTCTCTCTGTGTCTGCTGCCTCTTTTATGCAAATGTTGAAGTCCTTCTCACCTAAGTGGTCAAACTATGAAACAATAAATGAAAAGGCAAGCGTACAATCATGGGACTTTTAAGCTAACTACAAAAAGTAAAACTCCAATAGGAAAAAAAAAACATGAGAAGACTTCATGAACACATTTTGAAAAAAAAAACATGTTGATTACAAACTGAAACAAAAACAAAACACACAGCTGGGATAGATTGTTGCTAGTAAGTTGCAGTTGGAGAGCAGATGGCAGTATTTCTGATGCAATGAAATCTGTTTAATAAGGGAGAAGTGTAAGCCTATGTAATATCACATGGCAAAAGCCCTTTGAAGTCACATCTGGTATGAATTGGGGAGCAGCAGAAGTGAGTTAGAATAGTGATATATGGTTAAAAAAAATAAATAAAATATTATTCTTTGTTTAAGACTCTGAAAATGAACTTTTTAAAAAATTAATGTTAGCAATAAAAACATACTGTGTTTGTGGTTAGCCCCTTCAATTGCTGCTGTGATATAATAATACATAGTCTGACTCACAGAAAGTAGATTGTTGGTATAAGCCTGCTCTTGGGTCTCTCCTCCCCTTCTGCTATGTGTTGCTGTTTTTGAAGTCCTCATTGATATGTGAAACAACACCTTCATCTACACGCTGAGAATGGCAAGTTACTTGAGTAACCCGATCACTAACAGTACAAATTTAAACAAGCTAGCAGCTCTTACCTTTTATTTAGCCATCTCAATGTCAGGGCTCACTTCCCCATGTGTAAATATTCTACCAAAAGTTCCTCCATGACACTATTTTGCAAGGGCATGGTCGCTGCATCCTGGGCTTAGCACTACCTAAGACGATTGTCTCTGTGTCACCATACCAGAGTGATGATAGATTCAACCAGACTGTTCTCCAGCACTGGCACAGTGCGAAAACCAAGTTTGCTGTGGCTATTCTAAACTACAGGAACATAATGTGGATTCAAAAAAAAAAAGCAAAACAAAACTTTGCAGCACACGCAGTATACCTTAACAATATAATACTTTACTACTTTACTTTACTTTACTCTGGTTCACAATTTCATCTAATCCAAGCTAAAGTTGATCAACATAAAAGCTGTGATCAGGTCGGTCAAGCTGTTTATGTGAGGTTTTGGTTTGCTAAAGATCATTGTTATGATAAACCTCAGTACTGATTTCCTGTGATGGAAATGGAAATTCCTGTGTTAAGCAAGGTGATATTTTTTAAAGATATTTTTTTGGCCTTTTCAAGCTTTATTTTTGATAGAGACAGCTGAAGAGTGACAGGAATGTGGGGATAGAGAGATGGGGAATGACATGCAGCAGACTGCAGGTTGGATTTGAACTCTGGGCCACTGCGGCAAGGACTGAGCCTTTGTACATTACATTACATGTACATTACAATTAAAAGACGTCAAAACTCATAGGCTCATAGGAGAATACAGAAACAGCAATGCCATTGGACAGAAAGCAACTGCAGAATTTGTGATTAAGGACCGAATGAACTGTGAACTAGACCTACAATATTATGGGTAGTCCTCATATGTGACTGAGACTGTGGGTTTAAGATCATAGGCCCAGGCTAGATTTCCAAACTCCTCTGTCAGTTGCACTATTTTGAACCCAAAGGAACAAGTGTACCCTAATGATTAGAAATTTCAAATCAGAGTTGATCTAAAGTGAGTTACAGAGAGCATAAATAACCCCTGATATTAACTAATTAATTGATTCCTTGTCAGGTACACATTTTCTTCAAGCCTCCATGAACACATTCTCGGAATTTTGGGAACAACTACTGCCCGATTTCCAAACTCTCAGTCCTGACTAAGATCCCTGAATACTAGGTAATGTAATTTGCAGCTGAAATATTTGGTATGATTCCAACATGGTTTTAGATCCGACCACAGTAACATTACTGCTGCTATGTTTGTGACAAATGACCTCAAGCAGAGCACTACCTTATTTGTGGATATAGCTACCCACAAATTGCTGCTATGAAAACTTAAGGGTACTGGCTTTCAATATAAGGCTGGGTTTCATTTTGGGATATATTTCTCTATTATTTGAAATGGGTAAGGATCAGGCAAAACTACACTTCTATGCTGATGACACTGTCATTTATATGCATGCTCCCTCCATACTAGTAAAGGTAGTATAAAATCTATATATATATATATATATATATATATATATCATGTGATGCACACTAATCCACTTAGGAAGCTCAAACTGATGATTGGCTTTATTGGCTTTATAAAATTTGCTTTACTTTTAATGCCAGGAGAAAAAAAAACTGATGGAAGCTACTTTTCTGTGATGGATTACAGTGACACATTGTATATGTCAATGTAAATGTGAATGTAATTGTTGTTGTTGTTATCTATCCACACATAATGACATCAAAAGTACATTTCACCCAACAAGTAAACTATATAACTAATAAATCATATATGCTGGTACGTACGTATGCTGGTTATGATGGATAGTTTTTTCCCCCCTGTACAGTAACTTCTACAAAAATGTCTTCAGTCTCTCTCAAGTTTTTTTTTTTTTTTTTTGCTTGGTTAATGAACAAAACAAGTACAAAATCTATTGTTTTTAATAACCGATTATGTCAGCCTTCAAAGTAAGATTTTATTTCCAGAGCTGGTCATAACATGTCGATATGCTACCCTCAATTTTTCCTATGGAGTGATGTTTCTGTGCCATGAACAGTGATGTTGACTATATACTTGTTATATATATATATATATATATATATATATATATATATATATATATTATATATATATAGGAAATTCCCATGCACTCTGGTACACTCGGCACACCCTAAGTTACAGTTGAATATATTATCACCTTGCTGACTAAGGTACACTGCTGCTAGATTTCCTCCTCTTGCAAAGAACTTAATATGTAGCATTTTAACATACATTATCACACATTACCATTGCAAGTCAAGTGCATTTACTCAAATTTTCCTTTTATGCTGCATTTCATATGCATTTTTTTAATTCCACTACGTGTTTCATAACTTATTAGTTATTTTAGATAATACAAGCTGCAGTATGAAAAAGGAGAATACACACACCCCAACTACAATCCAGAAATATATGAAGAGTTCTTTATAACGAGCTAGTGTTAAACACATGTGGTTTCCTTCTAAATGCTGTGGTCACAAGTTTGCCATGTTGATGCATTAGTAGAGGAGTCACATTTCTTGCATTTCCATTACACATCCGTTATTATTCCATTTTCAGAGGACGTGCCTTTTTCACCAGCTACATTTCTTGTAATGCGTAGCTGACCATCCACGATAACTTGATAACACTAATCTATGTGTGTGTGTGTGTGTGTGTGTGTGTGTGTGTGTGCATGTGTATATGCATAGTTATAAGCTGACATTTGGGCCTGCTGTGCATAACGCCGTCTCCACCACCACTTATCAGGTATTGCTCAAACCACTGGACAGTGTGATCTCATATATTCCTCTCAGAGAAATTAGCATCATACCAACACTTAAATGTCAGCTTGTGCTGCATGAGAAGGAGACAGCTAGAACTGATGCACAGGACTTCACCTACCAGTAATACCAAGACTCTAAGTCCCCCCACACCACACACCTGCTATCCCCCCCCACTGTCAGTTTAACAATCACCATCTGACACCCTACCCAGCATCAGTGCTGACTCACTGAAGTGTCTAACCGTGTGGGGTATGTGAAGCAAATGCTCGTTAATGTACATTCTGCATTAGCGTGACCTTCAGCACCCACACAACTCATATGATGTTCGTGACGATCTTTTAATTCCCTAGGTGTGCAACTCATGTGATAACATCTTTGATCTACCTACCAAGAGTTTTAGTCTCTGCATACGAAGGGGTTTCATATTGTTGTTTTGTTGAATGAATCAAAGTGTTAGTGAACTAAACAAAATGCACACTCAGACTGCAACGTGATAAAAGCCTGGTTTAATATGAGTCGTCATACATTACCACAGCAGCGGTATGTGAGCAGTCGACTTCAGAGGAACCACTAACAAGATGAGTGATCTGCACTACAGGCATCAATGACAAACTGTCACTGTACAGCCACAGAGCCTTTTCACAGTAATCTGGGTAAGAATGACTACCAGTCAGTGTTGTGGTTTGGAAGAATAAACCTATGCAAAGCTAGGGGACGGGTCTCGACACTTCTTTGTAATTTGTGGGTGAAGGAAGTGTGAGGCCTACCCACGCCTCTGTCAGGTTGAACCGGTGCTTGGGAACTGTGTCAAAGCATCTTATCAGTCGGTTTTACTGAGGGTCCGATGTTATGTATGTTACATATGTGCGTATCACAACATAAAGTACAGGACTACGATTTGATGGAAGCAGTTATTTGCTTCAAGACAGAAGGAAACTGACACATACACACCACAGTCAAAGTATATCATTACTCATTGAACAAGTACAAGTTCAAAGGAAAATACTTATCACTTACTAACAGTGTTACAATGACTTGGAGATTATCAGGTATTTAGAAGCACTATACTATCTTTGCTGTTGGTTTTCTCAAAAACATTGTTTTCAGAACTGTAATGCTAATCAAATGTTTCATTCTTGCTACCTAATACACACCACTTAACCTGGGCATTAAAAATGAGACTTGATTCAGTCAATGAAACATATTTTGTTTCTTCAGTTTCTTTGAAGTTCGTGAGGTGATACGCACGTTGCTTTTCCTGACATAGGAAGTAAGCTGCAATTTTGGCATCACAGTAGTGATGCTGTGGCTTTAGGACTCACTGAAACTCCATACTGAGAACTGAGAGAAAACCTTATCTTACACCGTATCTTCACCATGGTTAAGATTTTGATCTCGACGTCTTACTATCAAATGTTTTATATTGCGTCAACGTTTGACACTCAGATGAGTAGGACTTTCACGACTTGAATCTCAGATCTCAGACTTTAATTAATGCAGTCAAACCACAACTTATGCACTGGAGTCAACTTATGAGCATTCAGCGATGAAACAATTTGAAGCCATTTATATATTTATGTATTTTAATTGTACCTTAGGTTTCCTTTTCCAAAGAAATTCAAGTGAGGAGATGCAGGAGAAGAAAAAGATATATTTTCCATTGTGAGTAAGTCAGGCGGTTTTCCCCTCCTGACTGTGGCTTTTACATCATCAGGTTCATTACACAGGTTACATTACGGTCTATTTTCAGCCTGCATGTACATCTGTGAGATGTATGAGTGAATGAAGTTTCCTAATGATGTGAACATGCTGTCAGCCTTCTCAGAAAGAGAAAATCTGCATGTGTAGACAATAAGCACAGACAGTGTTTTATGGGTCATTCATTTTTATTACACTATTAATTAGCTTGACCAGTTTTAATTTCTCAGATTGCTTGCAAATACAGTTACACAACAGAGAACACTTTGCCAAATTGGAATATTTGTCTGCTTATTTGTGGAGCATGTCTTTGGTTAAAGGTCTGAATGAAAATGAAGAACAGCTCTATCAATGATGCTATCAACATCCCTAGAATCAATGCGGTATAATTGAAATCAGTCAGACAGAATCAATGTCTAACATTTAGCAACCTGTACACAAATTGAGTCATTTGGTTCTACTTGTGCTTAGTGCCACCCCTCATCAATTAGGCAGAGGCCATATGTCTGTCCATATTTCACATTTCTAAACGTTATAAACTTGTCAATGTTTTCTCATACAAGCCTCTAAAATTACATTACAGGTGAAAAGCATGACCCTTGATCCAACTGATTATTACATGTAAATAAAAAATACAGAATAATTACATCCAAAACACAGCATTGTAAAAGGCAATAATGCAGCAATTAAAATCTCAATAACATTGTTTATATTTTGTCGGGAAGTAAGGGGACAGACCAACAAAGAAGTCTAGAATTTGACAGAGGACGTACGTACAAATGTGATTTGAGTAACTACAGTATACACCATTCTAAGTCTGCTAAATGCTGGTAGGAAACCTTCAGTGGTTTGGGAAACACAGGCAAGCTTATTCTCATCTATGGTTTCAGTAGTATCATTACAAGATCAACTGACTTAAACTGTGAACATACAACGTTTTCATTCACTAACGTAGCTGTACAAATTATACAAGGGCTATGACTTCTCTTCGCCTGTCATAACACAACCGCAACCTGCAATTAGCCTGCCTAATGAGTGAAACTGAAGAATAATATCAAGTCATAACTCCGAAAGTCAAACTCTTTTGCTTATTTTAAAGCAAACTTTACAAAAAGAAACAAAACAAAAGACAAGTTGTAAGGAAACAACTTCTCCTCTTGAATGGGCAAATGCAGTTTTTTTTTCTGTTTTTTGTTTTGCAAAAGAAAACTTCCACCAGTGGAAAACCAATAAAATATGAACTCATTTTGGCATGGATTATCTATACTACAGCATATAGGTGAAGACTGATGAACAACATCCCGCCATGTGTACTTCCAACCAAGATGGCCTGACAGAATTCAGTTCAATGGAAATCAACCCTGACACACTATGCAGTCATCGATCAGCCAGAAAAAAAGGGGCAATCCCTTTTTTACTTACCTATACAGGCTACTATGTTGATCAGAAATATGACAAACTACAATGAGTAATTTAATGAAAAAGCTCTTTATGAAGAGAGCAACTTAAATAAAGCATCGATGGAGTACTAACATTCAATGTTGTTGAGTCCGAATTTGTCAAACTGGCAGATTTAAAGACATGTTTGACTACTATCATGCCTGAGGGTGGTGTGCTTTTACGACACACACTGAAACCCCATAGTTCTATAGCTGTAGCCTTTTTGCACATCTCTGTACAATATATTACGCTTACACTAAGCTGTAAGTTCCTGTGCTCTGATACCAACCTGCCACATGTGAGAACAAACAGGCTGCTACAGGAAGTGATGAGAGGGGCATCAGGCATGTAGTCTGTCTCGGCCTACTAGGGGGATGATGCGTTACTGAAAAGAAGATGGAATCTCAACGTCTACCTTAAATACATTCAGAAATAAGTTACTGTGTCGTTGTCTTGTGCTGGTTTTTACAACAGTCCGTTTTCAATCAGCCATGTTAGGAAAATGTTTCTCCTTCTCGTAACAGCACAATGTACTATTTTTATGTATTATTCCATTACATCAATGCAAATTAATCATAGAAATGTCTACATCTAGTAGTACGTATTTCTGACGTTATTTACAGTGTCCATTTTGAACGGTGACATTTCCGACTTTTCAAAAGCAATGACAAGAACAACACAAATAAGTACAGCAGCATCATACACCAAGTTGTCATGCTTTCATTAAAATAACGGACTTCTGATTATTCTGTTTTACAGTTCTTTAGGTAGCAGTACAAATAAAATAAATTAGCTAAATTGAATATTTGGTAAATTTGCCAAATAATTTGATCTCCAGAAGTCAAAAACATGATTTTTTTTTTTTGTACCACCAGAACATACAGTAGTTCTGTATCGACTAGTGTGGTCCTTTTGGCCTTCTATGTTTTGAAATTAAAACCTAAATGTCTCACACATTCAAGGTAAACACCTCCACATCCTTGCTTAGCGTTCATGTCGTAATATTAGAGGTATCAATCCAATGCTGCAGGAGCCAAATGGAGGTAAGTTTAGCTTGACAATTAGCTCAGTAATTGCCCTTTTATCACTGAGTGGGTTTTAAATTGAGGATTACATCATGATTTAACTAGGCTGTCACTCACACTCATCTACACAGATACATTATATCTAACTGTGGTACAGTTTAAACAAAGTGTCTACTACTGAAAAATAAATACTATAAAGCATTATGCACCGTTCAACTTCAGTTTCTAGTGTGGGGCAATAGGTCAAGTCATGCCACTAGGATTGGTTTTCCTGCCTATGAGGTGAATGTTTTCAGGATTATGAAACGCTGTGGCACCGCTAATGGAAAGAATAATGCTCAGACTCTAGCCCAGAGGAGTATTAGATTACAATAGGTGATGTGAGTTTGTATCATATCCTATTATTCACATTCTGATAATGATGACTGGTTGTTGTCGGTCATTTACAATGGGTTTGGGCCTTCCCTTATACTTATTCAGTTACTTTATGTTTGCAACACATCGTAAATCCGTCAAAGGGAGTGTAGCTAGGAGAGGAGGGGAGGGCGGGGTGGGGGGTGGGGAGGCAGGCATGACTTGTTGGCAGCCCCGGTACCTCAGTTCATCTGTTCAAAGAATTTGTAGGTAGGATTTTCATAGCCATGGTTTTGCATTTTGTTGAGCTGTCGTTCTTCTGGTGTCAGCATGGGGTCGACCTGCTGCGAGACACACAAAAGCTCCGAATATTATTCTCTCGAGACAAATTTACAACCAAGGACCTCACCATCAATTGAATAAATTGTTTAGCAACTACAGAAAGTGTGAGTAATGACTGGGGGAGGGGAATGGATGCAGGGGCAGGATGATTACTTTAACGTGAACAGGCTTCAGAGAGGATCTACTATGCCTTCTGGGCTTGGGAGACCCCTGAAAACCTTATTTATAATAAAGAGAAACTGACTGTCAGAGCAGCTGTACAATGAAAGGCTATGATTTCGATGAAGTGAAAAGAGGCGAGTTAAAGTTTTGAAATATTTCAGCACTGGTGGTGGCTGAAGTTTAAGGAAATTGGATGTTCTGAGGTTGAATGCACAGACGAAGGGAACTAACAGGCATGAATGGCAGACTGCCGTTCATAAATAATTGACAGGAAGACTGTTTGAGGTGTGGTCCTAAACTTCCACTCATCTTATCTCCTCTGTCATCGCACAGTACTTAACCACTAACTGCCTCTTAAAGGAATAGTTATAGAATAGTCTATAGACATGTCAGGAAATGTTTATGTTCTTGCTGAGAGTTACATGAAAATATTGATGCTGCTTTCATATCTGTACAGTATGTAGCCGGAGCTAGCTACCAGATAGCTTAGCTTAGCATAAAAGGCTAGCCCTGCTCTGTAGAAAGCCCACTTGCACATAAAATGCTCACTAAATCACTAATCTAATGTCTCATTCGTCATTGACGGTGGTACATGAATTATTTCACCTTTGGAGCCAGACTGGTTGTTTGTCCCCATTTCCAGTCTTTATGCTAAACTACTGAAAGCTAACTAGCTGCTGGTTTCATATTTACATTGGTGAGACTGGTAGCAATACTCTAGTCTAGCTTTGCTTAAAATAAAGGCAAATCTGGGGTCGTACCTCCACGATGCCATGACTGATAGTGCCGTATGGCTTCCTGCGGACCAGCAGCAGGCTGATCACCATCACCATGGCGATTGCCACTGCCACCACAAGCAACCCCACCATGGCACCACGGTTAAACGTCTCCAAGGCATCAGGTTGCTAGAGACAGAATCATGCAGCGAGACATTAAACAAGGGAAATATGCAGAGACAAACCTAAATCAGGTCATTTGAATTTGAATTAATGCTAATTTATTACCAGTTCATCTCTCTCAATCTCAGGAGGCTTGTTGACAACCTGCTTGAGCTCCACAGAGGTGTTGATCTAAGAGGAGAGGGAATATGTAAGAAAAAATTTAGGACACAGAAATGTTTAAAAGGTAACAATGCGCATATTTCGGTGTCTCAGCATGTTATTTATTGAACTGGGATAGAGCGTGAATGCCTTTTAGATGATCATCATCACACCTTTTCCTCATATTCATAAGTAGGGCCTCTCTCAGATGTGGTATAATCATATTCATCGACTGCAGACACTAAGGACAGAGACAAAGCAGAGTAAAACATTTAGCTGTAAGCAAAAGTAACAAATACAGAGCTCTGCAATCATTGTCAACGGTGAAATATGAGCTCACCTTTCTTGTTAGACTGCAATTCTTAAGAGAGAAAAGAGGGAAAAGGTATCGTTAACAACAGCAGCCTGTGGGAAGTTGTTTGTCATTTTTCATGTCAGTTACACACTCGGGACTGGCTTAAGGATGTTGAATTTGTGTATATGTGGATATATACCAATGCGGGGAGGATAAGGCCTGTTCTGGAAGGCTCTCTCCTCTTCCTCTTCATCATCCTTTTCCTCCTCACTCTCTGCCGGCAGAAGCTCTTCAGTAGTGCGGGTCTCAGAGAAGGAGGTGGTCATGAGTTCACTGATGTCTCCCCTTTCTGCCTTTACCAGCTCCTCTACAGGTGGCAAAGCAAAAAGCAAAGAGATCTAGACAGATACCTGACAGCATCCGTGACTTGCAGGGGTCTACATTATTCAAAACTGATGAAATGATGGGTAACCCTAGGTAACAGCTTACGGATATCATTGTGCAGCTCCTCAGCCAAGGAAGGATCCTTGTACAGCAGTGCAAGACTCTGGTTCATCCTCTCTTCAATTACGTGGAGGTGTGTGTACACCTGCGAATGATAAAAATCCATTCAGCTTAGAAAGTGCCAACAGAGTTCAAACAATGAGTGTGTGTTCAACTCTTCTTAGCTGTGAACAGAGAAGCAGTGAATTGGTTCCTTAAATGAATGAAAAATGAAAGTCCAGCTAGATATTTTTATGGATTCCTGTGTCTAAAGTTGCTTTTGAAGTCAGCAGAATCTGGCTTTGATCTAAGTTTAATGAAAAGAAGATTGGAAGCTGGTTCCCCTCTGTCAGTTCAGTATTTATTAACTTATCTGTGGCACGCACTAACTCCTCAGCACACAATGTTCTGTACGTTTCAGCAGAAAAGGAGCCTCGCATCTCAAAAGCACAGGTGTGTGTGTGTGTGTGTGTGTGTGTGTGTGTGTGTGTGTGTGTGTAGAAAAAAAATAAATAAATCTGACACACTCTCAAACACACACCTGGAATTTCATCTGCTCAGCCTTCTGGGGGTCGACAGCCACAATATGCTGGTAATGCCTGAGAGTGTGCCTGCGGTCCTTCTGCTCTGCGGCCATGTATCGCTTCAGAGCCTGCAGCACACGCTCCGGCTGGGAGTTGAAGACAGGACAACGTCAGCGTGATAAAGGTACAGATCTGTGTTTGTTGAAAGGATTAACTTTCTATTGGCGTTGTTTTTCTCCCCTCCTCTGTACTCCACGGAGGACTTACCTGTGGGGGATCAGACTGTACAGCAGTCAGGTAGTTCTCCAGGGCCAGCCGGCGGTTGTTGTTGAGTATGGCCTCCACTCGGACAAGATGAGTCTCCACCAGCCTCTGCCTCTCACCAGCGACCTGTTCTTCCAGTGTTTGCAGCACAGACTGAAAGTGCTGGTATAGAAAAGATTAGGCAATAGAGATGAGTAAGACGAGTGTTACATTGGCACATGAAAACTGAAACTATTAAATGAACGAGATGACAAATGTCTGCTTGCCTCATTCAGGGCCTGTCTGTCTGACTTTGGCAGATTTTTTGACTGGTTGTCTGCCTCTGCCCATTCCTTCATGATCTAAGGAATAAAAAAAAGACATGACATCAGTTTGTGACAGTATAACCTGTATAAACAGGACACAGACAGAGGCATGCAACATCATGTGGCTCTGTAATGTGTATACCTTTTTAAATGGTGCACCTGCACAACACAGTGTCACTGATCTGCATTCAAACTTTGCTTTTAAAAAACTTGACTTCAAAGAATACTTTGACATTTTTGTAAAACCCACTTATTCGTCCTCTTTGCGAGTGTCAGATGAGAAGATTTTACCGTGCACCACTCTGTCTCATGCAGCACATATCAGCAGCAGCCTAGCCTAGATAACAGCGCCTCTAAACCTTACCAACTAAGACATCATATCAGTACAAAAGAGTAAAAATGGGGATTGCGTGCTGAGACTATTTCATCACTGGGCGTAGTGACTTCCTGGAGTATCCGCAGGTAGCAATACCACATCACAGTGACAAGACAAGGCAACAAAAATGAGCAAGAAAGCAAATAAGGGTATTTCCAAAAATTTTAAAAAACAAATGTAATTTAAGGAAATGGGGAAATAGATGTCTTACTGTAACGTCTTTTATTACATCATGAGGAATTTTTGATGTAGATTTTAAAAAGAGTGTTGCAGACATCATAACTGTGCATCTGCCCATCGAAACTATTGAGCAATACGGCTTGATGGCAGTGATGAAAACACCATGCTTGTGGTGTGTGATACCACAGCTAAAACCCAAGGCATACGGCTATCTCGAATTTGTACAGAAACAGCTTAACAGAGAAAGCAAATAAAGATACCCCCATCCCACACACACACACACACACACACAGAGGCATGCACAGTCATGTGCCGTGCTGTCAACTTTTCCGTGTACTGTAGGTTAATTGATATTTAATTTAACTCATGGAAATAAATGACTATAGCTGAGTGCTGCATTGTAATCACATCCTATTGAAATTATAAGGCTTAATCATGCATGGGTATATACTGCTTTTTTAGGGCATATGTGACTAACTACTACTACTCCTTCATTATTTGTACCCCTGTAAAACATGTACAGGCCAGTGCACTTGTCGTTCCGAGAATTAGATTAGGGAGTCTCATCTCAGATTAATGAATCAGCTGTCCAAACTCCGACCTGAGAGCCAAAAAAACCATTAGCCTGTTCTTAGCCCCGTGAAAGTCACCTCATTGATGCGCTTCATTCTGCGCTCCTCCAGGTCTGTTTTGGCACGCAGGAAGTTGGCGTGCTCAGTATCATCCACCGGCTTCTCAAAATAAACATCAACGCCATCTGTGGGCCGAGGAGTGGTCACTACATGAAAAAGACAGAAAACAGAGGTTATTACTGTCATGCAGAGTGCAAGAGCCAGAAAGTAATTAAATTACATTAATTAAAAGAACAGCCCCGGTCAAGGAGGGCAATTTTACACTACAATTAGGGGTTTGGGAAATCTGAAGCCTGCCTTTGGTTGGAAGATTATTATATATTTAATAAGCCCAGCATTGTACCGGAGACCAAAGTGATCATTTTGTGTAACACACACAAGTTGAATCATTACTATATGTTCTTCAGTTTTCAACTAATATATTACTATTAGTAATTACTATTAATATTATTATATTACATAACTAAATATTGGACATTTAGAAAGCAGTACTTCCTTGTTGCACCATTTTTTTTCACATTGACTTACTTACATACCTTTAACATCATTTAAAATGAACTGAATCCAGATAATGATTAGAGTTCGTACTGGTGGATTTAAACCTGAACTTTACACTGAAAAAGGCTCTGGCTTTTTTTTTTTTTAATCACATTTTCAGTCCCACACAGTGAGCACCATTCTGATGAACTCGTGAACTAAGCTGAGGCCTGGTGGTTGCTGTGGCTATGGAGTTGCAAACACAGGCCCAATGTATATTTAGAAAGAGGCATATGTGTGCATATATTCAGTGGCATGCATTTACCGCATGCATACATCGGTTACACAGGTGAGAGTGCACCTATAAAACAACAGAGTGCAAGAGACGTGCACTGTAGACTAAACACTGTAAGATCTAAAAGAAATAAATGACACTCACAGCTGTCTCCCTTCATCAGAGGTGCAGAGGTGGTGGGTTTGTGGCTTTTCTCGTAGAAGTAGGAGTCCAGATAGTCTGATGTCTGGTAAGGACCCGAGTCAATGGGGTATTCATACTCCTCTGGATCTTTCACAGCTATTGCCTCCTCTTCCTCCTCTTCTTCTGCCTCCTCCTCGTCAACTTCCTCCTCCTCTTCCTCATCCTCTTCCTCCACCACTTCATCATCCTCCTCTTCCATATCGGCCTCGTCCACATCTGTGTCCGGGGAGGGGCTTGGTGTTGTGGCTGTCACTTTGGTGCTGCGGAAGAGTGAAAACAGTCTGACAACTGCTAACGTGAATTCTGTCACCTTCAAACATCTGCGTGTGGTCAAGCTCATCTTACATTGAATTGAGCTTTCCACTGGTCTGGGATGTGAATGTCTGAAGATTGGCAGGGATGTCTCTTTCCTCCGTCTCTACTTTACCGCTGGAGCTCCCTCGGCCTGGGCAGCA
The DNA here is from genome assembly GCA_014281875.1 of Nibea albiflora. Taxonomy (NCBI): domain Eukaryota; kingdom Metazoa; phylum Chordata; class Actinopteri; family Sciaenidae; genus Nibea; species Nibea albiflora. Next base: position 12,762,976 of record CM024804.1, read on the forward strand.
CACGTACTCGACCCCTCTGAACTTGTCACCACATGGCAACAGCATCCCGTAGCTGTGGAGCTCCAGATTGTCTGCAACACATTCCTGAGAGGGAGGCATTCAGATAAAACACACAAAACACACACATGTATACACACGTATGAAGAGTCTGACATATTTTTATGTTAACATGTTCTTGAAAACTGTAAATTCTATTCTGGTTTCATCTCTGAATATAAATAGTTGGCTGTGTTATGAAGAAGTGTTACAGCCTGAACTCTGACACCTTTCTGCTCAATAACACCCAGGTACTGTAGGCGTAGTGAAGAATGATGTGATGCACAACACACCACTGTGCAGACTTGTCTGGTCTAGTCTGCTAATGTGTTAAAGCTGGCTACACAAGAGGTTCTAAATTTGCACTGGAAAGTTCAATGTTTGAGTGAAAACTAAACATTTACAACATGCGGCAGTGAAAATCCCACAAAATTCAACCTTCTGCTTTAACGTGGCTGTAAACCTTTCTCTTTGTCACACATGGGCCTTTATTCTGCAATTTCAAGTGTCTAAGAAATGCACAACTGCCATTCATCTGCCCTTCACACCTCCTTTGCGATGTTGTGCCAGTACTCGAGACTCTCGCAAGAATCCATCCGCTCCTGGTGGAGGAAACGGCATCGGTCGGGCACCAGCAGGGGCTCGCTCGCGTACTCGCCCTCTGTAGCAAGAAGGAAGAAAAGGTGAGCATTTTATGAGTCAAACTTAAGATTAAAGTAAAACTCAGTGCTGCGTTTGAACCTGGAACATCGAGACATGAACATGAACAAAAGTGAGCACAAACTGCACGACACACACAGAATACATGAAACAGAATGTGCCAGCGAACTGGAATAGTTAGATGAAGACGGGGTGCATAAATTAGGACGGACAGAAAGTATAAATGTGTAATGTGCAACCACTTTGAACGGATGACCTGCAGCTACAGTAGCAAGTCAAGCACATGAAGTAAAGTAAATGTGCTTTGCTGAAAGTGAATATGAAACATTAATTAACCCCACAGAGATCATAAATTCAGATGATTATTTTGTTTAATACAATAAACCACACAGAAACAAGGAAGAGGTTTTATAGTGCACAGTACTTCATACCGCACTGTTATCACGCAATGTTCTTTTAGGGCTCATGCATAAAGGAAAATGTTCACCCACGCGACAGACAGTACAGTAGAAATCAAACATAGCGAGAGCCAGTCCTACGACGCAGTGCATACAAATCACCATGCTTCATGAATCCAGGATGACTCACTGCTCATTACTCAATCATTCATTCATTCATCCATTGTTAGCCTATCTGCCCCCCTAGTGGCTCATAGCAGGCATGGCCTATCTGCAGTATGTTTTAAATCAGGCCTGGGCAAACTGTTCCACAAAGGGCCGGTGTGGCTGCAGGTTTTCTTTCCAACCAAGCAGCAGCATGCCAGACTTGACTCATTTAATCAACTGATCTTCAGACTGATTAATTGATTAAGTGTGCATTCTTGGTTGGTTGGAACAAAAACCTGCAGCCACATCCGGCCTTTTGTGGAACGGTTTGCCCAGGTCTGTTTTAAATGTACATCCACAGCTGCCTATCTGCAGTTCTGACAGAGACACAAAGCTATGCCACAAGCAGTGACGCAAAGAGAGTTCTGGTGATGAATGGCAGAAATTAAATGGTGGAATATGCTTGAACACATTCATGTATTTTTCTGCCCTTTGACACAGAATCATGGTTTGTGTCACTCTTTGTTTTATTAACTATACCTTATATAATGTAGCTAGGTTTGATATTAACCATGTGGTGTTTTAAATGAATCCCATACATACAAAAGGATGTGTTGTTGTGGATTAACATAAAATTGATCGTCTTGTTGAGGCTCTAAGTTGGTGCTCATGAAATCTTTACAGAAATGTTTTTAGCCTTTCTATAATAAATGTATCTCATCTCAATATAAGAAAAACCATTGCACCAGTTTTATTTATTTCATACAAATACTATAACGATTCCTGTTGGGACTGCGCTACCTTTGGACAGAGTCAGGCTAGCTGTTTCCCGCTGTCTCGAGCCTTTGTACACAGCTAAGCTAACCTACTGCTGGCTTCCACTTCATATTTAATGGACAGACATGGGAGTGCTATTGATCTTTTCATCTAACTCTCTGCAAGAAAATAAATACTATTTGTTGCTTGTCACCCCCTGTGTCTCTCCCCGTATTTTTCTTTTTTAGCTGTCCACTGTCAAATAAAGGCAAAATCCATAAAAACAGATGGCAAGGACATGCAGGAAATGTATGCCTGTGTGTATGACTGGTAGTGTAATTATCTGACGGTTGTGAGGTAGTTTGTTCTTACCTAGACAGCGGTAGGGCAGGACTATGAAGGGGTGTGCCTGACAGCGGCCCCAACCTTTCTTACACCAGGAATGGATGGTGACGGGTCTTTTTAACTCCTCTATGTGGGAAATCGGAAGTTCTGGGTACACCTGGACGCACAGGTACATGCAGAGACGACAGAGACACAGAAACAGATAGATGGATGGGACAGAACAGAGGGGATCGAAGACAAGAGGAGAAGTGGAAAGGGAAAAATTGGTTAGAGAAGAGGTTCGGGGGTTGGTCGGGAGGGTAACGGAGAATAAAGGTAGCAAGATCAGGGAAGAAGAGGGTGGAGAGCACAGTCAGTGGGGAGAGGACTAACAAGGGAAAGAGTCATGCAGCATATTCTCTAAGGCCTTCTTCAGAAGCCATGTTAGACATGGCATACTGCAGTGCGTTTATTCATTTCAATGAACATTCTTGTTCTTGCAGTATTTCCAATTTCACATCCGACTACTTTTTATTTCAAATCTAGGCCAGTAATTTGAAGCACAAACTCATAATGAGGTTTAATCGTGAGAGAAATGTAGCTGGCTCGGGGTCTGAATGCACACTAAAATGCCCCTTTTCACAAATGTCAAGGCAAAAAGGAAGGCTTTTGTGTAAAAGCCTCCACAGATACACTATTGTCAGCTAATCGCATTACAGTCCATTCAGGCTCACGGCTGCTGCTGCTGCTGCTGCTGCTGCTGCTGCTGCGCTCTATGCCTGCTCTGACCTCCAGATGGCGCTTGGTCGCCTTCACTTCAAAAACATGTCTCTAAATAAGGAGGAGTGTGAGGAGAGTATGTGTACCATTGATTACCTCACAGTAAATGTACACATATCACGCGACAAGAGGAGGAAAAGTGGATGGTGGCCCACATGAAATAGTGACATATTTCAACAGGTCACCATCACTTCACTATATATGGTTAAATATATAGATTCATAGGACAGGTGTTAAGACAAACCAAATTACAGAAAAAGAAGTGGCTTGTTGATTTCAAGCTACAGTCTTTTAAAACCAGCTCCCACTTTGCCATTAAGAGTGAATGTGATTTTTGGATAATGTTGCTGTGAGAGGTATCGATGCAGACTGGTGTTTATTACACTTGCTCATGTTTATGTTCCTTTTGCAAGGACCCTACCTCCTGACAGTAGGACAGGATTTCACTGGGCTCTTTGAAGCAGCCCTGGCGACCCTGAGGATCTGGCTCCCACTGGCCAGTCTGTAGGTTCATGTGCAGAAGCTGACGGCCACAGAACATGGCAATCTGCGGCTCTACCTCCTGGGGGTTCGGCCCATTCACCTCAGTCATGGAGCGGGCCTAGAGAGCATAGGAGAGAGCGGGAGACACACGAGAGAAGGTGAGAAGGAGTCGATACAAACACAGTGGCACATTATGTTGTGTTTAGAGATTATCTAGGACGGGAGCACAGGTAATTTCTGAATGCACTCAGGCAATATCCAACATTAGACCAAGAGTGCAAGCCGGCGTGCAAGAGTGAGAGTGAGAGAAAGATCGAAACAGAGAAATGAGAATAGAAAGGAAGGGAGAGGAAGCTAATGCACAGGCGAACCGATTGCAAACTGCGAGCTTTTAGAGAATAACCTAAAACTCAGAAGAGATCCGCAGAAGAGCCCCGAAGTGAATGACAAGAGAAGCCAATAAAAAGCCTGACTTATCGACCCGTGCTCCCTGTTTGCTGACAGCACTGACAGCTGACAAATGGTGGCTGAAGACGAAGGTGTATAGCAAAGATATACAAGAGTATGTAAAAGATTGTGCCCCCACCCCCCCACCCCTCATTCCCCTCCTCCAGCGGCCATCTAGGATGTTGTTATTGATCATGGGATATGTTGCCTCTGCCTGGGGGAGGGCCCAGGGGACCCCACATGGAGGAACAAACAGCAGCTAGGGCTGGGAGTCAGGTGTTAATACAAGCTCATTGACCGATGGGCCACTTCACTACATTAACACACAGCACAGAGACAGAGAGAGCCCAGGGAGGAATAAAGGAGGGGATGGGTTAGGCAGGGCAGAAAAAGCTCTATAAACAGCACAGAGAAGGACTTAATCTAGCCTAACAGACAAAACAGATTTTTCGAGAGCAAAACAGCAGTGAGCCCTCACGAATCATGAGAAAGTACGAAAGTATACCATGTTCCACTGAATGTCTGAGTCATCTCTGGTGCAAAAATGAGTTGTTTACCGAAGATGTGCACACAGACTGCAGACTCACTTAGCCCAAGTAAAAGATGTGGGGTTTCTTGGTGCATGATTTGACAGTACAATTCATGGCAGAATACACACACGGTAATGTTTACTGTCCAAACCTGAAACACATCAAAATGGCAACCAGCACCCCGAAGCCACCTAGCTCTTATCCTTTCATCTGCGCTGACAGACAGAGAGATAGACCTACTGACGACAGACAAGCCGAGCGACGCGGAGCCAATTAGAAGGAAGTTGCCCGAAGGGAAGAAATGGAGGAGAAAAAAATCTGGGAGAGTGACGCCTGATCAAAGGGAAGCCCTGCTTTGGCCGACCGGAGCTCAAGTGTTTGAAGTCCTAATTAAAATTCATAAAGAATAAAAATAAATATATAAAACCTCTCGAGTAAATGTACAATAAATATAATAAGCCCTGAGCAGTCTGCACATTATAATTACGCTAAGAGGAGTTTGTGTTTCTGCATGTCCAAGCAGATTTCTTACAAATTACGTATCTGCTTTTCATCACTGCTGGCCATTTCCTGAAGTATAACAGAGTGTTTTAAGATTTATGAATGCATTTTTCCTACCTCACTTTTTTCAACTCATATCAATATTGTTTGAATCAATTACCACAGGCTTTTAAAGTAGCTTGCGATCACAGTAAGCATTAATTAATTTTCTAAACCACGTTAATAACTTCTCTGCTAAAATGCTACACAATTATTTTTTCCCCTTGTCTTGTTGTGCGTGTTCTCCCATATTCTTCCATTGTTTGTCTGTTGTTGTTGTTTTTCTTATTATTGCTCTGTGAAACGAAGCTGTTTTGCAGCCAATTCTTAAGTTTTGGCTGTCATCACTCGCTGACATCTCCACTGTGATGGATTACTCATCTCAAGTTTCAAGTCTCTGCAAGTTAATGATCACCCCACAGATAAATGAGTGGAAACAAAGCCTGCTTTGACGGCACAGAAATCATATTCAGAAATTCTCAAATAACAAAAGTATGATTTGCTAAACTGTTCCTTTATGATTTGGAATACCTTTTATTTAAACATTTATTTCTACTTTCACAGCATGAAATGTTATACCCCCCCGCCCCAATTGAATGGCTGTGTTAGTTACTGACTGTGCTGAATTGGAGCTTTTTATTGGTTAAGTGTATTGTTGGATAAGCACAAGAAAACACTGCTGAAGCTGCTGAAACAGTCTGTCCAGTGTAGCTGCTGAGCTAATGTCTAAATAGATATATCTCTTTGACTCGGGGAAGGTCAGTGCCACAAAGAAAAAAAAAAAAAAAAAAAGGCAGAAAAAAAACTTCCGGATATTTGAGAAGATAACCTGGCAGCTACCCCTGGTCCTGCTCTCTCATTCTGCCTGCTCTCCACTACTGCACTTGCAGAAAATCAATGTTGAGCGACTGCAACTGTATCGCCACGTTCCCCCCCAATCAATAGTAGTCCATCAGGAGCCTGAGGCCCTGACCTCCAGCACGGCAAGGCCGCACATCCAATCTCCAGACTGATCTGGGACCAGATTAGATCTCCCTCTTGTGATAACCCCTAATAAGAAATACTGTTTTAAGATGTACACCTCTGTGGCTCTTTTCCTCCACCGCACCAGGACGACTGCTTGCTTTTGACCCAGTTTGGATACTCCACATGCGTCCCACATCCCCTTCAGACAGGCTTGGCATCATATAAACATCATCCAGTGGCTGACGTCAAATGGACTCGCTCTGCTCAGCTGTGTGAATGCCTAGCAGTGCCTTTGTAGCTATCTCATTGTTCATCTCGCAGCAGCAACAGAAACTGTTGTCAATATGCGTCAGTCCTTTCTATTCTTCGTATCCAAAAATGGTGAAAATACTTTTTAGTGAGCATCAGTTTTCTGGGAAGAAATTTATTTTGTGGTATTTCCACATCATCATTTACAAAGTGCATCATGTTGATTAGTCAGATCGTGGACCTCGCTTTACTAAAGAGTACACACAGAATTGGGAAATCGGTTAATGCAATACTAAGTAGTCTGGGAAACATCTGGCAAGACTGTGCTTGAACCGAGGCATGACGCTGGAAGCTGGATTTCATTCCAGTGAATGTTGTTGTTGACTGTACTTGTTTCAAGAGCATACTGCTTTCATTGGCTTTGTTTATTTGATCATGTTTGGCCACAGCCTTAATGATTATATTACACTAAACTGTATAGCTTCTACCTTTAAGCAAGGCAATTACATTTTAATATGTCTATTATACTTAAGCCCCAAATCAAATATCAGTGGTATTTCTGTCAAATCAACTCCAATATCCCGAAGCCCTGCCAGGAAACAGCTGCACAAGTATTGTGCAATCTGCTGTTGTCTGCCAAGCTGTTAATCCTGTTTAAATGGAAAATTGGTCAATCGTGAGCCACGAGCCTGATAACAGCAATGTCAAAGAACTTTCTGCAGATTGTGTACGAGAAAGCACGTACTTCATTTCCTGAGCTTTGGGTCATGCAGACAAAACACATACACAACAGACTGTCTCCTATATCAACTGCCAGTTGGTGCAGCTAAGGCGAATAGGTAGGTGCAAGCGGCATGGCTCTGTGGATGGCAAAGTCGGGTCATTGGATGGTTGTGCCGCCGTTTTGGTCCAGCCTGAAATATTTCCATAAAATATTTTACATTGAAGGTCACCAAAAGATGAAGCTCACTGACTTTCCCTCTAGTGCCACCATGAGGTTGATATCTTTAGCTTTGAGTGAAATATCTCATACGGACACATTTGATGATTCCCTCCAGCCTCAGCTATGCTCAGCACTCGTTTAGCGCTAATTGGAGCTTTGACTATTTTCATACCGTTCTTATTTCAACCTAAAACGTGCTTTTCTCACAATGCTTTGAGGTCCTTCGTGGACACATAGCTGTATTCACTAGATGCAGACTAAATTGACACAGACAATAATCCTCTGTTGTGGAGGATTAGGCCTTCATTCACAGCTAAAAATATCTTTTGCTACAGTGAATGAATCACATCCCTGTGACTCGATTAAGCTGTTTTTGTCCATGTTTTATTTTATAGCTGGAATTCCTTTTTAGATTGTGCGGTCGTGTCTGTCACACGCAATTTCCATTTCGATGCCAATTGGCCTTCGTCGTGCTAAAACTCTCGGTGGTGTGAGCATGCAAGTCTAAGTCTCTCTCTGAACGTTCTCATTCTCCATCAGGAGCCGAGGCACACTGATCCAGTTGGCTTCACAATAATGCTTCGCAATCTGTCAACAATTACGCTTCTCCAGTAGAGGACGGGAAGCAGGGCCGCTCTCCCTTGTCTCAGTGAGAAAATACTGTAGTGTACTGAAGCATCCCTATACAGTACAGTTTTGCAAGCTGGGGGGGGGGTTCAGAGGTTGGTGAGGCAGTGCTGTTGGGTCCCACATATCACGTCCTAGTGCTGATGAGGCTGAACAGGCAGACAACCCAGAAGCCTGGCAGCTCCCCACTGCAGAGTATGCTGCATCATTAATAACGACCTGGTGATATTAAGCATCGATTGGCTTTCTGCCTCTTCACCAGGTTCTTTGCCTCCGTTGGCTCCCGTGATATTCTATTTTTCTCTGCTCTGCTTCTCCGTATCCGCTGCATACGGACTGCGCTGCTTTACTCCGTAATCGCATGTCACCATTACTGAGAGCGTCATAAGGAAACTAAGTGATCCCACAGAGACAAGAACACATTGTGCACTGTAGCAGAAGTTGTGGAACAGCTGATGCAGATATAATAATGGTTAATTATGTTTTCACAGATATCCCTCTAGCAGAGGAAATTATGCTGCTGAGTGGAGCACTCAAAATAAGAGCCTACGACAGATATGATCTTGCAGCACAGATACTTCTGTCAGTCAGGGCTGAGTTTAAGCAAGGGCAGTGCATTTACATGTTCTTCCACCCTGTTCTAATTAAATTTTTAGCACCTGTTCCACCCTTATGTTGCAGGATGACTTCATCCTCTGTAATGATGCAATCTCCTGGCCCTGGCAGGCAAGCCAGAGCGGTGGAGGCGGAAAGTAAGAGCCCACCCATCATGTGTCACCCTTTACAAGTTGCTGCCAGACGGTACAGTGGACAGCAATGCCGTAAATGCACCAAGTAGATGCAGTGTTTCAGTGCTGCTGTGCAGGGAGAACATGTGATTCACTGTTTTTTTTTATCCTTTCGTGTTTCTTTCAATTTAAATAATCTGTTCTATACTTCTGTGCGCGTCTTCCATGCTCTAAATAATCTGGGGTACATGCCCCGGAGCACAGGGCTGTGTGTGTATCTGTGCGTATGTTGTGTGAAGCTTTTGGCACATGCTCAGATCAAACTAAACTTATAAAATACACAACCTTCTACAGGAACACAGACTCTCTAGCCGGTGATGTACTATGGGCAACTTGCTTGACATCTGATAATTAGTTAGAGACATCAGACCCCTGAGGAGCTAATCCCTATTTAGCAACGGGGATCTGGGATATCCCGTCTATCCAAAATACACCATGTAGTGACAATGTGATCAAACAACCATACATCACAGGAGCCAGTTTGTTTATCCCCCTTGTGTCTAATACACAGTATTGTGGTTTGACGTTACACTAATCTAATTATGCCTTAGACATATGCCACAGAATCGGACCAGGAATCTGAAATTACAGCAGGGCTTCTGGCACCTTCACCTGCGTTCAAGGTGACAGCAAGTGTAGCCGTGTTTACATACTTCATGTCATTACATTTCCAAAGGAATCCCACTAGGTGATACATGCAATTATGCTAGCCGCTGTTATCTCTGCGCTGGGCAAACAACAAGCTTTATTATTGCTGGTGTGAAACGCCTGGTTAGCTAGGATTGCTCACGATTGTGGACTGGCAGATTTCCATCGCTCCCGCAGAGAGCCACCCACGTACAAATAGGCCTCATTGATGCATGAACCGCGGACGTAGGAAAACCACGCGCGCACACACATGAGCAGGCGTTCCCGAGCGTGTCTTTGTGTTTCTCTGCAGCACAGATGGCTGAATAGTGGGTGTCTTCCTGCTCTCGGGTGCCCCTCCCTCCACCTTTCCTCAAAGCTGAGCTCCATCCACCCCTTTCCGCCCTATCCTTGATATCCCTCTTGTCTCCCTCTCCCTCTCCTAACAGCTTTCACACAACGCCTGACACTCTCCTGTTTGGCCTCGCTCCCTAGACCAGTGCTAAATGGCCAGATAGATTTGGGAGCATTCATCATTGTAATCATGTTGGTTAATTATTCATAGGCTCCATCAGGCCTCTTCCTGGTGTGGCATGTACTTATTAGAGAGTAGCAACATTAGTCTGCCAGACTCTCATGGTGCAGAGGGGACAAAGGAGGATAGAGCAGGTTAGCGCTGTACACTGACACTCATTATTATACATCTCTGACTAATAGCTAATTGAAGTCATTAATTTTCTATTCAGAAGAGACTGATGGGCAGAGTGGAAAATATTGCATTGCGTTTTATGTAATGTTCCATAGCTTCCGACTGTAAATCACATATAGACTTACTTATTCAAAACGTCATGCCTTCGATACTTAATCGCCAACTATTGTGACAGAGGCTTTTGGTTGTGCATGAACAGACATCACAACCTTCCCTAAGTCGGGCTTCATCAGTCCAGATTACAACGGTCCAACCTCCAGCTGGGCACACTAGGAGCAGATGGCCCCATAATCACCAGGGTTCATCTAGGTCTGAAACAGCAGCCAAAACCAGCTCCCAATATTTGATTTAATTTCAAGTATAGCTCAAAATACAGAACACATCAGATGGCATCACTGCGAGGGACTCTATAGATGTGGAGGCTGGCTCTGCCAACCATTTCATGATTGCGGTTATTTAGGAGTATGTGTACTCGGAGCCGTCCCCGTTGGGGTCTGAGTGTAAATATAAAGCCAGAGTGGTATATAGTTTCTCAAGGTTTTAACCTTTATCTTTCCAACAGCAGCTTTGGAATAGGAGAGACACTGATTTCTCTCTTCTGTAAAGGTCGCTAACTCCTCCTGGAATTGTGTAACCTTAGTTGTATACAGATTCCCCTGATGTATGATAGCACCATGAGACTCCACAGAGGGCCCATACTGACATGAAGAGAGACTTCACCTTTTCCAGCTGGGACTCACATGACTAATGATAAATACCATGTTGGCATTTAGCCTGCTTCACTCTTTCTCTCTTTATAATTCACACATCTGAATTTTACTTCCATTGTTCAGGCAATATTGTCATAACTATGTGTCCTGTCTTTTTTTCTTCTTCTTTTTTTAAACATTTCAGCAGAATCCGTGATAAAACTTGTAAAAATGTCCAATGCAATCAGACGAACAAAACAGGAAACTCCCACAGACATAAAACTGATTTAATGCGTGGTGCTCCCTGTTCTGTGGAAAGGCTCTATTAAGCAATATTCGGAATAAGACAAGTGATTGTGATACTTGTGTTGCAGAGTTGGCTGAGTGTCGCCTCTCTGTTCCACCCACATTTGCAACAAATGCTTCTTCTGAGTCACGCACCATAATGACGCCACACTGTGTGCCTGTTTTCTCTCCAGAAACGACAAAAACACAAAGCATCTTTGCTCATTTTCACAATCCTCGATATGCCACTGCCTCCTGCAGACAAACAACTGCGTATAAATCCGGCCATAAAAACAGTCTGAAAACATGCATCTCCCGCAAGATTCAGCTCCTTCCACAAGGCCAAACTGAAGTGATTTCCTCTCCTGGTAGCATTGTTGATTAATTTCCTGTTACGTAACACTCCTTTACTGTTAAGCAACACAACATGGGAATGCCAGCATGTTAATGCCAAACATTGTGTGCCTGTAGATATCATTTCAAGCTGAAGAGCTACCGGGAGGATTGAAGGAATCAAAGGCTTAGTGGAGATTTGAGCACTGCAGGTCCATCTGAAACATCCTAATGTTAACACAATTGCCACCGAATCTCCGATTTTCCTGCAGTGAACAAAGTTGTCTCATATCTGGCACTCAAAGCTTCAGATTTCTATTAGCAAGTACATGTTGTGCATTGTCAAGACATTTTTTTTTCTCTACAGGCTATTGTTGCCTTTTCTCCCACAAAATATTTTGTGAAATGAGAAAATATAAGTGTGTTAAATCATAATTATCCACAATAGCAATTTGTTATTATTATTATATGCTAAACTGGCTACTAACTGGCTTTGAGCTGGGGCTCTGAAATTGGTAATCCAGCCTGGAACGAAAATTAATTCAGCAGGTTAATGGAGATTAAAGAAACAGGATTTTCAATTTCAGACCGAAGACATGCATACAGATGATAACTTCATTTTGCAGTGGAGTGAGGCATCTCACAAGTGTGTATCTTGTGCAGGGGGAGATGGGACTTCGGGCCTTAAAGCAACAATGCAATGTCCTTGAGCATGCTTTAAGTAGATTAAGGCAAACTTAAAGCCTAAATGAGGACACATTTAGGTTAAAAGTCTGTAATAATTGATCCACTTTTTCTTTCTATGGTCTCCCTGACAAACGACAGGCAGCCAGCATCAATAAGATCTGATGCTTCCTTCCCATCTCACACCTTGGCCCTTTGCTGCCTCTCAAGCACCTCACTCTGCCTTTGACTCTGTTGTCTTCGCAGTCGATCTGCGCTGAAGTCTTTCTTCCTGGGTATTCTCCTTTGGATCTGCCTGTCATCTTTCCCCACCCCTTCTACTTTCCTGTCGCTTCATGCACTTTTTGAGTATTGCACAAAGTTGGTATGCGAATCCTCTACAGATCTGTCTATACTGCATCTTGTGCTTCAGTGTTTTCTTGAAACTGACAGCATCTTGATGGAACTTAAATCTCTTTGGAACTGAAATCTATACATCAAATTTTAAACTGTCTGTCAAGTTCATCTTCTTTTGAGTCCTTTGGGCTGCATTTCATCCATATGAGGTATGATCTCTAATGCTCTCTGCACTTTAATAGCACAAACATGTAAACGGGAAACAGTTGAACGCGATGTTCCCCCGTTCTCTTTCCGCCGCATTCCATACGCTGCTTTTTGCGTAATTAATTGAGACGTTTAGATTGAAGCGTGTCAAATAAATAAAATTGTGCTGAAGTAAATGCACATGTATACTGGCAGAGCAATAAATCACATAGAAGATGCACCCTAACATCCTGCATGGGGAGTGAGGTGGGAGCCCATGGTGGGAGAATGGGGGAGGAGGAGGGGGAGAATGGAGAGGGAATAGGGGTTAAAAGATTCATATATCTCTTTCCTGCTGTCCCTTATTTATGCACATATACAATTCTGATAGCATCGTGGCAGCTCTCCTGGGAGCCTGTCTAGCAGATGCATCTTATGGAAATGAGCCTTTGAGGTTATATATATATATATAGTGTGTGTGTGTATGTGCATGTATGTTGTGTGAGCCTGACAAAGAGAACGTGACTTAGAGGCTGAGCGTGTGTGTGTGTGTGTGTGTGTGGATTTATTATTATCACTGTTAGATATATTTGTCGAGGTGGTGGTGTGACCAGAAACCTAAAAGCAATAACTGATGTTTGCTGAAGCAGCACACGCCCCAAATCCATACCGCCTATAACGCATTATACGCCACATTAAGTCCAATGGTATGTACATAACATGTAAGGTCTGACCTCACAACATGTTGGTTTCTTGCTTGAATTCTGAGGCATGTGGTATCACCACAGTGGAAACACTGGTCTTTAACTCCCAGAGAGAGGTCAGAATGTACACCACCGCTGATCAGCGAGCCCAGCATGGCTGGTTTTAGCCCAACAAACTGCAAAGACATATTGAGGGGATGACCCCTTCCCAGGTTTCTCAGAGATCGTGCCCTACACAGCATCTCTGGCCTACTGTTCATGGTAATGAGGTGCTCTGTTAATGAACAGCAGGATAAACAGCTAATGCCGGGGCCAGTGGGACCGGCTCTCCGCTTATACCATGCAAAAAAACAAGAGACAACAAACTCAAATGAAACCGTGCGCGGCGCAGCTGTTGGCACATTTGACATCCGCTTTCGCTGATGCCCAGCTCGTCCTCCTCGTCTGTCTCACTTCTTCCCGTTGAACCTGTAAACACGCATTTTGTTTTAAGCCCTCTCCTCTACATTCTCCCTCTCAGCATCACTTGGCCACTGAGGGTGGTTGCCATAGTAACACCACCCACAGGAGCCGGCTACCTTCCCCGTTACCGTAGCAACTGGTTCCCTACAGAATTTCAAGCATGTCACTCAGTGTGTCTCTCTCTCTCTCGTTATCAGTCTGCCCCCCTCTCTCTCTCTCTCTTTCTTTCTCACACGAGAAAGTCCCCATATGTTTGATTCAGTTTTCTATCATCGGCAAGTCACTGATTGGAGGCTTAATGGTTGGTTAGCTTTCCTTATCAGAGTCTGCTGGTTGTTTACACGCCCCATGAATCAGTTATGCAATACTAGGCCCTGCTGAGTTGGGCAAAAACTTAAACGTGCCTTTATATAATATTGTAGAAACGCTTCTACTATGTTTAACAATGTCTAATTATATAACAGTCAATGAATGAAAAATACTTTCATCTGAATATAAACAACAAAGGCAACAAGAACGTACTGGTGGTGTCTGACCTTAAGCCAGCAGGGGCACACGTGACTCCACAGACAGTGATGTAATCTACGTTATAATAAACAGCACTTCATTTCATTGTAGTGGATAATACAATAAATCTAAATATATAGTCTAAAAATCAAATTTGAATATAATATTACAACTCATTGATTAGTCAATTGACAAAAATCAATCTGCAACTACTTTGATAATCAATTAATAATGAAAGCCAATTTATCAAACAAAATGACTACTTCTCAAACATTTACTACGGTTTCATATGACTGTGAACTGAATGTCTTTGGGTTGGACTGTTGGTTGGACAAATCAGAGTAGAGTCTTTCAGAGATATAGAATAATTACTCAGTTAAGTGCAAATAAATAAATATTTTTTAAAAAAATGTGCTAACCACAGCATTAAAGATATTATAATGTAAGACATCAATGAATTAATATACAGTTAAAAAAATATAAGATTTTAAACATATAGTACAGTATTGATTAGACCAATGACAGTGTTACAGTATAATATAATGGAATTTTGGATGATCCCACTCTTGCTCACCAGCTCTCACTGTGTTGAATCAGTAACTGATTTAATGATGCGTCACGCGTTCCTCTGATTCGTCTGCTTCAGGGCCAAACAGCCTGCGTGTTGCAACACAACTGATTATCTTTCCATTTCACTTGGAACCAACTCCAACTGTCTTCCTTATACTACACCCATACCCACTATCACAAACGATGGGATATGTACACAAATGTTCCCATTATCACTGAATCAAAGTCACGTCTTGCATGATAAATCACCTCAAACTGAAGCTGCAAGGCGGCGCGACTTCTCTTATAGCCGCGCGCTGATCTTGAAGGCACTGCAATGCTTTTGTTCAGCAATTTGAAGATGCTTTTTTTTCATTTCCCTGTTAAAAGCCTGACTGTCTGTATGGATCGCATCCAACACAAACACTTCACATTTCCAGTAGCACGAGAAAACACACTTCCTCTTCCACAAATTCACTGACAAAAAAATAACAACGATAGCCCGAGATCATGTCAGGCTGACATGTCCTGTCTTGCTTTAGCCGTCTCAGTGTTATTTTAGACCGGGCCACTCTGGTGAGATAATGCGTGCTGGCTGTGCAGTCTGCCAGTCTGTGCTGCAGAATCACTCACTAGATTAAATATTAGTGTTATCTCATTTCCTCAGGCCATAAAGTCTCCACAGACTGTCCAACTGAAGAGAAAATGGTTTAATCATTGAGACAATCTCTACGAAAGACCCCTCACCAGGGCCTCGGACCTCCATTTGTGCTTTTATTATGTTCTTTTTCCAAGCCACTGCTAGACTTGTGTGAAGTATCCAAATTGTCAGCCAAGCTTGGGTGACTATTGCCTGTTAACTGGCACAGCTTGGCCTTGGCGAGCCCAGTGACTCTAAGATGAGAGAAGATTGAAACAGCATTTGTCTCTCCCCATCACTGGCTGAATCTTACTGTCCATGATTAACAGCAGCCGCAGCAGCACCTGAGTCGATGTGTTATCTACTGTATAGCGGTTTGTACCACCAGCCTGGTTGTTTATAGTAGGCACCATCTGTGTATTCTGTATAAAAAAAAGAGGCAGAGTCAACTGCAAGCAGCCTTTGGAGACTCGATGCTGCTGGGGTTGCTGAATACTGAGCATCGAGTCAAATGCTGTGGGAACATTTTGTCTCAGGGGGAAGGGATGCATGTTTGAGACTCCTTTTCTGGAAGTGCACGCTCCTCTACAATGAATAAATAAACCGCTGGTAGTAATATTGGTTGCGATTTAAATATTGATCAAAAAGGAGAAATTATTGCATTCACTGATGTGCTTAAACATAGCTACGAGTGCTCAAGCACTCACTGAATATTCAATAACAAGCAAAGTTACTGCTTACACATACACAGCTGAAGGCAACATGTTCACCGTGGCTGGGCATTGTCAAAAAGCATTCTTGGAAATTTAGGAAAATCACTAAAACGTAATTCGATGGCACGAATTGGGGGGAAATTGGTACAACCAACAAACAAGCAGAACACAAACCTCTCCGGATAGCTCCTGAAATGAACTGATTGGCCCATGCTGTAAGAAATATGTGATGGAAGTTTGCTAGTGTGTGAGAATAGTGAGAATAGAGAACCAGCAGATGCAAATAAGGACAGGCAGAGTCAGATGTCTGAACATATCAAGAATGAAGAAAAAAAAATTGTGCAGAAAAAAAAAAAAACATAACATAACGAAGGGTGGGTTTGGAGCATGAATTATTCAACAACAATCACAAGGAAAGTGAAAAGATGTCACTGGCCAGTGAAAGCTGCTGAGGCAGATGGAGGAGCTGTGTCTGGGAGAGTGGGTAGGGGAGGGGTAACGAGTGCCTTTGGGATGTGGCAGGCGAGAGGAGGCGAGGCTGGGGCAGAGACAGAGAGAAGAGGGATGAGGGGGGGGGGGGGGGCGACGCAAGGAGGAGACGGGCGTGGGGATTTTCTTTTGTGTTCTGTCGAGGGAGGTTGGGGGGGGGGGGTTCCTGAAGGGCTGGGGTGTACATAAAAACCAGGTAGCATGAAGACAGAGGAGTGGCGCCGGAGCGTTGAGAGAGTGCGTGACAAGTGCCAAAGCCCCGTCGACAAGCGAGAGCCCAGACCTTTCCACGGCCTTCAATAATTGATGCAGCTTCTGCAGCATGCCATCTTTATAAAGCAGCACGTGTGCGGTGAATGTGTGCACTTCTGAGTTATCTACCAGTCTAAGCGTATGACCTAATTGTGTGTATGTGAGTGATTTCCACCCGTCGATACCGCTGCACCTTTGTTTGTGTTCATGTGTTACAAATGAGCTTTTAGTCCTCCTGATGGAACTGTGCGTTTTCCAGCCAGTGCTGCGCAAACGATGGCAGAATGAAAACACCCTGCCAAAAAGCACACCCGTTTTTCTCCATTACAGCTCGCAATGTTCTTCTCTAGAATGTTAATACCGGCCTGATCAGTCTCAGTGGACCCGACAACCCCATACTCTCTCAAACCCTGCAGTCAGGGCCGTTAAGGAAATTAGATTTTGCAGTCCTGCTTTCATACAACTCAGTGCTCTGCTCTGGCCACGGGGTTTTTCTTGCCTCTGCCCGCCCCCGTCTCATTTCAAGGCCACCTGTGAATACGTGTGCATGACAGAGATGGATCTCTGTGCTCTCCCGGCAGCTCGGGCTAAGTAGCAATAGGGCTGGGTTCCTCCATTAACATGCACTCCATCCTGCAATCCACATAACATTCTACATGCTCGACATCACTTACACTCTCTCTCCTCCTCCTCCTCCTTCACCCTCACGCTCCCCGTTTCTCAAATCATCCTCAGTGCCGGGGCAATCCCCGCTCTCTCCACTAGCAATCTGTTTCACTGCGCTCTCTCTTTTTTTCCTCCTGAACATGGAGGACAAGCGTTATCGCTACACTGCAGATGTTTTTCGAGGGGGGGGTGTTCCTCTGAAACCTCCCAATGGCTGCGGAAGGGCGAAACATCTTGCTTCACCCAGGCATTTAACTCGTCTGCAGAAATCCAACCCATTAGGCTTACTGAAATCTCTGACTCACAAGACTCTGGAGAGGAGCCACAGCTGGATGTGATCAGGATGGCTATGCTAGGATCTCAATCCCTCTAGGTGACACCGGACAAACTTTTGACATGCGCAAACTCGCACAGAAGACACTTGCACACACGCGAGACGCTCAGTGCCATACAGGCAGCTTTTACAGGCACAGGTGCAAGCAATCATTTTTGAGCTGCAAGTATTATGCCTGAAATCGCCCCATAAATCTACAATATGTTGCATCTAACTTCTTTTTTTGTTATTCTTTGATTGCGTGTAACCTAGAAACAGCCGCGCAGTCTTGGAAGCCAAAGATATTAACTCATCAAATGCAGCGCATCAGGTTATGCATGACAGGCTATAGAGATGACATAAAGTGATGAGCCCTGCAAGCAAACATTATTAAAGTCTGAGTTGGGAATTACTCCCGTTTCCAACTGAGACGGATAATTTGAACTCTCTCAGAAAGGCCAGAAGACAGAGTTGAATCATGGAAAGCAGGATTTTGGCAGAGGTTCCCAAAACCTTTTGGGAGGATGCTGTGCAAATGTGCAATTAATGTTAATTTATTTTCAGCAGAAAATCTGGATGAACGCCATGCCCCGAGACACAAACACAAATGTATACTTTCTTCATTTCCACCCCAGACAGTCTAAACGACTAGCAGCAAGGAAAGGAAATGAAAGCCACCCCTCAATAACCCTCTGAACCACACAACACAGGGCGCTTTTTTTTTTTTAATGCTGTCGATTGCAGGAATGGCCAAAAGGGTGCATTAATATCGTTCATTAGTTCGTAACCCCCAGTAACAGCTCAATTGCTAAGGCAAATTTGCAGGGCTCCTTTCCCCCCTGGTGTAGTGTAGCTCTCATTTCACAATGACTCTGCAGGATTTAATCCAGGTCCTGTGTGTGCGTGCTGCACTTGAAAACCTTTGGAAAGGAAGCAGGATACAGAGAACAGGAGGAAAGAAAACGTGACACAATAAAACGGTATGTTTTATGCCCACTGGCACACGGATATAGTAGAGAATAGAGAGCACACAGGAATCCATTAGTGGAACCCGATTATCTTGTGGCTCTAAAATTAATTAAGTGAGTGTAGGGCTGAATGCATGCGTGTGTGTGTGTGTGTGTGTGTGTGTGTGTGTGTGTGTGTGTGTGTGTGTGTGACAGCGCGATCTGGTTTGTCCTTATCGTTTTTTCATGTTGTTTTTTTTTTAACAAATCCTCTTGTGTTACTGCACTGAGAGGCAGATGGGGGTGGGAGGTGCATGAGTCTGTATGGCTGTATTCCAGCACAGGGCTTGATGGGCATGTGGTGGTGGTAGAGGGGGTAGACGAGGGGCGCAACTTTGTGACTCACCATTTTCATTTGATTTGATAATGATCGAATTGATATGAATACATGACTGGTTGACTAAAGCTGAGCACACCTGTAGTACCCAGCCCCCCTTTTATTAGATATGGCTAGGTCAAATGTTCCTGTGTTGGAGGTTTAATGTAGCAAAAACTGAGCTCCCTGGCTCCAGTCTTGCTTTATGTTTGTTGATAGGTGAGTATTTACGATATCACTAAGTTTCGCTAAAGTCTGTGATTGAAACAACGTACATTTGTCAGATTGTGCTGAACCATTTCTGCAGAAGTCGCTGTTTCTTTCTTAAACTACAGAAGGCAACAATGGAAATGACCAGGACTAATAAATAACAAGATCATTTTCTTAAAGACATCTTGCATGCATGTGATGATACTTGTTGTCTGGTAATTTTATCCACAAACAGTTTTCCATTCAGAATGATTAGCAACATCATGATCGGGCTACGCGATATGGATAAAATCCTCTATAATGGCATATGTAATTTCATATCGTAAGAGCCGAAGCGATTAGTTGATTGAGCAATTAGTCGACTGAGAGAGAAATAACTGGCAACCATTTTGATAATCAAATATTCATTTAAGTGTCTTCACTGGTTCCAGCTTTTGACGGTATACTGAGTAACTTTGGGTTTTACGGTGTTGGTTGGTCTGACTATGTCAACTTGGGAAAATGTGATGGCCACTTTTCACTATTCTGCCCCATTTTATAACAGAGAATAACGGTCAGAAACTGCTCATTAAATGCTCATTGACAACAACGACCGTTTCATGGGGCCAGCCTTTATTTAAATCTCGAGAAATCATTGAGGGCATGCCCTCATTCGTGATGATGTCGAAAAATGCGGGCGCGGCGGAGACCCAAAGAATCGTCATCTCACAGCAGATGTTCTGGTATCTAATCAGAATGTGGACATGTCACCCATAGAGGCTGCTGATGCTAAAATCCCAAACAAATTGAATTTAATCCTAACTTCTTCTGCTCCATGAATGTCACAGTGCATGACAGAATTTCACAGGCTGTCCATGAAGGTGGTTGTTCCTGTCATCTTCTTCATGCATGACCTTCTGTTAAGTGTCAATTAGCTAAATGCTCCGGGTGCTGCGACACTAAGTGTTATTACAGCCGAGATACCTGGGAAGCCATTACTCTGCTTGACATATGTGACAACCTGGCATCAGCGTGTCTGTCCGATCGCAGCAACAACTCTGGATGATGCTGAATTTCTTGTTGTTTTTTTTCAGCCAAACAAATTACAGAGGCTTTATCGATCCAGAACATTTTGTAAATTACATTTACGAGTGTGGCTAAATTCTGATTAGGCGATGCACTAACAAATTTCAATATTAGGCCACAAAAGAGAGATCCAACCAAATGTGTCCTATTCACACATTTCAGCTAAATGAATGCTGAGTAAATTAAGGGAAGCTGACACTTTTATTAGGACTAATACCACAGTGTAATCCAGCCAGCCAGCCCTCTCACAGCATAATCTTCAGCGTAAACCTTCACAGGCAGGTCTCCTTGTATGATGCTAAAGCCTACTTCCTCAGCACAGCAGTAATCCCGCTAAGGCTCTTAGAGAAGTGAAATTATTTCAGGCTGAAAGGAAGGGCTTTATGACTGTTACAGACTCGCTGTGGAAGATGGCTAATAAATAAACATCTCACAAATCCTCTTAAAGAACATGGGGAGACCCTGAACCAACATGATGCTATGTATTCTCGCTCAGATACTGTACGGGGTCCATCCGCGCGTCATTTCCAGGTGGAAAAGTACGTTTGACCTGAGCCACAGCTCCAGCTGGGACATCATGACTCATCCTCCCTCCTCCTCCTTCCTCCACATTCACACACACACACACACACACCTCCAACACCACGCCGCTGTTACACACAGGCACTCCACGCTCCATCCGGGATGAATTCATGCCTCAGTTCTATATCACAGGGGAGGGAGATGATGGATGACTGAAAAGTTATTGAGAAATAAAGGTCGAGTCCATCAAACTGTGTGTCTGCTGGAAGTCGTGATGAGAGTCGGGAGGGATGGTGGGAGCAGCTGGTGGCCCACTGATCTGTCGATCCGTGCAAGAGACTTTCACTATCTCCTCTCTGGCTATTGATGGAGACAGACGCCGATAGGATGACCCCCCCCGCATCTCTCACTCTGTAACACTCTGTATCACACTCACGCGCACTGTGTGTCCAGTGATACCTCAAAGTCATGCCCTCTTGTGTGGAGAGCTTATTAACATGCATATTCAAGACGACATACTCCAGAAATCTGACATTGGTGAACAAGCATTCCCTGTGAAACGAAACTGATCGTTTCATTTTTCCCATCAAGATCAAATGCAACACAGAGCAGTGATTGGATATGCACACGACTCCATCCTGCTCAAGAGATGCACCACTCCACCAGAAAGGACGGATGCAAGCTGATTTCTTACTCTGACAAGGCCGGATGGGATGCAACGGGACGGGATTTGATCTCCATCCTTCCTCGGTGCAATAAGGCCTGTGGGACATTGTTCACTGTCGTGTACAGGCCCGGACTTGACGCAGCGAGCCAAATACACTGAAAGCCACATCATTATGAAACCTCTTGTATGTTATGCCCCGTGAGTGGCATTCGTTCCCTTATCACACGTATTTGCGTTTCAAATCATTTCCCCATCACTGCGTCTGTGCGGACGCCGTGTGCCATCGCTCTTGTTGACATACAGGACGGTGCCCGAGGATGCGTTCACGAATTAAACCTGCCCCAGATAAGGGTGCGTGTCAGCAATATGGAGATATGGAGATAGAAGCGACTGTGTGCGTGGCACGCGTTATGTCGACACGAAGTAAAAAAAATAAAATACAACATCTAATCCAAGAGCCATTCAGCTTAAACACACGGCAAAAAAAATTCAATGCGCCATCGTAAGAAATGATCCAGATATTGTGTCGCTCTTACCTCGACGTTTTCCCACACGCAGTAGGACAATACAGCCATCAATATAGGTATTGCGGTATGTCCCATTTTCTCGCCTCCTTTTGTGTCTCTCTCTCTTTTTTGTTGTTGCTATTGTAAAATAAACTGACTCCCACAAACAAACGCTGTCTGGGTTACATCAGCTGTAAAGTGATGGACACTGCGTTCGTCGGAGCCTTCCTGCGATATCTCCTGCGTCTGCGTCCTGTTCGCTCTTGCCGACAGGCTCTCCCAATGGCAGCCTGGGATTTTATGTGGATGAAGTCTGACAGAACCAAGCCCTGTTTCTGCGGGTATTTATCACACACTTTACTCATGGCTTCCTCGCCGTGGCTTAGTGGAGAGAGACATCTGGTGGTGATGGACTGAGAGTGCACGGCAGGCAGGAGTGTCTGCGTCAGTTTAAAGGGAAAATCCAGAGGGGGAAAACATCCGTCTTGATTTGTGATTTTTTTTTTTCTTTAATTGGGTTGTCCTGGAGATGGACAGCAGACTAGCATGTAGAGAAAAAGATGAGAGATTAAAACTGTCGATCCCCTCCACACCAGTTTAAGGGGAGGTTATGTGGATTTATAGTCCTAAAACTACACCTACTACACTTATGGAACAAATCCACGAGTGTACAAACATTTCAAAAGTAAACCTGCTTGACACAAGATGTAAACATGTCCAATCAGCATCCAAATGAGTTGTAATCTCACAAACTCATGATAATGTTGAAAAGACGTGAAACTCAGACTTAAATTGATCGCGCCTTCTGCAAACAAAAGTGAAACAGTTTCCACAAAAACTGAACTGGTAGAACTTTCAACCGCATCTTAGAGTCTTCTTCAGTGGATACAAAAAACATATTCATTTAAAAGCCCCAACTTTTGGATTTAGAAATGCATGGTAGCAAAATGGGGCTTTTGTTTGGCTACTTGCTTGGACCCATTGGTCAAGGTGATAGTGGTTGACAGCATTAGTTTTAGATATGAGTGTCTGTTTCCCAAATGTTTCTAACTTTCTTGCAAGAACTTTGAATACGTCAAATCTCTTAAAAATCTGTCTTCATATTCAGAGTGAGGCCAAAACCTGTGATGAGGAGTTTCAAGCCAAAAAGGTCAGACACCCACTGGGCTAGCAGATGAACAAATGTACTTTAGTTAGTAAAGAATGGCTGCTCTTGTTTTCTACCATCCAATAAAACAGCTCTTTATTAAACACGGCCCGTATGAAATAGATAAATCATGAACACCCTCTCTGTTTTAAGTGCAGTGCAAGCTGTTATTCAGCATATCAGACTCACACAAACACATAAAACCCCCATCACTGTAGACAAAAATAATACATAATGTGTATCCTATACTCTATACTCTGTACTATATATTCTCATGATTAAAGCACCAAGTAACAAATAAACACAACTTAATGAATACACAAATACAAATATGAAATGCCAAAATGCTGTATAAGGCCTATTTGTACAGCATGAGGAAATTCACTTCATCTCTTCCCTTTGTGTTGATTGTAATGCATTGTATACAGTTATAGCAATATACACAAAGTGATCTTTCTGTGTGCTGTAATTGCATACCAGACTTTTATTTATATAATTTCTGAACAAATAAAGGCAACATTTAAAAAAAGAAGTTTTTATGAGGTTTTAACTGTAGTATTTTTTTCCCATTTACCTTGGTTAAATGTACTCTTCATAGCTACAATATGTGATATGAATAGCAAGTTGTTTTTCAGGCATCTTGGCAGCAACATCCGCAAATAGTCAGCAGGGGGAACACACGGTATGAAGATAAAGAAAACGATTTCCGCTGACAAACCTGCAGGGAGCCTGCAGCAAGTCACGCAAACGGGGGAGCAGCAGGTGGTTGGATGAAACATCCTGCATCTGCACCTTGAATGAGGATCACGGATCGGGTTTAACCACAAGGGGCTACAGCGCGGAGGTGGGAGGTATTTGGGGCGTGACTTAAATCATAGGTGTGTCAGGAAAAAGGTCGCTACAGGTGTGTGAACGCTTTCAACTCACGACGAAACAGGAAGAGCGACCGACATTTGGATTGAAAATTTTGACTGAAAATATCCTATTTTAATTGAAAATTGTGTTTATTAACATTGTAAATTAATTGAGTCACAACTTGACAGAGAAACAAAGGTCAAACGAGGATCTCCTCCGGGCGTGCTTGGAAGATGTATTCGGCCAGATATGAATACGACGTAAGTTTGATCAACTTTCTTAAAGTTATCCGTCATATTGATGAAAATATGCCTTTCCCTCCACACAAATCTTTTACCACTCACCCAAAGTTGATTTGCTCTGGGCCAAACTCTCCTGCTGACCTGTTTTCTGTAGACGGTCTTGTGTGTGTCTGCATGGTTAGGCCTTTACTAACACACATTTCAAACCCTAATATGTGACAGCGTTTCTGTGTATGTTCGTATGTTTCTGGGCCTTTCTCCTTCATTCATACAGTCAACATTGATAGCAGGATGGAGTTTTCCCTCCATTATGGATGTTTTGAATGAAGATTCAACTAGGGCCACTCGGTTAGGGTTAAGATCAGTGTGCAGTCACACAAAATCAGTGTATGTTTACATCTACGCTGCCATCAGAAAGGAAATGCATATTGAACCAAATGAAACATTAAATAATCGTTGGAAGTGTGGGCAATGAAATCATCGTTTTTCTCACTCTCTGCTTTCAAGATAAGCTCTTGCGTTCAGTTTCTTGTCCTGTTTCTTTACAGAAGTTATTTCTTGTCACAGGCAGTTCTGTGAAGTCTGGTGAAAAGGGCATCATCAGACTTTGGTGCTATTTGTTGACTTCATATTGATTTAAAAAAAAATACTGTTAGATTTAAGTTGGGTTCCTTGCATGGAGAGGAGAAGTAGGGGTGCTGAGAGGGCTGCAGGATGCCTGGCATGAGAAAACCCATCAGTTAGAGTTTAGCATGTCCACTGAATCAAAGTAACCAAAGACTAATGGCACAGAGAGTTTAACTCGGTCAACTACAGCTAGAGTACATAAGGTAACTGCAATTACTGTTATGTGCAGTGCACATATGTAGGCCATTAGCACGACAGGAGATGTGATCTGGTTATAGATCAAATGAATGTAGTATATATAGTAAGAACAGAGTGACCTGGCCTTGATTCTCCATTTACAGCTGTTGCCTGTGTTGTTGCTGTGACGGCTTTGACATACAGTATGTTGGTCGGTTTGCTGTCTGAAACACTGTACAGTACAATAGACTGAGTCTGTCTCAGCACCCCCCAACCCTACCTGACTTCCATCGTCCCTGGTTTCTACATATGTAGAGACTAATTCTTGAAACTGTAAACTGTATGAACTATTTTTAGAGCTCATAATTTTATAGCCTGCGATGTTGTCAGATGCTGTGGCGTTTCTCACACTGTGGGAATGTGTAACCTCATCTGGCTGAATCACGTTCAGACTGATTCTTGGAGCCACTCGTGTTTCTAGGAATCTTATTCATCCTTACCCCTACGTAAGGGTGTGGTGTGGCATTAGTAGCACAATCAGATCATTATCATTTCAATTCCCACTGGCTGTCGCTATTGTGTGTCTTACTACTGATAGAATAACAAACGCCAAGAGCATTACTATAAGACTATAAACACAGTGATTTACAGCTTTTTCAGACTGCCCCTTTAACTGTTTTAAAATAACAAATCATTGATTTTTGTTGTCAGCTATTTAAATTGGCTGTTTTAAGCAGTAACAGGACGCAAACACTGTTGAAAGTTGTATTTTTACTCACCTATAAATAGGTTAAATTCACCTGGAGAATGCATACATTATGTAAATATCCATCATGCAGTTCTTGTTCCTACATAATTCAGTCTTGTTTGAGACGAATGAAATACCAGCAGAGGATGTGGGCAGAAAATGGTGTCAAGCGGCCAAAGGTGAACTTCACTCTGCAAAGAGACTCATTAATGGTTACAAGGCTTTGGTCAGTCCTGCTGAAATTCAGCAGCTCTCCACCAATTCCATTTGACAACTTCATGAACAGTCCCAGCCCCTGGAGAAATACACATTATTATGAGTTATCAGAGAGAAAACAAGACGAGGATTCGGGCAAAATGGAACAGTTTTTCCTGCTTAATATAAAGCAGCGTTAACAAGGAAAAATACTAGCTTGTTATCAACGTATTCATCTCCAAGCTAATGAAGCGATGGCCACCATACTTTAAGGTATGTAACACAAGTCCGTTGCCAGGCATGTTCTTACTTGACCCCACAGCTTCACAGTAGAACAAAACAATACAGGTGGATGAGATTTCCCAAGGAAAAAGTTATTGTAGGTGACAAAATTCTGAACATTCTGTATATGTCCAGTTTTGAAAGTTGAAGCTGCACGTCTCTGTGCTTTATCTTAATGTAAGTGTACTCACGTCCCTCGTCTTCACGTATATATCTGTCAGAGGTGTTGAGAGGAGAAAGTACAACGTATTCATTTGCAGCTGTACAATAAGTGTACTTACTTCCCTCGTCTTCACGTAATTCACCACAGTTTATTCCTTGAACTATTCCTCTTTCTACTTAACATCTCACACAAGTTGAATTGCCATTTTTATGTGGTTTACACATGATAAAGTATTTGCCTTAAATAACTCAGAACAGGATATGGCAGGTTATAAAAAACGCAACATCATTTAAATGTAACTCTGCCTCTCCCTCTTTTTATTCTGAAAGCTGGCAGAGATTACTAAATTATCATGAGGGAAACTGTTGGTAGATGAAAATTCCTTTCTTTGTTAATATTTGATTACTCACAGACAACGAGGTCAGTCACAGAAACTGGATCAAATGGGAATGCACTGATTAATGTAGTCTGTTCTCAGTTCATGCGGTGATTCAGCGGAGTCAGTAAATAATTCTTCAGGCAAGGCTGTACTGCTTTCTCCTGCGTTCTAGGCCCAATTTCAAGGGTAGCCATGCTCAAACTAAGCGACGAAAGTGAAGCAGATGTGTTGTTAATGTCAAGTCTCCTTTTATTATTGATTCCACTGAGTGACGCATTCAGATTAGCAGCTGACAAAAGCCGGGGACAAGTTCAGTCTTTAATAACAGTGTTCAGTTATATTCAGTTTCACACAGCCTTTTGTTTGCTCTTTATCAGGGGCTTTCTAGTGAGGTGGTAGTATGCCATTAGGCCGTGGCATCACTCTTCCTTAGACACAGCCGCCTCGCTGGTGCTGCACTAACTGCTAAATGTCTGCTTAGGGCTACTGTCAGGTAAGAGATGTGTGTAGGTGTTTGTTCACTAAAAGTAAATATGAGGCCACTGAAGCCTAAATTTCATTGATCGGCTGTCGCATTTGATTGTCCCTTTTGGTTGCAGTCTTGGGGCTGGTTTGTTTGGATAGGACAAATCGCTTATGGTGAGTGCAGGGGAGCCACGTGAGAGGTTTTAAAGGAGCGCTCCACCCATTTAACATATCAAAGTCTGTTAACAGGTCTTAGTGAGTACTTCTGCATATGTGACAAAAGTTGTATAATGTTTCTCGTGGCCCCCGAGGAGCTGCACGAAATGCACAAAAGAGATAAATTGCCTCAAGTAATGTCGCTTTAGGCAGTGTCAACTGGGCTGAATCTGCGGGTGTGGAGTGAAGGAAGTGGGCTCACCAGACCTCTGCAACCTGCTCCACCTCTCTGCTGGAGGCTAGCAACTCGAGGCTGCCACTAACACAACACACCCACATCTCATTTGCGCATTGTGGGTAATGTAGGTGCCAGGTTTTGAAAAGGGAGACGAATGCTTAGAATAAACAAGATGATTTCTATGAATCTGCTGCAACAATGTTATTGGGGTAATGTGCAAACACTCGTATCGTAATCTTTTAAGCTCTGCCTGGCCTCAGATAGGTTGTGAAACTATGACACAGCGTCATGTGGTAACTCCTTAGCCCCCAGAAAATATTGCAGAAAGTATGCAGAGAAACTACTTTAACAGGTGCAGCAACAAGAAATTTAACGTGTAACTAACTGGAAAATGAGACTCCATGAGCATTCACAAATACTGGGGCAGCAGCTGTTACCGCACCTTGGACTTTTTAAACTAATGACAGAGAAAGAAAATCAGAGTTCGAGGATCAGTGGTGATGTTGCTTCCGTGCCACTTCATCCGACTGACTGAGACATAACAAAATAAGTGGCTGAAGCTAATAGAGCCCCATAGGCCTCAGGAAGTGACACAGCCTCTGACTATACTGATTGTATTTTATTGCATCTTGTGTATGTACTCATAGGTGCTGTCATCAAATAAACAGAATTATGTAAAAATCAAGATGTAGCAGTCCATTAAACAGAAATAATCGCATTAAGTGCCATTGTCCAAGCTAAGAACCAGACATTACATTACATTACACTAACATTAACAATACATCACATCTCTCCTTTATCTGCTGTCAAGAGAGATTGTTGTTATTGCTGAAATTGTTGTTATTAAAGAACACATTTAGCAAATAGGTTTGATCGTGACCTTTTTTTCTTTTTTCGTTAAACCACACCTCAGAGCAGTTGTAACTTGTTTTCCACTGGTCAAACCGGTTGGGCTACTTAGCAGTAGTCTGTAATAACTGACTACAGAGTCATCCCTCACTCTTTAACTTTTATCAGCAATAATCTGTACCTGGATTTTAATCTGTATCAAACTTGCCGTCTGATTTGCAACAGAGATTATTTTCTTGTTTACCCCAGCGTGTTGTGGCTTTTTCACTGCTGAAAGACAGACCACAGCACTTCCCGTTTAATGATTGCTTAGCGCACTGAGATGAAGAAAAAAAAAAAGCTACACACGGTTAAAAAAAAAAAAAAAATGGCATAGTATTTCTTTGTAGGAGTGAAGAATGGGATATGATGAAGAGCATGTAATGGTTTTATTAGGCTGTGATCAGGGTGACTGAGACCCTGGAGCACTTCCTGACCTCATCTCTAATGATTTCCCTCATTCTGGCCCATGATTGCTGTTAGAGATTCCAATTAGAAAGCATGTGTGGAAGCCCGAGCCGGGTAAGAATAGGCCTTAATTGCCATGAGTTATCATCTAGACTCATGTAATTGAGCCCCCATCTTAAGGGGCAGCACATCTGACAAATTGATTTAATACCAAAGTGATTCTCTATCCCTAATGGCACTCGGGCTTCCTCACTCATGGGCTACAGGCACTGAATTCATTGTGTGTTGATTACTAACGGACCTAAAACCTTTCTCTCAGTCCGCCCACTTGAGAGAGCTCAAGAACAGACACACACACAGCCTAGAGCACCATGTCCATAATCTGTCCCTTAGTTATTGTTTCAGAACGCATGTATGTGTACGTGGAGGTATGAGCGTGCAAGCACTGTCAGATTAACTAAACAGGTTTTGCAAACAGGCCTGTTTGAACTTGTCACTCTTGGAAAGCAGTTGAAGGCATGCCACATCCAAAACATTTTTCGTTATTGTGTCATAGGTCAGCACTTACTTAGCGCTTACTTAGTCGTAGATATTGATTTCATCTAATGATTTGATCCTTGAGTATGCAGGGTGCAATCAGCGTCGAGATCTATACCTGGCTCAGTCCCCAGGTAGTTAGTGGGTGCCTCAATACTAGTTTCAACGAGTTAATACGGCTACATTGATCCGTCTGACATAATGAAAGGCACATTGAGAAGCTGAGAATACCAGCCACCCTGAGTGTGAGGCCAGCAAAACTTTTAAAACTTTAGCTCGTGTAGCGATTTGCATACTCCGCATTAGAGAGCCAGACCAGGTGCTGTTCCACTCAGGATCCTCAGCTTAGCAGTAGAGGAAGTGAGCATTGTGAAGGGCCATGCCCTGCCAGCTGTGTTGTGGAGAATTTTATTCATCATTGGTCAGTTCAGTCAGTGGAGAGAGAGTGCACAGGAGTCCAAGATGTCTTATGCTGAACAGAGGATTTTAATACACTTGTCATGACATGATGCAGCCTCAGTTCTGAAGAAGATGTCCTCTCTGGCTCGTCTATATGGCCTCATATATTCTATGTCCGTGAATAGATTTCTTCCTCCTCGGACTATGCAGAGGTTTCTAGGTTATTTAGCTGTCTGTTGTGTCTATGGAGTGAGGCAGTCTGTCAGTCAGTCAGCTCTGACCTCGGTTACCATAGTAATGACCAGAATGGCACACAGCTGCTTCAGTATCTCAAGGAGAGAAGTCACATAACAATCTAAGATTTAACACTGATCCTACAGTGAACTCAAGACCTGTGCCTGACCCTGTGTAACCGCCATGTGTGGTATGCTAGAAAATAAAATTCCCTCACGCTGGAGACGACGTCGGGACAACACATCCCACTCGGAGTACATAAAACACTACAAGGATGGTTAACACAAGGAGTAGGCATAACAGGCAACATGTCAAACATGTTTCCTTAATAAGATTTTAAGTCTAGTCTAGTCATTGATCATTGTCAGTACGAGACACAACGCTGCATGTATCACTTCTTTTTATGGGACCAGTATGTTTGCAGTGTTGTTTGTCTAATCTAATCTGTGTCAGTCTTCTCAAATTCTATATATTCTCAGCAAGGATCTCATCTGGTTCTCCTTGTTTTGCATGAAATGGGGCGGAAATGTGATTTGTTCAGTCAAAAACTCTTGTTAATGTTCACCTCAAACCCTCATTCAGTACACCACATGAATACACCTCTCCCAACAGCTCACAGTCAAAGTAAATGTGATCTGCACGACAAGTTATAGTTCCTGTATGTTTGCTGACTATGTTTTGCTCTTTTTTTCTGCATTCAGGGCCGTAATGGCCACAATGAGCGGATGGACTTCTTATCCAACAAAGAGAAGACGCCATCAAAGAGGAAAACTGGCATCCTGATCGGGGTTCTTGTGGGGCTCCTCATCCTTGCGGCTATTGCAGCGTTTCTCATTTGGTTTTTTGTCTGTAAGTATAGTACAGAGTAGAGACTTGAAGTATGTTACTGTGCTTTTACAGATTTGCGTGCATTAAAGGTGAAGGAAATCATGAGATGACTGGACAATGACACATTCTCTGGACATTTTGGCACACACAAGTTATGTGTAGGATTTATTTTTAACCTTACCTTTTTAGAATGAGCATCTTGCATCTACAGATGCTATGGGTCCTATTCCACTTGTTCTTCAGCCTACCATTTTTCTACTGTAGCCCAGAAAGACAAACTAAACATTGGCTCTAGATTGGCCCTGTTGAATATTTCACGTTCTGTGGCTAGTTTCTCCTTCACACTGCGAAGAAGAAGGTGAGGCGAGAGGGTTGCTATCGGCAACTAAATATCTGGATTCCACTCAATCTTACACTCTGGTCCTTTTTATAAAATAGAAATTGTGAGTATTTGCATTGCCAACATCAGTTACTGCCCGGACAGGCATAACATTAGACACTGTAAAGTGGATTGTTTCCATTCGCTATTAAGGCTGCTGTTAACTCTTTTGATATAAGAGTGTAAGAGTGGCATGTTTGGACTTTGTAATTTCCCATTAGTGTTAGCCTATTTGACAGCTCTGACTTTTCTTTAATAATGCAAAGGGAAAAAAAATGTCCATGGCACAGCCTCCTTGTCATTTACACATACATCTCATAAAAGAGTCTCTGAAGTCTTGATAAACAGCCTCTTGATTCAACTGGCTGTTTTAATTGCTCTGAGAGCCAAACTGTCTTCCCAGGATGAGATCACACTGTATACAACTTCAAAATGGTGCTCTAAGGCCTGATTCAAAACCCCAAGTCTCCTCTTTCATCAAAGGCAGCTATCTTATAGCGTTTTGTTGATCAAACACTTAACTCTCATCTGTCTCTCTCCTCCAAGTTAAAGATGCTGATTCAGAAGCCACGCTTAGTAAGCAGCTCAGCCCATCAACACAGGTCTTCAGTGGGCATGTGAAGCTTGTTGATGTGCCCTATCACCAGAGTCTGGAAGATGCCAACAGCAGGGAGTTTGGGGATTTGGCGAACAAACTGGAGGCCGCTGTGAGTTTCACAACCAAAGAATATGACTTTCCTATTTTTGTCCCCTTCCTGTAATCTGTCTTGTTTATTGTGAACTATTTTCATCAGAGTATTACACCCTGTTCCCTTTCCTCACTAAGGATTAGATGTGGATGTTTTTTTTATTTATTTTTTGCTATCATTGAAATGCTTTTTTTAAAAATGCCCCTCCCAATACACAGAAACTGCTGAAGGCACATTTGCGTGGGTGGAATAAAACGCTGTACATTCCCTCAACGGCATCTGCTATTATTGGAGGCAGTGGAGATGTTTGTAGCACCACTTAGCAGCATGTCGATAGGAAAAAAAAAAAACTCACTCAAACTCCATCAAGCACGTACTTTCTCAGTGAAAAGCTACAGAAATGAGGGTGTTGGATGCAGATTAAAGTGGAAATGGTTGACTGGAATATTAGATGAGTAGATGAATTGGAAGGGGTGAGCTTTGTAATGCGCTGTCTTTGCATAAAACTTTTTAGGAATATGATTGGGTCTAGGTTAGTGTTTACACGAGAGGTGCAACTTTGGACAGTGGTGAACAATGCTAGGCCAAAAGCAACTTGTTTAACCAGTTGTCCCACAACTTTACTCTTCCACTCTAGCACCACCTGTCTGTATGATACTGTATTTTATCCTCTCTGTGTCTGGGCTTTATAAAATATTCATTCATACTTGGTGTTGCTGAGTTAAACTTTTTTGGAACCAAACCAGATATTTTATTTTATGATAGCTGACCACTTGGTCCTCTGGCGTTTCTAGCATCTAATTCTTTTCCCTTGTTCTTCTGCACATGCATAAATTAGAGTAGTCACCTGCATTTAAGAGCATAAAGTATGACTGCAGCCTCGTCTGATACAGTTCTCAGCTCACTGCTGCTGAGGGGAAGACAGTTAATTGAAAATCCCATTGTTGTGCGCTTTTCATGGAAGACAGTTTTTATGTTAACATGCTAATTTGTACTTTGTCTTTAGGCAGACAAGCAGAAATCTTGTTCATGTTCTTTCCAGTAAAAAAAAAAAAAATCAATGTTCTCTACACAGCTGGGGGAAAACTACAAGAGTGAACCATTCCTTGCGAAATTCTACACAAAGTCTGTGGTCACTGCATTCAGGTACTGTTGAGATCTCGAACTCTTCTAATCTTTTTCTATGCCGCTGAGCAGAAAACTTCACACTAAATCTTGCATGATGGAAACCTTGCACTAACCTCTGTGGGTGCAGTGTTTCAAGTATGTTGCATTTCTCAGAACAACCGAAATCAAAGTTAGATTTGGTCTGTTGACCTGTGACCACACCCAGTTATGTGTGGAGCGTTGCACTGTAGTGAATTATGAAGCGCTGTGCTAACAATAGCAGTAAATCACAACAGTTAACAGCCTGTGTGTCAGCACAGGAAAACTTGGACGGAGCATGCAGCTACTGCTAGATTCAGGACTAAATCACTCGTGTTCCAATGGCGACGTCTCTTTTTATGTGCTTCCTTCCCACCTTCCAGCCATTTCTCTCTCATTTCTGCTTCCACCAGTGAGGGTGTGATAGCCTACTACTGGTCCCAGTTTGATATTCCAATCGAAGACCTGGAGATCGTACCGGAGTTTGCAGACGAGCGGATGGTGGAGGCACTGGAGAATGGATTTAAGCAGCAAAACAAGATCAAGATCAGTGAAGTCAGTGGTTCATGTAGGTATCACCGGGGCCAGGTCGGGGGGGGGGGGGTCACACCAAGGGGCAGAAAGATAGGGAAAATCGTGTGCTTCCTGTAGATGGCTCCAGATTATGGCATTTAACAATCAGCAAAGATAAAGCATTGTGAATACAGATATGAATAAGGTCATTGTCATCTCCTATCAACATTGGTATTCTGTAGGCTTTCTGTTTGTATTATAGGAGCTCGCTCTGAGTTGTGCTGATAAGATGATAACAGATAAGGCAGAGCTCTCTGCTTGTGCTGCATCTGAGATTGCACATTTTATGCTGTTTGGATCCTCTAATGATATTAGCTGGGCCCCGGCCTTGCTTGAGACAGCCATTTTTCTTCCTTCTGTCTTCTCAGCATTCACATTGCATTTGTCCACATCCTGGCCACCAGCCAAGCACTGGCCCTGTGACTCAGTGGTTTTTGGTCCTCTTTAAAATGATTTCTGTGGGTATGATTTGATGTTCCTGTCCCAGATAGTTAGACAGAGATGTATGGGTTGCTGCTGTAGGGCAAGGTGAGATGGAGCAGAAAGAGCTACACACCATCACCATCACCTTAACCGCAGGGAAATGGAACAGAAAATGTGCAACCCAAATATTTTAGGCTCATGCATCAAATTCTATCAGCCTCCCAATGTTAGTGACCCATTCTTACCTTTCCTCCTGTTTCTCTGCCACTCTCTCCCCCTCTCTCTATCTCCAGTCACAGATCCTCGCATGGCCAGGAACCCAAGAGCCAGTGAGTACAGCGTGTCCCATTTCAATCACTCGCAGTTGTAATTTTCCAGCTGGCTAGATGCTCACCCTCCTGCCAGTCTGTAACGAATGGCTGGCCTGGCCTGTACTGTACATGTGCTTCTCTAGTCAGAGATTGAGAACCCTGTATCAGGCCAGAGCGAGTCAGTCACTATGCCCGACACTTTTCTTTGACACCGTCTGATGATTTATAACCTTGGGGTGATTATGCTACATTACATTACCATAGTAGCTGTCATTAGATGAATTCCTCACATATACCTATAGAATAAATGATGGAGTCTCTTGCGATTACATGGTGTTCAAATGTGTAATTCATGGTGCAAAGTCATTGCTTTGCTTAATTAAAAATTGATTTCAAAGAAAATCAGAAAAGATATAAGATGCAGAGCAAGTTTTATACTACTGCTACATGTTCCTTTTATGATGTAACCCATGTTGTCTTTCCCCAGAGGAGTGTTTCTACCGTCTGGAGGCTGAAGAAAAGGAATACACATTTTCCTCACCAGGGTACCCCCAAGGCTACCCCCCGAGGTCACGGTGTCAGTGGCAAATCCGAGCTTCAGAGGAAAACGTCATATCTGTCACCTTCACTTCTTTCGACATCGAGGATGACTGCTCCGATGATTTTGTCTCCATCTATGACTCTTTGAGTCCAGATGATTCTCAGGCCATCACAGAGTAAGTCAGAGAGCTGTGAAGGTCCAAATGGTTTGGCAAACTACAGGGTCATATAGGTGTTTTTTAAAAGCTGAATCTTCACGGATGGATCGGGTTTTTGCCCTCAGACTGTCTACATGCAGTGTGCCTCGCACTACTGCGTCCCCCAGAGAGGAATTTTATTTAAAAGAAACCCTGGAAATTAACTAATTTCCCCTCCTACAGTAGATCAAATTGTGACAAATCACATTTTCATTTTGCTTTAAACGTTGTAGCAGCATTTCTTTGATAGGGCTCAACCAGCATTTGTCTCATTTATTTAGCCTTGACGATCAGAGAGAGGGGAAATATAGTTCTACGTGATTCCCAGAGGACAACCACGAGGAATCATTGTATTTGAGAGAAATGTTGCAGAGGGATTTAGGAGTAAAAGCTGTTTTGATGTGGGTGGAAAACATGTTCCACTTCATTCCTTTCACTGGATTTGTGATTACGATTTTTTTTTTTTTTTTTGGCCCCGAAGCCTTTAGCACTGCATGTCCCATTTTATTGTTAACTTTTGAGACCTCAGTGAGATTGAGTTGGCTCAAAAAGACCTCTCCTTTCAAATATGTGATGGGTGCCAACCTGAATCCTGCTACACCACTGTGTGTAATTGCACTTTGTCTATGGGGGAGAGCTACGGTTCTGAAAATACAGGCTCCTGAATGCAACATCAGTTGTAGCTGCAGGCAATTTTAAACTCAGAATCCATTGCCAAACAAATATGTGTTACCAAGTGATGCATAAAATTTTTATAAAGCTATTGAGCGATCAGCTTTATCCAAGGTGACATGGGGTTTATGAGAGCCATAATATAATACTGTATAATGACATTATTCTACTGGAGGTAGATGTATTGCTGCTCTTGCAGCGTCATTCACACCTCCATTGCTCTGCCGCCAGCAGCGCTGAAACTTTTTGCTAATGTACCTAATGTTTGACTTTGAAACTCTGCCTAAGCAATTTCTATCTAGTGCTGGCACATCTCTCCTTATTTATCTCTTTCTCTACCTCTCTCTGCTTATCTATTGATTTCTTTTCAAATTATTTTTTTCTCGAAGCATTTTAAACTCGTTTGCTGAAGTGATGTTTTAGTGCTTCTGACTAAAAAGAATTACAGCTTTATTTGAGTTCCCTTAAGTGTTGCACATCCTAAAGAAAAGCAAAAGTCCATTCAGTAAATGCATCAGACATTCATCTTACGCTTCACGGTTGTGTTTACTACAGTTTGTTGCAAACACCTTTTCCTCATTCTGTAATCGTGCCTGATTTGTGGACCGTCTCATCTTGCTCGACTCCTCTTGTCTCTCACAGGAAGTGTGGTCACAGGCCCCCCTCCAACCCTCTCCAGGTGGTGTCATCCGGTAACATCATGCTGATTAACATGATTACTGACACTGTTGTCCAGAGGCCCGGCTTCCAGGCCAAGTATAAAGCCATCCCCAAGGCTGAAGGTAATTAAGACATTCATGCCACTTAATGCCATTGATTTTCCAGCCGCATTTGGGAATATATCTACAACAACATCCAGATTTATTTACTTCTGTTTGTGTAATAAAATCTGACATGTGCTTTGCAGCTAAAACTTGCGGTGATGTCCTCACTGCTGACAAAGGTGTGTTCACGTCACCACTTCACCCCAGCTTCTACCCTCCTGCCGTGGACTGCAAGTGGACCATCAAGGTTTGCAACACTGCTCCTCTCACTGGCCCCCTCCTCTACCTGAAACCCCTCTACCCACCACCTCCTCCTCCTCCTCCTCCATCCTCAGCCTGCCATGAGAGGAATGCTGAGGCAGCACTATAGAAGCCAAGCTGTTCAGTACCTCCTCTATCTTCATCTGTCAGGCCGCTGTTTCTGCTGCAGCTCTAGCTGAGCTGCAGTGTTTTGTGTGTTAGTTTTGTTTGCTGGTGTGTGTGTGTGTGTGTGTGTGCGCACGTTTGTGTGTGTGCACCCACTGCCTGTTTGGGTGTGTTGCAGCTCGTCTGCTTGCATTTACATGGGATACAGATACATGTCTCCGTGGAGGAGTGACATGCATAGTAAATAAGGTTGTTATGAACCAGTCACCTCTGTGCTGTAGGTCCCTGCTGGGAAGAAGGTGCAGGTGAAGTTCACCATGTTTCGCATGAAAGAGCCTGGGGTTGACGTCCGTGTGTGTCACAAAGACTACGTGGAGGTTATGGGCACCAAGTAAGACTTTAACGCCTTCGATGTGTGTTGTAAACCGTTTACAGACTGATCTCTTGGTTGAACTTTGACCCTATTTTTTTGTTTTCCTGTGCGGTGTACTGTTCTCGTTATTGTATTGGTGTGGTCCTTTTCTCTAATGTCAGCAGTTACTTTCGTGAGAACATAATAACCACTAAAACAACAAAACTAAACATTGGTCTCGTGTCCCAGGTATTGCGGAGAGGTGTCCTCTTTGGCCCTGACTAGTACCTCCAACATCCTAGAGGTGAACTTCCACTCTGATGAGTCCTACACTGACAAAGGCTTCCGTGCCGAGTATGCGATCTACGATCCTGAAAACCGTGAGTTAAAAGTCTATGTCTCGCACACCCACATTTACGCGGCATTTGGCGAGACGTGTGAAATGTTGTGATGTGACAGTGACACTCATAGCCTGCCATTACAGAGCCAGACACAGACAACGCAGTTACTCCCTGAGACACTATGAGACAGTAGCTGACTGACAGTCAAATAGAGCTGTTTAGTGATAGAGGCTTAGAAACTGCGGCAGTGAAACTCAAGAGCTAGACTAATCACCAGAGAGCTTGTTTATTGGGTCCATTTTATTTGCCACTGTCAGTCAGGAGCACTCCACTTTCAATACTCTCCGCTCTTTATGTTGTCTCCCAGTTTGACCGAAATGGATTTATAATTGCTCTGATCAACAGGGACAAGCATTGGCAACATGATGGATGTTGCGAACATACACTGTCACTCCCTCTTGCTCAATTTGTCATCATCGTCTATCTCTCCTTTTTACTCCACTCCCTCCCTCTTTTCCCTTGGTTGTAAGCAGCTTGCCCCAACAAATTCGCCTGTAATTCTGGCATCTGCATCTCCAAAGAACTGCAGTGTGATGGCTGGAATGACTGTGGCGATATGAGCGATGAGATGAAGTGCCGTAAGTCCCCTGTTTGACCCGACTTCACTTTTCTATGTCTGTCCCTCCTCTTTTCTTGTCCTCTTTCCTACATCCTCCCTGTCGCTCCTTTTTTTAAAAGGAATAGTTTGACATTTTGGCAAATACTTAATTGCCCTCTTTGCCAAGAGGTGGCTGTGAAGGTTAAATATATGGCTACAGCCAGCAGCCAGATAGCTTGGATTAAAGACTGGAAACAGGGGGAAATAACCTGGCTCTGTCCATATCTAACAAAATCTGAAGGGTAAAAACGAAGAGCTGTGATCTTATGGGGAGTAATGTCCCAGACTATTTCTTGGCCGGGAGCAGTGATTTCCAAGAGTCCTATCTTCATTGCAAGGTTGCAAGAGGTTACTCACTGCAAATAGCTAAGAGAGAGTCTCACACACTCGTGTAAAACCACAACTTTTTACACTTTCTACACTTTGGTTTTAGTATAAATGAAGTCAATTAGGTCTATTATGTTAATTACTGGTTAGTTTTTGTGTTTTGTGCTAAGCTAGGCTAACTGCCTGCTGGCGGTAGCTACGTATTTATCATACATGTAAGAGAGTGGCATCAATCTTCTTGTTTTACTCAACGTTACCCGAAATGTCAAACAAATGCTCCAGGCATTGCTTTTCTCTAATTTTCTTTTGACCCGTTGAACATCAAATCACTCCTTAGTTGCGTTGTTTAATCTATTTCATTTCTCTCGCCTCAGAATGTGAGAAGGATCAGTTTGCTTGTGACAATGGCCTATGCAAACCAAAATTCTGGGAGTGTGACCGCGCCAATGACTGCGGAGATTGGAGCGACGAGAAACGATGCAGTAAGTATTGCCGTCGTGAAGCGCTCTTTGGGGGACACAAACCCCCATCTAAATGCTATGCTAATTGTGCTAACATTAAAGACACATCACTGCTAATGCTCTGACCACTGACTCCTGGGCCGCGTGCAGTCATTACTTTATCCGTAATGGAGTTTGTTTGAAGCCTAAGCCCAATTTGCTCAGCAGACGCTTAATCATGTGTAATACACACAAGAAGAATGGAGACAGATGCTAATGTCCGCCGTGGCTGCACCGCTAATGTCCCTCCGAAACTTATTGGCTCGTCTTCTCCTTATTCGAGTTCTCATCTGTATTCTGTTTATAATTTCCTCATTGCCTCCAGGTTGTGACGAGAATGAGTGGCGCTGTGGTGACGGGGCCTGTCTGCCTCAGGATGTTGTGTGTGACAGTAAGAAGGACTGTGCAGATGGAAGCGACGAGGCCTCTTGTAAAACCTGTAAGTGGCGGCACTTATTCTCTTCCCAGCCAGTCAAAAAAAAAAAAAACCTCACCAGAGTGATTTATAAGCATGTTACACAAACCATTAAGCAATTAACCTTCATCTACAGCCCAGTAACCTTTTACAAAAATGCTGCACTGAAAACTTCAGTCTCAATTCAAAGTATTTTTCACTGTCCACATCATTCTAGCTCTTTCTCTCATTTCCTCCTACTTTCTACTTCACTCTTTATCAATTTCCCTTTCAGTCACTCGCACACACACACTCACACACACACACATGCGCGCAAACACACACACATACAGGGCGCTCTTGCATTTCCTTTTGATTTTCACTTCTGTGAATAAAGAGGGATATTAGACCTCAACCCCAATCAATACCCCCAATCAATGCAATCTGCTCCTCAATCACTATGCATTGTGCATTCAAGTCTCACTTTGAAGCCTCGCTGATTGCATAGTGTTTTACCGGTTCAACTTAGCAATTCTCGAACGCTTTGATTGAAAGACGCTATGTGTTTTGATTCTGGGACCTGTCTCCACCCCGCCGCAGCTCCGGGTATCTGCTCCGACTTCAGCTTCAAGTGTCAGAACAAAGAATGTGTCAACAAGGTGAATGCCGAATGCGACCGCGTCAATGACTGTTCTGACAACTCGGATGAGGCTGGCTGTGGTAAGAAATGTTTCCTCTCCTCCTTTTTTTAAATGTTTTAAAACAGCTGAAAGTAGATCTAATCTCTTCAGTGCCATTCAAATAGATTATTGAAGAGCTGGTTGAGCCGTGCGTTGGGCTGTCTGTTAGAAAAGAGCCCCAGGCCTTGACTGCTTTATTTATTTCATTCTTCTTTGAAAGCAGCTCTTGTCATCTCTGAAGTTTTTTGTTTTTTTCCTCCATTTAAGCCTCAGGGTGTGCGCTTGTGTGTGTTTTTTTTTATTTTTTTTTTTGGATCAGCTAATATGCCAGTGTACCTTATTAGGATTCTACAGACTCATAGTAGTATTCACAGCCAAGGCTGGCATCATGATGGCTTCAAGTCAACTTAATCTTATTTTCTGATTAATATTATATATATATATATATATATATATATATATATATATATATATTTTCCCCCTCTGATCATTCACACCAGTCTTACCTTGTATTTTGCACTCAGCCATCCAACATCCCTCCTTTCTCATTATATTCTCTGTTAAATGACAGATTGTGGCACTAGGCCCTACAAGCTGAACCGAATCGTAGGAGGTCAGAACGCTGAGCTGGGGGAGTGGCCGTGGCAGGTCAGTCTTCACTTCCTGACCTACGGGCATGTTTGCGGAGCTTCGATCCTGTCAGATAGGTGGCTTCTTTCGGCGTCCCACTGCTTTGTCACCAGCAACCCAGCGTGAGTCCCAGCTTAAGCGTCCATAGCATTCACAAACATTTCAGACTGTATTGTACATAGAATGTAACACATCACAAATTACCGTTATCGTTTCACTTTAGATTCCACCATTCGTTGTGTCATTTCACACTTTGTAAAATCTCATTATACAATATTCTTATGCACATTCTGCTGGAAAAAAACAAACAAAGTAGAACTGTGCACAACAGAGGGCCATTTATATACAAATTGCAAAGTCTGAAAATTAGCCCCTGATGATGCAGTTAATTCTGAAAAACCTTGGGGGTGGGGGGGAGGGAGCTAAATTTACACCTCATCCATGAAAGCATGGAGCTATGTTCACCAGAGTGTCCTGTAGGTGGAGCACTAACCATGCTGTTAGGCCGGAGCCACCCTCTATTGTTACCGAGCAGGCTGTGCGTTCATTTTCACACATTCACAGTTGGTGTTGATATTTTCTACACACGATGCTGGTATTTAATTTGTAAGCACTTTACAGATTACTTATTAAAGCCACTACAGAAGTTTTCTTCTACAGTCATACATCATCATAAGTAGTATGTAATTTTGCGTGTTTTTGTACAGGGCCGGCGACAATATCATAAAAATTGAGTGCAGTCTTGTACAATTGTAGCAAACAGTGTTTGTAGATGCGGTTTGGAGTGGTCGTTATATTGAACTGATTTACTTGTCTTTCTGTTTAGCAGCATATATTGTGTTTGGATTGTATAACATTGCACACGTTACATATTACTGCACCCACCTCTGCTTCAGAACAGAAACATAACCTTTGCCCCCCCCCCCACATGCTACATGCTACGGCAGGAACCACATTCCATCGAACTGGCAGACCTACAGTGGCATGCAGGACCAGTTCAAGCAAAATGACATACAGCGCCGCTCATTGAAGAGGATCATCTCCCACCCAGATTATAACCAGATGACCTTTGACTATGACATTGCTCTGCTGGAGCTCAGTCAGCCGCTGGAGTTCACCAACACCATCCAACCCATCTGCCTACCCTCTTCCTCCCACGTCTTCCCTGCAGGCATGTCCTGCTGGGTCACAGGCTGGGGCACGCTCCGAGAAGGAGGTATTATGCAGGAATTGGTGATTCTGTGTAGAACTGTAGGCTTTTTTTCTTTCCTTTTTTTTTGCTTTTCACTGTAACTGATTATTATATCAATTCTGAATATTTATACTGTTATTCCTCAATTACATTGTGTGGCCCACTCCACAATAGTTTTTTGCATATCCAGCTCACATCAAAATTAAGAC
The DNA here is from genome assembly GCA_014281875.1 of Nibea albiflora. NCBI lineage: Eukaryota > Metazoa > Chordata > Actinopteri > Sciaenidae > Nibea > Nibea albiflora. The sequence continues at coordinate 12,805,398 of CM024804.1, forward strand.
ATCCCACTCCTCCCCCATCCCTCTCACAATTAGCTATTCATCTCTGTCCTTCATCTTCTTTCCCTGCCCGCTTCCTTCCTCTTCCCTTCATCTCCTTCTCATTTCATCCCGTCTTCTTCCTTTCCTACCCTTCCCTTTAATGTCCCTCCCATTTCTTTATCTCTCCCATCATGACATACTTCTCTGCTGCTCCACCCTCCCTCCATTTTCTCTCATCTTTTTCTAATCTGCTCTATTCCATTAAGCCTTCTTCTATATCCATATATCAAGACAGACGTTGGCTCTCCTGGGAAGCCTCTTAAACCTTCATTAGCTAACACTAATCCAGCCCATTAACACCTTTGATGTTAGTGACAAACACAGAGGTCACGTGACGGAGCGCCGATCCCTTTGTCCTGCAGGTCAAAAGGCACAGGTGCTGCAGAAGGCGTCGGTGAAAATTATCAACGACACCGTGTGTAACGTGGTCACGGAGGGCCAAGTCACCTCCCGGATGCTCTGCAGTGGATTCTTGGCTGGAGGAGTTGACGCATGCCAGGTGAGACCGTGCAACATGCTCTCCAGCCAAAGGGCTTCAGTAGATTGGTTTTCACGGCCATATAATTATCGTATATCTCACATCCAAACCCAATCTAATAACCCTTCTCCCCTGGCCGTCCTCACCAGGGAGACTCTGGAGGCCCCCTGGCGTGTTTCGAGGAGAGTGGGAAGTGGTTCCAGGCCGGCATTGTGAGCTGGGGTGAGGGCTGTGCCCGTCGGAACAAGCCCGGTGTCTACTCGCGTGTCACCAAGCTGAGAGACTGGATCAAGAAGGAGACGGGGATTTGATGATGCTGTGAGGACCAGGGAGGGATGCAGAGCGGGGAACAACGTCAACGTGCTAGAAATAATAGAGATGGGACATTTGAGTCTGATTCAAGGCTCTCTCAAGTCTCTAAAGAGATTTATTCATTTAGCAGCAGACTGAGGATACTGCTGCACGGACCCAGCTACTCTCATGAATGACTTAAAGCACTTTATTCGCTTGCCAACCCTGATTTTTCCCATTCCTCCCATTCACTCACACACGCCCACACACACACACACACACACACACAAACCACAGGAACTCTCATATAAATATTTTCTGTAAAGTTTTTAAAGGTTTAAATCAGCACAGCACTCACTGGGAAAAAAAAAAAACTAGCAACTTTTAGAGATGAATGCAGAATAGGAACTTCTTACACAGTTTTTTAAAGTGTGCTTCTGAAGACAATATCCCGGCTTGAAAAAGTAATTGTGTATTTCCAAACAGGCGAGACGCCTTCATCCTCTTGGGCTGCAGTGAATGTCTGCGGGCTCATGATAGCTAGATAGATAGATAGTAGATAGCTAGGAATTTTGGGTTTTGTTTATCCAGTATTTTAAACTACCCCCAAATCTTACTTTGTAGCACATTTGCTACAAATCACCCGTATACCAAAGCATAGCAAAGGTTTTTAAACTGATTAACACGTTTATTTTTTTTTTTTTAATCCACCGATCTGTCCGCGGCTATTAGTCTCAGTTCTTATCAGTAAGGTGTGAACATCAACTTGTGGAGTTGTGATAACAGAAGTTGAGTCCGCCAGTCTGAAGTAGTTAAACAATAAAACAAAAGCATGATTAAAAACGTCTATGCAGGGGGCATTTTCATATCATACTAAAAATGTATGAAACCCAGAAGCTGCCTGGAAGGTAGAAAATGCATTAATCAATCTAAAAGCCCACAGTTTGCTTTGGAAGATGGCCAGCAGTAATGTTAAGTATACAAGATTTGCAATCGGTGAGCTGAAACAGGCAAAAACAGCATCGTGGTCCCTGAAGAAAATGTTGATGTGAGACTGGAGTTATGCTGAAGTTGTTTTAAGTTGTTGTTGATTTGAACAAGGGTCCTAGATCAGTATTTCTATTCCATATTTATAGATTCTTACAGGCCTTGCCTGGTCTGTGAATGATTTGCCAGAGTGTGATATTCGTAGCAGAGGATGAGGATTAGATCCAGTTGGCTTTTGCACAGGTCTCTGGTTAAGCTCAGGGTGATTGGGGTCTTCAGTCACACACCTACCTGAGAGCCAAAGCAAACCAACAGGGTTTTCACCAGCTGCCAGGGAACTGCAATGAATTCTTATCCCTATGAGAGTTTCCTCTCTTTAAACACGACCAACTCAATCAACTTTTTAATCCGAGATTTAACTGGATGTTTCTTTTACTCCATTTCCCATTTATCTCTGACTTATCCCGGAAATATTGCACCTTGGATAAGCAAACCAAAGATTTGCAAAAGTATTATTTATTGAAGGGGAAAAATTTAAGAAAACTTTGTTGGATCTTGCTCGGTGGACTTTTTATTTTTGGTTTTTATTTTTACAGTTTTACAGGTCTGCAGTTAAACTATGCAAGTGTGGCAGGGAGAGGTCACAAATTGTAGATATTTTCAGGAGCGTTGTACACTGTGACTATGATTTGGATTATGGAGATACTTTATAGCCTTTGTGCGTGTGTTTGTATATGTTTTTGTATGTGTCCCGATAATAAACATCTTTCCTCTGATTCCTCACTACCTAATTGCATTACCTGTATTATTTGTCTTTGATGAGGTCTCGTTTTGTATCATGTCATGCATAATAAATGAGCGTCTTGCGAGACCTTGTCCCTTCTCACAGTAGAATTGTAATGAGCATGTATTACTCCTCCCCGTCGTGAGCAGCATGCCTACCTGGGGAACAGAGGTGACAAGACGAACTCGTATTGTCAAATAATACCTACCTTTGTCACAGCTCTATCCTATTACCCTACGAGATGGGCATGTTGACTTCGGGAGGTGGATACACATACAGTGGGGGTTCGACGATCTCATCTGTCTTCATTAAAAGCAATGCACCACTGGGGGAATAGGAAAATCAACATAGACAGTGCTGCTAATTTATGTATTCATCACTGTTGCTACATGGAAAGCTTTGTTTGTCGCCGTTTCCCCATGCCCAATGAAGCTGCTCACCAGGCTGACAACTCAGGATTCACACCAGCCAGCTCTTTATCGGAAATGGTTTTATTTAAATATAAATATGTGTACAAAGGTACAAGCAACGGTAGCTCATTTTTAGCAAATAAAATTCTTAATACATTATTAAAAGAATGAACAAACAAATGGCAATTAGTTGTGTTCCAAAAAAAAAAAGCATAGTAACTGCATTCAATGATTGATGAACAACTTAGAGAAGGAAATCTGTGGACCCAAATAAATCAACCAAGATAGATACATATGTATATAAAGATACTTTACAATAGAGCAGCTTACACGCTGTACATTAAGGCTTATATAAAATATAAAAATAAAGACAAGCGATGATGTTTGCCTCCTCACTTTAAGTGACATTTGTTCTCTCATCAGGCTGCCTGGAAGCAGCTTTTTTAGACAAATGGCAGTACAGGTGTCCATACTGAAACATCCAGGAACCGGAATGCAACTGGGCCAGGTGAAGAAACCAATGTCTCAAACATGAAATGGACATGAAGATAAACGCTGAAGATTTTCACTAGACACATCATTTGCATGCAACAGAGAGAGAAAGTATGGGCTCAGCCATTTGTACAGATACGTAGTGTTTCAGGGTAGTACTGTTTCTTGTAAACATATTGAGACAATTTGATTGAGTTGTAAAACTTGAGTGTGTGGTCCACGTTAGGACGGTCTTCCCCCCACCTGAGCCAGCTTAAGTTGACGCTGCATTCAAGTTTATTTCAAGTTCAAGATTGCCACCATTCCAAATCACCACTTTTGATTGTTCTGGTAAGTCCCCCCTCCCAACTCACCCTACTCTTCGTTTTACAATCAGAAAACAATACCAGGGGAAGGACATTGGTATTCAGCCTCCACCCCTGTTTTCCCCCCATAAAATTATCACCATCTTTGGGTTTTCATGGCCTCACCTTGTCCATCTTGGAACACACAGTTAACACAGTCCTCCATTACAATGAAGGCTAAAATACACATTCTCTTCATATCTCCTTCTCTTATCCACCGGTAAGCAACACTGCTAAGTCCAACATGTTAGGGTTATAATAAGAAGAAGCTCCAGGAATACAGCTCAGGCCCGAAGTATTCCACTGCTGATTAGACTCTTCATACAGTACAGTGCCTGTAGCACTTGTTGGTCAGTAGAGCTAGCCTGTTGTGCAGAATAGTTTGTCTTTCTCTGTGGATAGCTCAGTCTTTTGTTGATGATAGAGACACAAATGTGCTTAGAATTCCTTTCACATGCCAACAAAACACCAAATGACAGACAACAATAGGTTGTTCGTATCTGTTTTTTTCCTCAAATATGTCTTAGCTTGTCATATCGTTTTTCAAAGTATATTAGAGTTTGACATTTCATGTTGACACAAAGTAAACTCTGGAAGGCAGGTAAACGGCTACCCCAGTCATTTTGGCCACCCAAATTCCGGAGATGCATTTGATTTATTTTCTAGTTGGCCCTTCGCACTGACACAATATCTCCACAGGTTTGGGTGGTCATCATGTAGAGATAACCTGGTGAGGTATCGCACTGTAATCATAAGTTTGACTTGAACATCACAATCTGCTGAATTCTCCAGCTCAGGAGCTCCACAGTTAGCATTGTTGTAGATCGTTCAAACCATCACAACATTTAAAGGTTATCCGATAACCTAAATCAACTCCCTCCAAATACTGTCCAATCGTGTCCTTGAAGGACCGTCCGAGTAAAGAAAGTCTCTGTTCATGTTAGTCCAGCCACACACGTATGTGGAGGTGACAATGGTTATCTACTGACTGCTCCCGTACTCTTCTTTTTTCCAATTTCTTTGTCCATTCAAACATGGGTCTGCATACGCTGTGAGGGCCGGCCATAGTCAGACTGCTGAGAGGACACTTGTGAAGAGGCATAAGAGAAGCGAGACGAGCTGGACACCTTGCTGGCCTGATCTGATTGGTCATATGCATCCACCTTTTCATAGGAAGCGGGCTTGACGTAGCTGGTGAAGGCGCGACCATAGGTAGCAGGCAGGTAAGCAGAGCCACTGTAGGCAGGATCAGTGGGATAAATGCTGGCTGGCTGGGCGGGCTGCTGCTGGGCAGCTTGCTGCTGTTCGTATGCGGTTCTGCCAGCTGTGGTGGTCGCGTATCGGTGGGAGAAGTCATAGACACGAGGCTGGGTGCCATGCTGACCATACATTGGGCTTGGGGAGGGCAGCTGTGATGGGGTGTAGACTGGCCGAGAGTTGGGCACATATTCAGAGAATCCACTGCTGCGGATGTGGCGGTCTTCGTGGCCACGGACGTTGTAGTAGCCATTGGTGGGATCCTGACGGGAGGAAGAAAATTAATCATGAACTTTGCATAGCTCAGCATTATGTATAATAAATGAAAACAATGCATTCTTGCTATTTTGAGCGCCTTTCTTCAAGTGGGTATTTTCAGTTTTACCTTGATGTCCGATCTCTCATCCTCCTCCTCTTCCAGGAGGTCGCTGTGTTCTGTGCGAGATGTCCCAGGAGACTCACTGCTGTTCGGAGCCTGAGGGAAGACCAAGCATTTCTGAAGAATTACAAGGACGAACAAGACCTCACTTGAAGAAGAACAAAACAAAATCTGAATATTGCATTACAGTGTTAATGTGAATTCTCCCTCGCCATCCACGGAGATATTTGGCATGCAGAGACGGTGAACAAAAAGAGAAACGTACCATGGGCTCTTTGACATCCTCCTCATCATCATTGCCACGTGTAGCGTTGTGATCACTGTGAACAATCTGAACTCTGATGTCGCTCTTGGAAAGACGGGTGCACCTTTTACCTGCGAGGGTTGAAAATACTTTACTTGACATTGCCGTGCGGACTTGTGCATCAAAATTGACAGGCGAAAAAAAACTGACTAAAACATGGGGTGAAGTGGCATGAAAATTAGACAAAGACTGTCCAATTTTCAGCTCACAGATGGAAAAAAAAAAAGACTTGAATTTGTGAGATCTGAAGAATTGGCCGTTGACCCTCTCGCCCATACTAACCGTTGAGCTCACCTTTGCCTGTGTGCCTGCAGCAGAGGGAGACCAGAGTGATGACGCAGATGAGCAGGACACAGCCTCCGCCTACTGCTCCACCAACAATTATCAATATAGGCAGGGCTTCTGTAACATGAAGAGTAATAGAAGAGAAGAAAAGTGCAGAGCAGTGGGGGCAGGGGGGTGTAGACGGTTGTCAAGAGAAGGGGGGGAGGGGTGGAATGAGAGATAGTAGAACATAGGTTGTCAGTGTCAAGAACGTGCAGATCAGGGTAACAGAAAGAAAGAGATCCAGTCATTTGTCTTGCTAATCCCAGAAACGTCAGCGCCTATATAAATTCATCCACAGTAAGCCCTGTCCTGCTCACAGCTAGCGTATGCTCATGCGGGCAATCCGGCAGCCCACAGCCTGGCTATTGTCTCTAATCTCTCTGAAAGAAGGGTAACAAGGCCTGACATGCAATGAAGCAACAGACAGTAATCTAATTAGAGATTCCAGGAGATACCGCTGCCCATTTCTCTGGAGACCCTCGCTCTGCTATGTTGATGTAAATTACAGGCGAGGACCTTATTTTTGGTGTCTGTTGCAACAAAGTCTTTCACAGGCATCAGCGCAGTAGTACTACTGCTTAATTTTAGGATCACTTCAAGCGGCTGCAGCCTGAACTTGGCTCTGAGACAGTGATAGAGAATATGAGTCCAACCGCAAACACATGTGGCTTCCTCTAATTGACTTTTGTCCCCAATCAATATCTATGTTATGGGGCAAACATATTCATTAAAAGGAACCATCTGCTGATTAAATCATATCGATTAGAGGAGTATAATTAAGATAAGCGCAAGACAGGAGCACTGCTTTCACCTAATCTGGCCCCTTCACAGCTAGGATTGAGAGTATCACTGTAGCTTCAGCAGAGGGCTCTGCTGGGGATTATTACTCTTGTCAGTGTGTACCTTGCTCCTTCAGTGTGACCAGGGCGGTGCCAGTGCCGAAGCGGTTCCAGGCAGTGCAGTTGTAGCGCAGCTGGAAGTCCTGTGCCAGAGTCTCTGACAGCACCAGAGAAGACACGACGCCATGGTCGCTGGTTACCGTCTGCACTGAGTAACGGCCGGAGGAACCAGAGGACAGGCTCATGTCTCCAAACGTCCACACCTGTGGAGAGGAACGGGAGAACAGACAACAGGGAGTAAGTCATTTTTTTTTGGGATGAAGAATTCCTCGCCGGTGAGGCAAAGTAGAGGCCCGCGTGGCTGTTTATCCTTAGATCCCTGCCTACCGCTGACTGAACGCCAGCTTCTCTCTCTGTTCTGCTCTCCCTGCCGACCTCTGAGGTGCTTCGTGGCTGACACAGCTCACAGGCTCATGTTTAAGCTGCCTCCCACGTCTGCCCTGCAGGTGAGGCCTAAGGGGGGTTAGGTAGCTGCACTATGATATAAGGCTCCTCTCTGCTGTCTCTCGCAAAGGGCCAGCAGGGCACCTGTCTCTCACTCCTCCTCACACCCTAATTATCCTCTCTCAGCCCAGCGTACGTTCGGCAGTTCAACAGGGTCAGCCGAGTGATGCCTCTTGGGCCGCTAATTGAATGCGGTTTGGCTGAAAGCTGCAGGAAGCCAGTCTCCCACAGCCCCCCCCCCTCAAGTCAACTATCTCTCCTGTCAATGTGTGTGCAATTATAGTTGTGAATATGTGTGTGCACATATTTGTTAGAGTGTGAGGCGGAGAGGCGGCGGTGCAAAGGTGTGACGGTGAGGTCAGGGATGAAGTTACACTGAGTCATCCATCTCGCGCGGGTGTGGCTAGAACGAACACGGAGTATGTCGACTCCCAAACATAAGTGGATAAAGCACAACAAAAAAAACAAAACAGAGAGGCTCACTTACAATCTTATCAGGCGGGGGGCTGCTTTCCACCCGACACTCCAGCTTGCCCTTGGAGTGCTTGATGGCGTGCTGCGTGGCTTCCGCTGTGATGATAGGCGGGCCTGGTGTGAGGAAGAAAGAAAGAGCAGAGCAGAGAATTTAAAAAAAGAAAAATGTAAAAGGATATTTTAAAATACTGACCAATGCCAAACTGCCAATTTCCGTGCCACTCATTCGACACGTCCAAACACTGCAAACAACTCCGTGCACTCACCATTTACAGTCAGGGTGACATCTCTTTCTGAAACTCCAATCCGGGGCACGATGGCCTTGCAGGTGTATGTTCCAGCATCCTCCTGGGTAACAGCCTTCAGCTGCAAGGTGTTACCATTACTGAGCACCTAGTGAGAAATCCAGAGAGACAAGTGAGAAGCATGTCAGGGAGAGAGAGAGAGAGAGTGCGAGAACGAGGTGGTGGTGGGGAGAAAGGGCAGACAAAGGAGACCGGGACCTTTATCAGTGGCCCACTCATTGTGGAGGCAGCACAGAGGTGGGCTGACCATTGTAACAAATGCTGGCGGTTTGAGTTTAATTTCATTGTGAAGAGCTTTAATCACAGCATTAAACACTCCAGCCACCGCTGAGTGACCGTGCTGCTGGGGAGATTGTTGTAATTAAACAGTGGGGACAGAACAGAGCATACTATGGTGTGAGTGGGCCCTAGCCTTTTGGAGCTGCTCCACTCACTCACTCCTTAGCTCATTGATCCTGTCATTCCATCAAGCTGTGATTAATCCATTTAGCCACACTCCGTCCCCCCTCCTATTCCCCTCCCTGCCTCCACCCATCTCCAGACCCCCCCCCCCCCCAACACCACCACCTTTCCCTTTTTATTTCAACACACTTATGGGCTAACCCAATTAATCCATTACCCGTGGCTGTGTGAGGGACAGTGGCAGTGGGCGGATTAGAAAAATGCCTGCGCGTTTCCCTCAGAGGGGCTAAAAGCGTTCACTCTTTTGAGATGACAGCATCGCTTACGCCATTCCCGCAGCATTCTTTGCTGGGTGTGTTTTCTCCAGCATCGCCTCAGAAATTATATTAGTCGCCAGGAGAGGAGCTCCTATGGGATGCTCCCAGTGATGGTGTGTGCGTGCACTGAAAGACTTTCACCGGGATGATGTAAAGTGAAGGTGGAAATGTCCCATTTGTTCCACCTACGAAATTGACTTTGAGGAAATGGATACTCAAGTGCAGTCGGGCCTTTTTAATGTCTAAGAGGCAGAGATGCTGCTCTAAAAGTTGCAGCACATGTTGCAATGCCGTTCAGCTTCCACCACACCTTGGCTCACTGGCTGACTGACTGATTGATTGATTGAGCAATCGATCGAGTTCGAGTTATGACAGCATGTCATGTGCCCTGATGATGCTGTATGAATGTGTCAGTGGACAGACAGCTTTCTGCCAGAGGCTTTAGCCCTCGGGGGGCATGGAGAGAGGAGGTGTTGAAGATTCAGCCTGAAAAGGAATGTGTGGGGGAAAAGTGTGAGGGATTCATGCCTCAAGGCCATGTATGAATGCTTCTCTCCGGAGGGATGGTGTTGAGGGATGGTGTTGAGGGATGGTGTTGAGGGATGGTGTTGAAGCTTTCCACCAAGATAAAGTGGTGACAAATGTTTGTTGCCTTACCACGCTGGATCCCTGCTTGGTCCAAGCCAGGGTCAGAGGAGGGTTTCCAGTCCATGCGCAAGTAAAGGCTGCATCCATCCCTATGTCCACCGTCACTGGCTTAGGCTCCGACAGCAGTCTGGGGCCAACTAGGGTGAAGCAACGCAGACAGCCAGTTACAATCAATAAGAGACTGCTTTTAAAATAACACGCACCAATGCCCCTCTGTATACAATGTGTGCCTAAAGTGATACTCACACTGGACATCGACCAGGGTGCTGACGTTGGTGCTCCCCACAGAGTTGGACACCTCGCAGGAGACGGGGTCTGTGAAGTAGGAGTAGTCTACCGTCACCTCCAGGCTGTCCCCGTTTGCTTCAGAGATGGGAACTCCTCCTTTTGACCACCTGGGGACAGATGAATAATCAAATTACACAGCTGCATTAGTTCAGGAGAGGTACTTAGCCAAGCGTATCAAAGTGGCTATTAGCTGATTCATGGCTTGTGCCACTCACAATCAAACGCTGCCAATCAAGCATCCCATTTAACCCCATGAATCTACCGAACGCTTGCATGCTTGGACAGCTTCTTTTGGATGACATCTCTGCTCTGGTTGGCATGTCGGCAGCACATAATGTCTTGACGTTGTGTGATTGCACTCTATCATCCCTGACTGCTGGCTCTGTGTAGATAATGGCAGGATCAGAGCACAAACTAAGATAAAAAGGAAGGATAGATACCTGTATCCAGTGATTTCGGGATTGGCCGAAGCGGAGCAGATGAAGAGAACCTTGGCGCCCTCAGTCACAGTCTGAGGCTGGACTGATAGGGTCACCGAGGGAGGGTCTGTGAGAAGGAACACCTTTAGATTACTGACATGAATACACAATTTAGTATAATTCAACAGAATTAAATGTGCTTTAGAGATTATTGCACATAGCATGCGCTGTCTTTGTGGTCTTTACAGGAAAACTGATGCCTAGGACACTCACGCTGGACACTGATAGTGACTGACGTCTGTCGTCCAGCGGGGGCAGCTGGGTTAAGAACGCGGCAGGTGTAGGTGCGTCCAGAGTCGCTATCCTCAGGGATGATTGGAAGCATACTGACAGCCGACTCCCTCTTTCCATCCTCCATTAGTGTCTGTAGAGTTGCACAACAATGCAGGGTGACTTGTTAGATGCGGCTGGAGGTCTGAGCAACAGTTTTACAAACTATACTTTTAAAGTGCGACTCCATTACAGTCGTAGTAGAACTGCACATCAAGCCCAATGTCCCAAAAGCGAGTCACTTGCCATTTGTGATCGCACCACTTAGGAATATCTCTGTGACACCGCAGGTCTTATTTCTTCATGTGTGAGGCATTAAAATTGCCATCCCGTTCTTTGGCGTGGCAGTTAAATCTTATATTTTATGATGCAGCAGGGGATATTGTGCTGTTCCCACATTTCTGAGAGTGTTCCCCGTCAGCGCTCCTTGTTTGTCATCATCTTTTAAATCTATTTACTGCTCACAGAAATCAATACGCCTAAGTGAGGAAAGGTGTAGATTCTGAGGATATGGCTCACTGCTCTCTCACTTTCACCCTCCCTTCCTGACACACATACACACACACACACACACACACACACACACGTAGAAAAAACTGTGATGGCCAATGTTCCAGCGTGTCTGTTTTTTTGGGTGGTGACAGTGAGGAAGAAGTGTCACACATCTTTGGAAAAGAGCAAGGGCAAGCTGAGCCTTCTCCCTGGACAGACAAATCAATGGACGCATGCTTTCACTTCCTCAGCCAGACACACAAAAAGCATTTTTATGCTAGATCAAATCACATCATTCCCTGTCACCACTCCTCTCTCGGACAAAGCTTTCTCCTCCCCCACGTCTCACTTCTTAATGTTGGAAATTCTCTCTTGTTTCACAATGCTATCTCACTAGATAACTCTATATTCCTCACCCCCCCCCAACCCACCCCTGTATCCCTTTATTCCTCTCCTCCGCTCTCCTCTCCCCCTCCCCCAGTCCTCTTCCCTCCCTTCTCACTGCAGGCTCTCGCCTCCTTAAATGTGGCGTTTAGCGTCGTTTAGCGTGGTCAGAGAGCATGAAAAATGTGACACTTTCCCAGCCGTTGCTGGCTCACGCTCCGGCGCATCCCCATTGTGTTTCTGCATTGTTGTGGCTGATTTCTTCTCTGCAGAAACTCTACTGTATGAAACACTCATGCCTGTCTGAGCTTTGGCATGCTCCAGTTATGCTGTAGTGTCGCTGCATTAGCGAGCAAAGGGGGGGTAGAGGCGGAGGAGGTGGAGGGGGTTGAGGGGTGTGGGGTGGGGTGGGTGTCAGGCTTGAGTGAAAATGGGAGGGGGACTGCAGAGAGTGAGCGGACAAATCGTGCAAGAGAAGGGGTGGCGAAAGAAAAATAAAAGAAAAAAACTGTGATAACATGGAAGAAAGATGAGAAAAATAAAAAGAGAAGCGGAAGAAAAAGAGTATTATACCCTAAGAGAAAATATTTCTGAATAGCTTTGCATTTATTTCTACCCGCTGTTACGTTTTGAAATATCATGTGGGTGTTAGTGATTGAATGATAACGCCCGGCACGGATCTGTTTCTCACTGTACCTTGGAATAAATTGCAGACTCCATGACCTCTCCATCTCTGTACCAGGTAATCTCAGCAGCAGGTTTGGCTCCCGAGGCTTTGCAGGTGAGGTTGTGTGCTGTGTGGGCCTTAAGACGTACAACAGGGCCGCCCTCCACCACAGGGTCTGAAGGAGGAACTGTAAAGCAGAACAAACATAGCACTCAAAACAAAAAAAAAAAAAAAACTCATTACAGCTCCGGGCCAGCACAGAGCCACAGAGAAGTCATACTGCTACTGAGGTTGCTGTTGCTCTCAGCTCAGCGTCAATATATCGCAACAGCGAAAGAAGCAAACAATATCTCCTTATGGCCATGTGTGTGTTTAACAAGGTGTAGTTTCAGACAGGAGAAAAGACCAAGAACAGTTGTCATTTGGAAAAAAACAGACCCGGCCTTATTTATTTCCTTTCTTGGGACTAGCATTATTACTCTATTTGCTCTTACTGTTGCAGTGATGTTTCAACTGAATTGCTTATTTGTTCATTTATTTGCATGGTTTCGCACGCACCACTGGCAAGCCAAGCGTGCCACCCCTGATGAAGGCGTCTATCTCCCCAACCAATAAGAGAAGGCGTAAACATGGGGTTTGTGCTGGCCTTTCTCGCTCCCTCCACCGAACCAATTTCACTGTGTGTATCTGAATTGTCAGAGGTCCTTCCGCTGCCGCGGCACGGACACTAATGGAATCCGAGTGCTAGGTGATTTTAATTTCCATGCCGATTCCCCTGACTGCACTCCCGCCGTTGACTCCTTTGACTGTGCAGGATTGCTTTGGTCTCATCTGGCCACATTGATTTACACACACACACACACACATATATATATACAGGCGTGTGCACACCCATACACATGCACAGGAAACACCTTCCCCCCCTTTTCTCTTGAAAACTCCTTATGTCCACACATAAACCATAGGGTTCCTGGGGGTTGCACCTGATTTATATGCTGATATGATATGAAATGCACATAATGTTTATGAAGCACCTGCCTTGGTCTTTCGGGGGGTGAGATTTAATGTAGAAAAGCAGCTTTATCAACTTTCTCTGCAGCCTCCACAGGCTCTGTGTGGGCATGCGATGACCACGCCGCTTTGTGCTGTGCCCCGTTCAGCTCTGACAGCGACGCGCAGGAGAAAGGCGGGCTGATGAACACAGATGAACTCTCGGCATCTATTCATTTAGTTGACACGCTCTTGTCTGCTCGTGATCTCACTTTGCTTGCCTTTCCATGGCAACCCATGTTTACCGCCCTGACCTTAATGGCAACAATTAGATTCAAGGACAACAAGCTCCGGGATGAATGCATTGTGCTGTGGCATGAGCTGCTGCAGCATCGTGTGTGTGTGTGTGTGTGTGTGTGACTGTCCCCTCTGAGTTCCCCCCTCTTCCTGGATAATACTTGCTCGTAGGTGAATATATGGACATTTGACAGGACTAATTAATATGTGATATTCCTTTGCATGCCACCAGATGCCAGCAGTGCTTTGCTGATTCCAATTCCCTAAAGACCTGGCCCCCCTTCCTCCTCCTCGCCCCCACCCCCCGCCACCACCCCACCACCTCTGAACGTCTGTGTGAAGAAGTAGATCACTCACATCATGTTAATGTAAAATCCGCCTTGCGGTTGACAAATGTTGTGGCTCACTGTAAAATGTGCTAACTGTGCAGACCTTGACTTTCAAGCGACTACGCAAGTCATTTGTGACTGCAGCAATCACATTATCCTAGACGTCCACAGTCTTGATTACTGCTACTGAGAGCAGAGGGGTTTCCTTTTTCTTTTTTTTTTTCTAGCTGAATTTCCTGGCTGAGCCCCGCTTGATTTGAATTACACTTTCAGGACTTGCCTTTTTTTTTTTATATATACCCGCAAACTAGATTTACAATGGAGTTATCTCTGAGAGGTGATAAGAGCTTGTTTTATGAATTGCAAATCACAGGAGTGTTGATGTATTTTTTTTCCTCTATGATAAGTTGGGTTTCAGATGTGTATTGTACATGTGTTACTTCTATATTTGTCTACATGCTTTTGTGTTTTATGATGAAGACTGATTGTTCCCAAGCGCTCCCAGCCTGTCGGCCTTGGCACGAGGGCTGGCTGTGAGGATCATGCATGAGCTGTGTATCTTACCTAGTACAGTGAGCTTGGCACGGTGGGAGCGCAGTGCCGCCTGTGTAGCCTGACACTCATACACCGCGTCATCCGCCAACTCTGCCGAATCGATCAGCAAGCTGTGCTCGCCTGATAGCGGGTCGCCCATTAAGGAATAACGCGTCCAACCTGCGTGAAGCCAGCACAGAGAATAGAGTCAGAGACAAACAAACCAACCAACAACAAACACATAATGAAAGGACTATAAAATGAACAGACTTGTGCCTTGAACAAAGGCGAGAGAAACGTGGCGAGGCTCTGTAAGACGCGAACGAAAGCAAGCAGCACCTCACTGGGACAGGAATTGAGCCGTTCTGTTAGCAGAGCAGTGTGAGGCTGGAAATGCAACACGTGAGAAGGCTGCTGCATGAGGAGTCTGTCCTTTAAACACAGACACAATAAAGATGGGGTGTCTAAGGTCAAGAGGAAGCCTCTACACCTTCTCTGTAGTCGGCCACACATTTAAATGTCAGCGCGTGACAAAAGCCAATTGATTATCTACCTTCCTACAAGACCCTTAAAATGCTAAGCAACAAATTAAAGTTTGGTGTGTGCAGCAGCAGCCGACCTGTCGGGGGTACATTGTTCTCTAAACATTTATTTGCGTAAAACTCCAACGTTTGACAGAGAGAGACTTGGTTTCTAATGAGACTTGGCATTGATCGCGGCAAGACAGACTAAGACAGAGAGAGCAATAAACACGCAGAAAGCAGGAGAGAAAAGTAAGAGGGGGACGGACAGACAGACAGAAATAAAAGGCCAGTGATAATACCTGGTAGATCTCTCTCTCCACCCAACGCAAGGCCATCTTTGGTCCACTGTACCATTCCCCGATAACCCACAATGACACAGGGTAGAGTCACCGACTGACCAGATACGACCACCTGGTCCTGGGGCTGCTGGGAGAAGTAGGCTGCTTGGGTGGCGGCTGAGGAAAAAGAGAGAAGGCATGACGTGAATATAACCTCACTCGGAATTCACATTTTCATGACGGCAGAAGGACAATTCATACTGAAATTCACAAAATAGGTCTAAAATATATAGGCGCGCAGAATGCTGCTAATGGCATTTCAGAGACTGTATTGGCGGCACACATTTCTGCAGAGCCAGCAGAGATGTAGCACGAGCGAAGGTGAAACTTGCACTGTAAGGGGTGCGAGGAGGAAAGTACGAAGAGAGAGCAGACTTCCATGAACTGGTCAGCTCGTTCTTGTTTTCACTGTTGGCACTTACTGAGAGGACAGAGGAGGCTGGCATGTGTGAAAATATGTTTTTTTTCCCTCCCCTCTATATATGTGGCTTCTAAGAAGAAGAGTCAGCCGCGCCTCATAACTTATTTAGCTCTTTCCCAAGACCATATGTTTATATGCTCGCTGACATGAGGCAAACACACTTCTGGGGAGAAAAATGTGCCACTCTTTCTGTGTGCTTTTTGTAAAAATGGATGTTAAACAATCAAAACTCCATTAAAGTTCCCGGGGGACCCATCCGTTTGAGCCTGCTGAAAGTCAGCGGAGACACCTGCCGCCGTTCCGCTGCTGTGTTTAAGCATGGCACGCGGTCTCGCTGGATTGGCTGGCCCGCCTTCACACGCATACAGAAACACAGCGTGAATATGGATCCATGGTTCCAACAGTTTTTTTTCCCCCCACTATGCTAAAGATTGAGAATTACAAACCCTACTGGCAGGGGAAGATGGCAACACTCCAGAGGTAACTAATCCATAGGGGAAGGTAGGAGGAGAGGGAGAAAGGCAGTTGGTTGGTTATCTAAGTGGGGTGTCTGTGTGAGTTGGGAAGAGGACTTAAAAAAAAACCCTTCTCTCATTCTTCTTCTCTCTTTCTTTGTTGCTCAGTGGAGAATGGAAGGGAAGGGGGACAGAGGAAGATAAAGAGAGTTCTATTCAGGCATTGCTAAGCCCCCCCTGAACTGCTTCTCTTGGTGGGAGCGCTTAAACAGACAGGGTTGCCCCCCTCCCTCCCAGAGAAGAAAGCCGCTGAAAGGAGGGCAACATACGGCGGCCAGAGACGCGCTATTGTCCCCTTGTCCCTCTCTTTTAATAGGCCTCTTCATTTCCAATCAATCCTGCTAAATGCAAGTTTAATAGCTTTTCAATAGCAGCTTTTCCCCCAGAGGGTAGCTGGGATTTTCTCTCTCTCTTTCGCTCTCTCTCTTTCTCTCACCCCTTTTCTCTTTGCCCGTCTCTTCCCCCACTTTCCAACTCCGTTACTCTCCAGTTTTTATTTCTTTTTGAAAGGGGGGCTTCCGAGCTTGTTGGCAGTGTTTATTCTGCACTCAATTATCCACTTCATCTCAGGGTGCACCACGGAGTGAACCCTGCCCTCTCGCCTCCCCTCTCCCGTTGCACCCTCCTGCCTCTGTCTCCCAACAGCACAATTAAAGCCGCCAAACAGCGAGCTCATCAGGAACGTGGGTTCTCCGCGGCTCAGGCCGTTGCATTTTCTCGACAAACGCCTTGAAACCGACTTTCACTTTGCGCCCGTTCTCCCCGACTCTCCGTCTGGACCAGAGGAGATGTTAATAGATGAATGGACAGAAAAATAAAACATCAGAGAACGACGCGCGTTAGCCCAACTTGATTTCTCACTGTACATCGTCTTACCAAAGGGTTTGAAAAGCCCATCGAGCTGTGGTTGCAAACAGGTAGGCTGTATGTGTGTCACGCACCGTGGATCAAAAGAGGCCAATTTAAGAGCGTCAATGAGAAGTGAAACGTCTTCTAGCTCAGGCTATTAGGCGTTTAGCGAAGGCTGGCATTTTCCCATCATACCTTCAAAAAATGCTGTTTTTACAGTCTGCCTGTCTGTCCCTAACACTCTGCCTTTATGAGCTATTGAGCGTTTTCATATGCCTCCCCTTGCAGAGCGAGTTTCCTCTTTGTACTTGCAACAGTACAAACATTGATTGCAATTAAGTATCTTGCCCAGAGTATCTAAATGTTTACAATGGGTAATAATTCACTGCATTGGTTGATTGTTGAGATGGATTACATGCATTCGATTGTTTCTCTTTACCTCACCCACATACAATTTCTCATGCTCACATATGGCAATTAACGCCACGAGCACTCACACATACGTATGCAGGCGTATAAATATAGAGAGTATGTGCTGTAGCGAATGTCTCCGCACCATATGAGTGATTCATTGCTCTCCAGATCGCTTATTGAAAATGCTCAGCAGAACATCTCGACTGGCTAATGACTCATGCCAGATTCCTTTAATTCCTCCTTGCTGAATTAGACAATTCTTTGACGGTGTATTAGCAGCTTAATTACATGAATACATTTCTGACGGGGGAGAGAGGGAGGAACAGAACCAGACAAAGAAACGGTGGAGGAAAGGCAGTCGGAAGAAGTATGGAGCTGTGGGTGTGTAGGAGCTTGTTCTTGGTGTGCTGCGGTGTCACGTCCACACTAACCGCCACAGCACCAGAGCTTTCGGTGTTTTCACCAGACTCAAGGCGGGGAGCTTGGCTCGTCTCGGCCGCAATTGAAACATATATTCGAAAAGAAAGATACGAATCCCCTTGAAATCCAGAATAGTGCTGCAGTTGATGAAGGTTTATTTACCATGTCGCCTTGAATGTTACGCAGGTAAATATGTACACTGTAGATTAGTTGTACCACATGCGGTGCGTTTAATGTTAGGGTTCAAATTTAGATTTCTGGGCGCTCGTCACCAAAAAAAAAAAAAAAAAAACTTTATTTCTTACCTTTGCTGTGTGTGTGTAATGTTGTACGCGTGCTTTTCTATCCCTCAGTAACAAGGTCAAAACACATTTGGCCTGATACATTTTAATCCGGATTGCTCAAAATGGAATATCATTTCACGCCGCTGGATGCACGTAGGTTTAAATTTATGTGTGTGTGTGTGTGCATTTCTGCTCGACTGTGTAAGCTGAGCGTGCGACTGGCTGTCTGAAAAAGCGCCATGTATGTTTATGTCCGTGCGCGCATCTGAATGTGTGAACGCGAATGTGTGGAGGGTGGGGCAGTGTTAATAGGGAAAGCAACTTGTCAGGCACCGCGGGGCACATTTAGCAGTTACTCTGACACAGTGACTTTGCTGTTTCTGTCACATGGTGGGAGTTAAGTGCAGAAACAGCCTCCCTGACTTGGACTCAACCTATTAAAGAACTTTGCGTCGACCCCGGCACTGGCCTGCACTCTCTCCTTCATCTGAACTGATAGGGATACGCTCACATCAGGAAGGATCAGGAAGAGATGGACAGATGTCAGCAATGATCCGTCCACCACAGGACATCTGCCTTGATAGAATTAGACTGAACCAGTCACTGTGCGTGTGTGCGTGTGTGAGAGACAGAGAGAGTGAGGGAGAGAGAGTGAGGGAGAGTACTCAAAAATGTGTAAGGGTCGGCCATGATGGTAAAGACTGAGAAAGATAATGGCACTGCAGATGACCTTTAGATAAAATGTGGATCTAACACGCACTCACAGTACAGTGCATTTACTAGCAAGCCATCACAGTCATAATCTGTATGCCATTTTGGTAATCTGACAAAAAACAGCATTCCAGGCTATAAATCAACTTAAAGCATCATTTGAAAAGTCAGATCCTTCAAATAAAACAGGAAATAACATCAGACTCTCTTGTTTTGTAGCAGCTGAGGCAATGTACTCTGTCCATTTCCCTGCGTTTTGACAATGACACTCGGTTGCATACGTTCATTCACTCTAAGAGGCTCCAAGCTGCGTTTCCAGAGAGAGTCCCTATTTTAGTCCTGATTTCATCCCATGTCCTCATTCCCAACCAGTGCAAAGAGTGCAACATCCAGTCCTGTGGGGTCTATAAATATAAGTGCTCTCAACTTGACTGGACAATTTGCTCTTGTGCAGTAATAATTTAAAATGTTAAAAAAATAGCGCCTCACATCCACTTTTGCCCCAGCGGTGGAGGCAAAATCCTGCGCCTGGCTGCTGTGAATTTTCCACAATAAGAGCCGGGGAGGAGAAAATGAGGAGGAAAAACATCCACAGCACAAAACAAGGCAATTGGCAAAAAAAAGTGTCAAGCTTGGAATAAACAACCCCTTTCCCCAAATGCCATCCATTGTGCCTTGTCTAGATAAGGCTTCTAAATCGGGCTGGAAAATGCAAGCTCCATTTCTCTCTGTATGGAATTATTATCCCTTTGTTTTGAGTCAGGCTCTTTTGTCTTCGCCTTTCTGTGTGTGTGTGTGTGTGCGTGTGCTTGAGTGCGTGTATACAAAAGTAGACAGTAGTGCTGAGGTAGCTGAACCAAAGAGTGTGTCCCAGAGGGGACCCTGCACCCATCTCGTGTTTGATCTGGCCACTAAGCTCATTACCATGACTCCTGCAGAACTTCTGAGGGTTTTGAAGGGGGTTAGCAACAGATACCACCCACCAACTCATGGCCGCGTAGCACCCAACACATGCTCTACGTGTGAGAGCATCTCTCTGTTTTTTTCTTTGACCTGGACCGTTGCGAACAGCTTCATCTTGCATCTCTACAGATTTTGCAGATGGCCTCGTCTCCCCGTACCTTAATGTGTCCCAGCCGCTCTTCAATCCTTTTCTCTCCCACGTTGCATTCCAGCTGCACTCCCACCCACCCACTCTCACTATCTTTTCTCCCATTCTGCGTTTTTGTGCCCAAATTGCAGTCTAACAGCTTTTTAAGAGCTGTTTTGCTGGAGTTTAATCCTCCAAGCCTCCCCTTTCAGCTTCTATTCCATTGTGAAAATCTTGGCTCAGACCGAGACCCTTTTTAGAGAGTGGACCCGCTCATCCCCCAAGCCCCCCTGCTGCTACTCTGCTGATACTCCCACCCAGGGCATTCTGTCTCTTTCCTGCATCCCTCTACAATCCAACTCCATCCTTTCATTCTTCTGTTTATCACTCATACGTCTACAGTCAGTCAACCATGATCCCTGAAATCAATGCCCTGCAGCCCCCCTCGGAGAGTTATATAAGGTGTTACTAATTGTTGATTTGCTTTCTCCATGGCTCTCTCTGCCATCGCTCTCTTTTTCCAGACTCCGTGTCAGCTGTCATCTCTTGCCAGTCTCTCCCCTTGCACTTTCTCTCCCCGTCTCTTCCTCTCCTCTTTCCCGTGTCCCCTGTCCCTTTCTCTCGCTCCCTGCATCTCTGGTGTGAAAATCACAGGGGTTTGTGTCAGCTTGTCAACACAACACTCAAGAAAGCAGGGTAGAGGGAACAACAGGGAAAAAAAAAAAAAAGAGCCACTACGTGTTAGAAAGACCGGAAAAACTGAGGAAAGGTAAAAATGGAAAAAGTGGGCTCCTGTCAGCTTCCAATTGCAAAGGAGCGGACCTGAGAGGGGATTGATGGAACGCTGTAATCAGTCTGTCTCCGAAGCTGTCACCACGAGGTTTTTCTCTGCTGGAATAGGGCATTGCACACATCAGGGCAGAAGTAAGGCTGATCGCATGGGAGAACAGTGGCAGAGTTTCTCCCCGGGTACCTGCTACAGCAGATGCAGTGGGATAGAGTAATAAAGTGGTATGCATACAAGGAGGGGAAGAAGGGAGGGAAAAAGGAGGAGGCTGACGGAGGGGTGGGGGGGGGGGCAAGAGTGCTGATGTGACATAGTCAGCGTGCGAGTGTGTGTGAACGGTTCGCGCAGTCACTGTGCTGCAGTGCCCGTACAGTGTGCCATAAATACACTCATTCTTACACTGTCTTCTCACAGTTGCTGCACACACACACACACACGCGCGCATAGATGCACACTCACTGTCACAGTCCCATATCTTTAGGGTTTCCAGTGGGCAGAAGCATCTCTCTGAGTATAATTCCAGCACAGCTTTTAAACAGCTCCCCCACTCTGAAGCCAAGAGCCAAAGAGCCTGAGAGCTGACTCCATGCAGACAGATAGCAAGTGACTGGCTGGCTGGCAGGAGGACAGGAAATAAAAAGCCATATAAAAAAAAAAAGAGAGAGAGAGAGAGAGAGAGAGAGAAAAAGGGGGGGAGGGAGTCAGTGGTGGCGGTATGAAATTGTCTGTACACATCAGCCAGCGGTGTTGACAAGATGTTGATTGAGCTAGTCTTGTCATTTTGTGTCATTCCTGCTTACCCCCTGGTGTTTTCACTGCGAGACAGCTGCTGGCTGGATCTGTGTCACAGTTCCAGCCCTTTTCTGTTTCCCCTGCTTCTCTGTGGTTCTCGTTTCTTTCCTTTTCTCGATCCCCCCCCCCCTCCCCTCTTCCACCAGTGTTTGGATGGACTCGCTTTCAGTATAATTTACTGTGCTTTTAAATCATTAACTTCTTGTGGCTGTTTGCACAAAAAAAAAAAAAACACCCCAGGTTTCGTGCGTGCATGGCAGCTGACATGGTGGATAAAGCGGTCAACGGTATGCAACATGTGACAGCAAATCCCTTCACGCCCTGCTGAAGACACGACAAGTTAAAAAAAAACAAAAAAACCCCAAATATATAAATAAATAATTGATTTTTAAAAAAATCCATAAAACAATGAAGAGATCAGGTTAGAACTGCCTCCATCTCGTGATTTTCCTAAAAGAAAACAAAGGAATTCTCTACATGGATTCTGTGCTGGGACTCTGGGCTCAATGCCCTGGGGTGTCAATTAATTTAGTCTTGGGATTTGCGGCCTACTCTTCCTAATTGAGCCTAGTGGAGACCCCCTTGGCTCTTCACGATAGGAAGTAGTGCGTTTCATAATTAATACTTTCTCCCCCCTTTATTATTATTATTTTTTAATGAGGGTGGTAATGTTGTAAATGTATGCATCTCATTAGAGTAAAAGGGCCATCTACACTATTGTTCACTTCTGCAGTGTTGTGCTGCTGGTGAGATGAATAACAGAGACAACCTCGTTCAGAAGCAGCAGTGGCACACTGAAGTCAAAGCTGTGCTTTTGTGTGCGTTTGAATATAAAACAGAGCTCGCTCAATGAGAGTCTCATTAGTGTTGCTTAATATGTGTGCTTTTTAAAGCTTAGAGGTTAATGCCCGACTTGCCTCCATTTCACTGGAGCTCTCCTTAATTTGATGCATAATTCTTTTTTGTCAGCAGCTGACAAGAGCCCCTTCAGAGAAAGCAGCTGAGCTGTGTTGCGAACTCTGCATCCAACAGGAGCACAAAGGCGCACAAACACTTCTAATTAAACTTGTTAGAAATGTTGCTCTTCCCGTTCCTCCTCTTGCCTCGTTTCCACATTGCGGAAGGTGTTTCGCAACTATCCTATCTTCCCCATCTCTCTGTCCGGAGAACATAACTCCTGGCGATTAAACAAATTACCTCTTCTCCCAGGAGAGCCATGGATCCAGCGGAAACAATAAGTGTGTGATTCACAATCCCGCCGCCTCTCTGTTCTTACAAACGGCCTTCAAAATGCCATTTATTAATCAATGTCTGTGGTTAGTCTGTGACCAGAATTCCTGGTTCCCCTTCCCTTCCGGAGGTGGAGAAGAGGCGAGTTTTAATTTAACGTCAAATTCTTATTCTGTTCATGAGACTGCCTGTAACTTGAACCATTCCTTTGGCATTACTGATGACTAAGAACTTCCAGAACACAAGAAAGGGAGGGGGAAAAAAATGTTACCTGCCGACCTCAATACATCCGGCTTTGTGTTGAGAAAGAGAAGGGAAGGGGAAAACTAATTTCCTGAAACTCCATTTCTTAAGCGTTGATTAGTAAAGGAGCATAATTAGAGTGAAATGTGAAGTCAGGGCTTTTTCAGATTGCACCACTTCCTCTAGAAAAATCAGGCCATGATTAACGAATAAATGATTAATGAGTGAGCTAATTAATCAATTAATTATTAAGCAAGCACTCTGAACAAGAAATGGGGAGGATGACGGCGAACAGTGGATATAAGAGATGGTTAGGTTGTGTGTTAGAGAAAAAAAAAAAAGGATTTAGGATAATCTGCCTGTTTGTTCTGTCAGTTTGTTTTTGTCTTCCGTTACAGGGGAGGATGAGGAAGAAGGCGGATGGGAGGAGATGGAAGGCTCAGCCCTCGTCTCGAGCTTCCTGAGCGCGTGTGTGAGCGAATCGACCTCAGAAATGCTGCATTTACAAGTCTCCCCTCAGGGTCAGATCTTTAGGTTATTGCGGCGGTGAAGCCTGGCATAACATTTGCAAATTGCAGTGATGATGTTTGCGCTGGGCCTGCGAAAGGCCACGCAGCCCGCAGTCAACACCTCGGAAAGGAAAGAGAGCAACGCGAAAGTTCCCTTTCGTTTCTCTCCCCCCCCTGTCTTTAACTAGGACACCCCATCAATCTTTGATAATGTGCAGTGTGGGTCTCTCCTGTGTGACCAGGCTGATGAGACATCACAGCAGGGATTGATGTATGAAATGCAGGCTCCGAATGTAACTGTGATATACTGGACCGTTTCAAGTCAAGTTTGACCTTTTTTTCCCAGATATTAATCGCTGCAGTGAAAGAATATGTGTGTGATATATCCCTCCCCCAGGAGCTCCTCACACTTTATTCTTTGGCACGGGCTTCCTCTATACCTTTAGCTTAGTGGTAGTGGGGGCTTTTTCAAGTCTGCCAAAGTCTCCCCAGAGCTGCTACACAATAGAATATGGGACACAAAATATTATTTTATAAGCAGATGGGTTTATTGTTTCTATTAAAATGCAGCGTTACTCTATAAAGCTGCATTTTCCCCCACCTCCCCGCGACACCCGGAAACACATCCTCAAAGCGAGGAACATGAGAGAAGGATCTTTCATCCCTGCATATCTTTCCTGGCGTTTACTGCTGGCCTTATTAACAGAGTGAGTGACAGAGGCAGAGTGCGTTGGGAGAACCTCAAGGGGCTTTGATGGAGGCAAACGATGGAGCTGCAGAAAGCTGGGGGCAAGATCATGCTTGCGTTTATCCGCTCAAAGTGCTTTGTTAAGTTCTTTGTCGATGCGCTCTTCTCCCTAACACTCCTTTTACTTCTAGTCTATTGTTTCTCTTTTTGCCAACGGCCACTGGTTGGACTAGTGCCGCATTCTGTCCTAATCATACCATGGCATTGCAGATTTCCTCAGAGTCAGCTGGGCGTGAATAGGTCTTTGTCATGCTGGGTGGGTTGTCTCATTGACTGTGAAACCCTGGACATATGGTGGCTGTGTGTTGGGATGTATCACGGTAGAGAATGCCGTGGGTTGGGCTCTTGACCCTTGACTGGCCTTTAACACCTTACCGGCTGCACCAAAGTCTGCGGCTTGATGAACTTAAACACTTTATTATGCGTCCCTGTTTTGGGGTGTGTTTTCTTTGGGGTTTTACTCTGGATGAAGAATGTACGGGGGCAGATGCGTGCTATGTGACTGCTTTACCAAACACTTAGCACACGCCTTTTGCAGCGGCACACGCAGATGGACGCGCACTTTTTGTCTGTAACACAATGTTCGCAACCGGAGGAGTAAAGCAAAGCCGGACGGTAACAGCGCTTGTATCTTTGATGGCCAGACTTTTACAGAGAAATCTTCCTTTGTCCTGGTGTGATAAGACTGTTAATTAAGTGTCTAACAGAAATGTCTAGCGCTTCCGCTACGGTGACATTGCCCAAATAGAACCACATTACACAGGGAAATGAGTTCAGCTTCTGTTCTCATGTCTGGTCATACTACAAAGACAACACAAGCAAACCCTAAACTTTTGAGACCTGTCTCTCGAGCGCTTTTGTCTTTTTCTTGCATTCAGTCGGTCTTTCTGCAAAACAAGATTTTCTTTGCAGGTCACATCTACTGAGAGGCCTCAGGTTTGGAGCTCTGATAAACAAGTGGAGCGTTACATGCTCTTAAGCGCATCTGGTGAGATGATCGATCATTAGACAGAGTGTGGAGATAACTCCCTCAGCTTGACGCTGCTGGCTACCACTGATCCCATATCACCCTCGCAGGATATGGTATGAATCACAGGAAGTTGAGATCGATCTATATAGATTGTGCCGCTTGATTACAAATGAAAAAAAAAAAAAAAAATCCCATTTGGCTTAACCACTCGAATGCCTCGGAGTCTGGTTGCGTTTGTGTGAACGCGCGCGAGTGTGTCGTGTGTAAAATAATAGCTTTTTAACTTTCTCCTTTTACTGATTTCTGATATTTGCCGAGCCGCCCCTACAATCCGTCTTACCTTCATTCATTTACTCCGCTCAGACTATCCTGCTCTTAAATCTCCCTTCTTGAGGGAGTCGTCTTTTAAATCTTAATTAAAACAGACTCCAAAACCCGCCACCCTCCCATGGGCTGGCTGAAAGCAGCTTAGAACAATCAAGAGGACGGATTAGAAGTGAGAAGAAAAGAAGAGAAGAGGAGACGTAAGAGGGCAGGGAAGGGGGTGAGGGAGGGGGGGAAAAAAAACAACAACGAGAAAGGAACGGCAGAGAAAAATATTGAGAGGAGAGAGAGAGAGAGAAATGACCCCTTTCCTTCATCCCACTGATCCTCTCTCCTTCCCCCCTTCGCTTTATCTCTCCCTCTCTCTTAGGGCTCTGGAGTCTTGGCCTGACCTATTGACATTCAGCTTCTCGGCAGATTAAGCAGCGAATGGAGCCTCTGGAAAGGGTAAACACACTGGAGGAACAATGACCAACAGGCGGCAACCTTATTGGATTCTAATTAACTGCCAGGAGAGATGGCTGGGGGCATGTTAAGTGCTGTGGGACACAAGTTAGAGCCCCAGACCTAAAGTACCACACCTCACATCACCTATACTTGCCTCCTTTCTTGTAGATTGTCTTCCTTGCTATTCTTCTCTCTTTCAATCTATTTGCCCGCCGTTTCACATATGGCCCATGAGAATGGCAAACAGAGGCTTTTAAAGCACTCCTCGGAGAGCTATTTGCCATCTTTCCTGGGCCACCTCTTCCTCTCACTCTTTCTTCCCCCTCTTTTTTTTTTTTTTTTAACAAGGTGGAACGAGGCTCATCCCCCAGAGGTAGCTGTTTGAGCGATAAGGTTAAAATAGGCTGAAAAATTGGGAGAGATTATTTGATATTGAAGAGATTGAATTATCTGGAGGGAGGGAGAGGGATGAAGGAGAAGCAAAATCATTTTTCTGCATCGCCCTCGGGAGGAACACTACCGTAGGGAGTGAAGGGAGCTAAACGGGAAGGAGCCAAGATCTGAACCTCAGTGGTCACATATCTGAAAATACAAGCCGGGCCTTTTCTTCTTTTCTTCTTTTTTGTGCTCCTATACCAATTAACCGGAACGCTAATTTAAGTGTGAATCCAAGCAGGTCTCCCTATATGTGTGAACTTTCTCACTGGTGCAGTGGGTCCTCTTGTCTTTGAGTGGTCCCCTGATTAGAGCAACTCACAATGGTGCTGTGGATTCAGGGGTCCCCTGTATGGAACCACAAGCACTAATTAGACTGGTCTCATTAACGTGTTAGTGTGAGAGAGAGAGAGAGAGAGAGAGAGGACCGCGGCCATCATGCGCCATGGCTGACACAGAGGAGGTGGTGGGGGAGCAGTGGCCTGCTAGAGACAGGCCATCGTCACCTCAGCAGGCATATAAACCAATTCATTAATTGGTGTGAAAACAGCCACACATGCGCAAACACACACGCACACTCTCACACCTCAGCACGAATACACACAGTAATATTATGGGTATTCCGTGGACCCGTCGCTTGTTAACACATTACCTGGGATCAAAGAGGCAAAGGCTGCATGGAGACAGCACCAGAGGAGTCATTATTTGTCGAGGAAAATTGCAGCCCAGTGTTATGTTTGTCCTTTGGCAAACCTGGCAGAATGGAGGTCTCACAAAACGGAAGGATCTCTTCTCCCCTCGTCACCGTCATGTGAGAGTCTTTGAAATCCTCAGAGTGCTTCTTTTTTTTTTTAATCAAAGCTGGGAGGAAATGAATCAGGGCTTCAGTTGTGATCCAAGCCCGGAGGTATACAAGGGATCCACATGACCACTGCCCATTTCCACACCATTACAGCAACAGTCATGGCTGTAATAGGTTGAATTGGGCCATTGATTTCACTCATGCACCCTCTCTTTCACCCAAAAAAAAACTAGTCAGCGCCAGTCCTGAGATACACCCAGCTCTTTTTAACAAAAAAATCACATGCTCAAAGACAGCTCACACAAAACTTCAACCTAAGGCCAATAAAAGAGCGCGCACACACACACGCGCACACACACACACACACACACTCACAACCAATACAATATGTCCCAGCTTGAGTTCCTGGGGAGTTAAACAAAGGACCGAGTTTAAATTGGCTTTTAAAGAACTCCCCAGCACAATCAGGGAGTTGACTTGAGCTACTATAGTGTGTCAGAGGACTGTTTAGAAAAAGAAGGGTAGTTAGGCCGAGGTCTATAGTGCAGTGAATGGCTAATCTAAAGTGTGACGGTTCAAGAGCTTCCGTCGACCGGATTCAATAGGCCTCCAATCAGGCCTGACTGCCCCTCAATCTTTGGTCAGCTGTTTTAACTGGCTTGTGATTGAGTGGCTTCATTAAGGGCCTATTTATCTTCCCCTGTATCACGGCCCTGAAAGACCGGTGACATGCTCAACACACCCACGCACCGCCTACATGTGAACCTGAGCAGATGTGCACACTACATGAGCACACGCAGAACATTCAGCACCAGCAACATCTACTCGCTATGAACACAGTCCTTCTTTTTTCTTTTTAGAAAAGATGTAAAATCTCTCTTTTTTTTTTTTCTCGACTGCTGTTGGGTTTTAACAAACGTTCAACTCCTTTCCTCTTTTATCAGACAACCGACATCTCCTCATCGGCTTTCCAGCAGCTTCACCACTTCAGAATAAGCAGTCCTCTCCAGAAAACTGTCCCGGGCCCTGCAGGCTGTGATGCCTTTGAGGGTTTTGCCGTGCTGCACTGAAGTGTAATATCACCTGAACAAAATAGCAGGCCGGGTCAAACCATGACCTCACACAGACGGAGACCCTCCCAAACAGGCCGCAATAAACAGCTTTCCGTGGCCACTCTCTGCCTTTGATCCGAAGAAGCAGAGATGAGATCGCTCTCCTCTTTCCTCTCCTCTTTTGCCCTTTCCTCTTTTTCTTTACGACTTCTTCTTGTATCTCGCTTCCCCCCCCTCCCGCTGAGCAGGTGTATTAAATGAGGTGACTATTCCGGCAGCATTGGGCTGCACCTCAAAGTGCTGTCTGTGGAGAGGGCTTTTCTCTCCTTCCCTCTTATCTTTTATCCCTTCCATCGCTCCATCTCCTTTACGCTCCCCCCCTTTCCTTTCCCCTTTATCCCTCTCCATCCCCTTTACTTCTTTTAACATGTTCCCCCGCACTTTTAAATGTGAAACAGAGAGGGCGAGCCTCTCATTTATTTGAATCCATGTACACCTCCCTGTCCATCTCCCTCGGTGCATCTCTCGCTCAGCCTATTGTCTGTTTAGCTATACGTCTAATTATGCTGTCTCACTTATGTAATTAGCGCAAAAATAAATGGCTGCCATAGCTTTGTCTCTCCCCTTCACCCCTCCCGTTGCAGGCTCTGAGAAAACAAATTATGGAAAACAATAGGTACAAATGGCTTCTGCACCAAACCACATGATGGATGCAGCCTGGGTTCCCTGCATCTCATCCCTTCCTTTTCCCCTTCCACGCTTACTCCCTTTACTCTCCCTCCCTTCTCCATTATCTCCAGCTCTATATGTCTCTGTTTGGAAACAGGGGAGGACTTGAGCACTCTCTCGCCCAACTACCCTATCATTGTATGGCTGTATCATCTGTCTTCCCTTCTTGGCACTGACACTATATTCACACTGACATCATATTAGGCAAGGTCCCTTTTCTATCTCTTTCTTTCTTTCTTTCTCTTCCTCTCTCTGCTCTGCTCCCTCTTTCCCTTCCCCTGCTGTTGTCTCCACTGGCGCTCTCTCTCTCTCTTCTCCTTTATTTTCCCCAGAGCATTCTATACACCGCGACTGCAAAGCAAACGCCTGGGACTCTCTAAAGCAAACAGCCAGCCATCCTGTGCCGTAGCCCCATCTGTGGATAGTCTGAGCAGGGAACAATCAGTCCCTCTCCTCCTCTGCCTCGTTCTCTTTCCAGCCCCCCTGGGATCCGCACAGCACTAGGATGCCTCAGTCAGACGGGTGCAATGTGCTGGAACAATGGTTGGGCTGCTTCCTCCTGGAGGGGTGTTAGGTTCACCTCAGCCAGCTTGGGAAGCACTTAGCCATGTGTTCTTGCCCTCCTTGCTGCAGCTTCACAGGAATGTGGCAGAAACAGAAAAGCCTCCCACTATACACCTTCCTTACCACGACCTCTTGCAGCCCCCCAACCCCCCATCCGCAACTCCAGGCTCACACACACACATACGCTCACGCACAAGCACGCGCACAGCTACTTTCTGCATGTCCAAGTGTACACCTGAGATCTAATGTTTAGCCTGAGGTGTTGAAATATCAACTTTCTATTAATCCCCCTCAGACTTGCAGTCAGTTACACCTTTGTTGTTTTTTCACCTCTGCCATGCTGGAAGAAAAACAGCAGGTTTGGTTTACACCAATACAAGCGTATCCATTACCTGAAATGCTAGGCTCCTGGCAATAAATCCCTTTGACCCCTCTGCCTTCCTTTTCTTTCTTTTTCTCTCCCTCCCTCCCTTCCCCTATTCTCACGCTGAGCACACTGGCGTCTCTGCATCGGCTTTCTTCAGCCAAACAGACGGCAGGAGGGAGACACACCTTAGCCTCCTACCGGTTCAACTGCCACCCACCTCCACCGCCCACACACCGCATTGTTCCTCGCGTCTCCGCGCAGCTCAATAACATTAACATGTTTTGCCATTGAGGGAGCCGCAGTTAAAAGCCTGATCGATAGGCTTTGACTGACACCCCTCAGTTGATCGCAAATTGGCTGCCTTTTCCCTCAGACCTCCCAGGGCGAGTTTCTCAGCCCTGTCCGAAATGTGAAAAATGAAAACAGAAAGGGATCACCACATCTTCTCCAACCCCTTCACCCAGCCTCCTACAACAACACAGAGCAGCCTTTCATTGTGCAGAGGAGGAAGAGACAGAGCCACAGCCAACCCACTATTTTGGTTAATGGTTGAGTCACTAACACAATATTAGCCCTGGCGTTCCAGGCAGTTTGAACTGACAGGAAGGAGAGATGAAAAGAAGAATAAGAACAGGGGCTGGACTTTAAAGAAGGATCAGCTGAAGCGCTTAGTCCCACAAGGGTATGCACCGTTTCCATAGCTAATAAAGTGAGCAGCGGGCAGGCAATCTCCTGTTTCCTTGAATGTGTTTTTAGCCCCGGTTGGTTAAAGAGATGGCGTGTCCTGAGACTGGAGCATCATTAATTAGACAGTTGGACTTTGACTAATCGCTCCAGAAAGGGCACCCGGCCCTGAAGATGCCAAACACTCATCTCAGCTTACCATCCCCTGCCCCAGTGTGTGCCCTTGACCTCTGCGTGTATGTATGCGTGTGTTAAGGGTGCTGCTCCCGTGGGCTCCTCGTGAGTCATTTCTGGATGATGTGCATATATACCATAAGCCCTGACACACCCGGAGAAATATTTTAGATCTTGTATTTATTAAGCGCCACCGACAATCAAATTTCATAAGGCAGTAAAGAGAGAAGTTAAATAAATCAACGTCTAGCGTTAAATAAATGTTGTCTGATGGTATTCCTTACTGAACTTTTCTCTTCTTGAGCCTCTTCTCAGCTGCCAGTATCCGTCTACAAGAGAGCTATCTTTAATATAAGGTTAAGGAACACGGCTGGTGAAGATAACACAGGAACAGATATTGCTGCAACGCAGAAGATAAATTTCAATTTGCTGTTGGTTTCTGTGTCTCGGCAGGAGATATGAAATTCTTGTCTTGCCGGGCAGGAATTGATTGCAAAATAAAAATGAATGTGTGGTCTACTATGTCTCCGATTTTTCGCTTTGTATGTTGCTTTCTGGGCTCGGGGGTCTTTTGAAATGGTGATACATCTCTCTACTAGGAACTGACACTTACATTTTAGGGGGAGATGAATGCAATCCAAGTCTTGCTTAAAATAGTTGTTAATGTATAAACGTGACGGTTTCCCTTCGGGAGCCGTTTTAATGACATGCAGAAAATCGCGGCTTCTCCCTCTCTCTGTTCTTTCCATTATTGTGATTGTACACCCGAATAAACGAGTAAACAAGTTCGTGCTGTCCCCACCAGTCTGTTTGCTGATGATACAGCCTGAAGTGCTTGTAAGTGGGGAAGAGGACTCCAGGCAATGGCAGGAAGATGACACGGGGCCTCCATTGTCCTATTCCCTGTCATTTCCTCCCCGGATCCTCCGAATGCCCCCAGAGGAAGACAAGGTGAGGATGTGCAGGGACGGACACAAGGAGAAAGCGAAGACAAAAAGAGGATGGGCGGTCTGAGGTAAAAATAATACTGGAAGAGGCCAAGTGCCATCCACAGTTTGCTACCTGGCCACTTTGGCTTCCTGTGTTGAGCCGTACCAGTGTACACATCCAGTTAAGTTGCTAACAGCTGATAACAAAGCCTCAGGACACACTGCCAAGTTCTTTATCTGTGTTTACCCGCATGGCAAAGTTGATTAGAGACAGGCAACGTTATGAAGCCCCATTGTTTCCTTTCTCCCTTCCAGTTTCTCCTTCCGCGCACGTAGCGAGTGCGTGTGCGGGAAGGGGGAATGGGAGGATATCGGTTTATGAAGAAGGGCAGAAAGACAATAGCGTGCGCGCATGACACGTTTTCAGGATGAGGAAAACAGCAGGCTATAGTTTTAGATCTTATTCATTCATTACTGGCTGTCTGCGTGTGTGTGTGTGTGTGTGTGTGACCAAATAATCCGAGAAAGAATCGAGATGAGAGATTTTCCACAAGAAATACAATTCAACAACAATATTCAAACATGAACTCTTTTAGATGTTTTTAGCTTTAGTTAGTTGGTGTTGGTTTAAAATTCTTATGGGAATACATAGCTTGAATATAAAGACATAAAATATAGCTGTAGCAACAAATATGTAGACATTTGATTCGCAGGCACGAGAGAATCTAGAAAATTCACATAGTGTTCAATGTAACACCCCCGCAGCAAAACCATTACACAGAGCTCTGGAAAAAAAAACAGGAAATCAAAGTAGGCCGAAATTCATCTATATCTTTGCCATGACTATGTCTCCTAAATAATGCAAGACACTTCTGTTCAAGACTCAGCTGTGTTCGGATTCTGCTGTGTCTGCACTATTGTGCTCCTCGTATCTAACGCTGCTCATCGGCTGGCTGGGGTTCTTGATGCCAAACTTTCTCCTACTTACTTTACCCTCAATCTCTTTGCATCACAGAAGCGTACAAGGAATGAAATTGATAGAAGGAAGGAAGGAAGGAGAAATGGAAAACTAAAAGGAGAGATTCGGCAGCGCGAGTATGTTTGTGCGTGTGTGTGCGCTTGTGTGACAGAGCGAGACAAGAGTAACAAGATGGAGAAAAGGTTAACGATGCTCAGCAGTCTTCCTCAATCTTTCCCTGTTGCTTGTCAGCTTAATCATCAAGACGCCGGTGACACATCCGAGTCTCATCCCTGGAACAAGACTCCCCTCCCTCCATTCTCCAGCCCCCCCCCTCGTCTTAAACTCTGTTTCCTTCTGCCAGTCCCGACTTCCTGCACAAGAACTCAAAGAGCAGCAGAACGGCAGTTCATAAAATATGCACAGCTTTCCAAAACCAACGTCTTGGGCCACGCTGCCACTGTGTCCACAAACATATCTGCACTCCATGAGCAAAAGACAAATCTCTGGTAATGGGAAAGGCAAGGATGATGGCGCAGGGAGGAGAGGGCTTGGTCAGGGCTTATCACTTTCTCAGCGTAATATCAGTACTCTGTCTGGGTCCGTGTGTGCCTGGATGAAGTACGAGCCCGTGAACAGGCTTTCGACCTTTGGTAAAAGTCTGCCAACCGCCTCTGGCCCATTAAGCAGATACGCTCTCAGGTCCTCGTGTCCCGCACATTCTGCAACCGGGCAAAAGAGTTGTGAGAAAGAGAAGCAAGGTGGAAAATTTCCACGGCGTTACACTATAGAGAGACATGACAGGCAACGCGACTTAAGAGGAAGGGAGAGAAACTTGTAATCTCAGCTCACAGCCTTTGAACTTGGCCCCGATGAGACGCAAGCGACCCAAAGCAAAAGGTTCCAAAGAAGAGCTCACTGAAGATTAGTCAGAATACTGATGCAGTGTGGAATCCAATTCCTCTGGGAGCCCAGGGGACTTTCCGAGAAAGTGAATTATCAGTGTTGTACAAGACTACATACATACAAATGTATGCTATATGCCATGCAGACTTTTCAAAGTAAAGCCATGTGCTGTGTCCAAGTTTTTATACTGTGCCAGACTGGTAAAATAAATGAGGTCTAGGGTCTCTTAGGTTCTAATTAGGGCAGCTGTTACCATTTTCATTATTTGTGTGTGTGTGTGTGTGTGTGCATAGGAGAGAGAAGTTGTGTGTGTATGCGCGCTTGTGTGTTAGGGTTAGGGTCAGGGGGAATATGCCGCTGTCTGGCTACCGCCCCTTCTCATCCAGCTGTTGCTAGTCTGTCAGGGAGCAGAGGTCTGCCGGTGTCATATCCCTCCCCCGAGCTTTGAATAATGACAAAACCATGCGGAACCGGGCTGAAGGTAAAGATGTGCTCACAACAAATGGCTGTGAAGCTCGCTTTGCCATTTGTGATCTTGAAAGGCGGTGAAACTGCATGTGATTCAGTCTGGAACAAAGGCTGCTTCTGGCCCAGGCAGAGAAATTTGTACAAAAAAAACCCTAAAAAGGATTTTGATTTCATTATTCCGTCTTTTGTTCCTCCCGCAGAAGATCTGTGCCGTTGTGATACTGTTGTGTATTCTCTTAGATTGAAATTTAATTATTTTCTCTCGCGCTGTTAATACTATACACTAGTTTATCAACTCTGAAAAATGCTGATAAGTCAACAGTTGCTCAATGTAAATTGCTGAAAGCTTCTCTCTCTCTCCTTCTTCTTTTTTTTTGGCAGCACCATATTAATAGAATACATTTTACCAGCTGCTCGGAGAGCCTGCTCGCTCATAATGATTATATTTATACTGAAAAAACACAGACGTTCTGTTCTCTGTCTCGTTGTATGCTAATTCTATTACAGTGTCACTTTAATCATAAGAGAGACACTGTGATGCATAAAGATGGGGGGGGGGGGGGGGGGGGGTTACCTTCACAAGGCAAGCGTGCATCACTTTTTCAAAAAGCAGCTCAACTGATGATTTGCCATATGACACTTGGTAGTTTGAGCAGAAGCATGAAATGTTTTTTTTTTTTTTTTTGTGGTCATAAGGCTTCATAAACAAACTCAGTTCTGCAAACAAAAAGCAGCAGGGGGGGTGGAGGGTGGCGGTGTGGGGAGCAGACAGGTGCGTTATCTCTGCCTGTCTCCCGAAAAACAAATGCTCACCCCCCCCCCCCCTCCCTCAACTCACTCTCTCCCTATGTCTCTTTCTTAGCCACTCTCTCTACCCCCTGCTCTCTCCCTCTATAATAAACCACGCACCCCGATCTCTGTTTACGCACCGTTCACGGTCGCGCTGGAGCACGGCACAAAGAGAGACCAAAAAAAAAAACTTAAGACCAGTGGAAAATATAATTTTCAAATGATTCAGTCGAGTGTTAGTGTTTTTCTCTTGTTTGTTGGTTTAGCAGAAATCAATCTGAGGACCGATGAGTAACTTCGGGGAGAAAAACGGCGTACGGAGCCCTGCGCGGCGCTGTCTCGTTTCTCAGCGCTTCACCTGCTTAAATCTCCAAGCATTTCTTATTTTATTTTATTTTTTTTTAAAGGAGAATTTATTGCGAATGGACACACGCGCACAGATGGCAGCCTGGAGCAACAAACCCCCTTCTCGGGTGCAAAAAAAAAATCCTTTAAGTTAAACTTTCCGTCCGTGCGCCCGTTAAGCTCGTGTCCATCCACTAAAACAGAGCCCGTCTCTCTCACACACATCCGAGATCTGGACCAGAACAGGAACAATCACGGCTCCTCCGCATTACGCAGTGCCACTATTCTCCGGCACCCACCGGGTCTGCTCGCAGACAGTGAAACCTCCTGATGTAATCACTCTCTTAAAACTAATTAAACATTAAACCGGCAATTAACAGCAGTGAGTTGTAGCACTGCAGCATTATCAGCTGCCCCTCTGTTACAGTGGACTGGGCTCTGGATGGCTTGACGCAGCGCCATCCGTACGGAGCGCGGTCCATCCTCTCCCCGTCAATAAAGACCTGACGATAACAAACAAAAAGCACGTCTTACCTGTGGCCATAAGGCAAAAGATGAGGTATAACGCCGTCATTGTAGTAGCTCTGGCCGATGATTGTGTTGCGTTGGAAGGGATTCGCTCGCTCCGTCTATGCGACTGAGCTGGTTATGGTCCACCGCGGCACCGGAATATCACCGGACGAACAAGTGCACCGGGGTTCGTCTAAAATAGCATCCAGTCTTAAGAAATGACTCTGAATGGTCCGAACAGTTCGGAAACTCTCAGTTAACAAAGCATCTCCATAGTTTTTAACTTTCCCCCAATGCGTCAGTGTCTTGTCCAGTGTCCGTTCCCCGTCACGCTGGCACAGCTCTCCACCTCTCGCTGCGCTCTCTAACAGACCATCAGTGAACCGGGTCTTTCAGTCGTACGTAGGTTCGTCCACAGCCCACTTTCGGACCTGCTCGAGCATGCTGCGCTGGGAAGCGAGCTCTCCTCCTCGGCAGTGCGCAGTGATAAAAACCCCCGGTGAAGTTGCCTCTCGCCCCCTCCGCTGGAGTCTCCTCACTCTGTCCTCACTGTAACACACTCGCTGCTTCTCTCTCCCTATATCACACACACACACACACACTCTCTCTTCCACCGTCGGTCTCTTCTGTTTACTTCTCACTCCCTCTTTGCCAATAGGAAATGCGCACTGACAGTCATCTGGTGGTGGTAAGGGGGGGTACGCAAAATCTGGCAGTAGCTGAGTCGGTGCCTCACATGCTTGGAAAAGGGGGGTGGTGGGGGGTAGCGGCCCCCGCCCCCAGGGGCCCACTATTGGCTGAGCGGGGCGTCACGGGTATTTAAAACATTTATTCCAAGTTACATGGCTGCCCCAACATTTTTGGAGTAGTCCACATGGTGACATGCAGAATTCTACACATTCATACACGGTCTAGCCATTTGTAGGAGTGAACGTAAATTCTGGAAAGATTCGTTTTTGAAAGTATGGTGAATTGTGGTAACATTGCTCGATATGTAAACCTTCACTGTGTGTCTCACCTCCACTGAGAGCGTTTAATCCAAACCCACACACCTTGATTTCACATCACAGCTGCATTTATGTGATTTCATTCACCGAACCTCACACCCAGTACGCACGACTG
Source organism: Nibea albiflora (assembly GCA_014281875.1). Classification (NCBI taxonomy): domain Eukaryota; kingdom Metazoa; phylum Chordata; class Actinopteri; family Sciaenidae; genus Nibea; species Nibea albiflora. The sequence goes on from CM024804.1 coordinate 12,842,159, forward strand.
AAACTTTTCCATCGCTACAAGCAAAGCCTTTACTCTTGTCAACTGAGGGTCAATTTCTGATTGAAAGGAAACTGAACTATAGTTACAGTGTTCAATCCTTTCCCTCCATTCCCCGGCAGATTTGGAAATTAATGAATTGAGATGAATTATGCGCAAATGGTCGCATTAGGGCAGAATCTAAGCTGCAGATGTTTGGCCAAATGATGATCACTTGACTCAACACTTGTGAAAGAATCACCTAAAACTTGTTGTCTATTGTTAAGTCAGCTTTACCCAAACATCTAATGTTTAACCTTTAAACACACATCGCTATTTGTGTTGACTTACAAAGAGAATATTTAAATTAAAGTATGTTCGTAAGTTCATAAGCTTTTGTGTGTGTTTTTTTTTTTAAAATAATTATTTTTCTTTGAAGCTGACTGAAAACATACTTTTTTTTTTTCCAGGTGCAGTTTGATCTAAAATGAGCCTATTGTTCATTGTCATACAGTGGGCACTAAAATGAACAGAAGAGAACAGAATCATTATCATATTTCAACAAAAGCCTTAGCTTTTGTTGAACGAGATGAAAACAGTGCAGTCTATCACTTGCCTGTGGCTGTTCATGGGCTCGCTCTTTGATGTTGTTCATTAGTTATTCAAGGATCTATTGATTAACCAAAATAATAGGCCTTGCAGTCATCTGGTTAATCAGTCTTTCACTTGCATGTGTATTGTAGCAAGCAACGATTTAATTTAATGTCAACACACACCCCCGTTCGCACACACACGCAAAGACAGACAGACACACACACACACACACACTTGTGTGCCCTGTTAACTCAACCAGGTGGTTAGCGCTCCATAAGACTGAAAAATTCATCAAAGTGTGTCGATTTGGACACCGAGGAATTCGGCGTGTGCGGATTGCAGAAAACATCGTCCACAAAAAATAAGACTCTTTTCTTTTTTGACATTTCGCACTGCATTTAATTAAAGGCTGAACCACACAGTGATTAGGGCTTACTCCTCATGAGGGCTACCCCCAAACAGTAGTTTTCAAACCCCGGGGCTGGCCTTCCTGTTTATTGCCTCCCTGTAATGCAAACATAAGGGTCCCCTGCCAGTAAACACATGTTGATGGAAGAAACAGCTTGCACAGCTGGGAAGCCAACCCAGGTTAGTGTGAGTGAGCACATGGGTAAATGAGCGTGTCTGAATGTGTGTGCTTGCGCGCAGGAATAGATATTTGTTTGCTGTTTCTACATATGTCAGAGTGCGATTTAGGTCGTGTTTAGGGGCTTGAATGTCAGAGCAGTAAAAAGAAACCGTGCATTTTATTTTTCCGCGTTTGTTTGTCGGCCCGTCGCCTGCACGTGTGAAACCATCAGTGAGTGACTGAAGGCGGGGGCTCGGCGGAGCAGTAAAACAGCAGGGGTGCCTCCACCAGTTGTGCTGTGATAATAAAATCAACATCCATTGTGCAAAGGCTGTCACCGGGCATGATGCTGTGATTGAAATGTATGATCTCCTATGGCTCACACAGATGGACAGACAGATGATAGGAAAACCGATGATACGTACACTAGCATCGGTTTGAGCCAATAGTCTTAATTATGCTGGCCTATGTGGCATCAAATGGAGGGCACCCATACTCCCCAAGCTTTTGAGTGTGTGAATAATTTATAAATAAAAAGGGGGTTTTCAGCTATGGGTTTATTAATAATAAATATGGTTTGATATTTACTAAACTGTTCAGAGGGAGAAAGGGGTGACAGTTAAGGCGTCGTTTGCATGGTAATTGTAAGGAGGTAATAAATAAGGCATGAAGTGGAGATATATGGAAATGTGATTCACGGGGAAATGAGAATAATTTAACAAAATATTATCCCAGTCCCTATTTGACCCGGGGTCAATTAAAAAAGAGATGTCAGTCGTGGTGAACGGCATGCTGGGCTTTAAAATTATGATCGCTTGCTTTTGTCTGGCTGGAAAGGGGATCTAACGTTCAAGTGGAGGAAAATGTATTCCTACCGACAAGAACCATGTGTTTAGTTTGAATGAATATTAAACGGAATAAAATCAACCTCATTATCCTCCACGGGAAAAGGAGACATTTCTCTCTCAAAAGTAAACTCGGCAGAAAAACATGAGCTAAAAGTTGAGGAATGTATGAGTCTTTGTTTTGTCTGAAAATCTCCTACCGCTGTAGGGAAACTCCACATAGTTTTCAATGAAAATACATATTGTAGACACATGAAAAAACATTTTATACAAGCAGATGAAATGATCACGTTTTAGCGTTTAAACACACATGAATCATTTCCTCTTAATTGAATCAGCATTATAATTAATAAGCTTCGTCTTGGGATTTGAAATATCGCCCGCTAGATTGATGAATATTAACATCCTGCTCTATATACTGTCGCGCATGTCGTATGTTGCGCTGTTTGGGGTCCTCCAGGGGTCTAAGGTTTATGCTGGTATCCATATGAGAAACATTACACCGGCTTTTACTGTAATTGTGATATTGAATGTTGAGCTGATCTGTGTCAACCATAACTCTAAATGCTGCTACAAGCTCGTAACTCATAAGCACATATACCTTTGCTAGGCGCTGGTATCCATCTGCCCTGCTCGCGAGCAATTCAAAACCTGTCTCCTCTCCCCCCATTCCAATAATATGACGTCAGCCCACCGCACTGGTTTGAAATTTGCAATTAAGCATTTTCTTTATGTGTGATTGACGAGCAGGAGGAGGGCCATTAAAGCTCGACATGGACCCGGGGCTCACTGCAGTCTATAGGACTATTTCCAGCCTCATATCAAATCCATGTCCTCTGCCCTAATATCAGAATATGACTCTGGCCACCCATGGATTTTGTTTTTGTCGGTAATGAAAGTCTCTCTGGGGATCTAGTTGAGGGATTCTTTTCCTGAGGGGTCAAGGAGAGGTTGAGGCTTCTGGTTCAAGCTGCGCTTAGGAAAGGGTGTGGATTACAGGAATGTGGCTGTTGAACTCGGTTTCGACAGATATACAGAAAAGATCTGCAGTCTGACGTTACAGTAGTCATGACTTTCATCGGGACACTAAGGTATAGGTTGACACGGCGATAAAGTCATCTCAACACAAAGGAGGTGAAGCCCGCGTGCTCTGCGGCTGCATATTTATGAGGATGATCAAAGTTTAAACAGAACTGTCAGGGTTCGAGCTCTGATGAAGATAGTTTTGTCATAGTCTAATAAAAATGCACTGGCGCTTATAAAAACAACTTCCCCTCCTCGTTTTTTTACAAGCCAGCACTTCATCAACCTGGTGGTGCGTTTCCACCCGCTTCAATAAAGCGATTGCAACACCCCCCCCCCCCCCAAATTTAAAATCAGACGGACTGGGTCCTTGGTCAGCCTACCCGTGTCTTCGCTGATAAGTACAGCAGTAAGCTGTCTAAAATATTCATGCACTGATGCAGAGTTGTTGTCCCTTGATGGGCCTCACCATGTGCAACATCTGTTCCTGATGTCATGCGCGTTCCTGTGTGCCAGAAATGCCCTGATGGCGTCCGTGGCATCTCTGCTGTGCTAAGCCATGTCCAGACACACACACCGCTCCAGTCAGCCACGATAAATATCTGAGACAACGATAGTGATCCAGTCGCCTGGACGGAACTATTGAACACTTCTGCGAATCCATACACATAGATTAGCCACTGCGGTCTCACACTGAGATCAGCAATTCTGCCACTCATTGATGAATGCTTCACTTGATTGCTGCTGTTTATTTGGTGGATATTACACCAAATAAGCCCTTACACATCGCAGCACAACACAAAGACACAAATGAAACTGCCACCACGTGAATGCAGTAAGCTCCATGACAGCGCGGCGAACATAAATATTACATCACAAATTCCAATTTCATAACGCGGCGCTCATCAGAATATCAAAAATGCAAGTTAAGGTAAATAGCCACATTGTTTCAACCCGTCCACGGTTGACCTCTCATCTCTATGACATGAGAGAGCGGCAATGAGAGGGACACAAATAGAGTCAGCACTAGTCAAGGTGAATCCTGTCCTGGGTGCAGTGTCCATACCAGACCACGACTACAGTCACAGCTTCCTTCACCACTGGGCTCGCCTCGCTGTCTGCTGACAATCACATGAATAGGCCACGACTGGCTGCTTGTTTTGTGCCATGATCCCTTGCTGCTCATGCTGCTGAAAAAAATAAATAACCCAGCTCTGCACTGCTATAAATAATGGATGACTCGTCCACTGTCACTTTTCATAGCATGTCAAGGCACGGCCTGGCCATTATTAGGGTCTGTCCTCTTCCCCTTTCTGCCTCTGACTCCAGTTTTGTTATTGTTCTGGTCGACTTGCCTGCACACCTCTTCAGTGGGTCGGCTGTCAGTCTTTCCCTGGGTTAGTGCAGTTGAGGGTTACCACAGAGAAGAAAGAGATGCTTTGGGGGCCTGAAACAAGATGGGTGATACAGCAGGTCTCTGCTAGAATATCAACAGCGGGAAATCTGCCTTGACCTGGAACAGGTAGCTAAGCACTTTCAGCTAAGATGTCATCCGTCTGCTTGCGTTAGATAACCAGGGTTAAAGCGCTGCCAGGGATGTGGTTAGCGATTGCCCTCGTCATTTTGAGACAGACTTTCTGTCGCCCTTGGACCCAATGAAAAACTAACAGCATTGCTTTTAAAGTCGAAAAAACAGGTCTACACCCCGAGCGCAAAAAGAAGAGACTGCTTGCTTAGACAGACACACAATATGCCCCGATCCAGCAGGAGGAATTATGGATTATTTACATATGCAGCTGTGTCTAAGAAAAATGAATGAGGAACATCTGGCTGAAGGGAGGATATGAGAGAAATATATGACTGGCCTCTGTAACACAAACAAAAGGGTGTGTTGAGAAATCAGAGGAGGATGTTGTTTTAGGGGGGAGACACTACGAAAGTAAAAACTGTTTTCACCCCTTACCGGTTTCAGCTCTGTTCAAGATGTGCTTCGGTGCCACAAGGCCAGGCCCGAGGCAAGTGTTGTCCACCAGCAGCTCTCTGCTCCCGCAGACTGATCCAGTCTCTCCATCTGCAGAGTAATAGCATCAAATCAAGGCCTGCAGCAAACAAACCCTGACAGATACTCTCATTTGGGATTCACTTTGGGACAGCTGTGGTGCCATCCAAAAGGGGGGACGGAGAGGGGGAAGCCAGCAAGTCAGTAATGTATGCAGAGTGTCTGCACGTCCTGGATGACAGCAACACGAGCGCTTGTCACAGGAGACATCAGTTCTACTTAGTCACAGCGCTGCGGGGCAATCCATATGACTGCAGTGCTGTGCGAACTCTATTAATAGTTATCTACCTTTCAGGAGTTATTATGCTGAGTAGGGGATGACAGAGGAATATAATGGATGAAGTCCCAAATGAGGGAAGGAAACAGGGTCTGTGCAGCATCTTTTTGTGCCACTTGGCCCATTACAACTTAAGAATCCTCCTCCAATTTTCTCTCTCACCCTACTCCTGTTAGGCTGTGTGGCTGGGCAGTCCGGTGCCAGACCCGTGGTTTATGTGAGAGGCATAATAAGGATTAGTTATGGGCCAGGAAGGGGAGAGGGAGGAGAGGAAAAGATCAGCAGAGGTGGGGTGCAGAGGAGGGACTGAGAGCAAGCAGGCGGCATGGACGGCAGTCAGAGGAAACGGAGGGTGGGAAAAGAGCGGCGGACTTATTTAAAAATCAAGGTCCTGAGTTGGCCACGGTTAATTTTTCATCATACTCCTAAATTAAAAATGTGAACGGTCATCACTTATTTGTCAAATTGTCTTAGCTCAAAAGGTGGATGTCACATTGGTTTTTGCAAAAGGTCAGGGGAGCCAAGCGGAGGGGAGGAAGAGAGTGGATCAAAGACTGCTGATCCCACCAAATGCCCTGAAAAAAACTACCTTGTTTAAAGGCGCATTTACTCCAAATGGAGTTCCTGGACTGTTACGCTAAGTGGAGATGACATGATTTAAAACGTAACATCTGGAATGGCTTTGGCATACTTATTCAACATACCTTCACGGTCCTACATGAATATAGCAAATATATAAACAAAATATACCACGGCATACTTATAGCCCCTACTTAAGTCTAAAAAGCCTGTAAGTTAATACTCATATGCTCTAAATCAATACCACATTCCTTTCAGTACTAAGCATAAATATGTATCTTACTTTTCCTGTGATTATCATAACCACTTACATTTGCAGTAATCATCTCATGGTGCTTCTCCCTCTGCATGAATATTTAGACGTACCGTAATGTAAAGTGAACCCATTACTTTTCTGCAGATTATTTGACTGACTCTTACTGTCCATTATCCCTCAAATTTCTGTCTCCTTGTTATTTTGGTGCTCTTTGAAAAGGAAAATCAGGATCTCTGAAGAAGAAAAGCATGTAAATACACAGCGAGAATAATCAACCTCCCCTGGCGATGCTTAGTGTGCCTCATTTCCAAGATTTCCAAGATTAGAAAGAAGGAGAAGGGGGAAAAAATGATAGACTGGTGTTGCTGCTACTACCTCTTCAAAATTGCAAATGTGTAGATCTATGGATGAGTGCTTAGCCCACAGCTGCCAGCCAAAGGAGAGAGAGACACAAAGGTCCCTTGTGTTCAGCGCTAAAGACTGGCCAAGAAAGGGAGCTAAAGATCTACTAGTGTACCTCAGCTGTCTTGAGGGTCAATAGATCCTTTCCATTCCATTAAATGAGCCTACAGCCCCCGCTGTTCTGCCGTAGACAGGTCAGCGTTGGTAAATCAATGTTATGAAAGACAACACCATGTCAAAAAAAAATTGGATTCCAGTTTCAGTTCTTTGAAAATATCTATCCTAACTTCAACTATTCAACAACAGATAGCAGCTCATGTTTTGTTGTTTCCTTTTTGAAGAGCAAAACGCAGCACTTTTTCAGCAGCCCTCAAAAAAAATTCAAAAAGACAGGGCGAAGAGAGGACCCTGCCACTGAAAACACTGGCCTTCGTTTTGTTTTTGCACATCTGGAGAACTGGTTCCTTTTGGCCTCGTTCCCTCATCTCTTCTCGATAGGCTCAGGATAAGCATCTGTTACTCGGGACATCTTGGAAGACAGAGGTAGCCTCAAAAGATTGTGTTTGGGGATGAGGAAAGGGTTGCTTTGATTCAAAAAGGAGGTGTGATTTCCCACACAAGCTTCCTGTTAGTCTCCTAACCTCGCCTAGCGGATGTGGTAACAAATTATGACTTTCAGTGGAAGTTGTGTTGGAGGACTATAGTTAGGATTAGAAAACTGTGAAACGCCAATTTGTTTTTGCCTGCTAAAAATGGCAAATCTGATTTTTGCAACGCTGAAATCACCCAAGTGACATTTAACGTGTCTCTGATCCTTTCTGTAATGTAAAACTGAATTAGTGGCATGTGCATGTTCTACTCCTGTTACAGGATATTTAAATTTGGGGCAAGGGGGGTTTCAAAATGTAATAATCTTAGCAATATTTCATCTGCATCTGCACAACCAGCTCACGGGGACTGGCCGAGTCGTACGAATGATGAACTCATTTTCCAGCAAGACCAGATTTAAAGCAGTTAGTCTGCATATTGTTTGGGTTACACTGCTCTCTTATCGGCTCTATTATTAGCCGGCCACTCGCTCTCTGCAGTTGCCTTCCTTCCAGTATTTCCTGATTGCATTTTTCATCCGTGTCTCAACCGCGTCCCCAGTTCTTGTGTGCTGTTTACTTTCCCTGGCAGTTCCTGTAAAAGGCCACGTCCTAACCATGATTAGACCTGTTTTTAGAAAATAGGATCTAAGAGGAAGTTCATCATGTCCTTCCCCAAACCAAAGCAACGCGGCCTGAAGTCTCCGCAGAGACACGCCCCAAATAACCTCTGCGACTTAATTATATTTCACACTGGAAGTTGTGAGCCAACATGGTGACCCGGAGTCTGTCCGGAGCACAGCCGGCAACACATGGATTACATGAATTGCCGATCGGTAAGAAAATGAAAGCGGTGGGATGAATTGAGACCTTATGTAAATATTAGTGTTATTATTTCATGGCTTGGCACAGACTTTCATCCCAAGCGACTCACAAATTCTGGAGCCCATTTGCAAAGCGGAGCCTCGCGCCACAGAAAAGCAGGTAAAGTACATTGCTCAAGGGTACAGCCGTTCCACATAATACGTGTTGTATTAAAACAGGTTGAGCTCAAATTAAGTGGGCCCATGAATTGAATTGAAAAAGGGCCCCTTTTGAAAGGAAAATAGATTAGTTTCGCTGATAGATGATCACTTGAAAGCTCTGTGATGTGAATAAGTAAATTTTGACCAGTTGCAGTAAAGTTGATTTATATCAGTTAAGATGTTGTCCTAAGGGCCACTGCAGGAAGGAGGGTGGGGGGATATGCCAATTTATCCATGAATACATCAAAGCCCTCTAAAGTGTTTTATTGCTACACATGCTTTTTCATTGTTTACATTGTGTAACCTGATTTAGATCACTGAGAGGAACTCCTAAACACAGTTTTAGCCTTACATTCTTAAGACAATTTAACGTCAAGTTAGTCAAGTTGGAAGGTAAAATGTTGCGTGCCTTCGCCAGACACTTCTCCCTGTGCAAGTCTGGCGCATCACTGACCTTTTAACAAGAGTATAGTTAACAGAGATCCCTTTGGTGCTATTCATTATCGTTGTAACACCAGCTCAAGTACCTTAGTGGAAACTAGAAATTGTGGTTCCCCTCAACCAAAACCTGCTCATTATTGTCCATGTGAACAGCTTGTCTGATTCATTAAGTGTTTCCCGCACTATGTGCTCAGGAGACAGCGAAGGCAAAGAAAGAAGCAACTGTAAGAGGGGAGGCAGGATGACGGTAGGTTGCGGTCTGGTAAGAGCGTGCTCGAAGTGAAATATGATTGATTAGTGCATTCTTGGGTTGACATGCCCTCACTGCAGCTGAAATCTGTTAACTCAATGTGCACGGACTGGGCCGAATGAAGAGTAAAACCTGTTGTGACTGCCACATGGCAAATATTATGGTTGGCTGGCCAGGCCACAGCTCGAGTAGGGTAGGAGGGTATAAACAAACAGTCAACTATGGGATTTCAGGGCGGGCGTGACACCGCATGTCTATGTTTGGCAGCGTATGCATGTACGTGCGCGTGTTTGTGCTCCTATGGACGAATGCGTGAAATGATGGGCTGTATTTCCCCCTGCTTGACGTGAAACATAATACAACATGACAGAAGCTGCTTGAGTGTTTGCAAGTTGGAAAAACAAACATGGCATTGTGCAAATCAGACCGGAGACAGACACAGCTACATCCTGTGGATTAGTGTGCCGGGAGAATGTAGGATATCACAATTCAGAGTTAATGTCACCAGCTTGAGTCATCTTTGTTGGATCACGTTGACAAATAGGTTCTTTTCTACCCTCTTCATTAATCCTAGACGGGTTAATGTGGATTTAACACAAGTCTGGCAAAGGTCAGATTAAATCAATTCTTGGTAAAGCCAGAGCTCGGTCCTAGTGAGGCTGGGGAAAATACAATAAGAAGCAGCGTGATGAGCAGGGTGTGAGCCTATCTGTCAGCGGCCATTAGTGGACACATCAAAGCCTCAATGAAATCAGAGTCTTGCTGAGAGCCGTTATTATTAGGACTGTTTGAGAGTCTGCGGGGCCAGGTTCCAGATCTACCTCAATCCTACAGTGCCCTATGGGGACCGGTGCCTCTGCAGCAACATCTGCCGCTCAGTATTCATTCAACCGGGCCAAGTTCACACAGGATTCTGCCACTAATTAGCGAACAATACGGTGAGGAAGGGAGGCGTTTTGAATTCATGATGGTATCAAAGAGGTTATTTAAATCACTGCTCCACAGGTGTCTTTATCTCTATAATGAAACTGGCATTAGCACATTTCCTCCCCTCAGCAGGACATCATAATGATTTCTCGCACAAAAAGACAAGTAAAATATACCTTTCCAATAAAGGCGTTAAACTTTGTTTTTTTCTCTGGACTGAAGTGGATGATTTCAGGTGAACCACCACTACTCTCGGTCTCGAAACCCTCAGCTCGGCTGTAAGGGATTGAAATGTTAATTCATAAATAAATGCTTGCACAACTCACCACAGGGGAGTCGGGTGTCACACAGCTTCACATGCTGATTTTAGACAGTTCCTGTCCACATTATACAGCCACAGACACAGGAATTTCAGCCATACCCGGGCCAGTCTGTCTAAACATCTGTGTCTGCGGCTTTATGGGTGGCCTGTGTAGTGAGGACAATCATTGTAATTTCGACCATGGTAGGGGAAATAGTAGCACACCAGGAGTTCAGTGCGGCTGTCACAGGAGTACATGCTTGACAGGCTCGCACTTGAAAAGTCCCTGTGCTGTGAGCGACTGTCCTCTCTCTCCCGTCTACCCCTTATCTGTTCCCCTCAGCCCCAGCCACGCACACACGACACACACACGCACACACACACACACACACTACATTTCTTCAGCCATCACACAATAGTGTGCTGCAACAACTGTCTCCCTCAGCCACCTCTGTTCCCTGCCCACTCAGGGAAGATGACATGTGTTTGATGGCCAAAATCACTGCACTGTCTACCTTCTCTGTCTCCTCGCCACAGCCTGAGGGTGGTGGTGGCGGTGGTGGGGGCGAAAGTGGGGAGGGGTAAGAGGGGAGGCACGGGGGGGGGGGGACAGAGGGGTTGAGTGAGTGGCATGTTTGTACCACTCAGAGCCTTCAGAAGAGATTTAATGTAGCTGATATGTTTGTTTTGTGCGTTGCTTTGTATGTCGCTCTTAATTAGCTCCATGGACAAACAGTCAGAATGTGCCCCCTCAAAGCCACTACAGCTAATCAGGAATGCTGAGGAGCCAGAGATGAAGAGCGGAATGGCACTGACCTCAAAATGTCAGCTGGTGTTGCATTTCTTATAGTTATTCTCACTATTCTGCGCGCTGGTGTGCATGATCACGCTAAAGGCTCTTTGCATATTTGAACTCTTGCTTTTTGACTGCGCTTATTTCTTGTAGAATTAGTTGGTATTGGGAAGAAATTAAAAAGGCTAAAAAAGCCTTGTGGCTGTTGAAAGGATGGAAGCTCATTATGGGGAAACAGACTGAACCTTGGCCGCCCACGCCATTCATTTGGTGAGCCATGAGGCTCATTATCCTTTTGGAGAGTCTACAGGTCAGGGCACCACAACCTGCCCTCTGCAATTGCCACAGCAACAAGACCTGCAGAACTCAGAGGTGAAGTTAGACAGCACATTACGCTTTTTTTCCCTGCTGTTATTATATTTGCTAGTCAGCCAATGAGCCGAGAGGTGATGGGAAGGATGAAATGAGAAGAGGTGACAGCTGCCAGTCACTGTGAACTTTGATCGTGAAAATGATGATTTGGTTTCGAACATTGAGAGTGCTAATGCTGTCCGTTTACGGGGCATTTGCAAGACTAGTCCTGTTCTTCTTAGGGTTATGTCCTTGCAGGACACGGTACAATGTCCCACAGCAACATGGACGACGGTAAGACATTTAATTCAGTGCAATTTTGGCTTACATGGAGCATTGATAAATAACAGCATGTTCTACTTTTACTATGTAATCAAATTGCAATTACAGTGTGTTCACATTCCAGATGTAGACAGACAACAGACGGACAACACCGTCCCATGGGAAAAACCAAACAGTCCGACAGGCAGGGAGGCAAAACGAAACGTGCAAGACGATACGTTTCAACGGTGATGTTGTGTTATTTACAAAGAACTGAATCAACTATCCGTCCCTCCGTCCATTTTCTGTAAACGCTTATCGTCATCAGAGTCAGAGGGGGCTGGAGCCTATCCCATCTGACTTAGAACGAAAGCCGGGGAACACCCTGGACAATTCGCCACTTTATCACAGGGCACATACAATCATTCACATTTGCACCTACGGGCAATTTAGAGTCACCAATTAACCGATTAAGTGCACGTCTTTGGACTGTGGGAGGAAGCCGGAAGTACATGCAGACAACAGCTCAGAACACCCCAGCCGAGGTCCAAACCAGAAAACCTTCTTGTCGTGAGGGTGTCTATTTTATGTCTATGTCACTGATTAATGAGGATGGCAAAAAGTTAAAATACTGTAAATGCAATACCATCTGCTGTTAGCGTCCTGCTCTCATCTACTAGAATGACACTCTGTTTTCTGTCTACCGTCTGCCTGAATTCCTGTGAATGCAGCATTAGTCATAGGTGAGTGGGTAGGTCTCAACCTAACACAGGCAGACCTGAGCTGATAAAAGACCTGATTCAGGCCTTTTTTATTTGAGGGCGCACACGGAGGAGCCTGCTATCACTGTTCGTTTGGTTGACAGAAGACAATTTTTCCTTTTGATTGTACCCTGGACGCGTTATTTACTTCATATCCTCTGGAACATCGACAAAATAAAAGTCCAATCAATGTGAAAGAAAATACAAGCCGCAATAGCTCTCTGGTCCTCATATGTTAACTGATATGCCAATACAGAAACACACCACGAGAAGTGGTGGTAGAAATTCTCCCTATTTACATGATTCCTCTAGTCGGATAGCCTATGCACTATGAGTGTGAATCAAAGAGCCCAAGCAGAGTACATAAAGGACCCAGACTCCAGACTACTTCAGGGTTCTCGCCTCTGTGGAGCTCTACTTTGTGAGCATGTTTATGACTGTAATGGGTGTGAGAGGTCTGATAATGCTCCCGAGAGTCTTACCCGCACGCTGAAGAACTTAACATTATGGCCGTACGGATGATGAAAAGAAATGATGTAATGGACAGGCTGCGAGGTCTTTATAGTCTACCTGCCAGAGCACATCCTGAGTGTAGCCTCCACTCCATGTGAGCCTCACGTGCCATGTGTCACAATGAGGAAACAGCTGAGCTCGCGCGCTCCTCTCATGTCCACCGTCCTCCTCCGTAAACTGACAGCTGCCAGCTTTGCCCATTACTCATGTTCTGTCTGTCCGACAGAAACAAAGCTCTTGAACGGCGTTTTCGGTCCTCGTACTTTCACTGATATGCTAACACAGAGGATTTTATGAACACCACTACTGCTAGTACTACTAGACGGAAGTTTCTAATTTGTGGAAACAAAATTAACACCGATGCTGCATTTTATTAAGAGATTTAGGCTGCTCATTCATGATTCTCACTGCGATGCTAACGCGGTCTTTAATAAAAACAGAGAAAAACACATCTTCAGTGATGAAACATGAGAATCATAGTGTTCCGTTTCTCTGGCAACGCACCTTTTTTATATTTCACCTGTCCTTGGGTTAAACAAATCACTAGCAGAGTTCTGCCATGGGCACCAGCTGTTTTTATCTGCTTGCTGCTATTGGAAATGATGGCACTTAGACTCAAGGGCCCTTTCTTAGCCTTGATAGAGCTAGCTATCTACTTTGAGCCTCTTGGCTCTTTCTATACCCCAGCTAACAGTATGGCCACAATCTGCCCTTATCACTAACCCCAACATGGTCCCCTCTCCGAGTCTGGCTCAAGGGAAAGGGAGGGGGGGAAATTGTTCTCTGGATCATGTTTATGATTCCCGCTCTTGCTGCCCTTTCCTCCTCCCCACCCTCCCGCTGCCTGAATCCCATGGCTGACTGATAATGGAACAAAGCTGCTGTCCACTCATCTGTGTGTGTCACATGTCCTGCTTGAAGCCCCCCTCAGTTATGGTGAATCATCTGCGACAGAGTAACTGGAGCACACGGTCACTCTGCCCCCTGGCTCTGGCTTGCCAGTGCCAGTGCTGAATCCATCGCCTGCCCAGGGAGAGTAAAGTGAGGGCAGGCAAGACTCTGCGGAGATCACCCCTCCCTCTCGCCTGAAGCTCACGGAGATCAAGCCAGTATGGGTGGCCCTGTCTGAGACTGTTTGCTCTTAATTGAGTTGCTCACTCAGCCACTGGCCCTGGGGGACACCTCTGTGTCACTTCCTATGATTAACCTAAATTTCATCCATCGTCCACGACTGCTGCCAGATCTGGTGAGGCCAAGAAGTATGTGTTGAGACATCCACAATAAAAGAGCAAGGAGAGGAAAAGGGAAAGGGGTGAGCAAAAGGCCAAGGTAAGATTTGATGATGGCGGCAGAATAAATCTACCCATTAATGCGCACATCTATACATAAAACAGAAAAGTGAGGATGAAGATAATTAGGATACCTGGTAAAAGGTCCAACTTTCCTGCCTCAGCAAAAGCTGCACTGCATCGATGTCGCGCAGTCTGCATTGAGCTGGTCAAGTGGATTTAAAAATGGCCTCTTGTCATACCCAGTTCCATTAAACAACACTGGTGCCGACCAATTTGGGCTTTTTAGCTCTGGCCTTGCTCCAGGGGATAGGCTGGTAATGTATGGGGCTTTCTGTGAGTTTGTCTTAGGCTACGTTGCTCATTTCCTCAGTAAGTAGCAGGAGATCAAAGGCAGTGAATGAAGAGCCATTCTGTCCAGTTCTACACTGGGCCAATCAGACCTTTCATTTATTGGCACTCTAAGAAGCGGGATAAATCACGTCAACCAGCATCGACCAGAGCCTTAGTCATGAACAGTAGCTCACAACAACACATGGATTTGCTGCTGTCTTTGATAAATGTGAAGTTATTTAACAGCTTTGATGGGCGACCATCGGTGCATACCATTGTTTTCCCTTTTTTTGGTTTTCACAGCTTTTTTTTTTTCTCTCCTCGTGGCCGCTTTCGCTCGTTCCCTTTCGCACTTGCTTCCTTTTTCATGCCTATTTTGTTTTCCAAACACTTGTGTGCGTCGGCAGCCCCTCTCCTTGCCAAGGCACTCATGGAGAAGTGATAGGCATGGGGAGTCTGTGGGCCAGCAACCATGAAATAAATATGGATGGTCATGAGTGAGATGAGCGAGGATCATCTGTTTTGCCATCTGCTTGTGCGAGAGCGTGGATGTAATGACTGTAGTCCTGCCTGGCCCAGTGAGCCCTCCGTTGCCGGGAAGGCGCTTGACAGAAACGCGCACTTACTGGGCCAACAGACACACACATGTGAACACACACACACACACACACACCATGCATGTACATGTACACGTTCATTTATGCATGCACACACAATTGCACAAAGAAACACCACTTATACTGTACACAGTCAGTTGTTCCCCTAAAGGGTGCAGTACAAACCAGAGGCTACACACACACACAGACACAACAGCGCAGCAGTGTCTTCCCTACTAGGCTCAGGTACAAAGCCTAGGCTGTTGTGTGTGTGTGTGTGTGTGTGTACTCCACTAGCCCTGCCTATTCTGCGAGCATCTGGCCCACCGTGGCCATTAGAAATGACAGGTTGACAATTGCCAAGCAGGATTGGTGTTGGTGATTGTTCAGCTGGCAGTGTCCTACCATGTGACAGTCTGTTAGTGTCTCCGCATGAAGAACAACATGGAAGTTGTGTTCGCAGCACTCCGGGCATCGAGGGGGAATAAAAAGCTGCGCCAATCCACCAACACCAGCAACTCCCCCGCCACCCCTGCGCTCTGTCCCCCAAGCAGACAATCCTCTTTTTTCCTTGGATGGCTTCGTCACTGAGGGCTGGTAATAGTATGAGTGTATGTTTATAAAAAAAGAGGAGAAGAAGAAAAAGAAAGGGGGGGAAAAACAGACTGTTGAATTATACATATTCCTTATGGAGGGTGACACAGTAGGAGCTCTCAGAATCAATCTTGACGCTTGGATGGAATCATAGAGCGCAGAGAAAATGGCAAACATTGCTGTGGCTCAATGGCCTGATGCTCTCATAAATATGTTTTTATGGCCCTGAATGAGTTGGGGCACAGAGATGTTTGGTGCTCATAAAGGTGCGTGTGTGTGTGTGTGCGCGTGCGATTGTGTGTTAGACTGTACAGTATAATGCTTCATATTGCAGGTTATAAAACATCATAATTTAATTAGCTTATACAACATGAAAATCAACAGCGTGTCAGTCAGGGTTCTGCCGCGTTACACATCGCAAATCAAGAGCAGGACTTGATCGCCGATGCTATCTTGTTTCTCGGCCTGTCTCGCAGAGAATGCCATATACTGCACTGACCATTTGTACAACAAAGTTACAAATGCATCTGATCCAACACAACACTCTCAAATCAAATTCCGTCTCATTTACTGGATCCTCTGCGGAGAAATTGAACATTCTGCTGCCTGTGATTTTTCATCCATCCTTTGGGTTAAGCGTTGTCTTGGGAACTCGCAGAAAAGCAGGCGGCTGGGGGTGGAGTGGGGTGAGGGAAACTGTTAAGAGGCTCTTGAACTATAGTCTACTGTCAGCGGAGAGTGCTGAATGAGAAAACTGTCCAAGAGGAGAAAAGAGAAGCAGAAGAAGCAACAGATTCATGGCTAGGATGATTTGCTTTGCTTGTCTACACTCCCCCCCTCGAGCTGCCAGCCTCCACTATCAATAAAACACAAGCATAGCTCCGTGCCATGTACAAAGTCATGGGACGGGAGAGTTAAAGCTGTTTTACCACTCGTGTCGTGTAGCTTTTCTGCTCGCTGCGTTGTTTACAGTCTCTCTTTCCAAGTTCCCCGTTTCTTTCTGTCCGATTAGGAATTTCACAATGTTCTCTTTGGTACAAAAAAAAAAAAAAAAAAACTCTGTGTAGAGAGAAACAACGAAGCAGCCATCCCCATTCAGCTGTGATGTTTTTCTCCCTCATTCAGTTTGAAGCTTCACCAATTGGCACACTGCTTTTTTTTCATGTTGCCCTGGCATTTAAGCTACAGTGAAAGCGCTCTTTGAAATCTGTGGCTCAAAACACACACGCACAAAAAAAAAAAAATTATATCCGTCCCCGATGATGTGTGGCGGCCACAGGACACACCGCTATGTTCTGAACCTGTGAAATTCGGTAATTAACGTTGACCCTGTCTGCCCTACACTTTATTTATCTCCAGTTTTATTGAACCATAGGGAATCGCAAAGACTGCAGAAACTCCAGACTCTGGATGCCAGTATCGCACGAGTATGATGCAAAAGGGAGTCCCACACTTCTTCCCAGGCTGTTCTTTTATGACCTTTAGCTCTCTGATGATTCACCTGCCAATAATCAAACGTGCCTCACTTTCATGTCTCGTATGCTCCAATAAAGCTTAATAACAAGTTGTGGATTTAAATAGCACAGGCCAAGCCCTGGCACCAGCTCTATCCCTCGCTCTACATAGTGCTAGAAATAGCCAAGATCTGGCCCAAAACGTCACAGGGAAATTGGGATTAAGTTCAGCTTGATGTCGCCCGTCTCTCCGCTACCCAGATTTCCACTTGCACTTTCCCAGCAGCAGCCCTCTCACATCTTTGTGGGTCACATCACAGAATTCCTGTCATCAAGGGCGGCGGGTTTTAACGTCAGGGACTGTGATATCTCCTCCCCAAAACCCTTCCCTCTCCCTCTTCCCTTCCACCGATAACAGCTAATCCTTGCCTCACATTAAACTGTGACCAAGATCAATTAAAACCCTGCCTCATCCCGATAGCAATCTCCCTCCGCTGCAGCCGATGGCGAGAGAAGTTTGTGTGTCTGTGGCTGTGTGTGTGTGTGTGTGTACAGTATGCGAGTACACATGTGGATGTGCCTGACTCTATGCGTGTGTGCGTGCGAGCGTGTGTTAAAGCAGGGAGCTATAACAGAGAGCCATCTCCATCCTCTTCAGCGGGCTGCAGACGGTTGCCAAGCCGCAGGGGGAGCCTGCCATTGATTTTCATCGCCTCTTAACAGAGATGAAAGACAATAAAAAACAATAACAGCGATGATCACAACACTGCTGCCCATGTATGCATATAATGATTATCCATATCTTAATTAGTATTCTTTCCTTTGTTGTTAATTATTTTTATTTGGCACTGACCTCATCATTGTTATGAATTCTGTAAGGAAAATTAATAATGCTGAGTGTGTTCCGTATGCGCGCCGCGGCGCTAATACAACACCGCTGAATGTGAGCCTGCGCCCTACAGCACATTGTTCCTCCTTCTCCCAACTCTCATTTTTGGATCAGTCTAAAGGAGATCTCTCGCACAAAGAGGATTCTCCCCGCCTATCGTTTTTATTTAGAAAGTTGAGTGTAAGTGGGCAGTATTTATTTCTGCTGCGCATTGTGTGCCAGTTTCATGGTGCGGAGTTGTTTCCAAACCCATTGGCATCACAGTGAGCCTGGTTGGCAGAAATAGAAGGCTCGGTCCTGGGGTGCCAAATGTGCTTTGGCATGTAAGATGGAGGGCTGGGTTGTGGGAAGGGAGGGACGCCATGAAGGTAGAGGATAGGGAGGGGATGGTAGTGAGCACGGCAGGACAGGGCGGGAATAGAGGCGGAGTGGAGTCTCAAGTGTGCAGAGTGGCTGCCAAGCCGACTGTCATGTTAGCCACTGGGATTCGCTGCTGTGGGCCTCAGGTTGTTTTGGTGCGTACATCAAAAGGACAGGCTGCGAACATGAAAACACAACTCATTTTCTCCCCATCTATCCCATCTTTCGCCTCTCCTGCACAACTTTTTTTCTGTCTCTCTCTCTCTCTCTCTTGCTCTTAGGCTCTCTTTTCGTCTTCTTCCCGCAAGAGGCACATCCAAGGTGCTGCAGAATCTTTGAGGTCGGGAGGAAAGACAGCATGCCTGCAGGGTTGCCACGACAAAGTGCAGGAAAGACCCGGGAGAGGAGAGGAAGGGATAGAAGTGAAGAGAGGTGGCCAGCAGTCTGAAAGACACAAGCCCGACTCTTGTGTCATTAGAGATGGCAGTGGAAATGCATCCACCTTATTTTAAATGAAACAGATAAGCCAGGAAAACTAAACACAAGCTTCTTGCTGTGTTCACAAACCACAAAAAAAAAAGTGCCATCTGCTGCCATTTCCCCCCCTCTTCAATTGAACCTGTGTTTCTTCTTTTGCACTTCTGTCGGCACTGTTTCAATTACATCCTGCAGCTTATGTCTACAGTCGATCACGCCGACTCGGTGTTCACGCGTGGGGGCTGCGGGTTGACTTTGTTTGTAGGCTATACGCAGGCCTTTCTTCTTTAATTGTCTAGTCCAAAGACAATGGTGTTCTTGGCCTGCAAGCAATTTCCACCCCCTTCGCACCGCGTTGCAAGAATTACGTCGTGAATGATCCAAATTGAGAACAAAGAGAGATCCAATTTTGATTCCTCATTGTTGTTTATGTTTTCTTCCCCCCCTTTTTCCACCACATTTTTTATTTTTAGTTGGTGGGCTTTTTCTTCTCCTAGATTGGCTCTGCTTAGTTGTGACCTAGTTTATTTAAAAGGGGGAGTTTGGCCAAGCCATGGGAATCAGAGGCAGATTAACTTTCTGTTAGTTCTCCCGAGCACAGCTCCATATGTCAGAGCTGCTGCTTTAAAAAAAACAACAACAACAACAAAAAAAAACGAAGTCACTAAAACAGTAAAATGAAATGCCCACTTCTGCTGAGCAGCTGCATCCCAAAGCATGAACAAACTAAAAGGCTTTAATTGTGCTCCTCAGCTATGCCGTTGCAGTCGGCACAGTATAGCTACAGGAGCAATGGCACATTTAGAGTTAAGAGTTTAGCATATACTTTTAATTACTGACTGCGCCACGACACTGGATGATGTGTTCCTTTCAGTCAGTGTTGTGCTTTTGTAGACGCCCAAAGTAACCACGTTTGCAGCCTGCCACTCACTTATTGACACCGAGCGACAAATGCGGCGAAGGGGGAAGAAGATTCAAGCTGGAAGTGGCTTTCGCTAGATAACAAAATAGCAATAGCATCGCTACAAACGAGAAAATTAGTTAGCCTTTCTTCAACCTGCAGCATGTGTCTCCCCTATCAGCTGACGCCACCGGCACTGGAAATGTGTGCTGGGAAAACACAAAGCATCACCTTGTGCGGGTCAATCACAATTCTTTCGGTCTCCACACATCCCCGTAGCCCTGATGGTGTACTGTAATTGCATTTCTGAGGAGGCGCACACCACATCTTGTTGGTACCTCAACAGCCGCACAAACATCACTCAGCCTTAAGAGTTTTGTGTTTACTGCTTGGTTTAGAAGTGAGCGGCCAGCAGATGGAAACAGAAAGGGGGTCGTACTGCTTTATTAAAATTGTATTTCCGTCTGGAGGTCTTTCGCAAGTCAACAGTAGTCTCCAGCTTCGAAATCGCGGCAACTGCGCGACTATCAAACACAAGCCGTGACCGGCGGCGACATGCAGTCGATTCAGTTTTGCAGCTCATCGTTGTTTTTGACCGATGGCCTAAAAAAATATTAGGGCCATCTTGAGTCATCTGTCAAACGCCCTATATCTTGATTGTTTATCTCTCCTTGTGTTTTTTTTTTTGCCCGACTTAGTGTAAACACATCCATGTCATCCACAGCCTTGTTTGTAATTAAGCATATTCAGGGGGTGAGAGATAACCTCGGCGAATCTCAAAGCATTTACGGCGTTATCCAACTGAAGTCGGCTTACAAAAGGAATCAGGGATAAGGAGGAAATGACAAGAGGATAAAGGGATAGGAGATAGTGGAGCACTGTGGAAGGGTGCATTGCTTCTTGTCTTACTTTACTGCAGTCAGTGGGCGAGGGCGAGTTATGGCAATGAGCTTCGAAATGTCTTGTAGCCTAGATGTCCGTTTTTTTTTTCAATCCCTGACTGCCGTGTGGTTTTCTGTATGTCAGTAAAAGTTGCTGCCTGTTACTTGTATCACATGTTTACCCCATCACCCGGTAACATTGATGTACGTACAAAGAAACGGACAGATCCAAACCACTTGAGGAGGTGTGACAAGTACTGCTGGAGCACTGAACTTTATACTTTTACCCTGGTATAATCTGGTATCAAATAAATATGTCACTTTTACAGTAGGAGCAGAGGCGGGATGGTGAAAACCATTCCACTAGACGTCCAAGGGAATACATAAATGAACCCTATGTGTCAACGGTAGCATGACAACAACATCCAAATGAGTCTCCTGATTATGCAAAAGTGCGCGCATTTGCATGGTGGCACAGGATGTATAAGTGGTCACATCATGTGTGTAAGACACTCGAGATGGACAAAATGTTCCCAAACCAAATGAACCGAGTGGAACATTTTGAGCAAAAATGCTACGAGCGTAATTTAGAGCTGAGCGACTCAATGACAGCAGAAACAAATGGCGCACTCGCAGTCAGAACACACAGACGCGCGCGAGCACTAATCAAGACCAGTGAGTCCTGCAGGCAGATCGCTCATCTATGTTTTCTGCCTTTCATTACCTGCCCTGCTTCATGCAGAGGGCAGTTGGATAGAGCTGCCTGCTGCCACTGCAGCGGCATCTCTGCAGGGCCCCCCTCATGGTGGTCCCTCCCCTCCCCACCGCTGAAAAACTACCCATGGCTACTTTTAAACTTGTATCGGATGATTAGACTTGGGTTGCATCCCAGAACACCGCTCAGCCCCAGCAGGGATTCAGCAGGGAGCATCGCAGCCAATGCATAATTTCTCAAGATGGGGGGACTCACACTGAGCCAGTGAGTCCCAATCCTGCGACGGCAGACATGTGAAAAGCTTATTGAAGAACTAAATAAGACAGTATTGAGTAGATGAGGGAAAAAAACAAGACTGGACCTCTTGGCACAGTCAGATAGAGTGGCCAGTTTAGTTAATGCTCATTACTGGATAAAGAGAAGCTGGATTTTCCTTTCTCACCTTTCCACCCCGTTTCACCTGCTTTCTACATCCTACCATCTCCTCCTTCAGCTCGCTCAGTCTCCATAAAAACATGCTCAAGAATACAGTCTACTTCTCAAACTTATCCGCATCTTAATTAAAGGTTTTATGGTCTCCCTAAGTTTCATTTTGTACTCCTCTTCGGTTATCTTATCTAAATGCTATAATGGAAGGCAATTTTCTAAATCTGAAGAGGAAAACTGCATTTTTGGAACAACAACAGCAACGGCATAATGTTATGAAGATATTTGCGTGCCTCTCTATCTGCCAAATGAGGAGATTTCAGTCTCTTTCATCCAGTCCTAATCAACACCGAACATGTGGGAAACTAATGGTGTTTTTCTGTTAGCAAAACTGCGCCCGCTTCACCTCTGAGTGGGACAGTATTCCGGATTGAACAGATTATAGACTGTTCTGTACATAACAACGGGTCAAACGTACAAAATGTGCATCTTTTATTTTTAATGGCTTATGAATATTTAACTGCTGGGGTCACTCTGCAAAAAAAAAAATCCCACAGTGGAAATCAATAAATTGTTTTTTTTAAAAATGGAAACCTGGGCAAAGCATTTAGTCTCACCGAAAATGTTATGAATTACCCTGAGCTTAATCTCTTGAGCACTCGAGGGAGGAAAAAGCTGCAATTCCCGACAGCACTGAGTGTGCGTGAGAGAGAGTTTTCATGCATGTGTGCATGGCTGCATATGCGCATTCTTGATTTTTTTTTTCTGTTGGGAGTCCTTTCTTGTGTCATTTGCACTGTTGACTTTACTTCTTGGGTGTTTGCGTGTACAGTGCGCAACTTGATTCCAGTGGGATTTATGTGTACAGTATGTGTTTCTGCTACTATAAAGGCATCTTTCATTCTGCCATGCTCATAAATTTAATTTCTAAGTCAAGAAACATGAAACAGGAATTAAAAAACAGACGTTCACTGCGGCTGGATACGCGCCAGCATACTTTCAGCCAATTTTTTTCCCCTCCTCAGCTTTTTTCTTTATCCAACAGTAAAACGTTTTAACTGGGGGTGATTGTGCAGACCTATCTGCCAAGGGTTTAAGGGAGAGCAATGGCGTTACCATGGTGCTTGCACCCCTCTCGGTGTTGTAAACAGGAGCCAGTGATTCCCCATTGGGATGATTTTGCATGCAGGTTGGAGAGAGAAAGCTGCTGGCCCCCCGAATGCATTCCATCACCATCACCCTAAGGGTCCACTGCTGGAGCCTTATTTCAACACATAGAGGAAAGCAGGGACAGAGAGGTTTGGGGGCTTTGAAAAGGATGGAGGTATTAGAAAGGGAGAAAGAAGGTTTTCAGGAGAATGTGCTCAGGAAGGAATGTATCAAAGAGATACAGAAGAGGCATATGCAGAGAATGGTGAGGAAGGGAAATTTAGACCTGGGTGTATGGAAACAGTCAGAATTTTAAAAAAGGTAGTATGGGATTAAATTCTTTGAAGGTTTAGCTGTCTAAATTTACATACCAGCTAAATGTTACCCAGCACGATTGCTCAACTGTAGCCTTGGGGGGGAGGAAACTCTTTTGCATGAGACTTCAAAAATCAGTCCAAGACTACACTATAAGCAGCACAATCTAACGGCAATGGTTTCTCCAGGAAAATGTTATCTGAACCGTCCTTGGCGGTCTTAGCGAGGCCCCATACAGAGCCCCGGGTTAGTGATAGGGGCCACACTGATGAGCAGTCCCGATGCGGTGTCAGTCTGGAGCAAGCTGGTATTGCTTAGAAGCTGGTGTCTTATCTCAGGCTTGATTTTTTTTTTTATTTACTTTTTCGAGTCCAATCCTTTTATCTGTGATCTAACCTGCAATGACGAGATAAAGCTGTGCTGACTTTTCCATAAATGCACTTATCAGAGCTGTACGAGCTCTCCAATGCCAATGAGATGGGCAGGATGATCACTTAGCATTCAGCGTGCATGCCTTCACCTGCGCTGCCCACAGACACACAAACAGGCGCGCACGCATACACCTACGGTGCGCGCACAAGGCACAGAGGCTCACACACAAAAACACACTTTTCCACTTGTGTTGCTGTGTCTACAGGCTATTCACGGTAATAGCTTGGGCTTTCAGCCCTAAGTGTGTGTGTGTATGTGTGTGTGTTTTTTTTTTTTTCCGTTCCAATCATACAATAGTGCCTGCTGAGCTGGCAAGTAAGAATATCAAACAGCAAATGAAATTCCTGAGAGCCGTCTGCACCAACACCAACTTGTAACATGAATTTTTCATCATTTGGTGTGGTAATATTACCTCATTAGAGTACTCAGGCAGCCATTCAATAAGCGTGGTCATTCTCCCTGCCAAGACAGGATCAGTGGTCGTATCAAAACAGCTCAATTCATTCACCCCCACCCCCCCCACACACATTTGCAGTATCTTGCTGTACATGCAGTGACACATAATGAGGGGCCACGTGTGACGCCGGAGGTGGACATAGAGGAGTCATAGGTGTACAGTCTTATGTCCCATGCACAATGAAATACATCAAATTAAAGCATGATGCCCACACAAACATGCTCCATCATTCTCTCTCCCTCGCAGTCTTTTTCACCTGTTTCTATCTCCTAGTCTGTCTCTTTCACTCATCTTTATACTCCTACTGGGATCAAAAGGTATAAGACACGGAGCGGGGTGGTGGTGGTGGTGGGTGAAGGGTGTGTATGTGCGCGTGTGTCGGGCTGACTGAGAATTAACTTGCACAATTGTGATTTCTGCACAAATATTCCGAGCAGGTCTTAGAAAGTCTAAGTCACTCAGATCTGGCGCATTCATTACCTCGCCGGCTTTCCAGCCTTCTGCTCACCTGCAGCCGACAGCTGCTAGCTCTTTTGGTGGGTTGGGCCCCGGGTCTCCTGGTGGAGTCGGGAGAAAACACCATTTTCACCTGGCTGCTATTTATCTGTGGGATGAAAACATCACAGCATCTAGCAGGAGCTCAACACACGTGGTAAGGAAGGGCTAGCTGCTTACTTATTTATTAATTTCTCCGTCTAGGAAAATATTTACATGCCTTCGCGGCTGTGTTTGCTGCAGGTGTTGATGTTTATGTGTCTCCGGTTGTTTTTCAGTGTGTGCTTCCTGACTATTTTCACGGCAGGCGGTCATCAAATGAATGGAAGTTATTATGGGATAACAGCAGTAAGGACACAGGCTTCAAGAATAATGCATGATAAAAGAAAAAAAGCAAATAGTACCTTAAAACTTAGCTTAATTTACCGATTGAAAACACCTTCGAGAATGAACGAGTGTGTGAGGGAGGAGAAACGGCTGTTTGACAGTAAGACTCAGTGGGGAATTATGGAGAAGCTGCATCTTTTTTTAGTGTTAAGCTGAACGGGAGAGGATTTGGTGGCATGTTGGGGAAAAAAACTTCCCCTAATGGACAGTGGGTGACGCAGACTGGGGATTAAGTGGATTGTAGATACTTTTGTGTGTGTCTGGACACATCTTGTATATCCACAAGTGAATATGTTCTTTCTGAGACAGTCGGGTTGTTTTCTTACTTTCAGTTCCAGAAAATTAGGGGTGTATGTCTGAATTCCTATGTCATGGTACATGTATTTGGTATTAGCTACAATGAATTCCATGGAAAAAATCAATGTTCTTGTGTAAAGCCGCGCCCACTCGCGGGAGCAGTCAAGCATCAATTTTGAAGCGACTGAAACGTGCCGGACGACTTCGGAAAATTGGGGTGACCTCGGTGTGTCATCGAGCCGCCCTTTAGGACCACCCACAAAATCCTGGACTGAAAACTGGTGAACCTCTGAAACTCCACATCTCAGTAACATATCATTCAAAGTCTTTTCACGTGTTTTCAGCAACTATTTTCCAACATATTTAATGTGTTTCGAAAGACATCGCAGAATTGCCTTTACACGGACACCCCCAGATGGTACAGAGATAGTTCTTACTGTATATATATATATATATATATATATATATATATATATATATATACACACACACAATATGGAAAATTAATATAATCTGATATATCATCATATTGCCTTACTGTATCGCCCATCTGTATGAGTTGAATTTTTTTTTTCCAGGGCAAACAAGTAGGGATTTGGCAAAGAAGTCCAGAACAATCTGTTCCGATATAACTATATATACGTTTCAACAGGTCTTAATCCACATTACACGGATTTAACATGAGATACACTGGGATTTAAGAAGATCAGCGTCTGCTCAGAGACAGAGGAAGAAGAAAAAAAAAATCTCGCTTTTTGTCATCCCTATATCAAGTGTGTGTTTGTGTGTGTTTCTCCTAATCTTTTTTTGCATGTTCATGTCAAATATATTGCGGTAAGTGGTAAGTCCCACATCTTTCTGCTCCCATAAGCCCCAAAGCCTTTATCGCTGTTGTTGTCATGTATGCTTAGTGCGGTGATGCTTCTTGCCCAACCCCACCCCCCACCCCTGCCCACATTATGTTTGCTGCTGTAATCATCTTATTTGCAGGTTATGGTCCCATAAAAACTGCCTCTGATGATCTCAGTCACAAGAATTCATCGTGATGAGGCATGACATTCATGATGGAATCAGGAATCGCTCCTTGACTAACCAGTCTGTGGCAGAGCTCCACCGACTGCCTCTGTGTCTGGTGGGTGCATTTGTGCCGTCTCTGACTTCCCCCGACCTTCATCGTGCCTAGCCCTACAGCGCGCCGCACAGCTTCTATTTGCCTCACGCCAAGAACCAAATCTGGCACAAGGCCGCTTAACAACAAGAGGCTTCGGCTCTGTATAGCTTTACGTTGAGCAACACAATTAGGCTAAAAATTGAGAACGCCTTCTCCTTTTTATATCCACCAAATCCTCAATTACAATGGTTGTACAGCTTTCTGAAAAGACTTTTTCTTTTTCCCCTTGCAGCAACCTTCAGAGAGTTCCATTTTGCAAAGATTTCATATTTTCTGAGTCTGAAATAAAATCAGAGAACGGAGGGAAGAAAAATTACTGGTTGTATAATGAAGTCTTCCCGCAAATCCAGTGGTGATTAATATCTGACAGAGAATAACATTTGATACAGCGGCACATGCTTCAGTTCACGCCTGTGAGGAGTGATCATTTTTGCTGCCGCAACATATGAAACATCACTGTCTCCCAAAGCCAGAAAACAAAATCTACAGTAAGTCACAAAAGGAAAAAGGGAAGATTTGTTTGGGAAAGGAATTGTGTTCAGCAACCATGGCTGCCCGCATCTTGGCCTCTATCAACCTTATTGCTTTGGTCCTGTTTCCCAGCCCGTCTTCCTGCTCCAATATGATAAGATTTACTGGCATGTCCAAATGGGTAATCTTGTTTATTCACTGTAGCTGTTTGGATCCCGACATCACCAGGAGAATTAAAGCCTCTGAATCTCAGCAGGAGGTCAAGCGAGGAAAAAAAAAGGAAATGTAGTTTTCTGTCTATATTCTGCCTCCGTGTTGGTGTTCATTAGTGCTGTAACAGCTGATATTATTTTCGCTGCAGCTTATTCTTATATTCCCTCCTCTGTTGTTGATCTCACTCTATATATCTTTCTCTTGCTTTAGCTCTGCCACCCCCCGCGTCCTTGGATGTGTACATCTAAGTGCGCGCGTGTGTTCGAGCAAAATAGAGACAGAGTACTGATAAGTAGCGTGTGCTGGATGTGGCTGCCGTTTCTAAACAATGCTGGTTCGACAGGCACGGCACAGATGCAACTCCGACTTCGGGAATCTGATCGCACATCTAACTAGAACATTTTGAAATTATTTCATTAATCAGTTGGAATAGCCCAGCAGTATTTGGGCCAGAGAGAGGGCAACAGAGCTGACATCGGTTAGGTTAAACAGGGAGGGGTGTGGTCATGTCAGACTGAAGAGCATGCTCACTCTCTCTCTCTGCAAGAGATCTTCAATTATAAGAGGCTTGTGCTGCTTTTGCCCCTCATCAATCCCTCACCTCGATTTAGATAAGCCCAGGCCTTTACCACTTGGTCTTATGAGTGAAATCTGCAGACACTGAGAGCTGATCTCGTGCTTTTTTTTTTTTTTTTACCACAAATCCTCTTTGCAGATCTTTCTTTTAGAGACGTACTGTATTACAAGCTGTGTTACTCCACGTCCCGCCCTCACCCCGAGACCTTTGAATGTAAAGATCGACCCACATCCTAGCTCGATCGCTGACCAGTATGTTGTGAAATAGGTTGAGTTTAATCTCTAATACAATTTCACCATCCTTCCATGACAGCAGCATGAAAACAATCCCAGCTGAGCAGATGTAATCTTGGGATTCAGAACGGCAGCAATATGTAGCGACCTCAGCGCTGGCACAACACGGCGCCTGACATGGCAATGCGCACGTCACACAGCAAACAGAGTGTGCTTCTGTCCTCTTGGGGCCGACAATCTCTCCATCAGTGAAGCGGTTGACTCACCAAATCAATTCAGCAGCAAGGAAGAAACAAACCGCACGGACAAGACATCTTAGGTGACAGAGAGCCTTTATTTGGTCTCTTTCTCACTTTCACTTCCTAATAGATAAGACATCAAGATACCCGCAGGGAATTGTTTGTAGTGTGTGTGTGTGTGTGTGTGTGAGCGCGCGTGAATGGGAGATAGATAGAGGGGTGGGAGGGGGGGGTGCAGGTTGTACGCGATTGCATCAGCCATAGTGCTGAATGTGGATTCCTGGATTTCACTCACGTATAGCGGGGCCATTGAAAGGAAACAGGTGGCAGAGTACGGTGGGGGTGAGGGAGGGGGGGGGCTATTGTAATTAATGCTGCAGATGCTGCTTTCTGCAGCGCATCTGGGCAGTGCTCTCATTTCCAGAAATCTCCTCCAAATTCTCTGCAAATCCCCGCAGGCCTTTAGAATCCTTTTAAATCTCCCTGCAACTTCTTCTGTTTCCTCATTTCTTGACCATCACCTCCTCCTCACTCCCGAAACAGCTTTTTTCCACTGCATCTGATACTGGATTTTTTTTTTTTTGCTCCTCTCACCTCTCATTTGCTGTCTTCATTTTTTATTGCTTCCGCCCCCAAAAAGTCATTCAATTCTTCAGACTCCTGTAAACTCCATTCCATCCTCCTGACTCCTCACTAGGCTTGCAAAAATCTGTGAATTTTCATATTGGAAACTCTCCATTATGGGAATTATGGGAATTTTAACTGGGAGTTTACAAAATTGAAGGTTGGCCCTTAAGAGGGAACTTAAATATAGTCTGCAAAAATATAATTTAGCATAATCTTGACTAAAACAGCCAAATTTCGTGCAAGCACACTTCAACACAAGGCTATTGAAGCCATTTGAGCCTGTGGACTACGTAAAGTGAAGTAAGTTTTGATGATATTATGGGGAAATTATATTTGATGTATGGTATTAATGTTTAACTTGTGAATAGCACATGAAAATGTATTAATACAGTAGATAGCTGGTAAGTTAGATGTTAAATAAGCTATAGCTAGCATGGTTTCATGGACCATTTATCTTATCATGATGCTAGCTTACCCTCAATTATTAAATGACCCCCAATTTCCAGTCAATTCCCATAAAATCCCATCAATTCCCATAAATGTCCACGTTTCCCATGGAAAGTTTCTGGAAATTTACTTGAAATGCCATCATGACCTTACTCCTCACCGCCTCATGAACCCACATACCTTTGCATAGTTCAGCAGACCAATGGCATGAGGTTGTGCGGTCACAGTGGTAGGAAGCTCAATCTCCTCTGATTACAGTGTGCTCAGGATTAGAGGGAATATGCTCTAACATATTCACTCTGGTATTATGCTGATATCCACTGACGCTGCTTCCAAAGAACACCACAGCCAGGCCGGGACACTACCTCTCCGCAAACAACGCGCGGCACACCAGGAGGAATCAAAACTGGTCAAATGGGACAACAGGGGGTTCAGTTCTGACGCAGGGGAAGGAAGGAAATACACATCCACAAGTTTGAGGATTAGAGAAAAAGTGTTGGAACCTTTTAAATAAAACATAGGGCAATTTAGAGGGCCAGAGAAATAATGGAAATGATATACTGTATGCAATATCATCTACTCTATTCCACTCCACTGTCATTTTGTAAAATTGCAACATGCGATACTTTCAGGGGGGGGAAAAAAGTAGACATATTTTGATTTGCAACCGTTCACACATCAAGGGTGCATTAAAATAAGGGCAAAGAATTCAACAATCTTCTGAATTTTCTCCCCTCTTATCTCCCTCAGCTCGGCAAGCGCTGTGCCAACGGAGCGCTGGGTAAAAAAAAAAAATAAAAAAAAGCATCTTTGCATAAAATAGCAAGCGAGCAAAATCTAAAACAGTTGGTGAGGAACTCTAAATAATCACGGTGCTTTTGGAGATGAATGCATTAGCATAACTTAGTCCCAGCGAAGTAATCACTCGTCTCAGGGTGAGAAGATCCCCTCCAGGCTCATCTCACTCCTGCTGCTTCTATCCCCCTGAGTTCAGCCTCGGCAGAATGACTGACCCCCTGAGACTGAGGGGTAGATAGGACACGTGGCAGAGAGGAACAAGTTCGAGACCCCCATTGGTTTGTAGCAAAGTGCCTCCGGCGAGCGATAAGATCATACACGGAGAAGGATGAATCCGCTGCAAAGCATCGTTTGGTCTGTCTTTGTCCCCACATCACCGTGGGAGTGACCACATGTAGCCTACTGAAGATACAGAGTGTACAAATGAAGCTACCGTGTCAGCATGTGTTCATCATAGGGAGTCTACAAGTGAAGAGAACAGCATCGAGATAAAAGATCTTGAAGTTCTTTATATCGAAATTAAAAGGCATAGTTCTGTTTATGTCTTCTGCTTTTGTGGAATAAGTGACCCTTTTCAACAGGAAGGGGGGATGTGAATGGTTTTCATGTTTCTCTTCTATTTTAACATGTCAGGAAATTTCAAAATTTGTAAAAAATAAGTTTGGTTTTGCTCACACTTAATGTAATAAAAGGTTGAGGCAAAATGAAAAATGACGCCTTCGGGGACAAATGTAATATTTCGGTGGTAATACAAAATTGTGTCTAATCGTGATTGATGATAATGACATTGCCGGATTATAAATATAGCACGCAAGAATACTGTCTTATATTGAAAATTGAAAAGCAGGTATGTAACAGCCAATAATGTACTAAAATCAAGTAAGGTAATACCAGCCAATAACGTAATAATTTCATTTGTCAAGGGTAGCCTACGTACTATGCAGCACTCTCTCTCCCTCTTAATTATGATTGTAAGAGCCAATCTGAGAATTATTTGTTGTACAAAATCTTTATTTAGAATATTGTTAATGTGCTTAGATATGTAAATTCATAATTTCATGTATGTAGGAGTATTATTTAATTCATTCCTGTGAAGTGTATATGGTAGTTAGATAACTTAGTGAAATGTGCGAAAATTCAGGAAGAGAACGGTGGTCATGTGACCTACATGTGTTTGATCAGTGTTAGATGAAAAAAAAAAAGCTAATCAGTCTAGTTATTACTAATGTATCACATTATTATTGGAATGTTAATACATTATCGGTTGCTACTAGGTGTGATTAGACAGTAGAGACATGACAAACATGCTATTATCAAAGCTGATACTGGATGTATTTTTAAAATCTTTAGGAAGAAGGTCTTCAAGACTGCTTGCGTGCTAGCAGGCATTATACAAATAGAAGTGAGAATGTGATTTTGTGACTTTTTTTTCCCCTTAGGTGGAGTATCATTCATTATCACATTTACACATACGGCAAAGCAAGAATATGCACATTGTTTAACTTACCTTCAAAACAGAGAAATACATTAAATAATTGGTACGTAGTAGACAGTTTTCAGTGGTAGCTCTGTCCCAATTAAAACACTCAGGCGGTCTGTGGGCATGACTGTATATGCTATTTAAAGTAGCTGTGAACTAAGTAATCATTTTTATGGTTCAGAGGAAAAGTCATCTGTGAAACAATAAGTTGGAAAGTAGGGTGTATCTTTTTTTTTTACCAACAATGTATGAATGATTCATGTTCACAGCCAAAAAGAAACGATGCGCACGCAGCAAAGACATGACGTACACACCCTTTCACATGCTCAAAAGCCTACAGGGCCCAATGTTAAAGAAGACTCGCCGCACAGTTTACAAACAAAAAAGGATGAATTCTCACCAGCAGCTAACAGGCCTTGTGCACAGGCTCATCCACAAATCACACGCAGTCAGCCGGTCACTGAACGACCAATAAATGCAAAATTGGGGAAGTCAAATTATTCAAATCGCAGCAGGTTGCGTCCCTACTGACCTCCTGTGTGAAGAGAGCAGCTATTTAGCTTCAGAGCTCAGGCAAACAAGCTACAGTATGTTATAACATTGAACCTCAAAACAAAAGGCAAGGAGTTAAATACACACATTTAAACATAACTGGAAAAAGAGCTAGTGAAGACTTAAACAGGCATAGAAAGGTGAAGTAGACAGAGGGGGTGTCTGACTCACGTCAACTGCGCCTGATGTTTTCTCACCTGTCCGCCATTGCTAGCTAACCACAAAAACACATTAGCTGACACTATTAGCAGCACTGGAAAACTAGCCGGGCTAACAAGCTCATTCTCCTGTTTAATCCTTTTTAAATGATGTTTGCCGTGAGGCTAGAGTACGTCTGGCTTCACAGTGACTTTCAGAGGTGTGTGGATATTTAACAAACTGTCAGCTTCACGTATCTCTTCCTACAGTAAACTACGGAGAGGATGCAATACCGACCTTGACCACTACTACCCACATGCGTTAAGGGAGGGGGGCGCTGTTTTACTCAGTTGAAGAAACTCAGCGTGAGTGGGGAAGACGCCACACAAATACAATTACGTGATGTGATAAAATAATTATTATATTATGGGAAGTGAGAAGTCCTGGCTTGCTGTTTTTCAGGAGAGAGAAAGTTACTGTATTCTGTCCTCTGAAGCTCATAATGGAAGCAGGAAATCAGGAGATCAAGGATGGTGCAGCTAATTTTGGAAAGGTAATCTAATAATACGATTCATAATAATAACCACCTGATAGTATGAAAAGCTTAGCTGTTCAGATAAATGACCTGCTACATGTATAGTATGTTTGGATAGTAATGTTATTGTTTATTGAACCATCATCTGTCAATAAGTAACTTAATTGAAGATCACTGAAGCGAAGTTACTGTCCTGTAATGAACTTATAGTCTGCACTGCAGTGTGTTTTATTATGTGTGAAAGGATAAAGTCAGTTGCAGCAGTGACATGACTACCTTGCTCAAGTTTGTTAAATTGCAGTGAACAAAACAACAAACATTTGATGCTTTTCCATTTGTACTGTAGTTGGAGCATAATTTTTCATCATGCCTCTATTGAGGGTGAAAACTTTCAGAAGATTTCAGCTACATGAATGTATGTTTTTGATATAGGTTTTAATTTAAAGTGCACCTTGTTGCCAGTACTACCAAACCCACAGCTCAGCAGCTCTTAACAGCTTTCAGTGACTTTTCAGATCGCTGTTTTGGTTTTCTGGTCTGTGACTGCCAAATCCACGCAATTCAGGCAGAGGGAAGGCTAACTGCCAACATATCTTTCTCATGAGCTGCTAGGCCAAACCAGAGTAAAATGCGAGACAAATATTCATTCATGAACTGCATTTAACGGTTAGAGAAGGTTACGATGTAGAATATCAAGGATCAGGGCTGTGTGCTTTTTGCAGTTATTTAATTTTTCTGGAGGTCAAAATCACTAAAAGCTGTTTTGAATGCCAAAGGTAGATTAAGGCGACTTCAGTTAAAATGTTTTTGTGTATTAGGTCTATGTTTTTGAACTGTTGCTCTGCAACGAGCCAGTGAGTCTTTTTAAATACAGTGACACAGTTGCGTATGATGACCCACAGACCTTATTATTCACTATTGTGTCCTTCTGCATGGAGATGAACAGTTGGGAGAAAGTAGTGCTCAAATTGCTCACAATGAGGTCTCTGCATTATCATAGCCATGGCATTTTTATTTTTGTGAAACGTTGCTGTTGTGCTTTTCAAATTTTCTTCATGCTTTGAGTGCCGCAGACCAAATGTCATTGTGTGCACTGTACTGTTGTGATCTACGGGAAATAGGAGGGGATAGTGCCCTGAGAAGAGGACATGTTTTGTTCTCATGTTGCTAGAAATGTGTCTCTGTGTTCATGTGGGTAATGGTAACAAAGACTATCCCCATTGATGTTGCCTTTATTTAGATTCTGAAGAATCAGAAGGATGCTAAAAGTGAACATTTCCACTGGAGCTCCAGTCTTAGGGAATACAAAGCTCATTCACCACTGACAGAGGGGCCTTGTGTATTTCGGTGTCAGAGAGAAAAGTGCGCATTAGCATATTCTTGCTGAAGTTCCCTAAAGTGGCATATATGGATGTAAAACTGCTGCCACTTCCTTCAGCATTGTGGTGAATGGTGCACGACATGCATTGTGTGCATTTCCTCTTCTTTCTCTGCCTCTTATGGGATGTATGCTAACTTATCCAGTAGGGAAACGCTACATGTTTACTATAAATGTGGCAGTATGTTGTATTCAGGCTTATCTTCTATACCCACATCACATCAGTCGTTTCCTTCTTACCTCAATTTCCTTGCTTGTATTTGTTGATATGGCTGCCTGTTGTCTCCTCACATCAGAAACAGACTGTGTTTGAACAGTGTTTTTGACTTGACGTGGGTTGCCAAGCGTGGAGATCTTGACCTGTTGAGAGATGCAATATCCAAACCCTACACAGTGCGAATAACCACATGTGCACACAATGACATGGCTGTTCAAGCTTGCACACACGTGCACACACACATACATAGCAAAAGATAAGCCACATAAAGGAATGTGCTCCATAGCTATTTTCCTGGGTCCTGAAATGTGAAACAAACGCTGTTGAGCTGTGTTCACTGGCATCTCTGGCCAAATTTCCCCAGTTTTGAATGCAGAACTTGTTGGCTTTGCTGGTCGCTGGCCCTCTCAGCAGGATGGCTATAGTTTTGCATGTGCGTGTTTGTGTGTCCTTACTGTCTGTATGCTTGCACTCATGTCTGTGCATTGGTTGTGTGTATGAGTTTGGCAGGGAACGCGATTGGGATGGAAATATGTGTTGGCTTACTGACATGCTGGCAAGATCTAAATGAGAGCAAATGAAAGTGGAGGCCAGGAATAGAAGTTGGGGATCAATGGACACTGAGAAGAAGATAAAGGGTTCACATAGAGGCAGGGACAGCCAATTCTCCATGTGTATGTCAACCCTCTAATGTTACAGGTGGTATCATTTAATCCATCCACTTTCTGCAAGTGCCGGTTGCTAACGCGTCCCCCTCTCTCTTCTCACTCCATGTGTGTCTATGTCTGTGTTTCTCCTCTATCGTCTCTGTTTCCTCCAGCCTGAGTAAATGTCAGAGCAAGCTGCTGCTCTTCCCAGACCACGCCGTGGGAGACAGACCAACCTCATCGCCGTGGCAACCCTCTGTTCTGGCTGAAAGAAAGAGGCAAGGGCGGAGAAGAAAGGAACTTTTATGCCTCTGAACCCCCACTAGTTTCCTCATCCCCCCTCGTCCTTGTGTATTGTAGCCCGGCCCTGAACCATGTGGCCAAGCTCCCAGGCTTTACTGTGACTAGAGAAGAGGAAGAGAGGAAGGCTGCAATTACTAAGTAGGTGACGAGGGATTTCTAAGAAGTCAGAGTTAGAAAATGAAAATAAGACCTTTTAGAAATATTAGCAGGAACTGTAAGGAACATTGCTCTTTGATGGGAACTCTATGAATTAATTGAATTTAATTCTAAAAAAAAATCCTGCCAAAGACATTTCTCATAAGAGGTAAAGAAAACTTCACTCGAATCACCAGCAAGGCAAGGAAATGGCAATATTAGATTTCCCAGAATACTTCCCTGGCTCCGAGCCATTGTATTTGGTTTCAATTTATACCAGCAGGAGGCTGCCTGATACCTTTCTTCTCTGGTAATGGCTTTCTTCTCTGAGCTGACTTGTCACCTCTAACAAGAAGTGTACCTTAAGGGATTTCAGTGGTCATAAGGAGTAGTCGTAGGAGCCTGGCCAAAGACTGCCACTCATACTCGGAGTAAAGACTTTTTTTTTGTGACAGCACAATCGGTTGTGCCACTAAGTTGAGTTGCTGAAATGACAGCATTTAGCTATTACCCTCCCTGGGGGAGCTGTAGAGCACTGTTGGAGAGACAAAAATTGAGAGAAGGAGAGGGATAGAAGTGTGTCGGTCAGAAGTGAGGAACCATCTGGTTGTAGGTGAGGGACCATATTTAACACTGGCGGAACACCAATATTGTGTCTCCAGTGTATCCAGGTTTCTGCCTGTAAATTCGCCCATTTCCCACTGTAAATCTGTCCATGTTGCTCCTGCATTTTTTTTTCTCTAAATCTGTATGTATCACCCGATAGTCATTTTTTCATACCTTGAGGTATCAACAACCCAACACACACGAACCATAATACAGACTTTGTTTGCCTTCCCCATCTTGTCTGTTCTAATAATGTAGATTTTCTGTCTGTGTCACGCACCAAAGGCAAAAGGAAAGGCATGCTCACCTCTGTCTTGGTGTGAGATCTATTCAATTTCACCCACACCAACGTCAATACAGTACTAAACCATAAGCTGTATGAGGACCTTTTCTCCTTCACCTTTGCCATACCAATTTAAACTCTTTTACACTTACACACAAATGTCATGGAGGCAGCGCTCCAATTTGTCAGTATGTACACAAATGCACAGATGTGGACTGGAGTTCTACATCTACAAGTGAAGTAATATTCATCTCTACAATTTTGTGTTGTGAAAACAGTGTTGTTTTGTCAATATTAATCAGTAAGTGCACATGTGTGATCGCTTGTTTCCTTTTTTTGTGCATGTGCTTGGACAGGAGAAGGAACAGGCTTGTCGTGGGAGCTGTGGCAGGTGTGTGCTGAGGGATTTTGATCGTATGATTTTTAATTTTTTTTGAAGGGATGTGTGTATGCATGTATTTTTTGCGAGGATGTGCAAAAATGCATGCTGTATGTGTCTGCATAATACTGTTTTCTGCTCGGCTGGCTGTGCAGGTGTGCGCCTGTGTTCAGGTTGCACATGACCCTGACTCTGCTGGGAGGTCCGTGTCTTTCATGTCCCCTGTTCAGTTCTCCCTCAAATCTGGGTCAAAGGATAAAAGAATAACCCCTATTCGCTATGACACACACACAAACACGCACACACACACACACACACACACACACACCAGTCTCTCTGAAAAATGACTTCCTGGAGATTTGAGTGGTAACAAGGTGGCACTTTGGAGGACACTGAAGCGGACAACTTTTAAAATTCACCTTATGTAGCAGCAGACATGCTGTCCTAAATCTAGATCCTGTCACCTCTCTCTATTAACAACAGTTACTCACTGCACCAGTTACTCATCCACTTCTACCCCATCTCCCTTCCTCTGTCTCCCTCAGTTTGTTTCAGTACATCTCACAGTTGACCTTGTGTAGACCAGATGAGAATGCTGGATTTGCAAGTCGGCAGGAAGTCGATTAGAAATGCATTGTGGCTCAGTGTCTCCTGGCATCCCCGTGTCTGCCTCCCCATTTTCTCTCTTACAGCTTTTCTTGCTCTTCCTCTTGTAGACTTTCCTTCCCTCCCTCACTAAGCCTCTCCAACAATGCTGATGCTCTGGACCAGCTTCAACCCTCAGAGGAGGAAGAAGCCATGCTGGGGCATTTGTGCGTGTCAATTTGTGTTCATGCATTCATGGGTATGAGTGTGTGTGTGTGTGTGTATGTGTGGGTGTGTGTGTGTGGCAGTTAGGGAAGATCTTTGCCAAAGAACAGAGTGAGCATCCTCAGTTCCCCTGCGTTTCTGAGCAGTGTCTGTCATTGAGGTATTTTCTTTCTCTAGTAAAAAAAAAAAAAGACTGAGGGGAAACAGGGAATTGTTCCTGTGCTGCGACACCCTGCCCCTCTCATAACTTCAGCCCCGTGGGCCTCAGGCTTGGGACAGGGCAGTGTGTGTGGAGGATGTTAAGACCTACTGCCTGTTATAGATAAAGGCTTCAGACCTCCTACCAGCAGTGTGATACAACCATCTGGAAGGACCACTTGCAGTGCATTATACCCATGCTGTCCCCTGCTGTGCAACCTTATATTCACACATACAGCACCCTTAGAAGTCCAGGCTAGGAAAGGGAGACCCTGACAGATTGATGGAGAGTCCCCTCTGGCACACTTTTTGTCTCCAACAACTTTTTAAAAAATGGTTCAACGCAGACCTTCTCCATCACTCCCAGTCTGTACATTCTTTCTCCACCATCTCCGTGTCTCCACCCTGCACAGCAAGAGCAGCACATTGTTCCTGGACCTTGTTAATGGAAAAGGAGTGTAACTTATTTGTCATTGTGTGAACAGTCATCAGCGCCTGACAGGGTTCCATAATGACAGAAAGATGGTTTTCTCTGTCAGCGGGCACATTACAGTGGACGGAAGGAAGTGAGGGCCACAGCTCTTGTGCTGGTTGATGTACGAGTGAGTGCACATCAGTGCGAGCAATCAAATTACGCCATTGCTGATTGTGCACGCCTTTCAAGAGTTTTAATATCGTGGCTCACAGTTGTTACAGCTGTGTGCAGCTCCTTGGCTGTACAACCGACATTCCCCCTGAAAAACATGTTTTTCTTCATCCTCGTGCACCGCCATGTGACCCAAATTGTGCAGATGTGCAAATCTCAAGATGAAGACTCTCAGTGTTGGACTCAAGCTTGTTTAAACAGCACCAAACTATCAACGGAGAATTGTGTCTGCACAGTCCTAAAGAGACAATTCCCTATTTCACCAAGAGCATCTCTCTTTCATCTCTGCAATATTGCCTAGACACAACACCCACAACTGTTGAAAATATAATTATTAATTTCATAATATCAAACAGCTGCATCAGAGAACTGACATTGATAGGCTGTCTCTCTCTTAAACAGAAATATATACGTAATTATGCAGTTTTCTAATACACCATATATGCTGTATTCAAATGGCATATAAAAGAATATGGCTCTGGCTTAGTTATAAAGTAATATCTCATGAGTCGTTGTACTGAATATCAGCACAGCTGTGAATCGGTCGTAGGCACAAGGCTGCAGGCCGAGTGCCGAAGATAATCACAGCTGTTTATACAGCCGTTCTACAAGCACCATTTATTAGTTAACAATAATAAGTGACAACTGATTGTAATTTGTTTGTATATTTAATCGTTTATTTGGCGCAGCCAAAACCAATAGTTCTGAAACTGGACTTTGACTGCACTCTTGCCAAGTAACATAAACATTTTTTTTCTGAAAACTTGTTGTTGCTTGTTAGTTACTTTGTGTAGGTCTACACCATAGACTGTACAAAACAAAACGTGGACTTAGTACTCATGGTGATACCCAAGCTCAAATATCTTGGCAGTACTGAACAATCCAACATCCAAAACTGAGCAAAGAGTCTGTTGAGGGCTGCTTGGTGGAAATATCTTGCTGGAAATATATTTTTCAGATCTTGAAAAATAGCCTCTTGGCTAACTTTGGTACATTTACAGAAATGTCTTTTCATGACACTGTCGCTGTTAAAAAGAAAATACAATAAAAAAAAAAGAATATCAACGATATCTCATTGATAGAAGAAACTAAGAAGAGAAAAGAGGAAAAGTGAAAAGACAGATGCAGATCAGTCAGTAATATTAACTGGCTGCTATGTCTTGTGTTGTTGCACTTCATGTTTGGCCATTAGTTGTTGACTTGCTAGTTTTTTTAAAAATTTAATCATAAATACTTGTGTACAACTGTCCACATTTATGGCAGTAGTATTGCACTCTAAAACTGTTGGCACTAAACTGCAAAAAAATACCAAATTATACGCAGTATTGCTTTAATGGTCTGGACAGTGGGCACAGATCCACAAAAAAGATGTTGTAAAGGCAAGTGAAATAGGTATGCTGAGACCTTGAGGGAAGACAGTGGATAGCAGTAGAAATCTGGACCCATTTGGTTTCTCCTCTCCAGTGACTCAGGTGCTGATCTCCTTCTATCTTTACCAGCAGAACCATGAGAAGTGAGAACACAGAGCTATCCTGGGAAATTACCCTGTCGACAGACGGCACATTGAGACTTCGTTAGCACAACCAGCCAACCTAGTGCCTCTCCAGCCTGATCGAACAGAGCAACTCTCCATGACAGAGTAAACAAAGCAGAATCACAGGCATGATGAGGAAAAGGAGGCTTTTTTTCATGTGATTCAATTGCTGCAAATCCCTGAAAGCCCATGAGGGTTTTTGTGTGTCCATGTATTTGCACCTATGAGTGTGTGCAAGTGGAAAAGTGTTTCTCTTTGTTTTAATTATGTATGTATATGTTTATTCACTGTGTGTGCATGTGTGTATGGGGGTATTTTATATGTAAATTTAACTGTATGTATGCATGCATTTTACCTGTATACAACATGCCCATATAAATATATACCTTATAATATATATTTCTGTGCTTGGGTGTTTGTATTAATTCACATGTATATATATATATATATATTATATTTTATATAATATTTGTGTGTGTTTATATGTGTGTGTGTGTGTCTCTCTCTGTCTGTGCGTGCGTTTCTTTGTGCGCTTCAGGCAGCGAAGACTGTCTGTGTCGAGGAGAGAGAAGAAGCAGAGGAGAGGTGTAAGTCAGAGACTGCAAGTAAACAACCTGCAGTAGCTACAGCAAGTGTCAGTCTTCCTACCTCTCTTCCACCGCTTCCGTGCCTTCCTCCTTTACTTTTCATTCCTGCACTTAAACAAACATACACAGCGGGTGTGCTGCCAAGTTACCGAAGAACTCATTCTGCAAACTTCCGTGCTCTGCGTCTCCGCTCAGCTTTTTGTGCCTAAATTGATAATTGAATCAACTATCGCCATGTAATCAATTAGGGTGTTCATGCCCAGCTCTGAATCAAACAGTTAATTGGCTTGTGCCACAGAGAGGCTGAGACGGAGAGCAGTCTGGTGCAGGAGGGACTGTTGGATTACTACAGATGGGCTCTCAGACCTATTTGCATTGTGTCTGACTTTAAGTCCTTGATTGCCTCTCTGGTTCAGAAATTGCTTGGGTGCGAGCAGCACACAGGTTGGGATTGGACCTTTTGGTGACAAATCCTGCCTGTTTTAGTGAAGAGGGCAGGAGTACATATAGAGAGCACACAGCGGGTTATCTCTCGGCTTTGATCACAATCTTTCAGACAGATGCATGCAGGTCTCTCTTCCATTAAACACCCTTTGTTACATTTTACCCAATGTCCGGAAAAATTCTTTGCCACCTGCAGTCAGCGCTGCTTTGTCTGAGCACACAGAGAGCAAAGCATTTCAAGTCCAAACAACCCAGCAGTATTGATCCACCCCACACCTTATTCCATTTTGTCCTCTAAAACATGCCTTTTCACTCGGTTGACTTCTATTCAAAGCTATCCAGTGAGACCTGTGTCAATGGGGAAGCTTGACTTCATTCCATAGCTCTGGAAGCCCCCTGGGGGCTAAGCATAGGCTGCTAGACCATGACAGGCAGGGGGCTAATAGGCCGGATAGGATTGGATAAAAGAAATGGGGGGGTTGTAGCAAAAAAAAGTTTTAAGACCAGGACACCGCCATCTGCTTTTGTGGTGATGAGCATCAAAGCCTGAAGGAGCCCTGTTGGGTC
Organism: Nibea albiflora; assembly: GCA_014281875.1. Taxonomy (NCBI): domain Eukaryota; kingdom Metazoa; phylum Chordata; class Actinopteri; family Sciaenidae; genus Nibea; species Nibea albiflora. The sequence continues at coordinate 12,883,610 of CM024804.1, forward strand.
CTTCTTTCAGATGGCCGTCCTACATATGGGCTTCATATTTCACCAGGACAGACAGTCAGTAAGGCCCATTGGGCCACAGCCGAGGCCGCTATTTTGTCTCCCTGCATGGTTTCCAGCCTTTGAGAAGAGCATCGAGATTACTTTTATTTCTCCCGAGAAATGTGGCTAATAAATGACCAGGCTTGACCCAGAGGATTTGGGCCTGCACCCCCACCTCACTCAATGAAGGTATGGTTAGACGAGGGGCTCTGTGGGTATGTTACTGTTGAGAAAAATGTTAGAGAAATGGGTCAGTGCATGGCTGCAACGACATGCTCCCAGGGTGATTAATTATTGAAGTGACTAATACTACATTTGCCTGGCAGCACCGGGGGCTTCGGTCCACATTGGTGGCACCCTAACAATAATCAGCCCTGCTGCATCTTTTATAGCTATCTACCCCACTTCATTTCTCCATCTTCCCCTCAATTTCAACTCTTTTTGTTGTTTTGCCCTGACGGATATCTGTTTTTCTTCCACTTGATGTAAACATACCTCGTCTAATTATGCCCTTTTCACTCGTTCTCCATATCTCTGACCCTCCCTTCTTCTGCCTTCCTCTGCGTCTTATGTCTTCCTTCTGTCAGTAGCATAGCCTCTATCTATAAGTGTTCTCCTTGATGAGAAATGTGAAGGCCAGCGATATAATATCAGTGCTGATGGAAATCAGCCACTCTTTTCTAACTCTGCTCCTCCTTCGCCTTTTGCTAGATTTTGCCTGCCTCAAGGTAGCATATGGCATTCTCTCAGACTGCTGGACTTGTTGGCCTCCCACACAACACTGTGCATCCATCTCTCCCTCACTCACAGCTCCTTTATGGGCTCTCCAACAGTTATTTTCTCCCATACCCCTCTCCCCTGATACTGTGCAGAGCCCCATCCCTCCACATTCTATTTCACACAGCCACACTTCAGTGACGTTCACTGCAGAGATGGCTCAGGTCTGGCAGTTGGTGAGAGGAGGGCGGTCGAGTCTGGAAGGCACAGTCATTAGTTAAATATTAGCCAGACTGTGCTCTATTCCCCCAACATCCAAGGGAGGGGGGCAAGAGTCATACCCTTCCAAAACAATGGGCCATGAGGGGATGGCTTTGTGCCCTCGTGCTCAGATACACGGTATGTGCACATACATAGACACACACACGCACACACCTCCCTTCCTTCCAAACCTATACAGATGGTGTTCTCTTTGTTGTATCTTGTACATAAGGTACAGTACACCCCATGAGAGACGGGTTAACCTTACGGAGGTGCAGACAGAAGGTGTAGCAACAATGAAGGTAGGGGCACAAACAACAATAGACAAGGCCCACAATTACACAGTAGTACAAAAGGAAACATGACCAGACAGAGTGGATATGTGTTGTGCCTGCAGATGTATAACTTCTGAGCTGAGGATAAAATGGTCCACAATAAAGTTAAAGAGGTGGTTACACACAGTGAAAGTTGTGTAAGCACATATTTACGCACTTTTTTTTTTTTTTGAATTGTAGCCAGGGGAAAGTGAAGCAGAATGCAATAGCTGCCTTTTCCTGCCCGGTAAAAGGCTGTAGCTGATGAATACATGGAGGTATATATTGCTTGCTTGGGTATTTCTGACGTCGAGCTGCAGTAGAGTTACAGTATATTACAGATGAACAGCTGTTTTATGTTTCTCATTTGATGTTTCTATGTACAGTAGACCATAAGAACCGGCATCATCTTTGGAATTATTGTCCCGAATGGAAAAAGTTGTAAAGATAGAAGGGGATTTTTGTGTTTTGGAGGGTTTTTTTTGCCTCCGGATTAAACCAATTCTTTGGTGATTATAATGAGAACACTCTGCCTCAGAGTTGGAGGTCTTGATAGGAGTAGTGCTTTGTCCATGTGCTTCGCTTTGTGTGTGTGTGTGTGTCTCCAAGGTATGGTGTGTGGGAGCCACGAGGCACTTGGACAGAATGCATGCTGTTTGTGTGGTGAAGGGTGTGTGGGATTCATGCTGTGAGACTCAGAGATCATCTCTGCTCTGCCCAGGAAGCCTCTGGTCAGACAACAACTCGGTACACTCCCTATTCTCTCATTTCTTTCTGCTCACCTACCCTCTATTGTCTTCATTTTTAAAGTGATGAACATAAAAGAAGCATTGCCGTAAAATAAAATATAAAAAAATCATTTTCACAGTAACTCTCAAGAAGTAAAAGTAACTGTTGATAAACCCCAATTCCAATAGGATTACACCTCAGCTACTTCTGTATTTATGTGCTGTAACCTCCATATAATGTCCTTCACATGGTGCGCCGCTCTTCGGGTAACTAAAAGCAGACAGCGCTGAAATTGGAAACAGTCTGATTCATAACTGAGTTGTCCAAAGTCAATGCTTTCCTTCTGGCTGCACCCAAGCAGTCACCTCATGTCTTTTTAGATCTTTTTATTTTCTTTGTGACAAGAGAGAGGTGGTTGAGGTTGGGTGTTTGAGCTTGTGACAGAACAGGGCTCTTGCATTTGCCAGCCTTCAGAACCAAAGTGAGCAATACATACACTTCAGAAGGCACCTCCTGTTACTGGGTGGAACCTGACACTGACAACAGAGAACTAGACTGTCTAAAGACACTGCAGGCAAGGAGCAACAAACCTTGACCAATCGACATCATTATAAATTTATAGACGTATAGATGGATAGATATGCCCATATGTTTCCTGCTCTGCTCTTTCTCGTTCTCTAGAATCCCCACCAGAGTCAACTGGGCAGGCACAGGTGTGAGCAATTAGTAGGATTCAGTAATGTACTCGCCTGCTCTCAGCTCTTTGCTCTCCTGAGTCCCAGACGGGGTCCATTGGGCAGGCAACAGTGCAATTAGTTCAATTTGGTAGCGTCGATTCATCCAGCAGTAGCCCCCAATGCACATTCTCACTACAATAAAACACAGCCATATGAAATGGGTCTAATCCTCACTTTGGCACAGAAGTTCTGCGTAGTATTAAATAAATCCAACGTGAGCCTAAAATACACTCTCAACAGGCAACCCAGAACTTTTGATTCAAGACATTTGTTGTTACTATAATTAAATAGATAGATAGATAGACTTATGCATTTCTATTAACAAGTTAATTAATCTTAATCATCTTATTGTTTGAATAATTATTGTATATATGGTATAATTTGGCACATAAGACAACTGGCTCTGTACAAGGGTTCAAAAATACACCTACAAACTTCTCTAAAACTCTAATATACATGTTATATATTTTGATTGTTTAAGCTGAACTGCAAGAGTGACAGTTTGTGGTTTTAAAGTGGGTTATGTGCGGGACTACTTCACGCCTGGTGGCTTACAGTGACTTCTTGGAGTCCGCTGTTTGCCTTGCAACCTCATGGTGACAACAAGACATGTTTTTTACACCTTTGTGCAAATTAAACCAACAAAATATAATGTATTATTAATTAGTGTGCTCGAGACAAGCTGGGAAGTGGATTTTTTTTTTTTTTTTTTTTTTGGGACAGAGCTCAGCTCGCTGTTTCTGTTTATCTGTGTCTGTATATCTACCTGTGATACCTAACAAGAACAAGGACCAGACAAAAGAGGGTAATTAAAAATCCCAGAACTCATTAATACTCAGGTGCAATGTACACTGAAATATCTTGCATATCTGTTTGGAAATATTCTAAGCCTGACTTTGAAGATTCGAGCATATAGCATGTGAGCCAAAGAGGCGGTGCTGGTGCATAGCGCACTTACCCCATTCGCAGTAATTGAGGTGCAATCCCTCCTCCATATGGCATATATTTGCCATGCAGCCATGAACACTCAATAGCATCTCCATACACACATGTTCATAACCCTTTAATCAATTAGTCTTTGGATTACATGAATGTCAGCTGGTAGCACTCAGGAACCCCTTCAGTTCCTGTCTCTCCCACACACAAGCAGATCACAACAAATCTCCAATCCTGCCTCCGACATCCTCTGACAACCTTTCTTCTTTCTTCTCAGTCCTAAATGTGGTGCCAGATGCCACATTAAAGCAGAGTACTGCACAGAATAAACAGGAGCAACGCATGTAGTTGATATTGTTTATTGTGAGCAAATTTGCATATTAGGGTCTTATACCTCTATACTCGAAGATATAGCTGTCCGTGAATGGACCCTGACCACCCACCCTGCACACGCTTTTTAACCACCTGGGGAGATCAGGAATGCATACAGGTATAGCTTATAACCTTATAAGCTTATAGGCTTATAACAATGCAATTGTTTATGCAGCCTACAAACTCATTTAAATAACCTTGATTACTTTATTTTAATATGTGTGTGTCTAAGCGGGTGCATATGTTTGTGTGTGGGAGAGAAGACAGAGAGAAAGAGACAGGTTACAGTGCTAATATAGTGTTCCTTGGCACTTTTAATTTCTGTCGATTATGACAGTCTGTGCAGCCTTTCTTACTTATTGTTATATCATAAAGTCTGTGTTTATTTTAATAACAGTTATAATGAATGGCACTATTAGAGAGCTGAATTCAGGAATGTGTGCATAGGCGGAACAGCACTGATTGCCCATTCAGGTTTTCTACTCTGTTTTCTTAAAGGGGGGTGAGCTGGGGAGCGGCGAATGGGTCTCAGGACTGATTCACATTATAATTAAAAAAGTCCAGCCATCCATGTGCAGTTTGTTTCTTTATCTGTTTGCATGTCCATGCTTGTTATTCGAACTTCATGGTGCTGCGCTTCAACAGCTCACAGCGGCGAAGCAAAAACAACAACAACAACAATAACACCAAAAAAAACCCCACAACATTTATCACACGTTATTCAGTGTAGAAAGTCTCGATCTTTGGCCCATTTTGAGCTTTGGAAGAATTCACACACTGTTTCAGACCCGTCACGATGCAATCAGGAATGGGAAATGAAAATGATATGTTATTTGTCACGCTTGCATCGCCTCAGGATATTCCGTGTACCTTTTAAAATAAGATTAGACCCAAATATTGTTTAGGAGTGTAAACATGGCTCAGTGCAACTTTAATAAGCTCGTTCTCCTTTGTCTTTGCTGGTTTTCTCACACTTTTGCAATTAAGCAAAAAAAATTCTTTTGAAGTTGATTGCCCCCTTCTCTCTCATTGCTTTTTGTCTGTAGATATTCAAATGAGAGCATAGTGACCTGGCATGCCACCCTGTATTGTGCCTGCTGAGTTTATACCACTGCTATAGAGCATAAACAAAGACTGTTTAATTAGGTGCCTTGCACTTTATTAGTCCTTAACTCATAGTTAACACACATGCATACACACATATACGCGCGCACACCAGCATCCCAGCACAACACGCACAACACTGCCCGCGTTCTAGTCTTAACTTATTGAATAATGAGGCTCTTGCGTGGCTGGAACAAAGAATAGTTAAACTGCAATGAGAACCGACTTGTGTGTGTGCACGCGCTTGTGTTTGTGTGTGTTTATATATCTTTTTGGATGCTGACAAGGGGGAAGAGCTTGTTAAGAAACAATGTTTTCTTGGCCAGGAAACAGCAGCTTTTTGCTAACTGGCCTTTTTTGTCGGGATAATAAAGAGAAGAGGATATATGCAACATTTAAAGTCTTAAACTGGTAAAACTACCTCCATCTTTAAGCATATGCAGGCACATGTGCTGACGTCTTTTGTCTTAACCGCTTGCTTTGCTCTAACTTAACTCCCTCCTTTGTCCCTTTTGACAACTTTGGCCCCGTAGACTCACTGGGCCGGTCACCATGGCGACCCACCCTCAAGTGGCGTGGGAGTGGTGCGGGTCAGGGGAGGTCAAGCTGAGGGACTGTTTTGGCAAACGGAGCACGCTTCATTAGGCCTTTTGGCTTGGGGTTCATTAAAACTGCAGGAGAGGACATTCCAGGAGACTCTATTAACCAAGTAGTCTTGTGACACACTGTCAGGCCAACAGATTTCAAACATCTTGTGTTAAACTGCCGTGCCCCTCCCCTCCACCCTCCCGCCTCCTCCTCTCAGCCCCCACCACCCACAGAAAACACAAAGGCACACATACACAAGACATACTTGCACACGCACAAAACAAGTGTAGACTTCATAAACACGTGAACAGACACACTGAGAATCCCATGCGCACACACGCACGCACACGCTCGCGACTCCCCACGTCGTCTGCGGCACTGCTGCCACACACTGCCCCACACCCTCCCTTGCACAATGGTCTCCATCTGTTGGCCCGTTCAACTTTCCCTGGCGGTCCTCTGGGGGTTGTGTGTCTGCAGGTGGAGGGGAACCACAGACACCCCCCCTTCCCCCCTGCCATTGCTCCTGTGACACCTTCAGATCAAAATAGATACTTAGAAGGAGGGCAGAAGAGGGAGGGAGTGGTAAAATGTTTTTGGGAGTGGATTCGAAAGAAAGAAAATAAATACATTTTATGAGGGATGAAGCGGCATAGAGGAAGGGGTGGTGGAGGGTTTGATGATTAGGACAGAGTGACAGGGTGGGAAGAAGTTGTATGGGTGGGAATAAAATGATAGAAGGCACATGGTAACTACAAAAGAAAGGCATATGCTCTGAAACTCAGGATCAGTCCATATATTTAATCTCATTGTGCGAGTGAAGCCCGGGCCAGATAATGGAGCCAAAACGACTTAGAGAATCCTATCAGGACGAGCCACATGATATAAGTAAATCAAAACACTTTGGTTAGATCAAAATGCAGGCTATGGCATTTCAGAGAGAGCCTGTGAGATCAGTGCTTTTTGCTGTCCACTGTATAAGCAGGTATAACTGGATTATCCTTGTGTTTCGGTTGGCAAGCCTTATCATGTCGGCTCTATGGTTGGTCAGTTCAAACTGGGCAGATTACAGTTTGCAGAGAAGAGGTTTAGCCTCGTTTGGAGCTCTGATATGTTAATTAAAGTGGATTTTGTGAAAATGGAACGGGCAGGATGGCAAACTCCACCTCAACAAAGCCATAAGCCCATCTGTTGGCAGAGGTGTATTTGGGCCTGATTGTGTGTGTGTGTGTGTGTGTGTTTTTAATGTCTGTGAGCTCTTGTACCTCTATCCCTGTGAGAACCAGTTTGAGCCACCAGAATGAGGACACATTTTTGAAGCGAGGTCATTTTTGATCAGTTTTGCAAGGCTAGTTGAAAAAAAGATAGACAGTGCCACAAAATGATCTGCTCTCTCCAGAAGACATTTGCTGTACAACAAAAACAACCAACCGAAAAATGTTTTCTAAAAAGTATAATGTTCGAGATTTAATGTTTTTGACCGCAATTCCCTGATTGTTTGCCACACACCTGGTTATCTGCGCTGCATTGTGCTTTTGCTCAGCTTATGATATGAAAGGGCTCAGTCTGCAGCAGGTATAGGTCAATCTGCAGTGGCCTATTGACTTTTTTGCTTTGTAGCTTTAAGCCAGCACAGCTAAAATAAAAGTTGGTCAGTTTTGTGCGATGCTTAAAGTCGATAAAATATGAGGCGCACTAGCAGGTGGCCAGCCATTTTCTCTTGCAGCTACAGACCATTTCTTACACATTTTGCAGTTTATTGTTTACTGAGTTTTTAAAGTCCGTATTAAGTCTTACTGACATGACATCCTTGTAAGGAGTAAGAGCCAGGACATGCATGTGTATATGCCCTCTGTTTAGGACAATGCTGGGGCTGACTGAAAAACTGTCTACCCCTCATTCTTACTTGTTAGTGTCTTTTGCTAAATTTGGCAATTAAACTAATAAATCGTGTTTAATTTATTTCAAATTCTCGCTTCTTGCTGCAGTTCTGCACAAAGCAGAAGCATTACTTTGCAAAACAAACACAGCCACACTTTGGAACAAAGCAGCAAACTTATATTCACTTGAGCAACCACAGCGCTACATTTTGAAGAAAATACATGGCTAACCGCTAGACTACTGACTAACCCCTAGACAACAATTCTGAATTGTGTTTCTCACTTCAAGACTTATTGTCCATTCAATACATACTGTGCACTGAACTGAGAACCCATCTTAACAGAAGTTTTGCCTTGGGTGTCAGGTTGAGATGACACTCCCCCGCCACCAAACAACCCCCATGATCACAAATAATGTAAACTGAATTTGAATCATTGAATCTCTCCTTGAAACTCCCGAAAACCGCCTTACCCGACCTTCTGTAATGATAATTTTTAAAAAACCATTCTCCTAGGGTAAAAATTGCTAAATCTTCACCCTTCTGGTAATACTAATGCTGTCAGGGAGAGGTGAGGAGGAACATTACTGCTGAACTCGGCTCACTGTAGTTAAAGCTTGAGTGGTGAGAGCTACAGTTGAGATACGTCGGGAGAAGAATGAATCCAGCCTGTGGAGTCGTATTTTATTTTTTTTCACTGAAGATATAGAAATCTGTGTGAAAGGGGGCATACACATCTGTGCGTGTTTGTGCGCCGTTCATGTGGGTGGACAACAGAACATAAATAATAGAACACAGCGGTTTTGTTATTAAAGTGGCCTTTTATTGCTTAATAGCTTCTGTTAAAGGGATGTATTGGATCCGTTCAATATTGTTTCTTTCCATGCCTTGTTTTTTGCCCTCATTTTTAGCTCGCCCAGATTTAGCTCAGTTTCATCCTCTAATCCTTCTGTTTTGTTAGTGACACTGGGAGACAGCCTGGGCTGTGTGGCTCAGCCCGCCTGTCAAAGCCTATAACATCTCTCGCCAGGATCAGGTTATTGCCTGAGCTCTGTGTATCTTTATATTGAATTGCTTGTGATAGGAGGCTCTAGTGGTGTGTGTGTGTGTGTGTGTGTGTGTCTTTGTGTGTGCGTCCACGCACATATGTTTGCGCGCGTGTGTTTATTGTAAATGGGCGAGGTGCCTCTGAATAAGTGAATGGGACACACAAGAGTGGATACAACAATTGTCTTTTCTGACCTCAAATATTGTCCCCTCATGTCTCCTCCCCTCCCTCCCTCCCTCCCTCGCTCTCTCCTCTCTCCCCTCTCCCCATCCGCCACAATGTTCCCCACTTTGCTCTCCATTCGTCCATCACCACCGTGTGGTGATAGATGGGGCGGTGGAGGAGACGGCGAATGTTAAAGTTTGTGGGCCGTGGACGGACAGCTCGGCATGAATATCAGTGGCACAGAGTAAGCGCTGGGAATTGGATGAGCCAAAGCGAGGGAGGCGTCAGCACTTTCCCTCCCATGCATTTTTACTCAGCCGGATTGAGTCTTATTATCTGACCCTGCTCCTCTTCCCTCAGTGACCTAATAATATTGTTTCAGCGATCCTGTCCAGCCTCTGACCTCATGACTTCACACAGGAATCCGCGAGATGAAGAGTTCCTCTTTACCAAAGAGGTCTGGTTCTTTTTTAGCTTTTGCCTCGATCTCTGCTGCGATCATACGCGCTGGCAGCAACCTAGGGATATTTATTTTTTTCTGTCTTATCTAAATGTTACTGCAACTGGATTGCCATCGCACAGCCATCAGTTATATCCCTGTAACTAATGCTGTTTATTAGTCTGATGAAGATTTTTATCTAATAGAGACCCACACTCACACGCGCTGTCAGATCTCTATAAAACCTCATCAACGAGATCTCATTTGATTGGTCGGCAGTGTTTGTTTGTTATTAACAGCGGAATCAAAGTCGCAATATCAGTGAATTAACATGGTTATGTAGGAGCTTGTTAGGCAGCTGAGGTAAATGGGGGAGATTTGGGAACTAATCCCTCCCCAATCTGGACACCACAGCTGGTTGTCTCAAGCCTCTCCATCCATCCTGACACGTACACATAAACACACACACACACACACACATGCCCAGCTGAACTTCACGTCGCTGCCAAAATGCAAAGGGACACAGGGGTGGGGATTGAGGAGGAATGGCAAAGAGTGTGTCGATGTGTTTAATTGGGTTTTTCCCCAAATCCGTCGAAACCAAGATACACGTCTTTCCACATGCTCCGGCATCACTTGGTCTACAGGTCACCCAAAGCACAGCAACTTGAGAATCCCTTCTTGCAAACTTGCCAGCAGCAGGATGAGGTTAACGTCCCATATTCAGACCCCATCACAATAACAGATATGTGAAGAAAGTAAAACTGAAGGTGCAAAGCGACGATGTTTACCGGCAGACTTTTTAAAGCAATTTCTTATCTCTGTTTGCTGCTGTTATTTTACTGATGCCTGTAATTGTCATTTCTGGTTCCTGGTGATGCAGGCTCCCAGTCTGCGGCTGCCTGTTAAATCTCCGGCCGACTGGGAGCCAGATTGGCTGGGGAGAAAAAAAAACAAACAAAAAAAAAAAAACATGTTGACCTTGTCTACAGATTTAGAACACAGAAGCATCACTGATATGGCAGCTGTAATGTGGCAGGCAACAGAAGCTGGGGCTCCAATCAGATCATCAGGTCAGATGGCTGTAGTTAATGCCGAGGCTCAGACTGTGAATGTAATATGCTCCAGCTCAATGCACAAAGACAATTTTGCAGGCCTTTGTCAAAGCCATGAGAAGTCCTGGAGGGTTACTAAGGCCCTTTTTTCATTAAATTAACCTCTTCCTAAGAACTGTGGGCACTATTTGAATCCTCCTGCTGGTGTGAATCATATATTGGGCGTTGAATATCTCTGTCTGCCTAGACTGTTAGCTACTGGCTCCAAGCTGTCATATTCATTCAGTAATTAAGCATTTTTTGCTTTATTTTGACAAGCAACAGAATCGGAGCTGCCACACTGCTGATAGTGATCCAGATGATTTTGAGCACGCCCCCGACCCTCCGCACAAATACTGCACACACGCCCACAGACATGCACAGGCACTCAAACACACAAAAGATATCCCAAGCACTCTCGCTCCTATTCCAGTTTTCTGAATCAATCTCCTGGACATGACCCTATCTTTCCCTCTTCCCCATATTGTGTTGCTTTCCACCGTAGTGCTTATTGCTTTCTTTGATTAATCTTCCTCCTTGCTCTCCCTGCATGCCGCACTGGTCTGAGTCAGTAGACTTCCTGTTGGTTTTCAAAACAACTCTTCATGTCAGCCTTCCTTCCTCCCATCTCCCCCCTTCCCCTGATCCTCCCTCGTCTTCTATTCATCACTCCACAGCCCATTTTACAGTATCTTTCTGTCTCCTTCCTCCATCCGTTTCTCTCGCTCCATTACCTTACTCGTTCGTGTCCCCTTCATCTCACCCTCTGCCTGTCCAACCTCCTGACATGAATTCTTTTTACCCTCTTACTGTATTTCCCTCCTCTTCCCTGCATTTCTCCCCTTGCCATTCATCTTCAGGTCCTCTGTCCATCTCCCCCCCCCCACCCTCCCCCGCCTCCTTCCCCTCACCACCTCTCTGTCAGGCCCACAGCTCTCTCCCTCCTCTTCCTTCGTCTGGCAGTGGAGCGGCTCCACTCTTGCTGACAGTGCTGTTTGTGTGAACTGAGTGCTGAGCTTCACAGCCCCCTCGCCTCCCATTGCCCCCCCCCCTCACACACACACACACACCTCCTCTCCCCACCACCACCTCTTCTCCTCATCCTCCACCCTCCCTCCCTCCCTCCTTTCCTCCTGCCTCCCACCTACATACCCCTCCAGGCGGGGGAATTAACCTTCCAGCCCTGGGCTGCTGGGCTTAATGACTGTCTGTGGGGCCTGCTCCGACTACACAACCCAGCTGCTAACATCTGGGCCACACACACCTACTCATGCCTCCTATACGCATACACAAAGACACACACACACACACACAACTATACTGGACGCTGGCACCGTGCTGCATGCACAACATCACATTATAGTCCTTGAATTTGTGCCACAAAAAGAGCGTGCGTCGTTATTATTCTTTCTTTATTGCCTGCTGCACAAATGTGGGAGTTTCTTAGCACCGTTCTCACAGACAGTGCTTGGTATATCATTTCTGTGTGGCTGACCCATAGTGGAACAACAGATGCATCAGTATGACTGCTTTTGTGTTTTACTGAGCAAATAGCGTGTACATGGGAGTCAATACAGAGCCATAGTGTGGACAAGTGCGGGCTATCAGCAGATCAAATGAAAAAATAAATATATGTGGAAAATAAACATGACCTTTAAGTTGTCTTGCTAGAAGAGCTTTCAGCATGTTCCACTGAGCAAATGGTGGTATTCTCCAGCCACCATTCAGTCGGAAGTATATAATTGACAAAAGAGGGGAGTAAAGCAATATTCAGAAAAAAAAAATCAAATATTCCGCTGTTGAAAGTGAATTCTTTGGCCTGTCTCTGTCTCCGTCTCCGCAGCGGAGCAGATCACCCCAGGAGTATTCAGTATAGGAAATACGGTTAGGTGGATACTCTCTCTACTCCATTCATTATGTATGAGCGTAAATGTTACAAACTAGCAGCTGTGAAGACGGCCATGTTGCATCTGTATCTTTGAGGGCTGTGCAGCTCCTTCCATCCTAGCACAGTGAAATGCTAAATAATGGGATCCATGAATACTCCCCGGAAAGGCAGAATGGAAAGAAACTACAGGCGTGTTCCTCCGCTCTTGGCTCACTGCAACTTTATTAAGCTTTTATAGTTTTCATTTATTCAATACTGCTGAAACAAGAGGTTCGAGAGCTTGTTAAATGTGGCCTGAAAGTATTACAGATTATCATAAACATTAAGATTTATTTAATTATTTTTGGTGTGTGTGTGTGTTTCTCTTTTCTGCAGGGAGGATGGGAGGCGGGATAGACGTACTCATGTAATGGAAACTTTTGGGCCATTAGCCATGACATTGTTATTGTTTTTTTTTAAGTTTCCTTGTCAGGTGACCCCCGCTTGTAACCGCCACTTGCCAACGCTTTTTGTACAGCCTGCACACCTTCATTCATTCTTCAGTCTCCGCCGCCGCCTGTCTCCCTCTCGTTATCTGTATGCCTCTCTCTTCGAGTAAGGAGTGAGAGAAGGGAGAGTCCCATTGGCATTCTTTAACATCTCCGTTGCTCACTTGTGTTCAGAGAGCCATCTGTAGATCAGGAAGACAAAAAGACGCTCCTGAGCCTCAGCGTCACTCAACAGGTAAGCACAGCTCTCTTTCTCTCATGCAAATCCACACACCTATTCAAAGATTCTTGGGTGTTTTTTTTTTTAAGAAAGAGGTACCCCCTCTCTCTGTGTCTGTGTCTGCCTGCCTCCCTATCTTTCTCTCTGTGCACCCTAGGCAGGCAGATGTGCTTGAGTTGGAGGAGGTTGAAAGGAGCTTTTGCCTCTTTGTCTCTCAACTTTTTCCTGAGGAGAGCAGGTGCGCGAGTGTGTCTAGTGAAGTCAGAGTAATTCAGTAAACTTGAACACTTTGAGCTGAAGGGAGCAGTGTCGAAGCACACAAACACCCAACTTGGGTAGCTTTGAGTGTCTTCAGTCTTCTCTGGACACTGTCAAGCTGCTGAACCGCTGTTCCACTGTATGATTTGGTCTCTCCTCGAGGCGTGTGAACGTTCTGTCAGTGTTTAGCACATCCAGCCGGGTCTTAATCAGACTGCTTAAAGAATGCCATGTTTTAATGCACAATCAATGATTCGGATGTGATTAGATTCCGCTGATAATCTAATCTGCATCTTTTAGAAACCCTCTTTATCAGCAGTTCAGTGTTAAAGCAGTAATGGCTCACAACACAGCTTCTATAAGCTGCAGTAATTGGACCCATAGGCAACTGGTGAGATTGGTAAGAAGTTAGGTTGGTATTAAGATGTAGGACCACATCTGAATTGGATGGCTGCACGGAGGTTGAAACTTCATTTTCTGCACATTGACTGATTTCATGGGGTTTCACGTTAAATTGGTCTAGGATTGAGTGTATTGAGTCGTTTGATGATGTTATGAAAGACGCCATTAAAAATCTACCTGTCGGGGTCACGCTGAATGGTTCAGCTACCTCTAATGCCCTTGCGGGGAGAGTGGCAGCCTTGTCTCTGAAAGCGAATCAAATTTCAAATCAAACTTCCTAATTTGCATTTGTAAGAAGCTGGTGAAGAACAAGGTCAGAAGAAATCTGTGGCAATACGTGCCGCTGTAGTAAAATATCGGCCTTTCTCATATTTGAAGACAAATTAAATTGCCATTCAGTCTGGTATTTATCTACTGTTATTTTTTAAGCAACTGTTAAATGGCATATCAGAGTTATTTCACAGATACATTCCACATTTTTCATACAAGAAAAAAAAATAACCATGTAGGAGCAAATCGACATGCTTACGAGTGGATGTATTTTTAAAGTAATTAAGGCGGTTGTTTGGCTTGGTAATAGGAATGTGGGGAGGTCAGGCAGATTGTGTCTGCTTTCAGTAAGAGCCCCAATGAAAATGGTGACTCATCACGAGGCCAGAAGCAGCCTTTCTGTGCTGGCCAAACCTCTTCCTTGCAGAGAATGCCTGCTGCTTGAGCTCTAAATCCCAAAGGTAGAGATTAAATTCTGTTCTTTTTCATTGTACTGTAGACTAATGAAATAATTCCAGTATTTCTTATCAGTGGATGGATAAATTCCAAAGCCTATAAGAAAAAAAATGTCAACATTAGGCAGGATATAATGATTGTGTTTGTGTTCCCGTACATAAGGCGTTAATAGAGATAGAGCTAAAGGGAAGATGGGCAGCTTTAACCTCAGAAAATAATTTCTATTCATTGAAGAGGAAAATAATTGCCCTTGTGTGTTCAAAGAGTATACTGGGGGCTCTGAAATACACAAATGTTTTGGGAGTGAAAAAAAATAATTGAGTGTGAGTTAATTCTTATCAAAGCCTGTTGGAGTGCAACTAATCGACTGAGGGGAGATGCGTCAAAGAGCTGTTGCCTTCAATTCATTTTGTCTATTCAGATGAGAAAATATTTAGTTTTCAATTAAGTAAATCACTATTATTTGTTCCACTCCTGCAGCAGATAAATTGAAGTGATTACAAACTGACTTAAAATCCACAGAGGGCTCTTCCAGGTCAAATAAGTGAGAGTGTTGGATATAATGGGTGCAGACCCACAGCACGGCCTACTGACTTAATTTCAAAAAGCATCCTGACAGTGGATCACGCTCATACATACATACATACATACATGCAACCATGGGAAATTACTAAAACATGTTTGGAACTGACAGAAATTTTGACTTAACCAAGGACCATGGCAGTCTGATTTAACCTGTACAATTTACTGAACAAACTACCACACCAAAACAAACAAACTACCACACCAAAACAAACAAACTACCATACCTAAACTAAACAAACAAAATATGAGCATTATATTATATATACATGTATGTATATGTGTGTGTGTAAAACAGAGCAGCTATGATCTCTTTTAAGTCCCAATAAAGGGCAGTGAGACACCTTTCTCAACAAAAAGGTATATATATATATATACACACACATATATATACACACACACACACACAGAAAGTTCCTCTGCATTGACATCCTATAAGACATAAATTACCAACACTGTGCTTGTATAGCTGACTTTAAGCATGACATTAAGTACCGTTATAATTCTGATTAGGCCATTATTAAGACCTTTTTTTATACATGCTTAGTGTTAAGTTATTATTTCACTGTATGTCAAGAATAGAGGTGTCGTGCATGTCAGAATTTTGTGACTTTACTTACTCTGAAGTGAAGAGTGAATACCTTTGCAAACACAAACCACAGTATGTTTTCAGTGCAAGTCCAACCTTCAAATTGAACAGGCTACGTAAACATGAAATGACTCATTCTAATTTGATATCTTCTCATACTGCACTGCAGAGCAAAATACAAATGCCTCTTAAAAGCCGCTCAGTGTAGGGGATGTGAAGGTTATGTTTGTGTATATTTCAAGTAGATTTCTTCTTTTTTTTTATGGTTGTTCCAGGACTGTCGAAGGTCAGGTGTCACCGGTGAAATGGACTTCTTGTCAGCATGGATTCTGTCTCCTTCAGCTCTACCCTTTCTTTGTCTCATCTGGGGTAAGAGAATCAAATGTCACCATGGAGCTATCATTACAGTAACTGTGGCCTTTTCAAGTCCCATCCGTGTTCAGGCCATTCAGCAGCGCAACGGGAACCTTGACTTTATTGGAACCTGAATGTAATAAGCGAGGAGTTGGGAGTGATGGATGTACTGTAAATGTAAATCAGTTAAATTATCCTGCTTAATCTTTAACTTACCTCTAAATCTTCTACAGGAAACTCTTGTTTAAGATCTTCTGTGGGGGTTTTTTCCGCAGTATCAGTGGGCTTACCGTGACTTCTATATGCGTTTCTCCTTTCACTTTTGTTTTTTCAGCCTCTGCACAAATCACACACATCAGCTAGTCCAGGGGGGTGAATAGGACCAACTGCTAACATCATCATTATTAGCTTCTTCTGTTGTTATTGCTTAGTCAAATAGTCAAATTTCACTCTCTTTTGCTGCATTCTCCCTATAAACAGGACCTCAGGTAGAAAGGGACATTTTATTAAATGATTTATTCACGGTAACGGCGGAACTCAGTCGGTATTGGTGTTTTATGCAAATGCACAAACTGTAATACGGCAGATAGGGTTACTCAATGTGACCATAGTGGCTTTTCTACCAGGGCTGTTGTTTGTATTGCTGGTTTAGTCTAATATGAGTGGTACGGTGCTGTGCATGTTATCCTTTATAGTTTTTATACACTGGGTTTGTCCCTCCTATTTTCACTCCTGGCATTGAGTCGTCTGTAAGGAAAATAAATAGCACCGACGTAATTTCACTTCTGCTACTGGGTATTATGTGTACTGTATTTGTTCACAGTTTCCATGGTGAGTACCACAATGACTTCCAGTCCGTGTAGCTCAATAAACATAACCCCAAGTTGTTTCACAATATACTGTAGTGGACATCATGATGTCAATCACATATATCACACGGAAGGAAGATTTAGCAAACAACAAACAAATGAACACCATCAGATAACACTGGGATCTGGGAAGAAAGTAAAAGTGAATGCAGAAATACAGATTGAGAAGCACATACAAATAACTGCAGACATTCACTCTTGATTCGGGAATGGAAATCAATATTTCACGGCAGACATTTTGACAGGTTACTGCAGGAAAGCACAGGTGTAATTAATTAACATTAATTAATAATGGATGCATTCCATTTAGGTGTTGCGGGTCCAGCACATCCAGGAACTGCGCATGCCTTGCTATACTGCTGTAGCTTAGTGGGCCACTAAACTCTAACTGAGCAGCAAAAAAAAAAAAAAAAAAGTCTTTCCCATCGAGCTGTGATAATTAATATTTCAACAATGGATCAAATATTTGTAATATGCAGCGGGATGCTCGCAGTGACAAACTCAGAGAGAGTTATCACCCATCTCTGAAGTTCCCCTTAGCTTTACAGGCCACAAGAATAATTAATACTGAAACTTTAGTGTCTGCGATGCAGGGTAATGGCCACTGATGATATTGCAGCATTAAATTCGCCTTCAGTTCAACTGACTCAGTTGGTTTAAATACATTAGACATCATCGTTTGGCAGCCCTGATTGAGAGAGTAAAAAGTGTTGGAATGGGCCCACAAGCAGGACACAGTAGACCCAGAAATACCATTCACTGAGCAACATCAGCCACCATGAGCTACACAAGTGAGGCAATGAATAGATGAATGCTTATGAATTCACCTTGTAAGAGAGAGATTATGTTATTTCCTGACTTAAAAGTTATATACTCTGACTTTAGGAGGTGAAGACTGAGTCCTATCATTACATTGTGATTTGGCATTTAGTGTTTTTATATCTCTGAATAATGCAATATAACTATTTCAGCAGGCACTGTAGATCACAATTGAGTATTCATTTATGTAAACTGTATGCTAATGCGCTCCTGTGTTTGGTTGTTTGTATGCATCCTCTGTAATGGCCAATCTTGCCCTTCATATTTGACGTGAGGTGACTGGTTCAGCCTTGATCTGAGAGCTCTGCCTCTCACTCATGTTGTCAGACGCAACAGAGCATGCACTTCACAAACAACTTGGTCATTGCTTCAATGAAGGTCAAGATTCAAACAGCCCAGTGGAATCAGGCTAGCTTCTCTGTGGGGCATTGTTTAAACGAGATTCACGCTTAGATATTTGACATTAATTGGGGGTATGCGGTTGCGTTTGGCTCGAACTTGAGCTGAATTTATTCATAAACCTCTATGTATAATAATCATATAATCCTAGCCCCAGTGTTAGAGGCTCATGGGTGGTCTGCATTAAGGTTACCTTCCTGACTTAAGTGTACTGCACCGCAGAATGTCACCGAAGAGCCTGGTTGAAGGATGGCCAACCCCACCTATGACAAACAAGGGGGATTAAAGTGATAATCATTACTCTTCCCAGGAGGAATTAGCTGGTGGGGCATCGACATTGAAGAAAAACCGCAGGTGAACGAGGTCTCTGATACCCCATGCTTTTTTTCCCCCTCCCAGTGCCCTATCTGCATGGCCGAGGGGGGATTTAATTCGCAGTAATTACTTTATTGACTCATTTTCAGGGCCGTATCACTGCAGTTCCCCATCAATAAAACATATGCCAGGATGAATAATGTGGCTAGACACAATGGGGTGCCTTCTCAGACAAAAGACCACAAGACTGCATCCCCTTGGTGTATGTTTATGTCACGCTCCCTCTGCTCCTTTTATTTCCTCCATAACACCCCTCAGCCCTTCTTCTTCTCCACCTTTTTAAATGAAATCCCATCACATCCCTTCCCTGCTCTACCATTCCACCCCAACTTCCCCCTTTATGTCTCCAGGCGCGCAGGCCCAGCAGGCCTTCAGGTCTGAGCCCAGGAACCTCACCGTGCGAATGGGAGCCACAGCTGTGTTGAGGTGTGAAGTGCTACGGGCCTCAGGGACTGTGCAGTGGGTGAAAGATGGCCTCCTCCTGGGACCTCAGAGAAGCCTGCCAGGCTTTCCACGCTACAGCATGATTGGAAACCCCAAGAGAGGTAAACAGGGATACTCACAGAATAAGGTCTATGGCCTATTGGGCTTTGATGGACCTATTCAAGCTCAATAAATGAACTTGATGGAGAAAAACATCACAGAAAAGACAGAATTTGTCATTAAGAATATCCTATAACTGAATGAGGCTTGCAGTTTATGGTTTTGGCAAATAATATAAAATCTGATCAACTATAGAATCCAATTGAGTGAAATAAGATACACTGATCAAGGTAAACCTGAGCCACTGTGTAGGATTTCAGATATAGAAAGGGGAAATGGAAGCATAATGTTCCAAAGAGAGCAACACAATAACATGCTGTCAGTATTAGATTTATCCTGTTCTTCATTTTCTTGTAATGTACAGGTCAAATGTTTAACTATGGAATCCTGCTGTCAGCTCAGGAAGCATCCAACAGTACAACTCGATGTTGGCTACTCTAAAAGTAAATGAGATGATGTTGTTGCTATGGCTTCAAAGTGCTGTAATAAAGCAACACATATATTGCGGTAACCTTATGCCGCACTAGCTCTCTATAGAGGGAGCATCTGGGACTGAGGAGGTGATGTGATTGTCAACAGCGTCTCATGCATCCCCCTCACTGTCACTCACATGTAAAGACGAAAAAAAAGATATAAGACAAAAATAAATGAAATTAAAGCAACAGAGTGTCAGCAAATCAGTGAAATGTGGCAGAGAATAAACTGTGTTGCAGAATCTGCACCACAGTCTATAAAAAGTAATAGCCAATTAGAAGGCAATCCCTAGTAAGAGAAGAGCATCTGTTCCTGATCAGCCTGCAACTAGACAAGCCGCACTTCACTGTTGCAGAGTGCGGGGGACCGCCGGCAACACATAAACACAGAAAGATGCACATAGATGCCCATGTCTGCATTGCCCCATGCTTATTAATGCCTAGAGTGTACATTAAAAACAAACACGGGAAACATTCAAATGTTTGCCAGATTAAGTGTCAGCGAGCAAATTACAGTAGGTACATGGTTACAAAATAAAATCTTGCGTCACCAGCAACAAAATAAGAGTATATACACATGAATATAAGGAAAAACAACATATACAAGCTGTCAGACACTCATGAATGAAACACCCATCAGTGCAGGTACACTTTACCAGGAAAAGAAACTGCGGGCTGCAGACTGATGTATGCAATCACTTTACACTGCACTGAAAGAGCAAAATCATTTATAATGACACTTGACTACACTTGATACTCCACCAGTTTTCCCTGATTGTCACCATCAGTGATGTTTATTGCCGCTTAAAAAAGCCTGAAATCACACACTCACACTTACAGAACAAAACCAGCGTTGATTCCAACATATACTTACAGTAGATGTAGCACCCTTTAGGCTGTATTTACACCAAATCTGGCGTCACTGCACGGGGAATTAGCGCAGCGCAGCAGTGTTGTGTCACTACGTGTGTGACTACGTGGATTGTAGCACAAATAAGACACTAACCAGAAACCCCAACTTCCAGATTGATAAAAGCCTCTGTACTCCATTGTTTGTAGTACAGCTCTGGAAAGGTCATCAAGGCAACAATCAGTCGCTCTTCCTTCTTCACAAGGTTCTTCTTCCGGTCCGAGCAACAACCTCAGTGTCTGTGAAGTGAAGACAATCCAAGTCTTTTGCCAAGAGGCAGGAATGACAGTGTGGCTATGACGTACTTTTTCATGCTGTCTCTGGCTTGACCACTGCAGCGGGATGTCAGATCATGTTTTCTCTAAAAGCTTAGTCCGTTTTAACTGTTCACTGCACGGCCACAGCACTTTTCTTTTTGCAGTGTCCCCAACGCCGCAGCCTAAATGAACCACCCACATTCAAGCGAATTAGAGGCCCAGCATTTTGCCCGCAACACTTCATTTGGTGTGAGTACAGGCTTAGTTTCCCCGAGCTAAAGCAATAATGTAAATGTGTATGGACGTAAGCCTGTTCGTGCATTTATGTACAGCAACGTGAATCATAAAGACAAACACAAAGACGAGCAGATAAAAAACAGCTTGTTCCAGGCACCAAAGCAGTAAGTGAGAATTTATTTTCAGTGATTGGTCCACAAGGTGTAATTTGGCAAGCAGCCAGTCAATCAGGCAAAATTCAATTAGGAATGAACACTCATGTACACACAACAGCACAATGCAAGCGTTGCATATTTTTCTTAACTAATATCAGCTGACTATTGTCAAATTTCTAAAACTTTAAACCATAGGAACAGTAATATGAATATTACTTACTTACTGGGATTTGTTTGTGGCATGTTGGAAACACATGAATGTCAAGCTGAATGAATCTAAAAAAAAAGTCACATATATTATTTATCTTTAAGTATGTCATACTGAACAGAGCCAGAAGAAGATGCGATAAAGACCCTTCAGCTGGTTCACGCCTGTCACATCATGTGGATGCTTTTGCTCTTGTTTTAGAAATAATGAAGCGTTTATAGTACATTCTTTGTACTGAATCGGTTTGTACTGTACCAGATATAATAATCTGGCGCTAAAGGGTGAATGGCCCTGTAAACTGTCTCAAATTGCAGGTTATTTTCTGGGACCTGCACCCTATGAGAAGAACTATACTGCTGATACTCGGCTGACTAAATAATGCAAAAAGGTTGTCTGACTCCAGATCAACAATTGACACTAGTTAGTTTTCTACTTCGTTTTCTCTTTCCATTGGGACAAAGCTTTCCCAGTTCTGTAACAATATGTATTTCCACCTTCCAGTGTGCAAGGGAGAATATGCTATAATATACACTGTAGGCATAATGACTGTGTAGATATACTATATCCCAAATATCTGAAGCCCCTTGCTGAAATAAATACAGAGTAATGGACAAATAAGCATGTTGAAGCCATTTGCCATCTTCTCTACCATAAATACACACTTTTCACAACTTGATTGCACTGTTTGTGAGTCATTTCAGGAAAGAGGAATATGATTAATAACTTCAATGTCTCTCCCCCTGCACTCAATGATAACTTAGATGTGAAAATTGCTTCTGGTTGGTGTTAATTATCTTGCCAGCTTACTTGACACATGCATTTTTAGGCCTGGGTGGTTGTCAGACCAAGATACTATTTTGCACATGTTAGTAGGCTGTGAGCCAGAGAATCAGGAGCTGGAAAACTAACACTGAACATCATCTAATCCCCACAGGTTATGGCAATGCATCAAACAAACCAAGTCCTGTTGGCATGCCAGACTATCAGAAGAGAGACACAGAGAGAAGGACTCTGCCTGGCATCAATTAATAGACAGTTTATTCAGTCGGCGTTGTGCGTCTGGGATTGGATTTCATTGACCATACTGGAAATTCATTCTGAAACAAAATGCCTCTGCTATGAGTATAGACAACTGCCTGCATGTCAATGGAAATGCCTACAGCAGGAGGTTCTCAGCAAGTGAGATGTTTCCATTTTACAGGAATATGAAAATATTTATAATCAAATCAAACACCTAAACGTCAGGGGTAGAGTGTATTACCGTATTGAATTGAAATGCCAGACTGTCGTCGTACAAATTGCTTTTTATTGTTAATTTTCCCATTTCCCAAGTTGAAAATTGCCTATAATTCACACTCTGAAATCAGGCACAGAAGAAATAGGGCCTGCAGGAGGTACTTATCGATATACATGCCACAACTCTGAACACTGAGTGTTATACTCAGTGGGGTGTGAACAGGAGGACTAAATGAAACCCTCCTCTTTGTAATTATTTACATGTATTTAGAGAGCACGTCCTTATCGCAACACAATGTGTCACAAAAATAATTAATCTCTCTCTCTCTATTCCAGGCCAGTATCATCTTCAGATTGAAAAGGCCCAACTGGAAGATGACGCCCCCTATGAATGTCAAGCGGGCCGCTCTGAGAGCAGTCGTGCTATCATTTCCAGTATAGCCTGGATCAACATGCTAAGTGAGTAAAGCCACGGAGCGTGTGAACAGAGGGGAGGTTGTGGGCTCATAAAAATGTACATGTAACATGTATGTACAACAAAATGATGCATATAATAAGACAAAGTGAGACTTCTTAGTACTCCAGCAACATGCCCAACCTCTTGACCAGTACTCAGCATATAAAGAGCTGTTAAATATTCATCTCTATTGATAAAGAGGCTTAATTTGCTTAACATAAGGCAGCTGCATTTGAAGCAGTGCACCCTTGAATTTAGTGACTAAATCTAAGCGCCTTTGGTACAGTAGAACTCAATGGTTTCCTTCAAGCACAAACCGTCTTTGAAGCACACATGAACCATGAACAAAGTCACAATCTCTCAAACTTTTCGGACAGTATTTAGTCCTTGAACAAGCACTATGCCAACCCTGCATGTTCCAGTGGGTTTATGGCTCAAACCAGCAGCTGTACAATATAAAATATCAGTAGAGTCTAGATTCCCTGGCCGCCTCGGGGTGATCCATGTCTCTCCCTTGCACAGGAATAAATTATAACAAGAGTGATTGAAAAGTTCCTACTCAGACATGTGCTGGAATAGATGTAATTGTGCGGCTACATTAGACCACCTGTTGTCACTCTATAACAACCAGTATCTCTCTCTCCCGTTCCCTCTTGCTTGTGGGAGCGAGCCCATATGTGGCAGGGAAAGGACTCTAAAAGAACCTTTCTTCTCCAGGCGCAGTTCATTTACTCACACCCCCTCCCCTCTCCCCATTCTCTCCCTTGCACAATTTCTCCCTCTCTCACTCGCTTTCAGGCTTTCTCTTTGGTGGCCATGGAGAGGGTTTTTTTTTTTTTTTTTTCGAGTGGGGAAGAAGGGGGGGTTGCTGGGGCAATTCTAGCGGCCTCACTCTCCTCTGGGAAGAAAGCAGGTTTTTCTGACATCAATGGTCGATGGGAGGGAGTGGCGGGTGGTGCGGGGTAGGAAGAGCCACAGACCGCAGACGTCTCCTTTGAATGGCTATTTTCTGTCCAACACTGCAGCAGTCTCATGTCCTACAGCACGGCCTACACCTGCAGCCGCAGCAGTCTTGACTCCCACATTTATTACCTCCGAGAAGGCTGTTGCATGTGCGCCCACATACACACAGTCAACACAATTGCTTTCGGCTTTGCTGGAAAGGTCAAAATGTGTGGGAATTATGTTCGTGTTGCATCAGGGATTGCTGGTGGTTCTATTCACCATGACTGAAAACCCACTGCTGCTCTGTGTTCCTGACATCCTCAGATCTGAATCCCCTCCACACATCTCAGCTGGTGTTTTTGCTCAGCGACTTGGGAACACTCTCCAGCTGTTGACTGTTTAAGACGGACATTTGCAGCTGTAGTCTTGCAAAGGGCAACGAGTGAATCGACTGACTTAAAAAGCGCTCTGCAGCCTTGGGTCCTGAAGGGTCATTTGTTCCACCCCACCAACTCAACTGATTCAAAATACGTGACTAATCTGGGGCTTTATAATGAGCTGATGAATTCAGTCTCCTGTTAGTGCTGAACTGGGACTGGAAACTGTGCATCCTTTTGAAGAGCACTGTCTCTGATGAGTTCCCCACAGACTTCTCCATCACTGAACTACGGCTCCCAAGGCCCCACACCCCTGGCCAGTCAACCATGGCTATATCCCATCAAGCCCTGCATCAAATCAAAACACTATAAACTCTTTATGAGGAGATACGGCGGGGGAGAGGGGGAGGGAAGTGAAAACAAAACAGAGATTGCTGGTCAAATAATTGGTTTCTTGGGTCAGAGGGAGTGCTATCATGACTGGCTAATTCAAGATGGATCACCACAGGCTGTGAATAGCAGGGATGGGGGCAAAAAATGTCAATAAGCCCCATCCATGGGCTTACAAAGAGATGTTTTCAAGACATTTCCATCGGTGCAACATAACTCCTATGTGTTTTTGCCTTCCTGCGGAGCTTAGATAGGGGATTACTGCAATAGGCAGATCAAGTGGCAGTGAGTAATCCATGACAATAACAACCTCTACCCCCTCCGCTGAAACCCCCTCCACTGCTAAAACTTACCCCGCACTGTGCCCGTCACATACCTGACACATCCTGTGTCTCGCTTTATACCATTAGCCTTAGCATTTAATCCTATTAATGAACAACTCTCTGCCTCACCGCGTTGCATGCTCGTGCAGATGCCTCCTGCAAATGTTCAAAACAGTTATTTGATGTGTTCTGGTTTTAGACTGTGTTACTCATTCAGTTGCCATAGTTGGGTCTTACGGAGATATGTGTGTGCGTGCGTACGTGTGTGTGTGTGTGTGTGTGTGTGTGTGTGTGCCCCGTGTGTGTAAGCTTATTATCAGTGTTGGTTGGAGGTTAGAGGACATTTTAGGAACAGGGGCTATGGTGAGGTTTTTGCGGTAGCTAATGAGTTTAGCACTTGAAGAGTATATAATGAGCCTTCATTTTATGATTCCCTGTTATGAATAATGGAACAACTTATAAATGGGGGCACAAGCAACGTGGAACACGGTGACTTTATTCATCTTTGTTCACAAAAAGTTCTGACAGTTGCCCAAGACCTAACCCCTTCAGAAGATCGTGTGTTATACACTAGTGTGACCGTGTGCGTATCACAATGCCAGACTGATGTTACAGTGTCAGGGTCTTTACAATTAACAAACGAGGCACTGCTAAAGAGTAAAATGAGATACTGAAGGGTAAGATACTAATAACTGAACTGTTCTGCTAAGCTTTTTGAATCTCTTCACACGGTAGACACATTGACTATACGCCAAAACAGAAGGTAAGAGAGATAGTATTAGTGGGTCAGGTAGGAGTGGTGCGGGGAGGGGTTGATCCACTTCTCCAGAAAACAGGAGACCCAGACAGTGAAGGGGAGACAAAGAGGAGGGGAAAGCTGAAAAAAAAAAGAGCAGCGTTTCATTTGATCAGATCACACACCTGAGACCTACAATGTGTATATGTGTGTTTTTATGCCCATGCATAGAGTATATAAATACATCCTTGTGCATGTACTGTGCATGTGCTTGGCTGTTTGGTTTTATCCGAGCTTTGTCTTGCAGAGATAAAACAGATGAGTTGTGTCTGTTTGGTGTTGAGAAGCCTGATCTTCTGCTCTCTATTATTTTCTTAATGCAGCATAATACGCTTTTGAGAGGCTGTTTTATCCTCTGGGCCTTCTCCAATATTTTCCAGAGAATCAGCTCCAGCATCACATGTTACAGTACACACGCTGGCGCCTGTTTTTAGAGTGAAGTGTGATGAATGTGGCTCGTCGGCACGCTCACCCGCCTGTGTCAGTGTGTTTGCGCGTGCAAATCTGCATGCGCCGTAGACTGGAGTTTATCTTTGGGTGTTTGTGTGCAAAGGAGAAAGGGAAGTGTGTGCATCTGTATATGAATGAGCGAGGAAGATAGGTGGAAAGAGGCTGCTTATGCATATTGATGTGTGTCTGCTAATCTGCTTCTTAGCTGCCTTATCCATCCATCCGTCTGTATTTGTCTAATGAATCGAATTTTGCGGCTCACTGTTCCTCGTCTGCCCATCAGAAGCAAAGTCTTTGCTATCTATTTTTGTGTTCATATATGTACCTTTAATAAGAGAGATAGGGCTAGAAAGCAGAGAGGGAGAGAGGGAGGGGGGGAAAAAAGACAGGCAAGTAGACAAAGAGGGGGCACAAAGAGTTAATTAAGAGAACAGCTTGTTTGCTGTCTGTTCTTTGCTCTGAGTGCATGTCTAGTAAATTGAATAGAAAGTGTGTTTTTCCTTTGGCCCGCACATACGCTATCACATTTGTACAAATGTGTGTGTGTGTATACGTGTGCAGGTTCATCCTGACTGGGCTGATTGGGTCACATGGTTTGCAGATGTGATGGATGGCCGGCTGTAATTCCCAGTCTAAGCTGGAACACACCTTCCCCCGCACTTCTGCAGTTTAACTGCAGTGGTCAAGAAGGATAGCGTGGGGAGAGGGGGGTGGGAGGAGGGGGGGGGGGGTTGTGCTCGGGCTGCTAGAGAGGGATGATGGAGTGAATGAAAGATAAGAGGAATGGGCCAGCATAAGCGAGCGAAGAGAAAAAACGAGATACCTGCCTGCCTCATTTGCGAACATATCATTATTCTTATTTTAGGATTTGTTA
The DNA here is from genome assembly GCA_014281875.1 of Nibea albiflora. Taxonomy (NCBI): domain Eukaryota; kingdom Metazoa; phylum Chordata; class Actinopteri; family Sciaenidae; genus Nibea; species Nibea albiflora. The sequence continues at coordinate 12,910,632 of CM024804.1, forward strand.
GGCTGCCAGACACTCCTACAGCACAACAAGTGGTGCGCCTATGTGAATCGTGCGAGCCTGAGTAGATTGAGAGTGCAGGGGCTGTCAATAGATGCATGGCCCAGTCATCTTCTCAGGGAAGAAGGGGGGAAAAACAAACAAATGCATCTCATTATTGCGGCGCGCGCCTCTGCAGTGCTCTGGGTAACCCATCACAGTCCACACAGATTCAATTGCTTCTTTTAAATCAGTTTGAAGCTGCAGCCACATCTCATCTGTCTCAATAGCAGACTACAGGCAATGGGCGACTCTGCACACAGCAACAGCTCCTCCTAGTGGGCAGGGATTTATTGTTACGTGCCAAAGAGATGGAGAGGACCTGAATGGTTGGCTGGTTTGGTTTGCTCGTGGTCCAGCTGTTTTTATCCACACATTAACTGTGGATTTATCTCATGTATCCAGCAGCAGCAGCAGTGGCTATGGCCCTGCCCCGGCTCTCCTCTGTAGCCTCACTTTTCATTCTTCTCTTCTCTGCCAGGGTCTTTCATGTCTTGCACACATGTATCCATCCTGTACTTTCCAACTCCCTGTTCTGTCTCTGAACTCGGGCAGTTTTTGCACTTGATCTCTGATGAAAGAAAAACAACCTCAACGGTAACTGTAGTTTCTAATTCTACCGGCTCAACCATTCACATAAACGCCAGCACAATAAATGATCAAGATTCGGTGGTGTGTGCATGATTGAATTGATAGTCTTGCTAAAGAGTGGCTCACAGATCTGCAGAAATCTCTTTGATGATTAGTCGGTGACAGATTTCTCAATTTACTGCCAAATAATTTCCAGTCCCTTGTGTTAAAAGCTAAATGTTTTTTTTTTTCCCCTGGAATTTCCTATTTATGGTCAGATAAAAGGACTGTTGAGTAGAACAGTGGAGAAGTGAAGCTTTGATCAGTCCAGAAAGCACATATTTAGCTTGGGGGTGATCTGAGAAGAGAAGTGTTTGGTGTTTGCTGTGATAGATTAGCAGTGGATCGGTTTCATCACCATTTCATCTCAGTATTCTCTTCTTGTCCACAATTTGCATTCTAACTCAACAGAACATCAGATCTAGCTGTAGTAAATCACTCAAAAGCTGACAGCATGACACGCCAGTCACTCCCAAATGGTACAAGTACTTATTATCATATCATTGCATGAGCTAATATCCATCTGTGATAGTGCCTGCTTCCACTACCCCCAAATTAGTGCGATGAATATTAGGTTAGTGATGTGGTAAATATGAAACTTGACCTTCTGTTTCTCTCATTCAGTCCCTCCTTCCAAGCCGTACTTTGAAGCGGACATGGCAACACCTTGGGTAGCGGGGAAGAAGTATACCGTCACCTGTATTGCCCCTGATGCAAAGCCTGTGGCTGAAGTCACACTTTATAAAGGTGAGTCATCCTTTCAGCTGCACTAAATGTGACAGAGAGGGTCCGCCTGACAGCTTAGAACAAAGGGCCGCAGCCTTTCCGATACCCCTGAATACATTTACATGGAAACATTCAAACGTTGCAGAGGATGAAACACGAGTTTAGTAAAGATTCCTTATTTCATTGTCTTTGAATAGCTAAGTTTAAAGGAGCAGACTGTGTGGGAAGGAATAGCCTTAGATTTGAATTTCCAATTTCCACTGGCTTTTTCAATGACATGTACAGTGAGTGTATCGCAAGTTCCTAGTTGTTTACAGAAACAACTGCAATTTTCTCATTTTCCGTTTTTGCCTTTTGCTCCCCCGTCACACCTATTATACCTTATACTGCTGAAACAGAGAGCGGGAGATGTTGTTTTCTGTCTACATTTTCTGTTTTTTTCTATATTGCAGGTCAATAAAATGTAATTTTGTTCCGGTGATCTTGTCATCTCAACACTGTTTTGTTCTGATTTTGAGACAGTGTTATCTACTGTTACTGCAGTACACACATTTTTTTTTTATTATATTCCAGTATTTTCCCATTGCACATGAGAATAACACTGATGTTTCTGTCTCACATGAACAAGTTTACACAGAGTGTTCTCCCTTTTTTGTGAGCCTTCCCCGCATTGTGTCTTTTTAGATGGAGTCGAGCTGACAGGTGCAGAGTCTTTCACCATGTCTGGCTCAAAGGATAAGCTCCTGAACATGCGTGTTGAAGTAACGTATGTGTTCGCCCGCCTGCCAGACTCATTCTCCTCACCAATACACTCAATCTCTCCAAGTCGGTTTCCCTTGTTTTCACCCCCACTCTTATTTTCTCCTTCTGTCTTAGTGAGCACAATGAATTTCTGCACACAGCGAACTGTTACTTGGCACTGTGCGATTGAATTAGCTCCTGTCAAATGCACAAAATTACATTCCAGCAGCGAGACAGATCCGATCCTCATCGGTTCGCCAGGTGCCTATACATTAAACAGGGCCATAGATTGCTTTAATCCTGCTTGTCTCCTCTGTGTCAGAGATAATAACCTCTTGTCATATCCTGAGATAACATTGGTACTGAGGAGCTGCAACGTTGTTCAGCTCGATTGCAGAACAGCCAAGGTCTTAAGCAATATTGATGCTTCTTTTTCATATTCACACTGAGCATGCACAGCAGTGAGCCATGTGTGACTGTTACTGTTGACATTGCGCTATAATTTGATAAAGAAGACATAGACTTAAAGAGTAAACTCGGTGCATAAAAAAATAAATGCACTGCATTGCAGGGACTAATGGATCTTTCAATGTGTGCCGCAAAGTGTATTTTTCAATTTACTGTCACATGGCTCCAGCAATTGAGGTACTCCTTCTTGAGTACTCGTAGTACCATTTTATGCCCTTTTATACTTTTACTACACTGCATTTCCGACAGCTAGTCACTCTTCCAGTTAAGAAAACAACACATGATAAACAGATAACACATTGTTAAAGATTAAGGCATTCATCCGTGAGTTTTAATGGTTCCACCAAAGAGACATTTTCCCTCCTAAACTCCTCAGATGGTACCATTTTGGATAATTGGATGATTTGAGCAGTTATTTGAACTGTTCATATTATTCCATATTTCACAAAAGAGTGGAGAAAAGGTCAGAGAAATTATTACAAATTTGTATACCCAAACTGCTTTTTCTTTCTACCCCCTTAATCATCTCACAGATTTATGAATTTATCTTGCAAGCACGTGTTGTGCCTGATCCCCTGGTTAGGAACTACTAGACTAAAGTGTATATAAATACACTTAAATAGTTCTGTATTCTATGTACTTCTGTATTTTTAAGTAAACAAGACTTTGCAAGACTTTAACTTATGATGGCGTGTGTGTTATACCCAGTGCATCACCCATATTTTGACTTCCCATAGGTAAAGGACATAACCACGATGCAACGTTTTGAACTTTAGCACTTTGTGTGGCTCAGTATAAACCATCTTTTATCCTTCTCATTACTTCTGTTCTCTCTGTTAATCCTCAAAGGGTCACCGCGCTGAGCTCCGACAATGGGAGGCAGCTGGCATGTCATGCCAGCAACCCCGCCCTTTTCCGGCCTGTGGAGACCACAGTGACCATGAGCGTGTACTGTGAGTGTCTCAACCTGTCTGGAAACTGACAGTCGACACCCTCTCTGTTTAACAAAACCACACAGGAACCCAACCTCAGAGAGGCCCCAGGGTATCTGGCCTTGCGCACTCGGTCCGTGTTAGTGGTCCAAGGAGAAACATTGATCGTGAAGGCAAACTCACACCTACTTCAAGACAACATGTGTGTGACTGCATCCAGTTTTTGAGGCTTACCGCTGGTGGGCTGAGATTGATATGACCAAAGCAGGAGGTCCAGGCTGTTTTCTTTCTATACGGCAAAATCATGTATAACACTTTTCAAAGTGGTGACTAGCAATCATACAGACACGCTGCAATTAAATCTGAATTAGTTTAGTTTAGATTTCCTGTTTTATTCAATAATCTTAAAATCATTTACACCCTCAGTCTTATTTCCCCAATGTTAGGCAAAACACATAACCCAATTATTAGGCCAACTGAGATGGATTATATCAGCCAGACTTCAAGTACAGAATTTTTTAACAGTATTATAATAACTAATATGTGAAGCTAAGGCCACAACATTTAATAATGATGAATCCCCCAAAAAATAATCCAGAAACTTTTGTGCTCATCAGCTCAAATTAAATTTAGAATCCACCGAGGCAGGAGGGGAGGCAGCTACTGTTGCTTTTCCTTTCATGTTATTATCACCAAGCACATGACATTATATAATAAAGTTGTTACCGTAGCACACAAAGGTGCGCTGACACACTTGCTGTCTCGGTCTCTCGTTGCATTGTGCCTCTTATTTGGGAAGGCGACAGTGTAAGCCATTGTTGTTGAATGTACAAACAGTGTGACACTGAGCTACTGTTTACTACAGTAGGTTTAGTATTTTCTACTCTGTTGATCAGTTGAAGTAATTGATTGTTTAGGCCTGAGAGTTTACCCCCCCCTCCGCTTCTCCCAGGCCTAAATCATGTTGTTGATTAAAGTGGAGCAGGGCTGCTGACACTTTCACCAGCGAGTACCCCCCCCCACCCCCAGCACCGAATGCCGTATTATCCACGGGCTGACTAGACACCTTAATGTTGTCTCTATCTATACTCCTCCACATTAGAAGCCTCTGCTGGTGTTTTAAACAATCCCCAATAACCGCGAGCACTCCTCCCTTCCTCTCCATCTCTCTGGTCTATATTAAACAACATGGGCTTCGTGCTAAGTGCTAATGTTGCAGAGCTTGGGACCACCGCTGCAGTCTTACTCAGCATGCTAGCCCATCAAAGCCAGCGCGGTGGCCATTTTCAGCCAGCCGGATTGTTAGCAAGGTGGCAATTTGTCACACTGGCCCAGGGTCTGTAGCCTGCTCTCTGAAACTGATTGCAGCAATAACAAAGGCCCGTCCTCCTCTATTTACTGTGCATATTTTATTCAAGGAGGCTGTAATTTATTCATATTTCATGTTGCCTTATTACTGTTTGAACATCTGTTATTTTGCTTTATGGACTGGATCCAGCTCACTGCTCCCTTAATACTTAATGCTTTCATCAGATCTGGACCTCTTATCCCACAGTCATGTTGAGTGTGCCCAATTTATTGTCCCTGTCTCAACAAATAGGGATGTTCCCTACTCAATTGCCAAGAGTGTTCTCATCGCACTGCAGTTTCTTTTTTATGTTATCCTATTGATGCTCATTCCATCCTGCTGTTTCCCTGAATTACTACATCTCTTCTCTCCCTTCACCTTTTTCGCTTTTCTGTCACCCTCTCTGCCATATCCCTTTGTCAAGTCCATTTTTATTTTTGTCTCTCGTTTCCCGGCAGTCCCACCTCAGCCTCCAGTTATTGTAGGTCTGGAGAGAGAGGAAGTCAAAGCTGGGAGAACGCTCATATTGGAGTGTGTGTCCCATGGTGGAAACCCCCTAGCCACTCTCCACTGGACCAAGGTAAATCTTCTGCACCATCTGTTAAGGAGGCTTTGTAACACGCCGTCACACTGACAAAATGAGCTATTTTAGTTTTAAGAACTTGCCATGTGAGTATCACATTGTTAGTAGCTTCTGTACTCCACTGGCTGCGCCATATGGGACCGGGTAGCTAAACTCTAAAATATTCCTCATGTTGCCTTTTAATTTCATGTTTTCCTTGGTGTACCAGAATGGAGACGTTCTGTCCACGACTTGGGATGAAGACATTGCGGCGCGGAAGTCCAGCAGCGTCCTCTTACTGAAGATCACCCCTGAGGACAACCAGGCAGTGCTGTGCTGCGAGAGCGTCAATCTGGTGTCCCTTTCACCTCTGTCTGTCAGCCGAAAAATCACTGTTCTCTGTGAGTGAAAATGCTTAATGTATCGAACGGGGCTGGAACAGATACAAACTTACACACACAAAGCCCTGGCATGACTCGCAGCAATGGATTATTAAGAATATGGACATGAGGCAGTGGAATATAATAAGAGCCTTACCTCCAGTACCAATTATTTTGCTGTCCCAGCATAAATTCCAATGCTAATATCATTAATGAAACTAATGGTTATTATGGCTGCGGCCCATATTTCCGACTGCCTCCAGATGAGTATCACTGCGTGCTCTCTCATAGCTGCTATACTAATTCAGCTGAGTTGCTTCAATGCACAATCCTGAGGCGGTAGAGCCTATACTTTGTGCGACAGTAACGCCCATGGTTAATAGATTAGACGCTCCTCTCTGAATATAAAATGTTTGTTTCAGCAACAATAAAACAAATACAGAATTAATATTCAACAGCCTCGGTGCATTGAACCTAACAATGGCCTGATTTCCGCTACAGAGCCAGACAATGTAAGTCAGAGCTTTAAATGCTGCGTGATTGATGCCCCTATTTTATGTAAATATGCTCTGAATTAGGAGCAGTCCTTGCAAAAAAATAAAATAAAAAAAAATCTCTTATACTTATGCTAAGTGAAGGTGTCTGGAGTTACTCTTCTGGAGCTGCTCATCCAACAGGCCCCTGTGCCATGCCTCCCAGTTATCCATTCAGGGATGCTGACTGCCTGACTGCGCTCTAGGCACCGGCAGAGGCTGGAGGGTACAGAATATGTCTCGCTGGTGTAATACGACTATGCCTCTCTTACCTCACGGCACACACGGCGTAATTTCTCCGGTCTTTGTGTGTGGCATGCTCATCCCGCTCTGTCTCATGTGTGTGTGTGATCGACACAAATAGGTATAAGATTTACATACATGACCCCTCCTTCCCCGTGTCTGCCAGCTTAGTCCCCAGCCTTTGAATTCCCCCCGTAGGCTTCATGCAGCCGCATCACTTTGCCTGCAGCTATTGTACCGTCTCCCCCTGTGGTAAAAAATGAAGCAGACTTTAGAAAGCCAAGATGAAAACCTCCTGAGAAAACAAGTTGCCACTCAAAGTGATTTCCCCTCTCCCTCTTGATGCCGCTCTATGTTTCACATCCAAAAATAACCGCTCTGCCGCTGTGATCAGAATCGGTAGCTGTTGAATGTACTTGTTCATGGGGCGATATTTTTACTTGTCTTGTCTTTGAATGCGTGTGTGTGTGTGCGTGCTTGCGTGTGTGTGTGTGTGTGTGCGTACACCAGTTGAGCCTGCAGAGGTGACACTGTCAGGTTCGCTCTCAGCCATCGAGGGGCAGGACTTGGAAGTGACCTGCTACGCCACCTCCAGTAATCCCCCCGTCCAGATTCGCTGGTGGCTCGGCTACAAGGAGCTCAACACGTCTGTTGTGGTTACGGAAGAGGTGAGACTACACACGGCGCAGACTTAACACAAACCTGAAACCTATCCATCTAAGCAGGTAGACAGTAAAATATAACCGGTGATCATGCTGGTCAGTTTTAAAGACGATGCTGGAAAAAAAAGGTTATGTTTTTGCTTCAGTTTTTGAACACGAGGGAAAAGAGTATAAAAACACCCTTCAGTCAAACTAGTCTTTACCGCACAGACAAAAAAGCTTTTAAAGTGCCTTCAGTTGAATTAAAAAAAAAATCTTCAACATGAAATATGACCTTATGTGAACCTTCACAGATGAAAGAAAACAGTATGACCATGAGCATTCTCTGAATAGACCTGCTGCAGCTTTGCAAATGAATCAGCAGCCGAGTATTGGAGTATTCTGCCGCTCCTCTTCTCCTCTTTTGTGTATATTAATAAGATCAAAGTGAATAAAAACTGACACAGAAGATGAGCATTATTAAACAAGCTCTTTATTCATCTGGCAGCAGCATTTTCATTTGATCTTACACAAGGCACTCAGTGTGCTGTGTGTGAGCTTTAATGCATCTGAAACAGTGTGAGGTTAATGAAGACTGACGCTCCTGTCCAGTGTCTTTGTTAGTCTTTCTGACTGTGGCTTTTACAGTAATCACCACAATAATAGCTTTAATAACCAGATGTGCTGCATAGGCATGGCTGCTATCGGGCAGGTGCAAAATGACGCTTTGCTCAATTTATAACAGCGTGCAAAGCAGAGAGAGTCAGATGAATATGCTTATTTATCACAGACCATGCACAACATCAGTTATTACAGCAGCTAATTTGCCATCTGTATTCGCCAAGACAATCCATTGTGGGTTGTTTTTCTCCCTGATCCCCCCCCCCCCTCTTTCCAGACTGACAACGCCCGACCAAGGCTGCCTGTCCCCCCGACTGAACTGTCATGTGTGCTTTCTCTCTGCAGGGAGCCAATGGTGGGATGACAACCATGTCCAACATGACCCACAGAGTCTCCAGAGAGGAGGATGGGCTTGAACTCACCTGTGAGGCTTTCAACAAGGGCACACGCTTCTCCAAGACCGAGACCTCCAAACTCAGCGTCTACTGTGAGTAAGCTGGGGTCTCATTTCTTGGAGCCGTTGTATTTTGGTAAACATAGAAATCACAAAAGTAGAATGACATTTTGATTTGGTTCTGGTTTTTTGCCTTTTTTTCCAAAAACACATCCATCATAGTTCAGGAGGGCTACATTTTAATTACGAGTCTGAATGTCAGAAACACAAAAAGGCAAATGTAGCTTTTGGGAAATATAATCCTTGACACATAATGAGCAGCTATTTTTCACGAGTGTTTTTGCATAGTTGTGTCGTAGAAAATCTTTTCACATGGTAAATATTCCCGTTCACTGGTATGGAGCTCTTTTCAGAGGCAAGCAATCCTCCAAGAAACATGAATCGCAATCAAGCAAAATACTGTCAAAATCTTTTACCGGATTTCAAACTCTTGTTAAACCATTTACAACAGACCCCCCTCAAAAGATATGGCTCGATACTCCTCCTGAAGATGTCCCTCTTCGTTCAGGGAGCACAGTCCGCCTCGTCTGCTTCGCCACTGGAGGGAATCCCACTGGGACTCTTACCTGGTTCAAAGTTAGTGCGTGTACTGCATGTGTGTGTTGCACTACAGGTCTGAACTTCAGAGACTTCCCTGCGTAATATCCTTCCTTCATGTTTTAGAATGGAAGGGTTGTGACTCACGCACAGAAGCAGACGTCCTTCGATCGAGGGGTGGCTCGAGAAGTGGCGCTGGTCCTTACAGCAAGTGACAACATGGCTACATACCGCTGCAGCGCCAAAAATGAGGCAGAGAAGACCATATCTGCCCATGCTAAGCTCATGGTTCACTGTGAGTTAGACACATGAACACAGCCCCCCCCATCTAACACAGCTGAAAGAAAAACACAATATCAGATAAATGGATTTTCACACAGATCCCCGGCGACATCATTTTATACTCTTCATCATGATATTGGCAGTGAGTTAAGACTGTCTTTTCTCGTTAACCCCGCGGTTCTCCAGTTCCACCAGTGAGTATGAAGATTACAACCAAACAGGAGGAGCTACGTCGGGGCCAGACGCTAACTCTGGAGTGCCTGTCTGGAAGCAGTAATCCCAAAGCCAGCATCTCTTGGAGCTTGGGCGCACAAAGGTTTGGCAAGGCAGCTGGTGGAAAGGCTCGCAGCAGACTGTGATACATGTTGATAGGGGCCTTTCCCTGCAAAAACAATATGGCTAAATCAGTGGCGGAATGAGTCTGAATGACTGATGTTTATCCTGTTAAATGTGGCTATATGCTTGATTGCTTGGTGAACTTGAAACTCCTCTGTTGATTGGATTTTCCCGGATGGGATTTGTGTCATAGGTTCCAGGGAGAGGAGCAGCCACCCAGGAATGCTGAGTTTGGTGGTGTGTCGGTGCACAGTTCTCTTTCTCTGACGCTGAGTACACAGCATCACAACCAGAGGATCATTTGCCACGGCCACAGTCCTTTGCTAGCGGAGGGGGCCAACACATTCTTCAAACTCAATGTGCTTTGTAAGTAGAGGGTGAATTGTTTGTTCGTTTCTTTCTTGGTTTGTTTGTTTCCCCCTTCCCCCCCCCCCCCCCCCCTTCTTGGCGACTGACCAAGAGATGTGGTTTGCATAAAACTTAAACGATGCATAATGATGATCTATGATGGTGCGGGTGTAAGCTGCTTTACTGGGGTACTTTTGCACAGCGATGTAGGCGTATAGTGTGCGTGTGTGTGTGCGTGCATTTTTTTGTTTACTGGAAACCTTTGTTGTGTTTTTGTGGGTCTGTTGCGCTCTGCAGCAGTGTGTCCTAATTGTGCATTTGCTTTGCTGCATGGCCATGTTTGTCTTTGATGCCATTTCACAGGCAGCAGCCAGCCACTGCTTCAAAGCTTGGTACTGTGTATGAGCATGAAGGAATGTCACCGTGTGTTTGTGCAGAGCTGCAGTTGGACAACAGTACTGTCACTCGTCGTTTTAATGCCTGTCCCTCTCCCTCCCGCGTTGCCTTACTCCCCCGTCGTCTAAGCATGTGAAGTTGGTTAGATCTGGAATTATTGGTGGGATGTCGACTTTTCTACTGGTTTGACTCTCATTAGTGTCTCTTGCTGCTTTCATGCTCAACATGTTTTGTGTGTATTTGTGGTCTCTCTTGCTGCTTCTTGTCATTTTGTGTGCCTGAGCTTGTATTTATGCCTCCGCTTGTGTATTTTTGGTGTAAACCCAACTTACTATATCTGCGTTCGTGTGCTTGCTTCCGTGTCAGATCCACCAGAGTTCAGACCGGAGCAGCCAACGCAGGTCCAGGTGGCGGAGGATGACACTGCAACCATTCCACTGCTGGTCTCAGCTAACCCAGAGGAGCTCTCCTGCATTTGGCTGCACCACAGGGAGAAGCTGGTCAAAGGTGATTCAAGGCTGTGTGATGGCTCTATAAACCAGGTCCTAGTTGAGCTGAGCCAGCAAGTAAGCACTCAGCTCTGCCATTCAGGGCCTGAATAAAACATGGCAGGTTAGCCAGCATGGGACCCTGCCAAATGTGATTCTCATTATGGCTCTAATGTATGCAGTCTAAATGAGGATTGCTGTCTCACTGAATACAACACAACGATTCTAAACCTGGCTATTCCTCTAGGCCGGTGTCATCAGGGCCCTGCTGCACCCACTCTCTTTCTCTGTTAGCTCTGTTAGGTCCATCATATCCGGCCCCCACCATGAAATGACTGTGTTCTGAAAGTGGAAACCCTCCAATTACTATGTTTTGAGTGTTGCGGTACAGGAGGTGTCTCTCATGCAGCCTATTGTTGGCTTGATGTGGGAATACAGCCAGGCCAATCAATAATGCAGGATTAGATGTCACTTAGAGACCTGTGGCCAGAGGACATGCGGTTGATGAGCGTGTAATGAATACTTAATTTACCATTGGTTTGCATGTGTCTGTGTGTGTCTGTCTGTCTGTGTGCGTGTCTGTGTGTGTGTGTGTTTCCATGTTTTTGGAAAGAGAGGGATGTGCGCTACGACTGGTTGGACGACAACTCACTGGAGATCAGGAACGTGACAAGGAAAGATGCCGGCGTTTACATGGTCAAGTGCACAAATGACGAGGGTGTCAACCAAACCTCCATCATGCTGGACGTCCAGTGTAAGAACCTGCACACAGCAAACGGATAAGGAGAGACACATGCGCCCACACACATATTCAGATTTACTGAGATGTACTCTGACCAAGAGGTTTTGTTTTATCATATTACCTGTAGATATGCACACTGTAATGTGCAACTGTGCATTTCCTCCATATTTTGATCATTTCTTATAATTACCTTTGTAAGCAAATTTGATTATTTACAGCAGTTTCTAGGGATTAATTAAAGAACCACAGAGCACTTACCAGACAAACAATTATAGAATAGAAGAACCTAAAGATACTACTACTACTACTAATATGTTTTAATTATACAACAAATTTTGCAAAAAATGTTACAAAGTGCTTTACATCATTGAACCACAATTAAAACATTTTAGGACTGCAATGAGGCGAAGAAAATCAGACAATAAATAAACTAAAAAATAATAATAAACTAAAAAATTAACACAAACCAAAAATGACCCAACAATAGGATTAACTATAACAATAATAATAATATAATAATAATAATAAAACACGTTGCATGTTTTAGAAATAAAACATTGCGCTTGCATTAATAAAATTCTGTATTCAAAACAATTTGTGATTGAAAAGATGTCACTGTGAGCCTCAGATCCTGAAAATGAGAAGATTGCCGAGAAAATACAGAAAGAGTACTTTTTTTTTTTTACAATCATGATTTCTTTATGACCCATTCATAGTTAATCAATCTTTTTCAAGTTCTAACACGTCAGATTTGCAGGTGCATCTGTGGGTCATGTGGGACACAAGTCCACCACATAATCTATCTCTAATTTATATCCTCCTCTTCCCTTTATAGTGTATGAATCTTTTTTTTTTTTCTTCAGAATTTTACACAGACGTTTGGATTTGAATCTGTATGCCGATAACAGCATCATTTTGAACTTGTCTAAAGCTGCAAAGCATCAGGACCGTCAGGTCTTCCACACACGCTGACACACCCAGGCAACAGCATTAACTTTCAGCTCCTGCCCAGCAAACATGCCTCATTAATTAGGCCTCCATGCAAGGCCATGCACCTCCACTGCTGCCCCAGGCCCAGCCTCGAGCTCTAGGCCCTCTGCCCCGATACTGATGATTTAATAATGGAAGTGTTGAAAATGTAGGTCTGCCTGTTTCACCAAAGCCCATGGTACGCGCCTAATGGAATCTGCCGCCCTGATCTGACTGGGCTTGACAGTTGTAGATATTCATAATGTATGGAGGATTGTAGTAGCTTTTATGGGTGGCGGTGTAGCCCACTTAACAATGTCGGTCTTGGTTAGCAGGCCAACATGGGTGCATCCCACCAACCCAGAGTCTGTGTCTCTCCAGTGTTTCCCACCACTGTTCTTCAAGTGTGAACATAGGTTTAGACAAGTAGGCACTAAGTACACGGCACTCATGGGAAGAATAGAAAGCTTGTGAAGTTGAAGCGAATAAAGATAAGGAGAGGAGCGTTGCAGTCAGGATGGACACATAAGTTGATGAAGAGTGCGTTCAAGCAACGCGTCGACAGTGGAGGATCTTACGGGTCAAATGACTGATTCTCAGGTGTTGCCAACGCATCTGTAATCCTCCAACAAACAGAGAGATGAATGCGTTGTATATGAAACAGGCCAATTAAGACAGGGCTATGATCAAGTTCAAAGACAAACAAGTGTAAGAGTAAATGTACCGTTGCGGCATTCCTGTTTAATGGCTTGGCAAATGGTTTGTCCCAGGTTGGCCTCTTTAACCTTTGATCCTGCATCAGCCTTGTCACGTTTCCTTACTCTCAGATGCTCCCAGTGTCAAGGCAGAGAAAGACCCCGTGTTTGTGAACCTCGGGGACACAGCAGACCTCATATGTGTGGCAGATGCCAACCCCGTCGTATCTGGCATGTTCTCTTGGAAATTTCTGGTGAGAGCTCGGCGCCGACGCACACGCGACGCGCGGAAACCTACACAGCCGTCGACCTGAATCATATTTCCTTTATCTGGCTTCCTTTCTATTATTTTATCTGTTCGTACCGTTTATCACCGGCCTTTCTAAATGCACAGATGCACCATATTTCACTGGCTCTAACTATCCTTCCACCCCACCTCTTCCTGCTCCACACTCAGCCCAAATCCAGAAAAATAGCTTTCATTACTGCTGCGTGACTAAAGGGCACATTCGTCAATGTGGCGTGGTCTCTGTATCTACTGATGCCTTCTCCGGCTTAACCCACCCCCTGGCAGAACCGTGTGTCCCGCTTTCAACCTGCACAGCCCCTCCTTTTCTCTTTCCCTGTGGCTCTCCAACCCTTGGCATTATCTTTCTCTGTCCTCAGAGCTCGTTCCCCAGACGGCCTTCTCACCTCAAGCCCTGATGGGTTCCTGCTCCACTCTCCCTCTACCTGTCTTACTCTTGTACTCCCCCCCCCCCCCCCCCCCCCCCCCCCTCCCTCCACCAGCACTCCCTCCCCCGACTCCAGCCCTCACCCAGGAGGAGGGGAGTGTGTATTGAAGGATAGCTGCTGTCTACCGCTTATTCCTCCTCACTCTGTCTTCCACAGGGAGAACGGGAGGTGGAGATGGGAGAGGAGACTCAGGAAGACGAATCTGGCCTCCTGACCATCCATGATGTGACTCGGGCCCACGCTGGTCTTTACCAGTGCACAGCCGATAATGGCAGAGCACCCCCTGCCACTGTAGATGTGCAGCTGGTAGTACAATGTGGGTTTGTGGTATTTATTCTCTGTGTCGGAGAGGAAGAAAACATACATGGAGACTTATTTGTGGGAGCCGGTACTTGTTTTTGTACCTGTCAATAAACGCACGTATACATTAACTCTTGTGTTGTGTCTGTAGTCAAACCAGAGCTTCAGAAAGGAGCCCAGTGGAGGAAGGTAGCAAGCAGAGGGGATGGCACCGCTACAGCTGAGGTAGTGTGTCAGGCAGAAGGTATTCCTCGTGTTGACTTTTCTTGGGAAAGAAATGGCGTGCACATGGACTTTGCAAACCCCAGGTCAGAGAGTAGCCTTTATTCTCCTTACATCCTTTTCACTATTAAATCCGATGCTTCTGTCAGCATTTGGTTACATATTGATGAATCCTCACAATTAGATTAGGTTTTACCTCATATAATATACTTTGTGCTGTTTCTCACTATTTCCCCACTAAGTCCAGATTTAGTGCTTTTCCCTATGCAAATACCTGTTTAATGCTTCTTTGATGTGTGAAATTGGGTGACTTAGTGCAATCTGCAGGACATCACAATCCCCGCTGTCTGCCTGCTCAGGATTTATCTCTCTTTTTGTGTGTGTCCCCCCGTGTGTGTACGTGCATGCCGCAGGTATGAAGAGCGGACCGTGAGCGAGGGCTCCTTCCACACCAGCACACTTCGAGTAGTAAATGTGAGCGCTGCCATGGACTATGCTGTTTTCAGCTGCACTGCTCGTAACTCACTTGGGGAAGACAAGCTAGACATCCAGCTCGTCAGCACAAGTACTGTACCCACGTGCATTTGTGTTTCTCTGTGCGGGTTTGTGTCGCTGTGTGGCTGTGGCCAAAAACCATGTATCTCCAAAAACTTCTCATGCGCTAAGGCAGTCCTGTCGAAGTGTTGTAGCAATGTGTTTTTCACATAATCCAGTGGGCCTTTCAAGAATCATCCATTTCAGAGATGTGCGGTATTTCCAAAGAATTAACATCCAATTCTGCAGCTGCATAAAACTTTAACCTCTTTTTGCTCATTCATTTGGTCATCTGGCCCGCACATAGACTCTATAGTTAAGTCCCGTTCTCACAAACATGCTCCCCCCAATCTAAAAACACAGCCAAGTGTACGCTAGTTGTCCAGCATGAAATGCCAGAAAGCCTAATTAAATGAATGAATTGTGAAGTCAATTATGTAGTCATAAAAAGACCCAGAGTTAGGGTACTAAAGCAGAGCTACAAGAAGAGTGCATATAGGCTGTTCACTGGCCTTGATGTCAGTGTGTGTGCTCGACGTGTAAGTAATTGTTTGCTAAAGCAACGCAATAAACCTACGGCACTGCACGTTAAGCCCGTGTTCGGCTTTTGTCACAGCCTCCCTGCCACGCCAGTGGTCAAAAAAAATGCCAAACGCAGCTTTAAATTAATGGCAGATGATCAAAGTCAGTGGTTAGGGCACACGACTTGTAGGGATTATGCATATCACGTACTTGGCAGCAGAGCACAGATTTTTCCTTTGGTTCTAATTTGGCAACATCTCAAAATAATTGTGTCTTTGCCGCTTTGTCCAAAGTTTATCAGGCTTTTCCAGCAGCATTACAATAGTGTGGGAGGGCCATTGAACATGCAGAATTCAGTAAACTGGAGAGAGCTGTTGCTCCTGAGTGTCAGCCCTTTAAGGAACTTATTCCACTGCTCTATCTCTGCCTTATCATTTAGCCCCTAGCAGTATTTCAGTTTCCCTCAGATAATGCTGCAGTGATATGCTTTGCTCTCCCAGCATGCTTAGACTTTTCTGCCTTCAAGCTAACACTGTATCCTTGCACCACCACTATTATCAACACAGTTCTGCTCACAGCAAAGGCCCACAAGCCATCATTGGACACGTTAAGTGTTTAGCATAAAATACAATCCAATATTGGTCCTGTTTTTCCCCCGTCGTTTTTTTTCCCCTTAGTGTTGTGAATATTCATAATTAATCTGACGCAGTGATAATAAATTTTATATGCTTCCTTATCATTTTAGAGCCCAAGAGGAAGATAGAGTTTGTTTTTTTTTTCTTGCATGGTGCTTTTTGTATTTGAAGGAGACGAGATCCAAATAAGGCTGACCCCCTTGCCCTGGAATCTTATGAGTGGAGCTGATAGCGGGAATTATTTACCCTGCAAACTGGGCTGCAGCCTGGAGCTAGAGACGAGTAGAGCATCCCCTTCTTATGTTGCTGCTCAGCTATCTCTCATCCTTTCGTTCCTTGACTATCTCTCCCTCTGCCCCTGAAACCACCCTTCTCTTTTCCATGCTCCAAATGCAAAATAATCCACTTTCCCTTCACTACCCTGACAGAAACAGTGCCTTGTGTCAGACTGAAGGCCTGGTTAGCCTGCTTTGATCTCTGTCCACAATATTGATAATAATCAAGAGGCTTCATCCTTCATTGCATGACTTAAATTGGACAAATCAGCCACTTTGTTCTGAGAGGGATCTGCCATAGCTCTGTCAGTGTTTTCTGATCATTCATACAGCAAAGCACAACCTTTAGAAAAAGCAGATAAGGAGTGATGCACTGGGGAAAAAAAACAAACCGCAAAGCTGTTGCTGTCAAAAAGATGGCTGGTGGTATAAGCTGTGATTAAGAAGAGATAAACTTTATAGGTTTTGAAGACTAACTGACAAGTCGGTGATGATTTCCTCTTTCTGATTCCATTTTCCATTTTCATCATACAAATGATCACATAAATAATACCTGTTCAATCAGCCAGTCAATTTTCTTCATTTCATTTTCAAAACACTGTCGAGATTAAAAATATGCACGTGACAGCCTGGAATCACATAATTATATACAGTACATATAACAGTAATTACACCCACGATTCAAACATTTTGCTCCGAGGTAAATAGTTCTTGCTAGTTCTTCTGGTGCGCATATTTTGTGAGAATAATTGTGTTTTTTAAGCACAAAAAAAACCTGTAAAAGTAAAAATATCTTAAATCATTTTTTCTTGCTTTTCTATCCCTACACAGAAGAACACCAGCTCTACACTCACTTTTAGTAATATCATCTTTTTCTATTTATAACCACTCCAAAGCAGAAAGGGAGGCCGGAGGGGAAGCACGATCCTATAGGCCAGCAGGGCCTCATGTGTTATTTCTGCAGATATAATCACTCGACTATCTCAATTTCTCAGCACCTAAAGCCATTTCATATCTGTCGAGTGAAGGTGCTCTGCTCTTTGTCAGTATTCTTGCAAAACCGAGAGCACACTCGCACTTTTCCACATTTCTTCTTTTCTTTCGGCCTTCAGATCATCCTGACCCGCCTTCATCGTTTCGCCAAGTCAGTGCTACCCATGAGTCAGTCACTCTGGAGTGGATCCCCGGCTTCAATGGTGGTTTGCAGCAAAGATTTCGTATAAGGTGATGTGACAAGAAAGTATGTTGGCTTAAGAATCACAGGCTTTCGCAATCAAACAATCGTACTTGACAGTGCCTTTTGCTTGACAGATACCGCTGGGATCAGTCAGCCAGTTTCCTGTACGTGGATGTCTTTCCTCCCAGAGCAACAGTCTTCACTGTCACTGGCCTGCAGCCTGACACTACCTACAACTTCTCTGTCAATGCCCTCAATAATATAGGAGAGAGTGGCTATGCTGATAACAATGCAGTACTGACCATCACCACCAAGGGTCAGTTTGGAGTAACCCCGGCTTGACACTAAAAGGACTCTACTGTACAGCCATGTGATAATAAATCGAACAAGCTTATACACAGGCTTCTTATGCTTAAGTGCGCTAAGTAAGTTTCTTGTTTCCTCCTTATTTCACTACAGAGAAGCCAGAACTAGAAGTCCCAACAGATGATGACTCAGTTTCACACAGTAAGTCTTTTATCACAACTCCCTGGAAAAGCTCTTAAGGGCAGTTGGAAATTGCTGTTTGCACAGCAGCTAGCTTCATTTGGCTAAATCATGTTAATGTATGCACCTCCAAGGCTGTTAATGTTTGCTCTACGAGAGGAGCGGTTGTCATGGCACCCACCCATACTTTTTCCCCTCTGCTAGTCTTTAATCAATAAAGACAATTGAGAGAGTGGTTGGGTCTCTCGCAGTTAGTTTTTATCTTTCTGGATTTCCATATTACTTCCTCTTTACTTTCATTGTTATGCATTGAGCTAACGTTTTCTAATGTTTTGTGAAATAGGTGCCGGTGGACTGCCAGCCTATTTGACAGTGGCGTTCACAGTAGTGTTTGGAGTCCTGCTGGTGTTCAATTCACTGGGCTGCTACTTTGGAGCGAGGTGGAGGAGGAGGCGAGGTCAGACAGGTGACCGTGATGATCTTTTCGTCTATGGATGTCAAAGTGTTTCCTCCATCACTTCCTGTCATTATAACGTCCCGATTCCTCAACGGAACTCAGCCGCGACGACTCCAAATCATGATGCAACTGTCAGCTTAGACCCTCACTCTCTTCTAATCTCTCTGCCCCCCCCCCCTATCTATCTTTCCTGTCTCCTCTTCTTCTGCTCATTCTCTAAGACTCTACCTCCTGCCAGTTTCACCCTTCAAAGCTGTCACTTCCGTGTTTCATCCATATCTTTTATCTCATTTGCTAACGTTATGTCCTCCTATCTTTCCCTCTGTCTCTTTCTATTTTGTTCTTTAGCCCAACTGTCAGGCCTATTTTTTTTTAATTCCTCACCTTCCCCTGCCCTCTGTTTTTTTTTTTTTTACATAGATTTTCACAGCTTACTTGTCTTTCATTTACTCTCCGGCCCTTTTATTGCCCTGATCAATTTCAGTGCTTATGAGATGATGCTCCACTCTTCAACTTCTAATTTCCGAACACTAAGTCTCTTTCTTCCTGTTCCTGTTCACCCTGCAGGGGGTAGAGGAGACAGTGTGTCGGACGGAAAGAAGAATGAAGAGGAGGGGTAAGTTAAGGCCCTGCAGTAGAAGTAATAAAGATATACACATCCAATCCACTCTAAGAAGTCTGAGTCCTGATCCATTGGCTGACCCAGCTACTGTAACAGCCAGGCAGGCAAAAAAAACTCTGTCAATATCCATTTATATTAGCGTCATCAAATTTGCACCACAACCCTGCAATAAACTGGTACTACATTATATATTGCTATTAGGAACTTATAAAGCTATATTATGTAATATTTGGTATTTTCTGCAATTTGGCATCCCCATTTTTAGAGTGCAATTTTCTTGCGAGCTGGGGAAGTTTTCCACTACCCAACTCTGGTTCTGATCCAAAGCTCCTTTGCTAGTGGTGTAAACACAAACAGACAGTGCTTTGAACTCTGGCACAGGCTGAGCTAACTAGTTTAGTGCTTAACTTATGTTAGCACTAAATAAAGCTTTCTGCCCATCAGGAAACTCTAAATCCCTGTAAACTACAGAGAGTTCAGGCAGAGCAGATGGAGGACACCAGAGCGAAAAACAAGAAACATTTCTTCTCTTAAATCTGATCCAGGTTCACCAAAATCAGCGAAATAGTTGGTGGCATGTCGCAAAGTGTTATCCACGTCTCCTAACTCAGGAGCCCAAAGTGACATAGTGCAAGAACAGGCATAGAGGGTGCAGAGTGGGAGTGACAGTGAATCTGTGGAAAAGTTACATAATGCTGCTTTAATATAGGCCTGAAAAGTTTCTATGCGTGCGGAGGGTTTTACATTTCTGCTAGTGCATATTTGGGATTAAGAGTTATTGGGAAGTAGATGACAGAATCTGATTTCTCCATATAGGTCCAGCCAGTCAACAGTAAGCAACTCCAATAAGTATGAGAGCAGAGAAAAGATCAACACGGCAGCCCAGCGCACCCTCCTCATCGACTCGGGATCCGAAACAGACAGCCATGTCTACGAGAGCTATGCAGCGGTAAGAGCTGGAGAGAGGAAGGAATAAAGGGAGCAGTGGGACGAGAAAGAGAGAAAAGGGCAATTGGGAAAATATGCAGGGACACAGAGAAGGCTGAGTAAATAGATGAGGGGAGGAAAGAGGTTAAGGCAGGGGGTGAAGGAGAGGAAGTGGAGAATTCAGCCATAACAAGGAAAATGGATAGATAAACTAATGAAACCTTTAGCTGTGCATAGAGATGGAACATAGATCAATACCTCACAATTAGCATTCAAAATACACATCGATCGCAGAGAAATTATCATTTTGTACTTTAAAGAGGCCAGCAAGGATCTGAACCTTGAAGAAAACTGTTGAGTGTGATAGAGGAAAACAGATAGTGTGCTGTCAGGATGGGGTATAATGAAACCTCAAATCCCCAGCGAGGCAGGATTTATCTCTTCCCTGATTTAAAACAGTGCATTCCTGTAAGGGTTGCTTCAGCCAAATTATCAAAAAATAATCTGTTTCCTTATTTACCTGTCATGGTATGTAACCTTCAGTGCAGTGATAGTTTTATTTGTACAGATTTTAACATTACTGCCTACACCCCATTACAATGTAGGTGGTTCTCATGGCACTGAAAACATCTGCATATTCCACAGCCCTTACTGTGAACCATTTTCATGGGGACTGTATCTTCTGTCTTCTTCTGCAGTTCAGTTAAAACTGTTCTACTGTTCTATTGTGTTGGAAAAGAGGCAGAAATCTTGACGATGGATTTATAAAACATGGCAAATGAAAACAAAATCTATGTGCATAGTTCATTTCTCATAGAAGCCACACACACACACGCACAAAGGAAATGCTGTTAATCAAGGTCCAAAATGATCTGATGCTATCACTTCATGTTTCATTTCAGGAAAGTTCCCATTATTATTACCCCACCGGTGACTACATCCCGCCTCTCAATCCACACCCTGAAGCGATACGCAGGCTTGGTGAGACAAAAATATACCTCAAAGTAAACATGACAACAATAGCTGTGAGATTGTAGAACGTGATAACAAGCCTTATAAATAAGGATCAGGTTGTCGACATTCAAAATTACTTTTACCTTTCCCCCCGATAATATTTGAAGGTTCCTTAACATAATTCATTGTGCCAAAAGAAAAAAAAAAATCAATACCCCTGTAGTTGCTCTTTCACCACATGCAGAAGAAGTATTTAATCAAACCTCCAATTTTACAAAAAAAATAAATAAAATAAAATTGGTTCAGATTTGATTTCAGAAATGATACAAACACTTTATCTCAGTCCCTCAGCTAGGATTCAAACAGATGCTTATTGTTATGGAGAATTTTATTCATCAGTGGTCAGTTCAGGGTGGGGGGAGAAGGTGCACAGGAGTCCAAGATGTCTTATGCTTAAAGGTTTATTGAAGTTGGATCAAGGAGAATGGATGATTTATCAATACACGTGTCATGGCATGCTGCCACCTCAGTTCTGAAGAAGCTGTCCTCTGTGGCTCGTCTTTATGCCGTCAGAATACTGCCATAAATGCTCAGTGGTCTACAAACAAGGACACATGTTTACGCTAGTGGTCCAACGATGTTATCTGACTCTGTAGAGGCTTCTATGTTATGTACCTATCTGTTGTATCTTGGGAGCGAGACAGTCCAACATAATGGTACTGCAACTTCAAGACATATGCTTGACCCTTGACCCTTCATATGTGGCATGTGGAAATCTCTTGCAATCACTATGAGAACAAACGCTGTTATAGGTTAGTATTTCACTATATGCTGACGATATTATCTTTTGATATTATGTACTTTACGTCAAATACCCTTCCTTCCTGCCCTTTGCACACTATTAGATTAATGTAGCTGTAACTCTAGATTATTTCAAACACTTCCAACACCAACCCCAAAAGCCCTTTTTTAAGATTTAGATAGAAGGATTTCCAGATTCATGTGGAATTATCAAGTTTCTCAAGTCAAACTTAGAAAACTCTGTTGTAGCAGTACATTTACATATGTCTGGAACAATATTGGAGATCTATCTTGGGTAAGACTGAAAGAATTGTCGGGGTGGGGATCCAATCCCACCTCTCAGTTTTATCAATCAATATCAGGGGGAATGTTTGCTTTATCTAAAAAAAACCAACAAACACTATTTTTGATAAATGTTGGAGAGGCTGTGTAACCTTTTTACAAAATATAACTTCTCTTGTGATGTCTGTGGTCAGACATGGCACTGCATTGCAGTCTGAGTCAATCAGGAGTGATATCTGTCCTTGTTTGAACTTATGGCAAACAGCTTGAGGACTGACTGGAGTATTGTGTGATTTATGTCAATGTTAGCAATCATTCAAGTACATTTCATTTATAATCATTCAAGTATATTTATTTGTAAGATAGTATATGTATTTGTCCTTGTTCACGTTCTGTGTGTGTTTTCCATGTGCTCTTAAAGATGACACCCACCTCCCTGTGGACTGTTATAGTCATGAGTATGAAGACGTAAGAGATGGTGACTTGTACCAGGATATCCTGGCCTCCTCTGTTCCTTCCCGTCCGCCCTTGCTTGACCACAGATTACTTTATCAAAGGAATGAGAGGAGATCTGCAACCCACCGCCAGGTCCGTAAACAAAACCCCGGCCAATGACGAGCGCTCTAATTTGATACATTATTCACATTTGTTGATATATGAT
Source organism: Nibea albiflora (assembly GCA_014281875.1). Taxonomy (NCBI): domain Eukaryota; kingdom Metazoa; phylum Chordata; class Actinopteri; family Sciaenidae; genus Nibea; species Nibea albiflora. Next base: position 12,933,330 of record CM024804.1, read on the forward strand.
TTAGCTGATTATAAAGCTAGATGATGTACTGTATGTTACTGCAACTGAGATGCAATCTATCTCTCAGCAGGGTGCCGAGAGCGTTCAACAACTGCAGCGAGATTCTGATCTTCCCTTTGAACTACGAGGTGAATTAGTCTAGAGCGAGTAGGTCGGAGCAAACAAATGATATAGCATGACAGCGCTTGTGACACAACAGTAGCTAGTAAAGTGGTGTGTAGCATCTCACCATGAATGGACCTGCTATAATAAATGTATGTATTCACTTTCAAGTGTTGAAGTGAGCATTTCATCCGTACTGGAAGCAAACTGAAGTAGCTGAACAAAAGCAAGGGACAATTATTAAAAATGATTTGAAATGATGATCTCAGGCAACCAAGAAAGTCAAAATGATGTTACTGTACAGGGACAGTTTTTCATCTCGAGCATCACCACCAGCCTCCAGCTTAATTTGTTCTCCCTCTGTGGTCTTACCTGATCCCCCCCTCTTCGCTTTGTTCTTTCACCTTTACCCTTTTCCTTGGAGCCAAATCATGGTCACTAACCACAGTCTCCCCTGTCTGCTTTGGCCTGCAGGTAGATATGAATCAGTCAGTTAGACACAAAAATGGAATGACAATGGTGTGTGTTTGGCGCTAGAGCAGAAGCAGCACAGGCTCATGGTGCCATCCAAAGCAGACAACATCCTTTCTGACCCATCCAACCTGAACATGTTCCAACATGTATCCAGATGAGAATGTGACAACACTAGCGTGTGCCTCCACTGTCTGGTACAAAGAGTTTCAGACCTCACAGTTAGTCTGTGGGAATCCCTACAATGGGATAGCACTGAGTCGTATTTAGCACGGTTATGTCTCCAAGAGGTAAAGCCATATCTAGGGCCAGACGCTAATCCTGTTTTCTCTCGGATTGAAGTTCAGCTCACAGCATCAGCGAGGGAGAAAAACCATGCAGAGAATTTGTCTCACTGAGGGTGGACAGTTAAAGAGAGATAGGAACAGGAAGAGAGGCTAAGCTGCTACAGTGGCAGCTGCTACAAAAAAACTCTGTTCCTTATTTTTGTAGTTTAAAGAAAAATTCCCAGAGCCCATACAACACTTGCACAAGTTTTACAAAAAAATAATATCTAATAAAATAAAAGAAATAAAACATAAAATAAAATCTAATATAATGGATCAAAGGTAAAAAAAAATAAATAATCTAGTTGCCTAATATAATAAATAAAGAAATAAATAGATAATTTAATAATAATAAAACAAGTCTATAGTCCACAGCTCTGTGAAGTTGCATAAGAACAGCAGTGGTTTTAGCTAAATGCTAATATTAGCATGATAACATGTTCGCAGTGACAATGCTAATATGCTAAAATTCTGATGTTTAGCAGCTCTAATGTTTATACTGTTCACCATCTTAGTTTAGCTTGTTAGAAGTCCAGTATATGCTAATCTTGACAGGGAAGTAATATAAAGATAAGATTATATTCAAAGAGGAGATTTAAAGATGTCACTGCGAACATGCGAAACACCTGCAAAAACAGATGCTTTGTCCCTGTATTGTTATAACACGGTTTGTGAGTTCTTTGTATTTGTGAAACATCATCTTTTAATATCTGCTGTGCACACTTCCTCAAAGTTTCCATGGCTTGTGGGTTCCTATTGTTTTGCTCTATACAAAAACAGTGACTTATTATATCTGTGCTGTGTTCCTGTTTCCAGCTTCTGGTTTTCCCTCAAGCACGATTTGTCACATTAGTCTCATATATGTATACACATGCACACACACGCAGATAATCTCCACTCTCCTCGATAGAAATGTTAACTTTCTTTCTTTCGTGCTGGCCTTTGTTCTTCTGCTTCATGAGCTCTTTAGCTGGACTGAAATCACCTTTTATCATGTTATTACTACAAAATATTAAAGTATGTTTTAAAGATTAATTTGCCCTGAAATTATTTCCTGGCAGTATGTGGGAGAAGTGATATTTAAATCCCGGTGAGGTTGTTTTTGTCCGCACATTTGTTCAAACTACAAATTTCTGTTTCCTCAATGGAGCCCTGACTGCCTGGAGATAAATCTTGATGTTTCACTGAGCTGCGTTCCCTCAATTATCCTCGCTATTCTCCATCATGAGCTGTCAAGGTATGTTTGTCTCATTACTGAACAATTGTTTAAGTTCCTGTCAAGCTGACTGCTGTGTTCATACCAAAGCCTCTTCATGATGCATCATTCTGGCTCAGGCAGGAACAGTAATCTGCTAAACTGAAGACTTGACAGCTCAATACTGTACGTCAACTTTCCTCACTTGCCTCAGAAGCATTTTGATATGTTCTGTTCTGAAGAATCTCAGGGGAGATTGAAACATACAGGCTGCATGAGTGCACAATTAAGTCAAAAGAGAAACAAATAAGAGACTTTAATTACCTGAGCTCTTTTACCCCTCTCCTGAAAAAAAACTAAACGAAAACAAATAAGAGAATGAATAATGCTCCTTTATCACTGTAACAGGGTGTGCTACCAGTGGGGAGCTAGCTCAAATTTAACTCCAATTTTTGCAAACCCTGCCATTGCTCTCATTATTCCGATTTTTCAATTTGAACTAAACGGAAATCAAATCAAAAGCAACCACAGGTTTTTACAAATTAGAACACGGTTTTACTGTCAGTTATTATGACTCACTTTGTGCCTCTGCTCTCCTGTTGTCAGTAATGAGGATGTAATTTGCCCTCCGATGTGAATGAAAAAAAAAATACAGCTTAATAAATACAACAGCAGTCTATTAAAGACAACTACAAAGAAAAAGCATGGTAAAGTCTTAATGTTGATGAGGGCAGATCTGAATGCATATTGAAACTGGGGGGGGGGGGGGGGTCGTTTAGCTCAGTTGGTAGATCATCCGCCCTATGTACGAAGGGCTCGGTCCTTGCCGCAGCAGCCTAGGGTTCGGATCCGTCCTGTGGCCATTTGCTGTATGTCATTCCCCATCTGTCTCTCCCCACACTCCTGTCACTCTTCGGCTGTCTCTAGCAAAAATAAAGCTTGAAAAGGCCAAAAAATTATCTTTTGTCTTTCTTTATCAGAGAAGAGGTACTGATTTTGCAACTAACACTAGCACACAGATGGGCAAAACACCCCCATCATAATATTATGCATTATGAGCAAAATATTTCTTATTCCTTACTCCAATGAAAAACACTGAACACTACTGAATGATAAACATCAGAGGGGATTTAGAAGTGTGTCTACCCAATGCTGACTGGAAAATAATTAGGTATACTCTACTATACCTCTGCATGTGATCCTCTTTAATAAAAGATGATTTTAATGACTTGCCATTGTGTGACAGACTACACGGAAAGGCAGGACTGAAATGAAACTAAACCTCAGTTAGGGGACATGCTTTCATTGCCTAATGTCCTGGAGAGACTGCGAGTAAAACCACAACCACAAGTTGAGTCGTTTCCTTAATAAAACACTGCAAACTTACAGTCCACATTTGTCTCTATTTAAGACAGTGTAGGCTTTATTAAAGAAAATTCAAATCCAGACGAGCATTACTCTACTGGCATTTCCCCCCAAAGGTGAACACAACATTTAACAAAAGAGAAATGTCTTTATTCTTTAAGTTAAACCCGGATTGTGTTTGTTGTTTTTCATATGTAAGCACATTTGAATTCACACATTCACTCTCTCTCTCTCTCTCTCTGCGTCCCTACATCTCATTTAAATGCACACATACTCCCACTCAAACGCTACAACAAAACAACAAGCAAATGGACAAAGGCGAGAGAATAATTAACTCATCGTCTCATATGACATACTGTACAAATACATTTCGCTTTTTTTGTTTTACATGTTTGCATTCATAAATCACTTCATGCACTGCTGTTCCTGTAGAGAGTTGGCTGCTTTCTTATGAACTCATTACATGCAGTGTACAGTATGTCTGAGATGCCTTTTTAAATGTTTTGTGTAAACATGTGCCCACAAATGCATCTCGTCTTAACTGGAAAAGAGTGATCAAAGATAATGGCAAAAAGTCAATGTTATGGTACATTATGTTACGCCAGACGTCTCGCCATGTGTACAAAAAGATGCATAGAGAATAGATAATATGATTGGCTGGAGTAATCTGATTGTCTGATCTGACTTAAAAGAAAAAGATATTTTTACTGAGGTGAGACACAATCCAAACTGCGCTATGCTCATTGGAAATTATTAACAATATTTTGTGAGAAGCCGTAGAAATGTGACAGAGGGCACGCTGATCTGAAAGCACTCCGGACAAAGACTGTCCTCTGCTAATGTGAATGAATCGCAGGCTTTGTTTGTACTATAACAGTCTAGTTTTGTGCCTCTCAGTTGGGTAATGCTGTTGGGTCACAATCACACGGACCAATCCTGCAGCCTTGAAGCAACAGTTGTGCAAAACATGAATTTACCAGGTTGGGTATGTTGCTGCTTAACTTAAATTCAGTGTGAAAGCGTGAGGATGACTGTCTGTGGTCATATGTCATGGAGTTAGGTGAGTTTGCCTGAAAAAAAAAAAAATCAGATGAGATTCTTGAGATTTTTTATAGCCTCACATATTTTAGAACACCCTCAATGACAGTTTTCAAGGGAGGATATTTAATAACTAAATGAAAAGAAGCCAGAGAATCAAAGATTCCTCTGATATGTACTGCATTTTTGAGTCACCATAATTGCATCAGCAATTTCCCATTACAACTTGGTGGTGTCTGTTCATTTCCGAAAAGATGCAAACAGGGAGAAAGACAGAAGCTAGACAAGATGAGAGACAGACAGACAGACAGACAGGCAGACAGGCAGACAGGCAGACAAACACAACACAAGACAGTATATAGCGTAGGAAATACAGAAATCAAGTAGGAAGACGAGCCACCATGCTGAGAAGTGTCTCAGCTGCAGACAAAGCTCTCACCAGTGTGAGTGAGACTGAAAAACTAGAAACCAGAGAACAAGAAGGAGGAGGCCATGTCATGAGAAAGAGTGGGAGAGTGAGAGACTCAAACAGAGTTCAGGCAATTGGATGAGGAAATGGTGCTCGTGAGCACATGGGTGGGGTTGCTAGCAGTTAACCCATCTGCCATTCAGAAGTGACAGACAGAGGAAATCATTGTGGATGATGAAGCTGTGGATAAATTCCTGGACTTGGGCACCTCACAGGATGGATACTAAGGTAAGCATAATAGGCTGGATGGATGACTAAATATCAGGGAGCTGAGGGGTGTTTTGGTGAAGCGGACTGAAAGGAGATTGATGGAGGATGACAGACAAACGGATGAACAGACAGACAGAGACTGAATGAGAGTGCTAGATGTGACAAACGGGCGGGCAGGTCAGGCTAGGGGAAAGGAAAGACGCCTGTACAGCCCAGGGGAAACAGGCCTCATCTTGACATATGCTCTGGAGTGAAATGAAGATTGGCATGACCTGCTAATCTGAGCTGTCACAGCTCATGACGACCACAGACGCTCACCTGTCACACTGTTCCGAGCCCGGAGGACGAGCTGCCACCAGGATAGGTCAAAGATCGAGATTCATTTTCTGCTGGGGGTGGATTCAAACCGTGCCACTGGCCTAGGCTTCCATCTGTCACTCTACCTGCCTCTGTACCTGCTTGGCAGCTGTTTGTATTGCTATAAAAAAAAAATACAATACTGGACTTTTTTTTTCTATAGTGTGTTGTTAGAAGCTAAGAGCAATGTTTTGTGAGGGGGAGGAAGGAGCATGTTTTTCCACTGATTCTGAGTATGCTGCTCACCAGAACAGGATTTCCATTATGTTAAAAAGAGTTGTTTTGACACATCCTCCAATGCCATTTTTTTTTTAATTGGTGACAGCTGCAAACTTATATGAAGAAGTTTGATCAACAGTGCCATAAAGTCGAACACAGACACACGTGGGAGGCTTGCATACACAATGTGCGGCCTCGATCACTCATTTTTGACAAATGAAGAAAGAAACTTGTGGTTATGATGCGTGTATCTTACACGGTTTGACATCCAAAGTAAAGTCTGCTTTCTGTCATGCCACGTGAGGAGTGTGGGTGATGTTGCTTTAGGAGGAAGAAGAAGTGGCCATGTGGTACAAACCGTCAATGACTGTGACTTCCTGGCTGTTAGATTTACGCTGTACAAAATGTTCCTGTATCTTCCTGAGTGAATGCACTCATGCCTCAGCAATCGGAGCAGATCCTCACCTTATACTTAAATAGTTTCATCATAACCATGGATAAAGAGATATTATATACATTATATATACATATTATGAATAATATACATTCAGATCTGCCCTCAGTCTTTTTGTGTGCTAATGAGCAGACATTTTGTCTCGATGTTGTAGATCTGCTCCAATCATCTGCAACAGATCCACCAATATGTCTGCATTTATATAATCTCTTTATTCATGGAGTCACCTGTAATATGTGAGGGGGTTCTGTTGAAGTACTATTAGTTACTAACTGGGACACAATAATTTCTGCATCATTGTTTCTCTTATCATGTTTTTTATCATGTCTTTTTCTTTCAGATACATTTGGTTTCCTTGACCTTTTTCCTGTTTGTCATGTTACAAGGTGAGTGCAAAACATCCCTGCTGGCACAGAGCTCAGATGTGAAGTTCACGTAACCTTTGCTGAACAGCAGCCGCTCTGGTCACAGGTCACAGTAAGAGGATAGCAGTAAGATGTAAATGGAAAAAAAGTCCAGCTCATGAACAGTCACGCGGTCAGCAAAGATGACTCGCTAATGTGACGTACACAAAAATATCTATCAAATGTTTGCTTATATTCGGCACCATAAGCTAATGGTCAGGCCATGTCAGACTCAGGCAGCAAAATCATCGAGTGGATGTGCAATATCTAAAAGAAATGTGTCATTTCCTCTTTCTCTCTTTCTTAAATGATTTAGTAAGTCACCTCCCTAAAATCGGTGGGACTTGTGAAACCGTGTTAAGACAACATGTTTTGGAGGTTTTGGGCTTCCGCTCTGAAGGGAGCTGGATCTGTAGTAATGTTCAGCTCAGAATATCTGCTAACATGAAGGATTTACAGATCAGGTCTCAGCTCTAATGTCCTGCTTGTGGAGTCATCGGGGGCCACCCTGATAATATCAACATTTGTGTATTGTTTCATGTTTAACGTGTTTGATATTATCAGGTTGGCTGCGATGATACTGGAAGAGTTAAAGACTATAGATATTTAGGCTTTAAATTCTGGATGATAGCTAATGAGACAAACAAGAAATGTTAAACGTTCCACCCCCTTAGGCTAACATTAGCTAGCAGTGTACTGTTGACAGAGCTTAAAACGGTTTTACTCCCTCTGGCATGAGAATTTGACTAATAACTGGTGGCATGTGATGCACCTTTATTTTCAAATCTCGTGTTCATGTTTGAGATTCGAGAGAAGAAAATCTGTGACATTTACCCTAAAGTGTATCACGCAACCTGATTTAAAAACCAGATTTCTAAACTTTTGTAGTCTGAGCGCAGCTTAAGAGACATACTATAATATCCACCTGTATGATGATGTGATAACTTCTAATAATGGTGAGCATGCATTAAAATGTGGCTCAAAAGAAGGAACACCTCTCACTTAGCAGCCACCTATTTCAGTTATCTCCCACACTGAACATTGTAGAAATCAAGGTATGAATATGCGACTGTAATACAAGGTGTATCATAAACATTTTTATTTAACATTTATTTAGCCAGAAGAGGTCCTATTAAGATTAAAAATCTCTTTTTCAAGGGAGTCCTGGCCAAGACAGAGAGCAGCACAAACAAGTAAATAAAGACAGATACAAAAAAGACAGCATTACAGATTCCAAAAAATAAAGGTCCAGTAAAATCCAGCAATAAGGTTTTAGGTTTTCATCCACACACATACACACACACACACACAATATATCGGACACAAAGATTGATCAAAGATTAACATCAGCCATAAATTATGACACCATTAGTCAAGTCCCCTCGTATGGGTTCATTAAAGAAGTGGGAATCACAGCATTCACTCAAGAAAGTGGAAGTTTTGTGGAGCTTCAGCACTAATTGGAAGGTGCTGAGTGAGTAAACAGACAACGGCCTCACTGTCCTGCAGCCACACGCAACAATCCGGCTCTGTTGTAGCCAGAGGTTTTGTAAGAGCTACTTCTTTGTAGCTGCGCCGCACTGCCCCACTCACAGGACTATTACTGTGACATACTCTCAATGCATCTGCAGGCCTCTCTCCCCTGCATGGCCAGACACATTCTCAAAGTCGGGCCTCTGCCAGGAATGCATCACAGCATTGTTTGAAATAAACAACACTGTTCTTTGTTCTTCCTGTAAACAGTACTGTACCGAGGCCTCGCTATGAGGCTTCATTTGACTTGTGTGTGTGTATTTTTTTTGTGTGTGTGATTAAAATGTATCTTTTTTTTTCACCCTGCAGTGTCAAGGGCTCAGACTCCCACACCCGGCCATGAAACATCTGAGAGCGGCAAAATGGCAGACCACACAATAATACCCACTGCTCTGACTCCCACTGGTACATACTACTGGTTCTCAGATCATCTGAGAAATGCCACTTTTCAGTCTTATTGTTTACAGTTATTATACTACCTATAATAATCTATCTATCTATCTATCTATCTATCTATCTATCTATCTATCTATCTATCTATCTATCTATCTATCTATCTATCTATCTATCTATCTATCTGTCTGTCTGTCTGTCTGTCTGTCTGTCTGTCTGTCTGTCTGTCTGTCTGTCTATCTATCTATCTATCGTTGCTTTCATTTTTTGATGTAACAGGAAGAAAAGGTAGAACCACAAGAGATATTGACTCCTCGGAAACTCTGCGCACTGCACAAACCGCACAGCAGCAGATTAGCACCATCCTCTCAACCACTATCAAGCCCACCACATCTCCAACAGGTGTGTCCTTATTAATGCTGCAAGTAACAAAGCGTCATTTCAGCTGTAATAATTCAGTTCCACCTGACGTGATTTTCATGTCTCTCTCTCCCTGCAGCTCCCAATGTCGCGACAACAAAACCACAAACAAAGCTCACGTCCTCCACTGGTAACAATCTTTCACCTCTTCCCTCACACATTTGAACACCCAGTTGGTGGAGCCATTGAGTTTGGCTTGTGGATGAACCATGAGCACTCCATTATGCTAAAATATCCCTTCACACCAATTGCAAAGGCTTACAGTAGACATTCTCATCAAGAATGCAGAAAGCTTTAAAACTAATTATGAGGTAATTAGAAAATGTTAAACTCCCTATCCTTGTTGAGATATACAGAGGAGTATTTCTGCTGCATTTTACAGCACCCGGGAAAGAGAGAGAAGTAGAGTGAGAGTGACAGAGAAAGCTTTAAAAAGTGTCAGCCTAAATTTCCTCTGAGAGTCATTCAACTGAAATATTCAGAAATTCAATTAAAAACGGAGTTAAACATAGGAATGCTCCTGGAATTTTATGAGAAGTAATTATGTATGGCAAAGATAAAGAGTCAATATGTCATGTCATGTTCCCATATATGCAATTATGCCTTTGCATTATAAACCTGTGTTTTATCCATAATAGACTTTATAAATATTTAATACGGAGGGGGGAAAAAAGGATCCAGACAATCGAAAAAACGTAACGGAAACTAATGTTCTCCTGTCGCTTTTTTTCAGCTTCCAAAGTGACATCCTCCCCATCCTCAACTAAGAAAACTAGGACCTATGAAGCTGTTGCCTGGGGTAACTAAACTACTGCTCCATAGTTACCTTAAATGCCACAGGCGTTGCGGTTTTTATTGTTATCTCATGGCAGACTGACAGTATCAAAATTCCCTGTCTTCCAAACAAAACCCATGGCGGAGAGGGAGAATAGAACATCTCACTTCCTCTCTTGCCAACAGATTAATGCTTGATTGTACCTTATGCAAGAGGATATAAGATATGTGTGTCCTCGTGCTGTGGTGGTTTACCATAGACAGAGTTTTGATACACTGTCATGCTATCTCTGTTGTTACCCCGGTGAGGCTCTCTCTTTTTCTTCCCGTAGAGGCTTCCTGTGTTCTTAAGTCATACTAAATTCAATACTTTTCTTTCTTTAACTTCTTTTAGATGATAAGTGGGACAACAATTTCACCTATGGTAAGCAGCTACATTTAAGTCTGTGTTGTTGTTTTTTTGTTGCATTTCTTTTACCGGTTGTGGTTGAGTTTAATTTGTGTTTTACATGTTTAGACTATAACTCCCTGCGCCATGCTGGACTCGGCATTGCGGCAGTACTTTTCATCATGGGCATCATGGTCCTTGGCTGTAAGTGACTCTGAAAGCCACTTTCGTCTTGTGTGACCTTTCGTAAACCACTGTCATCATGTGTAGCTTCCTTCGCCCACTCATTTGTTTATCTCCAACTGTAGGTGGCAGAGTCTGTCGGCTCCCAAAGTGTCGCAAGAGGTCGTCTAAGTAAGCATTTGCAGCCTTTTATTCAATTAATTCTAGTAAACGTTCATATGTTGTATTTGTGCCGTGTTTGGGAAGTGCATGATTAGCACAACTGTTGAATAATTTAAGACAATGAAAGCTGACAGACAAGAGTGATGTAAATTGCAGTCCATGTGCATGAAGGGTAGCCTTGTTTATATCACGCTGTTGGAAAACTGCAGTTGAATGAGTTAAGTAATTTATATCACAGGCCACTGGATGATATATGGCAAACAATCAGTCACTTCAGACATATAATAGCGCAACAGAATGCTGACTAAAATCTCTGTGATGACTAATAGATCAAAAAGATTATGATTAAGCTATTTGTCGGGTGAAACCACAACAAGTCAACTCTAAACATTTTTTTTAAATGTCCTTATGTGGTATATTTACATTTGATAAATATAACTGATGGCTTGAATAGTGTTTGATTCGTTAAATCTTCTCTGTGTGTTTAATTTGCAGGTCATACCAAGTCGCTCATGGATAAGGAGAGACATTGATAAAAGTAAAGAGCTGGAAGAAACCAACTAGGAGTCCGTCAAGAGAAAAACACCCAACCAGCACTTGGCAGTGTGTGTGTGTGCTTGTGGACTGACTGACTGTATGCTGCTTAGTAACAGTGTCAAAACATGAATCATGCTGACAAGTGAAAAAAGTCGAACCATCAGCTGCTTAATCTTTGTCAAATATTAGTTCTATACTTTGCAGAAACTACACTAAAAAAAGGTAAAATGATTATTTATCTTGGCAAATAATGAAGAGATGACTCATATTTTAATATCACATCTTCTGCCACCAAGCGGGTTTGTTTCTAATTACCCCTGTATCCTATAACTGATAACACAGCCACTGTCTCACAGCCAGGATTGTTATTAAAGGTTATGAAGAATAACCCCGTTACACCTCATGTTTGACAATCTTGTACAACACTTGTGTTCTGCCAGGATCTCAAAAAGAAGCTGGGTCGCTTCTTCTTCCTGATAGATGCTGCACGCTCTTTACTCTTTCAATCTTGACAAAAACGTGATGTTTAGTAAGGGGTGTCTAAGCCTCTTAGTGGCTCTATGCTTGTAAATGAATAAAGCCCTAGATTAAACAAGATCCACTGCCGCATTATCTTTGCATCCATACGGCATTAAAGTGATACAGATGACAAACTTGGAGAAACGGAGCAATTTTGACGACAGGTTTAATGTTAAAAATCAGCATAATCCACACGATCAGCATGCCTACATAATATACAGTAGTATTCACTGTTCTAACTGCTATCAGAACAAAATCAAGGCGACAGCAGCAGTGCAGACAGAATCAGTTCATGATATACAATCACCTACTGCTATTGTTTGCTTGTGAGATATCGTTATTATAGAAAGGTGTATTATATACATAAGGTGTATTTACTGTATTATGAAAAACCACTGTGGATGTCCTTGGCACAAATAATACATTCAGTATGGGTTAACCTGGATACAAGTGCAGATGAACATGAGGATTTAACAGTAAGTCCACTTACTTCTGTAAAGTGACAAATGACATGACATGGCTAAAACAAATATTTTACAGAAAAGAAAAATAATATTTTTGGCAAATAACTGACTCCAACCCACCACAACTGTTTTATACACAATTTTTTTTAAGTGACCAGCGGAGAGAAGACATCACCCCTCAAACTCAACAAGTGTATAACGCCATTTAGCCAAATACAATACAGCTCATTCAATTTGCAAATACATACAATATATTATATATTAAAAATAAGATAATGTCAGGCAATGCTTTTAGCACGGTGGTGTTGAGTGCTCGATGCATTGTAGCTCAAGAAAAGGTGTGCAACTCGACCAAACACATGGAAAACAGAGGAAACGTCTACATTTGACAGCACGCGTGCAGCATTCTACTGCAAAGTAATAAAAGACAACCAAGTATAGACACGCTGCAAAAGCAGAAAATGAAAGTGTTTCTATATTGGTTGCGTTTTCTAAAAAGAAAAAAATAGGCTGCCCATGTGTTGTCAAATTGAAGAGGTTTTCTTGCTTGCGTTTCGGCTTTTTGCACAACTTGTCCTAAGTTGCAAGGCATTGAGTTCTCTGGGGTGCCGTACTTTAGCCTGGATAGAAAAACAACGGTTTAAAAAAAACAAGAGCAAAAACACAACCTTTTCACACACATAATACATGTGAGGAAGCAACAAAGCTCAGCTCAAACAGCTACATTTTGTTACATTTACATTAGTAGTGTCACAGCAGAGAGGCTTTAAAAGGAGGGAACAAAGGGGTAGAGATTGTTCACATGCGTGGTGCAGGCTGGACCAAATACTGTATTTCTTGTATTTTTGCACAAGTCTGTTTGCTTTTTACATTTTGGGGTAAAAAGCATTCAACACTCTGCTGCTAATGTTATTTCAATGTGGTTTGGCTGCCCAACAGAAGGGCTGAATATGAGTAAATAGGAATACATTGACTAGAAAGACGTAAAAAACTGAAATGTTTCGTACTGCAATTTTTGTCCAATTTTCCCCTCTTTGAAATGCTGACACACATTGAAGACTGATTGGGCAATGCTACACATTTAACAATTAATAGATACTTCACACACATTGCTCAAATACAAACTGTAAAACTGATAGACAATCTGCCAGTTCGTTGGTGGTAAATAAACTGGGATGCATCGTCACTTCAGCAGAGACCTATGGGCACTGCATATACCCATATGAAGATGTGACTGCACAATTGTTCATGCTCTCAAAGAGCAACGTGAGATCCTGCTTTGACAAATCCAGTGTTTAACCCCCCATGTAGCCCTTCCCAGTGTTGCTGACTCTAAAACGCTCCTCATAAAGCCACGAATGAAATACCGCCATGTCAAACAGGAGTATGTTCCCTTCCACTTCAACCTTTACCACAGAAAGTTCGCCTCTCTGTATTAGAACAAGTAAGATAGTGCAAGTGCCTTGGGTTCCTTGATAGCGAGCCTTCTTTCACGGGGCGTGATTGATTTCCATTTAAATGAAAACGGAGAAGCCATCATGCGGCATATAAATGAAACAAAGACATTGTTGGTATTTTCCCCAATCGCCCCCAACACTTTAGTTGAGTCGTGAGATTTTATCCCACCCTCGCACCCAGCCTCTCTCTGCAAGTGTCTGAGGCATTAATCTAACTCTCTACAGCATTCAGAAAGCCATTCACAATGTGCAACGCTAAAGCGAAAGGCTTTCAAAACTAAAAAGAGAGGGGGAAAAGAAAACATCATCACTCATGGCGGTCGATTAATTTGCTGCCTTGCGAGAAGATGTTCAGACTGGCTATTTCCACTCGATTTTTTTTTCTGAGGTTGAGAAGAGGGGGAAGAGGTTTTTTTTATCTTCCTATTGCACTGCCTCCTGTCATTCCTAATAGGCCAGGAACAGAAGATGTCAGACAAGTGAATAGGAGAAAGAAGTGAGCGCTGGGTTGGCTTAGAGTGGATTAGCAAGGTTTGTCTCACTCATCAACTGTTTCACACAGACAGGTCTGTTCCACATGCACCAAATCAAACGCAAATACAGATTTCATTGCATAGCTGGTGGCAATAATTTCTTGTTTCAGGTAGTAAAAAAAGGGGGAGGGAGCTCTGGCTGTGCTAAATTATCCCTTTTAACAAAAGAAGCTTTAAGCCATATTCACTGGCTTTGATTTGGATTCCTCAAATAGAATCCAATTAGAAAGTCTGAATGTGTTCCAAGTGTCCCAGGCTAAATTATGTGTATATGGAGTAGAAACAGCTGGGACAAAGGCAAAGGTATACAACAGGGGGGGAAAAAATGACATATTGCATATGTATCGACAAGAGTTTGTGTAGGAGCAAGCAATGAAGTGAACGGTGAGAAGCAAGCTGTTGTGCAAAGAAGTCTAACTGTCCTGAGTCAAAGAGTAGGACAGATGACACAGCCTGATGCATCCTCTCTTGTCTGCGTGGTGTAGGACTGCTACTCCACCAGGAACTAGACCCCCTTCTGTTCCTGCTCTGTAGGCACAAAGTAGATCCTGAAAAGAGAGAGAGAGAGGGAGGGTGGTCACGGGAAGGGAAAACACGGGAAGGGGGTGTGAGACAGGGCAAAAGCAAAAGCATGTCATATTTAAGATATTTTTAGGTTCTTTCTCAGTTTGTTAACAGAAAGACAGAAGAAACACCCCAATGTGTTGGAATTCAGGAGACGGCATTTCTGCCTCATGCTGCAGGGTTCTGACAGGTGCACGGTGACTGCATCACCTCAAAACACAGCTCATCCCCAGGTGGGACTTATAAACCTGGCAAGGCACTGTTGATCCAACAAGCTAGAGGTTGCTGTGTGATTAAGCCTCTTTTCAGCAGAGCGATCAGTCAGCACCAAACACTGCCAGAGCTGACTGCAGCCCCAGGAGGCAGCCAGTAATCCTGCAGAGGAATTTAACCCTTGCAGACAGTCTTGGGTGTCTGCTCCACAATGGCAGTTGTCCTGCTGTTTGGAGATCTCTGGAGACTAATTTGAACTCCCTCCCTCCCTGTAAACCATTTGACCCAACCTGCAGGTCATATATTACTACACGCAAGAACAAAAAAAATCGGATTACTCTGCAGAAAGCTGTTCTACAGTTAACTGCGGTTAAATAAGCGTGTGTGTGGAGTGTGGAAGGGAGGCAAAAAACCTGAGTAGAGAGCCTCCGTATAACTGGTTTAGGCTGTTCTACTGTCTGATTGCTGTTGAGAGATTGTTGTCATGACGCCAGGATCGTGTTTACAGTTATTGTTTTATCTCTGAGTAGTCGACTCAGACCTCAGTTCATGAGGTAAGCTTTGGAACGGGTTAGGTCCTGTCCCGTTTAGTCATACAGATCCAGTGGCACTGTCTTAAGGCTATTGTTTGATGGCTAAGATGGAGAGGTTAGAGGTGCGGAGTGTTCTGTAGTGGCCTCAGGCTGCGATACTAATTGCTGTACAAGTCCAGACGGGCTCAAATGGGTGGATGCTGGTTGCATTTTGCCACCTGAGTGTTTTTCCTCTGGTTTTGATGCTGACGGGTCGGATGAAGTAGGGGAAATTGGCAAGAAAGGCTGTTACCCACCAGACTGGTTCTGTCACCTGCAGGCTGACTTAGCGTAACAGTGTGTGGAACATGTATTTCTCAGCAGCACACTGACACAGAATGTACAGAGGCGTAGGAAGTAGGAAGAAAATAAATATGTACCTTATGTTAAGTGTGAAAGTGATGGGCATAGAAAATAAGACGGCATACTTCCGATATAACTTAAATCCAGCGAAAAGATACATAGATTAACAGAAAGAACGTTACAAATATCATCTTTAAAAATGAAGGAATTTAATCTTACCCGCGCTCTCGATTGCGCATGTTGCGTCTGACTAAGATTATGGCTGCAAGAAAGGAAAAAAAAGGGGAGAAAAAGGTCACAGCTACACAAGAGAAAAGTTCATATTTGCTTAGGTATTAACAGCTTTACAAGGCACACAGGGACTACAGTGATTCCGGTCAAGCACTGAAAGGCTTTATTGCAGTGCATTTGTCAACTGTGGGAATGAAACAGGCACTATTTCACATTTAACTACATTACAATAAAGCACAATACTTACTGACTATTGCTGCAACTGTAAGAGTCAACGTGGTCACGGCTACGATGATGATAATCATGGTAAGCTGATCTAAAAGGAAAAAAAAACATTTTTAAAAAAGGTGGTCTATATATCTGTTTTAAACCAGCAGTGATACGTTCATTCAATCAGTGCACGCACTAATTGTTGATATGCATTTCAATTTTAAATACACTGGCCTATTGTATATTGTTAATTATAATAAAAATACTTCTCACCTGATGAATCGTCCGTGCCTGTAGCTTTATTTGGGGAGCCAGGCGCCTGTTTGCCAAGGGTATCATATCTCTCTGTAAGTGACAGAGGACAAGATATGATGATCATGCAGATTTCAGGTGCACTGTATATTTCAATTCCCCACAGAACTTCTGTACTGCAGTAACTCTACTACATACAGAAGACAACAATTCAACCAAATGTCTGATCAAGATTTTTGAACAGACTAAAAGACTGGAGTCATTAAAGAGACGATATTATCCAACTTTAGGGTTATCTAACCCTAACCCTGTCTTGTTGAGAGTAAGATGAGAAGACTCATACCACACTCCTGTCTATATGGCAAATATGAAGGCACAGCAGGCGGCCCAGATTAGCTTAGCATAAAGACTGGAAACGGGGTTGCAACAGCTGGCCTGGCTCTGTAGTAACAAAACCCGCCAACCAACACCTCAGCTCATTAATCAGTATGCTTGTTTGTTTAATCTGTACAAAAAAAGTTCACACGGCCAAGAATAATCCATCACAAAAAAAAACATGTTAAACCACAACTGTGTGTTTTTTAAAGTACTGTTTTTTGTACAGATTAAACAAATGAGATGCTAAACTAAGCTAACCAGCCTCTGGCTATATAGTCATATTTACCATTCAAACAAGAGAATGTCAGTTTCTTATTTCATTCTCAGCAAGAGAGTGAATAGGCAAATTTCCCAAAATGCTCTGCTTCTGAGTCATGCAGGTTATCATTTTGACTTGACTTGTGTTTCTTGAGCAGAAGAAAGAGGCTTGAGGCTTTAGAGGAATTGTAGCCATTTACAGAAAGGCCGCTTCTCCAAGAGCCAACTGGCTGTGTCCCTGTTCTAAACAGATCTGTAATTCTATCAAATGTCCATCAAAGCGAAGATGAGGAGTGACGGAGAGAGGCGTGGAGAGAGAATGAGAATGCCAATGTTGATTAGCTGACCAGCGGGATGGTGGAGATGTCGACGTGTTCATTGGCCTTTCGGCAGAATCCACAGAGCCTCTCCAGGGAGCTAATTGATTCCATTCAGGGCTTAATGGTTGGGAGGAGGGAAAGCCATCAGGGGCCACAGTCCTTCACACATCTCACTGGCCTATAGCACCCTATACACAATGCTGACTTACCACCAATAATTACAGAAGCCATAACCTTCACATACTCTCTGGACAGATTCCTTTACTGTGTTTATGATTGTGACATATGAAGAAACAAGAAAATCCTTCAGCCTTCCAATCCACTTTTAGGAAATGATCGAACAAACTCACTCGTGACAGCTGTAGTGAAATCCTCATCATCCCCATCTGTGAAATAAGAGGACATCGGATGCTGGTAAAGATGTTACAGAAATAAAACATTTCTCAGTGTGAGCACTTTCAAATAACAGCGTAGGGGTTCTTCTACAATAGTCAGGATATAGACAGCACCTTTAATCTTTCAGCAACACTATTGATTGAAGGTTTTATGAAGTCAGTTTAGGACCAAAAGTCTGAGAGCAGAAACAATGAAAACTATAAGAACAAAAAAAAAAAAAAATCAATATTGGACACAGAAAACCAAAACCATCTAAAATTGTAGGCAATAACAAGAAACCCGCAACCATAAACATGTGCCCAAAAACAAAACTCTAAATCAGGAAGGAAAACTATAAAGCAAGAAATGGGAGTTTCGAGAGGGCGCATCACACAAAAGCAACTCTGCTGTGTACTTGTGTAAAGTGAGTAGAAATGGGAAGATGGTGGAGAATCAAACACCTAGGAAAGGTATATTTCTTTTATTCTCTTCTCAAGCAGGATGCTGAAATTCACTAGTTAATGTCGACAAACATGTCTGGTGTGATCCTTGACATGTTAATTACTTCGTACATGCCTTAAAAGGACCCAATCACTTGAAGTCAAAACAAAGATGAAATATTGGAACTGACTGAAAAGTACAAGAAACACGTAGGAACAAGCACAGGGAGTGAGAGTGAAATTAGCATGATAATTATTTTCAAAACAAATGATCTTTGTTGTCGTTTAATGGTTGTGATGTCTTATGATTTAAACAAAATGTAGTTATGTGTGTCCAGAAATTGACTTCAAGAACCAGTTACAGTTCACTTGTTGATAATGACAAAAAGCATCAGGACTATGGTGTCCAGAGGATTGGAAGGCCTCATAAAAAGCTCATGTTTACCGTCAACAGCTGATCCTTCAAACTCCTCTGAAACAGCTGCAAAAAAAAAAAAAAAAAAAAAAAAACAGGTACAGAGTTAGAAAATATTCACAGTATTAACAGTTTTTTAAAAGTTAACCTTGATCATAATCTGAGTGTTACATTCAGAAGATGTTTACATGGACTGTACAGCACTAAAACAAAACAAAGGTATTTGGGGCACACAGCACGTACAAGTTTAATTCTATTAAAGATCATCTGCTGTTCTTTTCTGGTACCTTCTATACCAAGAAAGTACAGTATCAGGAATACTGTTGTTAGTTCCACTGTGTTATTCTTTAATGCTATTCTTATATGTGTGAACACCGTGTCACTGTAGCACCTTCTCTTTCAGGTTGTATAATTCAAAAGTGCATACATGAATCTGCACATACGTAGATAGGTGAGGAAAAACATGCCGGCGCTGGGATGCATAGACCCTGATTAGATGCTTATCACCTGAAAGCACAGAGATGAGAACGTACCAGTAGCAGCTGGCAGCAGTAGCAGCAGACACAGGAACAGAAATCGCATCATCTTCAAATGCTGCGGGGGGAAAAGAAAAGTTATAAATATCTGCTATTAATATTCACTCATTGATGCGTGTGAAATCTTGGTGGTTTGGTTTAAAGATCGGGTGTGATAGAACGCTGCATTGCTGTCTATTATTGGGGCTCGCATTGGGCGCTTTGAGTTTCAGGATCCCATACGGCTAGTCAGTGGAAAATCCAAGCCTAGTCCTTGTACAGTTTTAACTGGTTAAAAAGTGTGCATGGAAATCGAGATTGTAATCTGAGGCGGCACGAGGGTCTGTAAGCGACAACCTTACTGTATTTCCCATGGTGCTCAGCAGAAAAACTGCTCTAAGATTTCTGTCAGAGTCAGCTGGCAACAAGTGTCTATTCAACACTTCCCCCCCTTGCGTAAAGCCTGTTGTTAAGCAACAAAAAAAAGTGTCCAATGACTTCCACTTGCTTATTGTATTCTGCTAAGCAATATTCTTTTCATGCTAATTGCAAAAAAAAAGGGGGGGTTTAGGCTCAATTTCCCTTATCCTTCAACTTTATCTCAACCAAGCGATACACTGGCTGACAACTTCTTTTGTGTATATATGTGTGTGTGCATGTGTGTGTGTGTTGTTGTTCTTCTTGAAATCTCACAACTTCCTCATGGCACAGGGCCCAAAACAAACTATACCTCCGTTCTCCATCACCACAACTTAGATGGGAAACACAGATGTTCCCGCCAAACAAAGCCCCAGCTGTACCCAACACAATATGAATGATGATATTTTTAAAATGGGAAAACATGGAAATGTCCTCTCTTCCAGTCGAGGTCCCGGATGACGCCTCATTGGTCAGATTTAGTTTGGCTTGGAACCAGACACCAATAGTCAATGCAATGTTTGATAATGTGCACGCAGAGAGAACGCTCCCATTGACCTTTGTGCCACATGTCACTGTAGAAGCCGCTTCATTGTTAGCCATGCTCATTTTGTCCTTGTTTCCTCCGCTGTTAATGACCTATGTGGAAAGAACTGAGGTGACCTGCATTGTTAAGGTACAGATGATCAAACTGGGCACTAAAGGACAGCAGCACATTTCTAGACACTTTTCACACCCACACAGACTTAATGTAATTTACACATTACTACAAAAAAAGGGAAGCAAATCTGCTCACCATATGAATAGATTCATATTACCATATATGGTGAAAGAGTGAAGTTGCATGAACATCAGAAATGGAGATATGAGACTAGGAAACATCAGTTTTTGACAGCTTAATGAAAGACCCAGGCATCAGGAATCTGGCCAGACACTCTAATCTCATCTATAAACGCTGCCATGGTTGGGGATGTCGAGAAACCTCCATGTGAGACAAATGTCCACCCTGTAGGGCTGCACAAAAACGAGCACAGCCCAGTACACAACAAGATTATCTTCATGCTAAATTAGCAGAACAGTATTAAGAGCTATTTTGGTTGACTATATCGGAAAAAAAGATGTTAATCACACAACTGAGGCTGATTGGAGAGGGAGTGTAGTGTGGGCTGTTCTGGCCTCTTGAATAGCTGCAGTAAATCTCCAAACGCAAACAACCTAAGAAGCTGCAAATAAAATCCCCTTCTGTATCCAATTTGCTTTTCAGAGTCGCTTTGGGTGAAATAATAAGCTGATCCAATTTGGAAATATTTATCAACCCAGTCCACTGCCTCTGTATCAAAATGGCTCCTGACGCCTGTATTATTTTTCAAATTGGGTAATATATTCTTGTACATTTGAATGCCGATTGAATTTGCTCTTTAATACCAGACCCAATTTGCAACATAGAATAACCAGTGGCTTGCTTATAAAGTAGACATGCCAGCCGCCTTCTGGCTAGAGATGCAAAGATCATAGAAGGTAAATGTACAAATCATAAAACTGGAGTGCAGAGCTGTAAGAAAGGCATACACTGCGCTCTTGCTGGAGGGTGAAGTTGTCTTGTTTTTGTTCCATTTTTCCCCCAATGCAGTTTTCCAGTGGCAGGATTAACTCTGGATCTCATACCTGTCTGGCCAGGCCAGCCCACAATACACCTAAATCTTGTTTACCAGGTTTAATTTTGAATGATGAACACTTTCCACTCCTGCCAACCCATCTAGTACACTCTTTGGCCACAAAACACACACAAACCGCTGCATTGCTGCATGTACATAAACAGAACTACATGCAAAGATTCAGACGACATCCTTATCTGCTCACACACTGATAGCGGCCCTCTGCTCAACAACTGTGCGCCCAGAAACAACTTTGACACAGCGATACTGAACACTAATGTGCAGATGTTAAAGTTAGTGTAGGCCAGAGAGTTCACATGGAGACAAATACACGCAAGAAAAAATTCGAAAAAGAAGGGAGGACAACAAAGAATAACTTTGTGATTAATGCGAACAAGTGTCAAAACTAAAAACAGACTTACTCTAAAAAAGAATGAACCCGCCAACATGGGAAATGAGTGAGTGAGAAAGTGGAGAAAAGCATCCAGATCATTTGTTATTCATTGCCACTCAATTCTATAAAAGTGGTAGCTTCCTCTGGTTCACTGAATAGAGAAAATATTCTTATTGAAATGTTTACTCAACTCTGCCATCTCTACAAGAGCTGTTTATCTAAGTCGGATTGATGCAAATTCCCCCCCCCCCCTTTAACACAATATACTCCGCTGTGCCACTGGACCACAAACAAAGTAACAAGGAAACTCATGATGGAATAAAAATAAAATAAGGCAAAACTCACAATACCTCAATTGGTGCCATGCAAACCAGTGAGCGATCCAGCGTCAGTAAAAGTGAGTTGACAACTAAGCAGTTATTCCCAATACAAGTGGGTGACTTGTTGAGGATAATGGCAATAAGGCCAGAAGTAAAACAACTAAGAGGATGTGAGTGTGCCTGAGTATGACGGCAGTCTTGCAGACAGAAGTATATCCTGTATTTGCCTAACGCCCCCTCTCTCTCTCTCTCTCTCTCTCTCTCTCTCACTCTCTCTCTCTTCCAGTATGTAAAACTATAAAACCTGTGAACACAAAATATTGGCATTTTTCAACCTCTGCGAGGGAGCAACGGATTCGGGACATACAGGACTCTTGGCACGTACGCCTCAGGTTTTTACTTTTTATCAGATGGAGACAAAGCTCTTGTTCTTTGTTTTGTTAACATCACTATCACAAGACCTGTCCCAGTCACAGTGAGGGTTTTCACGGTCCAATCTATCTGAAATGCAGCCTCATCACTCCTCCAAGAAACAAGCAACACAATGTTGTAAAAAAAACACACACAAACACACACTCTGCAAGAGGAGATGTACAAGGTTAAATAAAAACCATGGTTCACCTCTGACTCTCCCAGGGCAAGCAGTGTGATTAACGGCAGCAGAGAAATTACATTTCTGAAAACAGTGATATTTAAAACACTGACTGAACAGCATGAAGGTGTTACAGGAAGTGAGATAAGGTAAGGTTTTCTAAAAAATAAAATTTAAAAAAATGTAACCCCCCCAACCACCCACCTTCTGTTATAGGTCTCCTTCAGGAAGAAGTCTGTACTTTTATGCAGCCAGGTTATTGTCATACAGTACTGACTCTCTGTATTACAGACAGAACTGCTGTTGTTTGGAGGTGAAACCTCCCACAAGGTTACACCATGAGAATGAAACAGATAATACTCAACTCACATGAACTCGGATGGACCTGGTGAAATAGCAAGAAAAGCTAAGAGGGGGGGGGGGGGGGGGGGGGGGAGAGGAAGAAAGTAGTTTGAGACAGTTGCACCTCAGGCTACATGCTGATGCTCATTAGCTTACAAAAATACACGGCAGTTGCACTGTGTGTCCAAATACATTTAAAACTGACAGACAACCTACCAATGCAGGAGAAGGACGGGAAAAGTGTGCAGGACTCCGCGTGTGGAAATTATAAAATCATAACCTTGTGTCTGTGTCTTCCTCTCTGCCCTGACGCTCTCAGCACGTTATAACAACCGGTCGATGAGCCGCCGCGGAGCGTATTCAGGAAGAGCCGCCTGCTGCTGTGTGGGCCAGCTTCAGGGCAACTTTATTCTCACCTATAAAAAGGGGGATTCACAGCCACCTCATTTTGCGCACAAGTGCCCTATTGCCTCACATTCAAATTGCTCGCTAGCGCGGAAAGCACCCTCGCTGTTTCTGTGGAGAAGTGCTCTCTGTCTCACACACACACACACACGAGTTTCCTGAAAACTGTGAGGTTAAAAACACTGTAAGGCATCGGTGTCCCTTATGTAGAGCTGTGTGACAAATAACTCAGCACGCATTCCGCTAAAGTTGCGTAATTATTTTGTATTTAAAGATGCAGAAAAATAAAACCCCCCACACACACACATTTTAATGACACTTTTCCTCTCTGGGGTGTTATATAGGACGCCTGCCAGGTGCACCTTAATTGCAAACGATGACGTCCGAACTGCTGATTGACCGATTCGTCTGCTTCATCAAGCGCAGGTGTGCGAGTCAGTCATCTTTATAGGTTTCCCTTTGTCCGGCTGTGTGTGGCTAGCCCGTCAATAAATGCTGACGTTTAGTGTTTATATCCTGAAATCTCTCAGTTGCGGGGAAAAACAGAACAGCAAGAAAACATTGCTCTCCTTGTTTCAGAGCAGTGATGCAGTTTGTTCTGCTGCTCCAGCTGTTCCTCGCGGGACTTGGTAAGTAGCATGCATGTCTGTGTGCTTTGCACTGAAGTAGATTGAAAGGTTGTGCCCTAAGATCACAGTATAATTCAACTAGTTTTTCCCACTCATTCAGCTGTATCAGTTTTTAGCTCCACCTCCCACTCTCCATATTTGCAGCACATTCACACACGCAGAAGTCCCCCACCCCCCCCCCTTCCTCACCTGCATCTGTCGGGTATCAACAGTTCAGTTGTGCACCTCGAGAAGTTCTATTTGTCCAGGTTTGAGTGATGTATTGGGTGTGGTTATGTCCCAGCCCGTTGAACAACAAAAGATACTAATCTGTGCACTGGAATTATGTTCAGTAATTGGTTTGACATCTTGAGCTGTCTCACTGGGATCTGCTGAAAGGGCTCAAAACTAAATGGCACCACGCCAACATTCAGCTTTTTGTCACAATATGTTCTGCAAAGAGTTAAAACACACTACACCTTTTTTTGCTTTTGTTAGTATCTGTAGTCATTCATATGAGCGTGTTCTAAAAGTGTGCAGCAAACGATACAGAACACCACAAATAACCTATTTCTCATTTAAATATATTTGTTAAAGGGTATACTTACATTTTTAAATAAGCTGTTGTTCAGAGTTGGCCCACTGCTAGTATGTTGTTGCTTCCACGTCAAGATCCTTGTTATCATGGAAACTACCAGAGTAAGGGTGCACGTTAACACAGGTGTTTCAGCCAGGAACCAGGAACTATACTGTTGATTGGCTGCTGAGCTTGTTGAAATCTGACACCACCGTTCATATCTCTGTTACCCAAGCAGCCTTGCTGTGCATACTAGGGAAACTTGCTCCATTCTCACAGTGGATAGATGTAATCACTTTAGGGCAAGTCTGTTGTTTGCAGTGATAAAATAAACTGCTGTCAGAGTAGTCCACGTTTGTTTGTAAATCATGTTATTGTTCACTCTAAATGCACGTTTGCTGCAAGTATATTGATATGTTTCATATTGAATAATAAGTATAACTCAATTTTATTTTCTACTCTGCAGGGCTGTCTGGGGCCAGGCCCGGTAGAAAGTTTCTGATGATGTTTCCCCTTCATAATGACCCAACAGCAAATGTTAGGCATCAAATAACCATCACAGCCACTGGTGTTTGGACCTCAGTCACCGTGAAGGTTCTGGAAAGCAGCTTCATGCAACAGATCTTTCTCTCTGCTAGCCAGTCAAAGACAATTCACCTGCCATTATCTGTGGGAATGGCCAGTGATCACTCTTCCACACTCCTCAGTGTGAACTCTGTGTGGCCTGTTACAGTCCTCGCCTCATTCTGTACTCACACGGGTTGTGACCACAGCTTCCTTAATGATGTGTCCTCATGGGGGTTCCACTACTATCCCATTACTCCTCACTTCCCTAACCAGACTGCCGTCAGCCAGATGGTGATCACAAGCTCAGACCACGAGACGTCAGTGGATGTCTTTCTGTCAGGAGAAGTGCACTTCAAAGGCAATATTTACCCCAGAGATAGTGTCCTTACGTTGCATATAGGGGTGCTGCAGAGTGTTTGCCTCCAGAGCAACTCCAGCCTCTCTGGCTCAGAGATAAACTCCCAAGAAGCTGTGGGTGTCGTAGTTGGTTTTACCTGCTCCAAGCACACATCTGGGGATTGCTTTTATGGATTTGCTGAACTTAAACCAGTCTCTCACTGGAGTTTTGATTACGTTATCCCTCCCATGGTAAACACAGGAACGAGTTCCAGTTTCCTGTTGGCAATGGCTTCAATCAACTCTGACATCAACATGAGCACCCACACCAGGCGAAATAATGTCTCTCTTGTTGGTGGCGTTATGACGGTCATCCCACTCGTGACCTCTGACAAAATCCGCATTGCTGGTGACAGTCCTTTACAACTGGTTTACTTCAGACATGGCAGTGCACAGCTTTCTTCAGTTCTAACAGTACTGCCATCTGTTGATGATATCTGTGAAAATGTACCTAGATTTGATTCAGGTGATATGGGTGAGCAAAATAGCAGTACTTCTGCAGGATATTTTAAGTCTGGCATTAAATTCTCCCCGAAGCCCAACTATGCTGAGCTGCCTGACAATGCAGAGCCAAGTTCTCCTTACACAGATGTGGGGTACTATTTGAGTACCTTCAACAGACAACTATATCCAGCAGTGTGTGAGAAAAGTATGTACTGGGCCATTTTTCGTACACATTACACCTTGACTTGTGTCTCGGTTAATATTACAGATTGTAATCATCTTCCTTTCTGTTTCAGCTGCAGTTTCTTGTGAAGAGTTACATTGTGGTCACAAACGGAAGTGCTCTATCAAAGATGGAAAACCACACTGTTCTTTGAAAACGAAGATATGCTCTGCGTGGGGTGACTCTTATTACCGTACTTTTGATGGAAGAGATTTTGTCCTACAGGGAAATTGTAACTACACTTTAGTTCAAACTACCTGTCCGGGCTTAAATGCTTCAGTTCCACTGCAGATTAATATAGCCAGAGCATATTTGAACAGCGCCACTGTCTCCACCATCCACATGGTGCAGATAAGCATCCAGGGCTTTAATATCTCCATAGTTAAAGAAGAGAAAAATCATGTTAGGGTGAGTGTACTGAACTTATTTAAGTTAAGCATACACTTTGTATCTTTTAAGCATTCATGTACATTTTCTGTCTGTTCTTGGATTTAAATTCACAGATTAATGGACAGAAGAGGAACCTGCCCCTCACCTTGGAAAATGGGTTCCTGCACTTGTATCCAAGTGGTTCCAGCATTGTCTTAGACACTGCCTTTGGCCTGGCTCTGCAGTATGACTGGAAGCACCATCTCCAGGTTGAAGTTTCCCTAGAGCTACATAGACTCGTGTGTGGTTTGTGTGGAAATGCTAATCACCGCTCTTCAGATAACCAAATTGCCTCTAATAGCACCAATGTGGATTTTACCCTCCCATGGGTTGTGAACAATGATGCAGGATCTTGTATTGAAGATTGTGGTAGTGGTGTTTCATGTCCACTGTGCACTGAAAGCCAGGCCAAATCTCCTGGTGTTAAAGGCAACTCTTTCAGAACTGGCTGCACTCTACTGCAGAGGAGTGGTGGACCTTTTGCAGATTGTCACCCATACGTGGACCCTGAGCCATTTGTCCGTAGCTGTGTAAACTACTTGTGTGTCAATGAAGCTGCGTCTTCTATGTGTAAGATCTTGACCGCCTATGCCAACGTTTGCCAGAAGTTTGGGGCCAGAATACAAAACTGGAGAACCATCGCCAAATGCTGTGAGTTTTAACTGCATTTTTTTGTTGTTGTATTTTTAAATGGTAACAGCATGGTTTGCTACCAAATTACTAAAAAGTATGTTATGTTTTGCAGCTATGACATGTCCTATGAACAGCCACTATGAGATCTGTGGTTCTGCTTGTCCTGCTACCTGTGGTAACCCAGAGGCTGATCCTAATTGCACTCTGCCCTGTGTGGAATCATGCCAGTGCAATAGAGGGTATCTGCTGAGTGGTGGGAAATGTGTACCACACAGCAAATGTGGTTGCCTGTACCAAGGTTCCTATTATCTCCCCAAGGAGAGCTTCTGGATTGAACGGTGCCAGCAGAAATGTGTCTGTCAACCTAATTCCAAGATGGTTGCGTGCGCACATTCTCATTGTCAGGACGGTGAAGTGTGCAAGACTTTGAATGGAGTCCTGGGCTGTCACTTGGAAGGGCCGGGGATGTGCATAGCTAAAGGAGATCCACATTATACCACCTTTGATGGTCGCAACTTTGATGTCTATGGGAACTGTACTTACCTACTTACTTCTCACTGTCCTGCCTGGGGGGACCTGGAAGACTTTAGTGTGGAGGTCCAGAACCAGATAAGGGATGCTACAAATGTTTCCTTTCGGCATGTTAAAATGGTGGTCTCTGGTTATAACATTGAGCTATCGAATGACTGGAGTAACAGGGTTAAGGTAGTTTAATTTATTTGGCAGCACGTTTAGACAAACAGTTTTCCTCTCTTGCAGTATTAACATCGCTCTAATTTTTTCAGGTAAATGGTCTGCTACTGCGTCTCCCATCTGTGTTGGACCAAGGCAAAGTAAAGCTCTACATGTCTGGTTTCTCAAAGTCTATAGAGAGTGACTTTGGTGTTGTCGTGTCATACCACTCTGATGTCCTGACTGTGCAAATGCCAAGGATCTTCTCTGGTAATCTCTGTGGCCTTTGTGGTAACTTTAATGGCAATCCAGAAGATGACGTGGTACCTGATGATGAATCCGATATCTCACTGGCCGTTAGGCATTGGCAAACCAGCAGTGAACATGACTGTGTGGATGTGCATATGAACCCCTCTGGTTGCAATTCAGAGGATATTGCTCTTTATCAGGGAAAAGATTTCTGCGGACAACTACTGGATACAGAGGGAGTGTTTCAGAGCTGCCACAAAATGGTTGATCCCAAAGATTTCTTTGATAACTGTGTTCATGACCTCTGTTACAGTAACCAGACCACCTTGTGTCTGATTCTGTCCAGCTATGTTGCTGTGTGTCAGGAAATGGGAGCTATTATGGATGAATGGAGGACTTCCAACTTCTGCGGTAAGTAACAATAGCCAAATACCTGTTTATATTAGTATCTACGTAATATGTATACAGAATTAGAATATCTTGAATAGCTTTTTTTCTTTTTTCTTTCTCTCCTTAGAGCTCTCCTGCCCACCTAATAGTGAATACCACTTGTGCTCCAGTCACATGTATGACTGTGCAGAAAACCAAAGTTCTTCAGCGGTGAAATGCAAAGAGGGCTGTTTCTGCAAACCAGGGTTCTTTCAAAGCAGTGGGAATTGTGTACCAAATCTTGAGTGTGGCTGCCTTTACAATGGAGTTTACCATGAAATCCACGAGAACTTCTACCCTGATGAGCACTGTCAGCTGCAGTGTGTCTGTGTGAGCCACAACAGAGTGCAATGTACAAACCACACATGTCCAAATGGAACAAAATGTGCCATCCAAGACGGCAAAAGGGAGTGCCATGCATTACAACCTGTTAAATGCACGATCATGGGTGGCAGACATTTAAGGAGCTATGATGGACATAGCTTTGACTTCAACATGGGAGACTGCCGTTATGTTCTGTCCCAGGTTTGTGATGAGGAAGAGTCTCATCCCAGTGTTATCATGCAGCAAGGACAGCTGTACCTTAGGGTGCATGGAGTTAACCTGTCATTAAAGATGGAGCATTTGGGAAAAGTGAAGGTAAGCATGTGCACACATAAGTGCACCCTTACAAACACATTGTTTAGCGTGCCTTGGTTTGTAACTTAAACATTTTTTATCTTTCCAGATTAATGGTGTTCTGTGGACCCCTCCTATCAAGCTGGATCACATGGCAATACTTCATTCTGGCTTGCTGACTCGTGTTCTTATAGACGCCGAGGTTGTTGTCACTTATGGAGGCCCTAACCTGATACAAATAATGATTCCTGCTTCGCATAAAAAGATGTGTGGCTTATGTGGAAACGTAAGTGCTGTTGCTGCAGATGACAACTGCAGCCCAAACGGCAGCCTCACCAGTGAGGTTTCCACCTCTGCAACTTCATGGTCACCACCTGGAACGAACTGCTCTAAAGAATGGGAGCTCTGTTCAGCATGCAACTCTACTGTGGAAGCTGAATTTGCATCTGATAACATCTGTGGCATGCTGCTTGCTCCTGCAGGACCATTTAGTGGATGCCATTCCACCGTGAACCCAAAGCCCTTCTTTCAGAACTGTGTCAATGACTTGTGCATGTCTAAAGGGAATGAAGACTTGTTTTGCAGTAGTTTGAGGGAGTACACTTTTGCATGTCAGGATGCAGGAGCTAAAGTCAAACCATGGAGGGGTGAGAAGTGCTGTGAGTATTTTTAATCTAGTCTCTCTTACATATACATGTTTCATTAGTCTTTTTATGGTGCACCAGCACATGTAAATTATACAGGTCTACACACATGCTTCTGTTGGCAAGCTCAGCTACAGTGAAGTTGCCAGATTGATGTAAGGCTAGTTGGATTGTGTACAGTATATGAACCCTTTTTTTTTTTCCCCCTCTCCCTCCCACAGTGCTCTCATGCCCTGAAAACTCTCACTACAATATATGTGTCAGTGCATGCCCTGAATCCTGTGGTATTTTATCCGATATCCCCTGCCCATGGAGCTGTTATGAGGGATGTCAATGTGAGACTGGATACATGCAGAGTGGAAATGGCTGCGTCAAGGCTGACAAATGTGGCTGCTTCTGCCATGGGCATTACTATGAGGTGAGTAGCTACACATTATTAAGCATATAGTTTTACCTTTATCACTGCAATAATTTTTTTCCCCCTCTAATGATACTATGTTTAGCATGTGACCTGATCTGCAGCTTAGTCTGACTTTTGATTGACCTATGAGTTCCCTAAGGGCGTGTGCTGTTATGACAAATGTACATGTGATTGCACTGCAGGTTCAGTCATAAACATGTTGCCACAGTCGAGCTTAACAAGTGACATGCCCTGGTTATTCTGTGCACTATTAATTATGACTCATTAATGTCTTGGGCAAACATGCATATGCCTCAACTGTACGTGTGGCATGAGTAATCTCCAAATCCTCTGCTTTTGTGTCGTCTTGTATTGTTTTTGAAAACTGTTGGGTAATGCGGCACACCAACAGTGACTCACTGCTCTCAATAGACTGGGGAGATGTCGTGGGCTGAGGGATGCTCCCAGCAGTGTAACTGCTCTGCCACTGCCACTGTGTTCTGTGAGCCAGCTTCTTGCCCCGAGGGAGAGCGCTGCACCCTTAACGATACCTGGGGCTGTGCAAGGAAAGGTAGGCCCAGCTGGTTTTGCTGGGTTTGGCAACATTTCCTCAAAGCCTAACTGTTGTTCATTCAGCTGCACCATGCATCACTCCACCGGTCTTGTGCTATCAAATTTGATCTCACTTAGAGGTATGTATGAGGTTGCAAAACAATCCAGACAGAAAAACAAAGGTGTTTTTCTCTGTGTCCTGTCATTTGACTTAAAATGAGGTCAAATCTTCACCTCTTTTGAATAGTCCATTATGTACTTAAATCCTCTGCCTGCCTGGGGGTTTGAGCATGATTGCACTGTCAATCATTAGTAATAATGTACTGCTTATAATTGTACTTATCCTCACAAAAGCATGTGACACAAATAATTAAATGTGTATTTACATTTGATGCCGTGCAAATAAGGCTTTCTGTGACTAATATTTACACTTGCCTCAACTCTGCAGATTTGTTCGGGAATGTATTCATGAATTTACTCTTATTCTGTAAGTGCTGATTACCAAAACTGCCTTTAATCTGACACTGTTTCCTTTTTATCTTTTTTTTTTTTTTTTTCAGCTGATAATGATCCAGTCTGTAAGAATGGAGAAACTTGTGGTGTCCACAGCGAACCTCGCCAAAATGCATGCTGGGTACTGGGAGGTGCCCACTTCTACACTTTTGATGGAAAGGTGTTTGAGTTCCACGGAAACTGTACCTATACTCTGATCCAAATATTGAATACCGGTGAGAATGATTCACTTTGGGTCGGTGTTCAGAAAGAGAGGACCCCCGATGAGGCTTCCTCTCTTAAAGCCATTCATGTCAAAGTGTCTAAAGACAGCATTACTATCTACAGAGGAGAAAGAGGCTACGCTTGGGTAAGTTAGAATTGGGAGATGAAAACAGTCAATCACTATTCTAGCTTGTTATTTACTGTGATTTAACATTATACAATGTGATGCTGATTCATTTATGAACTTTTTAGTATAATTTGATTAAATACAAGGGTTAAAGTATCACCAAAATGTCATGAAGATGCATTCTTTAACATGTACAAAATGTTTGCCCCCAACAGATAAATGGTGAGA
Source organism: Nibea albiflora (assembly GCA_014281875.1). Taxonomy (NCBI): domain Eukaryota; kingdom Metazoa; phylum Chordata; class Actinopteri; family Sciaenidae; genus Nibea; species Nibea albiflora. Next base: position 12,964,987 of record CM024804.1, read on the forward strand.
AAAGGCTAATACCTGTGACTCTACAGTTCGGACTTGTGAAGATTTACCAGAGTGGCCAGTTTGTTGTTGTGGATACTAGTCTGGGCATCCAAATTAAGTATGACTGCTCTCATATGGCCAATATCCTCCTCTCTAATACAACAAAAGTCCAGGGTGTATGTGGAAATAATAATGGTATCGAAGATGATGACCTCACGACCCCACAGGGCAGGGTTGTGGATGCTACTACCTTTGGCTGGAGCTGGAGAGTTCCTGATCAGGAAGCTTCGTGTACAGCAGATTGCGGAGATGTATGCCCACGCTGCTCTGCTGAGCAGCTACAGGATAAAAATTTAGTCGGTCAATGGATCTCTCTGAATGAGTACATTTGGTCACCACAAAATCCATTATATTTGTGCGATGAAGTTATTAGTTACACTAAAATCTCCAGCGCTGTGAGCATATTTGACCTGTGCTTCAATAATGACACTCAGAAGGCCCTCTGTTTGATCTTGGAGGCCTACGCTGCTGCCTGCCAAACCGCCCAGATCCAGATTGGAGAATGGAGGAATAGCACCTTCTGCCGTAAGCTAATTTATCAATTTCACACTGAAACCTTCAAAAAAAGATCCCAAATATACCTTTTTTAGTAAGTTCCATTCCCACCTCCACTTGAAGCTACTTCTGTTAAAATATATACAGTATGTGTCAGGACTATATGTGCAATTTTTTTTTCTCCCATATTGTTAATCATTCTCCTTCTCTCCTATCAGCCATGTCCTGCCCACTGAATAGCCACTATAAGTCCTGCGGCACAGCCTGCCCTGCCACCTGTCAGGACCCATTCCGTTCAAGGCCCTGCACACTGGCTTGTGTGGAGACCTGCCAGTGTGACCCAGGGTTTGTCCTGGACGGCAACAACTGTGTCCCCTTGTCCCAGTGTGGCTGCACTCACAACGGCTACAATTACCACAGCAACCAGACCTTCTGGACTGATGAGGGATGCACTGAACAGTGCATATGTGACCCCCACACCCACCAGACACACTGTCATTTGGATTCTTGTGACCCAGATGAATACTGCGGTCTTCAAAACGGCGTCAGAAGCTGTGTGCTGCACCACCAGCAGACATGTACGTACACTGGTCATCACATAGTTACCTTTGACCAGCGTGACTATGATTTGCATGGCACCTGTCAGTACCAGTTGGTGGGTGTGTGTGAACAGAAACAAGGCCTTGATGGTGTTCAGGTTTACATGCAGACAGATGGACATTTAGAGTCAGCACTTCACATCCTGGTCAATGTGAGCGGTGTGCTTGTGAAGCTGAGCAGCAAAAACACTGAGACTATAGAGGTGAGTGCTGGAATCCTGTTGTTGCTGTGTATTTCTTATTTGTGTGAATTTTTTATTTATTTATTTTTTACAACATAATTGGTCAGAAATGATCTAGTAATTAAATCCGACAACACAAAGATTTCTTTTGAAAATGTCTTGCCCTGTGCTGACTTTTAAATGCAATTTTGGCACCACCTACAGGTTGATGGTGTCAAGAGGAACATGCCCTATCACAGCCGTACTGCACTGGCTTTTTCTCTGGGGCTGCACACTTACATCTACACAGATATGGGCTTTGAATTCAGTCTCAGTGTTGAGGGCATAGTCAGTATTCGCCTCTCCACTAAATATGCTAATGCTACTTGTGGCCTGTGTGGAAACTTCAACTCTGATCCTGCCGATGACCTCACAGCGAATAAAACACAGGAGCATCTCAGTCCTGAAGGTTTTGGAAAAGCTTGGAGGAGAGGGCAGAATCCTTGGTGTGTGGAGGGCTGTCTTGGAGGAAGTTGTCCAAAATGTTCATCTGAGCGTCTGGCCCGCTTCTCTGACCCGGAGGCTTGCGGGAGGATTCTGGAAGTTAATGGACCATTCAGACACTGTCATGGCAAAGTGGACCCCTCCAGCTTTTACAAGCGCTGTGTCAGTGACCTGTGTCTTCATGGAGGTCTCCAGCCTGCACTGTGTCACTCCTTGGCAGAGTATACTGCAGCCTGCCTCTCCCACAAGGCTACAGTTTATGCCTGGAGGAATCCTGGATTCTGCTGTGAGTGTTAATGTGCTCCCAGCTCTGTGGTGCAAGTGAATTAAATTAATATCCTCTACAATTGTTACTGTGCTGTTTTGAAGTTCAGCATCATTGCACACCAAATGAAATATGGCGTGTTTGCAGATGCCATTTCATCATGTTTAGATTGCTTGACATTGATATTGATCACATAACATGAGGAAAAGAGAATGCAATTTTCTGCTTATAAATCATATGCCTGTAGGTACTTAAATAACATAATATGTGCTAACTTGTGTTTATTGCAAGTTAAAGTTGGTATAAATTGAGTACAATGTGCTGTGACTACTGAGGCCACAACCTTTTTAGGTGCTATTGGACCACTAGATGGTACTAATGCATCACTGGTCAACCTTAACCTTTACAACATTTTCCTGTCTTCCTGCCCTAAGTGAGTGGTGTCTCTCTGTATCTCTACAGATCCATCCTGTCCCTCCAGTACCAGATACAATATGAGTTCTGCTTCCGTCCACCTCTGCCTCGGCTGGCGGAATAACACGGTAGAGGTGCCTCTAAACACTGGGGAGAACTGCCTCTGTGAAGCAGGTTTAGTTCACAGTGGCAGCCTCTGCGTCTCTCCAGAAAACTGTGGCTGCTTCCACCACGGAGAATACTTCAGTGCTGGACAGGAGTTGTCTACTTGCGAAGAAAGCTGTTTATGCCACGCTCGGGGGCACATGACTTGTCGCAATGTCTCCTGTGGAAAGCATGAAGAATGTAAGCTTATTAGGGGTGTTCAAAGATGCCACCCCAAACCCAAAGTGGCACACTGCTCTGTTGATGGATCCCAATATACCACGTTTGATGGACAGGCATTTGAATTTCACGGTTCGTGTAACTACACCCTGGTGCAGACGTGCTCTCTCAAAAAACTGGATGTGGAGCCTGTTTTGATCACTGCACAGGGCAACCACAGCCAGGGCAGACAGATCTACCTGCAAGTCAATAAAATGTATTTTAAGACATCAGCAGCTTTTCCTGGAAAAATTCAGGTAATTCATGTAATGATTTCACAACCTTCAACATGATTTATTGTTCATCTCTTAGTAATTTTCACAGCTTACACAAACTATATTGTATATTCAGTTTTAAACATGAATTATTTCACCCAGGTAAATGGAGTTTACGAGAACCTGCCGTTCTCACAGAATAATGTCACTGTCCATCAGAAAAATGGATGGTTAACCATTAAGACCCCACAGTCATTCATGCTTAGGACAGACCTACAAAACCACTTTCTGGTGAAGATCCCTGATATTTACTACCAGACGACCTGTGGCCTTTGTGGAAACTACAATGACAATCCCTCAGATGACCTGCAGCTGCCCAATGGCACTGTGACCTCCAATCCTGACACGTTTGGGTCATCATGGAAGTTCTCTGATCTTGAATCATCCTGCAGCGACACGTGTGACAGTACCTGTGAACTCTGCAAGGCCCCTCTGCCAGAGTACACCTCTGACCTGCACTGCGGGCTTCTCACTCATCCCAAGGGGCCCTTCTCCTCTTGTCATCATTTAGTTTGCCCACAGAAACACTACTCCGTCTGCATGAAAAACCTTTGTGTTGCAAAAGGACGTCGCTCAGCCCTGTGTGATGCACTGAGGGCCTATGAGGCAGCATGTTCAGAGGCAGGAGGGACAGTTGACCTCTGGATGAACACAACACGCTGTGGTAAGTAGCAGCTTGGTACATTGTTTAAATTAAATGTCAGTCAGTCTTGAACAGTATAATACTCCACTGCACTTAATCATTTGAAATTTTACTGTCATGTTTTATATTTTACAGCTTATCAATGTCCTCAATTCAGCCACTACAGCCAGTGTGCGAATGCTTGCTCCTCACTGTGTCCTGAGATAAGCCAGACAGTTCAGTGCCCTAGGGACTGTGAGGAAGGTTGCCAGTGTAATACAGGACACCTTTATGATGGCCACGCCTGTGTACCGGCAGAGCGGTGTGGCTGCGTACAGGATGGGAGGAGGTTTAAGGTCAGAATTAAACGCTACTTTGTGCCCAGTCTAATCTAGAAAAGTGGTAATTTATCTAGTCCTACACTCTCTCTTTAACACTTTCCCTTTTTTTTTCCTGTTTGTATTTTCAGGCCTCTGAAAGCAAACTGCTACAAAACTGTACTGTTAATTGCACCTGTGGGCCCCCTCTTGTCTGTGAGCAATACTCATGTCCTTCGCTGCACAGCTGTATAGTTTCAGATGGAGTCATGGGTTGTCACGACGACGGTGAGCATATTAAGGAAATTTATTCATAGATTCTTATTCACATATTGTCTTCATGTTAAAACTAAGATTATTATCTTTTCCTTTTTTAAGCAGAGCAAAACACAGATCCATGTGAAGGAAAGTGTGATGAAACTGAGAATTGTTACCTGAGCAATGGTGTACCTGTCTGTGAAAGCCGCCATGGTCTGTGCTGGGCCTGGGGAGGCCAGCACTACCACACCTTTGATGGGCTTGACTATAACTTTGAGGGTACCTGTACATATCTCCTCGCAGCCAGCAAAGGGGCCGTAAATTGTCTGACACCCTTTAGCGTGTCCAAGAAGAATGATTGCAATGGCAGTAGAGCTGCATTCTCCACACAGGTGGTCACGGTGCAAGCTTATGGGTTCATCATAAAGCTTAGTGGTGATAAAGGCAGCATACATGTGAGTAAATGTCAATTTCTGAATGAAACCACTCAGGTTTTACTTATCACTAATGAGTTTTTTCCTCTTTATTTTCAGGTTAATGGTCAAGTGACTTATATTCCTGTTAATCTGTTGCGGGGTAAGATCCAGGTCTCTTACAAGGGAGGAAACGCTTTATTGAAAACAGACTTTGGTATGCATGTAGTGTTTGATGGGAACTCCACTGTTGTAGTTACACTGGACCCTCATTACAAGGGCAAAGTCTATGGGCTGTGTGGCAATTTCAATGGTGATCCTCAAGATGAGTATCCCATAACTACGCCTGGTTCCCCTCCCATTAAGACGAGTGTGGAGCTCGCTCAAGCTTACCGCCTCTTTGATGGGGACCATGACTGCTGTACTGGCTGTAAACAGAATTTGGATGAATCAACCTCGCCCATAGATTTGGTTTCTGACGCTGACTCAAGTCACAGAAAACTGTGTGCAGTGCTCACTGATCAGAATGGTCCGTGGGCCCGCTGTCATAGTCGAGTCAATCCAGATTCCTTCTATAAAAGCTGTGTAGTTGACCGCCTGCATAATGGGGGATCAAGTGTTGCCCATCACAAAGCCATACATACCTACTCCATAGTTTGTGAAGAATCTGATAGCTACCATGATGAAGTGGCAGTCGGTAAGTAGTTGTGTTAAGTGGAATTGTATACAGTTAAAATGTCCATTGACTGTGACTTATGAACTTTAAATGACACACTAATAAATCATTTCAGATGTGCACTGTCCACCAAACAGCCACTACAAGACCTGTGGTTCAGCCTGTCCACCATCCTGTGAATTTAATGCCACCACCTGCAATAAGGCCTGTGTTCAGGGCTGCTTCTGTAACCCTGGATTCATTAGAAGTCCCACTGGCTGTGTGCATCCACATCAGTGTGGCTGTACAGACTCCAGGGGCAAATACCACAGCCTCAGCTCAACTTTCTGGGCTCCAGACAACTGTGGCCAGGTTTGCATCTGTGGACCGGCTCCTGGGGAGACCCGCTGCCGTCCAGCCCAGTGCCCCAGAGGAATGGTCTGCAAGCAGCTCCACCACAAGAGGGTGTGTCAACCTGAAAACCCCCAGAACTGCACAATTACTACTGGGATACATTTTATGACCTTTGATGGACATCGTTTTGAATTTAGAGATGCCTGTTCTTATACACTGGTTCAAACAAGGTCCAACCTAACCGGATTAACACCATTCAATATCACCATCTCTGATGCAAGTTGCCACAAAAGGTTTTTTCATAGTGTTGACTTAACACTTTCAATCTATGGTTTGGAGGTGGTGGTGAGAAAAAATGAACCGGAGAAGGTTTTGGTGAGTACTTTACAAGGTATAATCAACTGTCTTAAATGAGCTACTGTATGCATTTCTAATGATTTTATTTCTTTTCATTCTCAGTTTGACGGCATGTATAAGTCCTTACCATACTCTGACCCGACAGGCCATGTAAATGCCTATAGAACACCTTCATCCCTCGTTATTCACACTGATGTGGGATTACAGCTGATTGTCTACAACAACATTGGCACTCTAATGGTCATCCTCCCTAGTAGTTATGGCTCCTCTGTCTCTGGTCTTTGTGGGAATGCCAATACTGATCCTGATGATGACCTAATGATGCCCAATGAAGAGCTTGCCCAAAATGGACTAGAGTTTGCCCACAGCTGGAGGGCTCAGGATGCAGAGGCCTGTAGGTCCAACTGTTCCACCAAACTGAAGCGTTGTCCTGTCGAGGCACAGAAGCTTTTTGAAGGCAGCGACTTCTGTGGGGTGTTGTTGAACGAGCTAGGGCCATTTGCTGATTGTGCCTCAGTGTTAAGTCCCAAGCGTTACTTCCACAGCTGTGTAGCAGATTCCTGCTCTTATGATGGACACTACTCAGCACTCTGCAGTTCCATTGCGTCTTACGCAGCTGCCTGCCAAGCTGCTCAGCTGCCAGTCAGACAGTGGCGCAGTGACACTTTCTGTGGTGAGTATACGGTTATGTCTTCAGTTGATGGACATCAAAAAGATGGGACAGAAATTCTGTAGGAAGTAAATTATCTTGTTAAAAACGTCTTAAGATGAAGTAACTTATTTTAACCTCTCTCCAACTAGGTATGTCATGTCCTAAAAATAGCCACTATGAGCTGTGTGGACCTCGATGTCCTGTCGTTTGCCTTGGACTGTCTTCTCCAGCAAACTGTAGTGGACATTGTGAGGAGGGTTGTCAGTGTGACCCTGGCTACGTCATAAGTGATGGTCAATGTGTTCTGGTTTCTGGCTGTGGCTGCATGCATAACGGGCAGTATCACCCTGTTGGCCCTTTCACCTCCGAGAAAACATGCGAAAAGTGTAACTGTGAAGGAGGAGCAGTGTCGTGCAGCCCCTTGGAGAACTGTCCACTAAAAAATGGCCTCTCCTTGCCATATGGGGTATGCCAAGTGTTTGCTGGTTTTGGATACATCACGTTTGATGGCGTTATTCTGCCTCACCATGGAGCTTGTACTTACGTAGTGTCATCCCTCTCTTCTCAAACTATGCACGACTATACTTTGCTACTTAGCTTTAAGAAGGACAAGAATGACATTTTTACAATCAGCAGGCTACTATTTCGTTTGCCTTCACATGAAGTGTCCATTGACCCTGAAACTCTATGGAAAATACAAGTAAGTTTTGCTATCTTATTAATTTGTTTTAAACATAAATTGCATAAAATAATTGCAGCATTAGGTGGTCTGTTTCCTTTCAGGTAAACGGAGAAGAACGCACTGTGCCTTTTGTCAATAGAGAACTTGAAGCATACCAAGTCGGCAACAGACTGATTATCGTCACGCCATCCGGGGTGGGCATTGACTTGTCCTCTACCCAATACCTCAGGTTAACTGTACCACAGGGATATGACAGCACAATGTCAGGCCTCTGTGGAAACTTCAATGGGGACAAGTCTGATGACTTGGAACTGAGAAAAGGTCATCTTGCCAAACACTTTGCAGAGCTCCTGCACAGCTGGGCAGAAGAAGCTCCTGGACAGCATTGCACTGACAATTGTGGGAGAGAGTGTGAGGAGTGCAGCCTGTCCCCACAGGACAGTATGGCGTGTGACATCCTGTTGATGAGTAGTATTGAATTCAACCAATGCTGGAACAGTAGCGTGGATCGCGATGTTTACACACATATGTGCATCAGGGCAGTTTGTGCTGGGGCAGGGCAAAAAGCTGCATGTCTAGCACTTGAAGCATTTTCTGCAGCCTGCCAGGCTAAAGGAATACCAGTAGAACCATGGAGAGAGAACACTCCTTGTGGTAAATTAATCATTTTGATCACTGTTTAAATTAAGATTGTATGAGCCACTCCACCAAATGATTTTGCACTTTTATTTTAATGTCTCATCTTATATTTTATGTTTATACTACTACTTAATATGCCTATTATTATTTCTACATCATTGTGTTGTATATTGTATCTATGGGCGAAATGCTGTTGCTGCAATACAGTTTCCCAGTTTGGGATTAATAAAGTATTTTTAATCTAATATTTACTACCACCAGCTTTCCAGTGTCCTGACCGCAGCAGCCCGGGGAAATGTGTTGACTCCAGCTCCAACTCATGCCCTGCTCTGCTCCGCCCTGGTTCCTCAGCAACTGGCTGTTCAGAAGGCTGCCAGTGTCACTATGGAAATGTGTTTGATGGGGGCGAGTGTGTACCTTACAGTGGGTGTGGGTGTGTTCTCCATGACCTCTATATCAAGGTAAATATTTAGTACAAACTTAATACAGACCGAAAATGCTATGTATGTTCAAAAGGGATTAAGTTATCTGCAGCAGTGGAGGGAGTATTCAGAGCCTGTTTTTAAAAGTGTATTTGTGTTTTTCCTGCATTACAAATGTTAGCAAAGGTATGTATAATTACGTGTAATTGATGCAGAAAATGGGTGTTACTATGACTGTTACACTATCATTAGAATAGGATTTAATTTTTTTTAAAGATGAGGCTTAAACTGGTTTTCATTGTGGCTTCATCTATTATTAAATGTCAATATAATTACCCAGAGCACAACTTCCACAATATTTTGTTCCAACCTCAGAATTATTGAAATAAGATACAGCATTTGCTTTTCTTGTCTTACTTCTTAGATGGACGAACAACTGTACACAGAGCACTGCACCCAGAGATGTTGGTGCCACCCTTTGAGTGGGGTGATATGTGAGGAGGCTGGCTGCAGCGCAGGGCAGCAGTGTGCTCTGAGGAATGGTTCGTGGGGCTGTCATGACAAACCTGAGGTTTGCGAGCTGAGGGGCAGCCTCCAGGTCACCACATTGAGCGGACAGCAGCTGAACTTGGACCCTCAGTTATCTTACAGTCTGGTGTCCCTCTGTGAGGAGGCAAGCGCGCAGTGGTTCAGCGTGATCTCCTACCATGGACCTTGTGATGGCAGTTCTTCCAGACTTGTCACTGTGTTTCACATCCTCTTGCATGGATCATCATTTGCCATACAGGATGGCACAGTCAAGGTAAAATAACTCCTGAGAAAAACATATTGCAAGTTTCCACAGGTTGTCCTATCTAACTCACTGCTTCGCCCTACAGCTGAATGGCCACTTTGTATCGCTCCCACACATTTTGCCATCAGGGGTGTCTCTGTCGTCTGGTGTGAACCAGGACAAGTCAGAGGTCATAGTGATACTGAGCAGAGACACTGGCATGGAGTCAGAGCTGGAGATAGAGATTGGTGCTACCATGGTGACAGTCAAGGTCCCTATCTGGTACTCAGGGAAATTGTGTGGTCTCTGTGGAAACCTTAATGACCTCCACACTCACAATTCAATCAAGTCATGGGTTCTGCCTGACTTTCCTGGCTGGTAAGCGATGTTCTCCACAACAATAGTGCTGTATCAGAATTGACAGTTTAAAATATTAATTCAATAATACATATATTCTCTTCACAGTGGCTTCAGTGGATGAAGAATGACTTCTTTGTAATGTCAATGTGTAATGTTGCAAATTGTTGAATGTTTCCATGAATACAAGAAGTATTTAATCAACATTGTGTACAGTCTGTTTCTTGTAACTCTAATAGATGTCATGCCCTTTGTGTACATTTTACATAACTCTGGTGATACTTATCAGTTAGGCCCATACACCTTTTTTAAATAAAGTCACAGTTGCTTGGATTCACACAAAGAGTAATGAGGGCACACCTTAATCTAAATCCACAATATGTGTGCAGAAACTAAACCCAGCACACTGTTGCCCTGCCCAAAAGCTTCTAACCAAACGAGCACCCATTAAATATTTGATTATTGTTTTATCTTTATTTTAAGAAGAATCTAATGCAAACTTTTGACAGCCAAGATGTATTTATTTTTTCCTTTGTCACAAATGATTGTTGCACCCTCCACTACGTGCTGCTGTTCTTGGGTGACGCCCAAAACCAACAGAAACCGTTCCTTTATCCCAACACCTGCCATTCTACAGAAATGTTAGTGTAATTATGATTTGATTGATCCATTTCATGGGATTATCCACCCATTTTCCAAGCTTTACAAAGTTGCACTTTGTCTGAAACCATGAACTGGCTTGAAGGACACAAACACTGGCAGGTTTGTGCATTGAGTAGTAATAAAACACTAAATGTATAAATCACTACATTTTGAAATTAAGAGGTACAGAAGAAATAAACATTCTGTTATCTTTTTTATTAAAATATCACCAACATTTTTCTGTAGCGCCTGCTAAAATGTAATTAGAGCTGTTTCACAGTGGAAATCTTCACATTCTGCGAAGCCCAGCCTTATCAGACTACTCTTGGGTAACTTTGAAGATAAGTTGTGATTGAGGTTTTATCACATTTCTTGCCTTGCCCACTTTAAAATGGATAATATTATTTGGTTACACCAGAATATACAACACATACCGCTGTAAAATGATCAGATTGACCTACATCTACGTGGTTTTGCACATCTAGTGACACTGGAATTTCTGAAGATATTTTTAAAAGCTTTTTTAAAATGGCCATCCTTACTAGACATGACTAAAAACTGACACTAATAAAAAAAATAGCATATGAAATCAGATCAAATAACATGATTAATGTATTAATGGTATATTGTACTTAAATTTGCCATTTGGACATAGAGTACAAGTTTCTAAAGAGTTAATGTAAATGTTCTTCCTAAAATCCAGAATTGAATATGACCCATATCTAAAAACATTTATCTTCTACACCAGTGTAAATTCATTTGGGGATTCCTGTCAGATACTGGCATGTAGATGTCACTGGGTGTGGTGTGGCTGAAGAAATACATAAATGATTCATCACATACTGTATATGTATTTGGTAGTGGACCTCCCACCTATGTCAATATACAGAAGGACCTGCAAATCATTGCCAGGTCTTGCCTTAATTTGTTTTAGAGGAAGGGTATTGTTTTTTCTGAAGTTCTAACAGTTCAGCGTAAAGATTTTTGATTGGTTGCGTTTTTGGCTGTCAGAGTATATAAAAGGCTGAACTGTAAAAAAAAAACAAATCATTTCTTAAGCCTCGCAGCAGGTAAGCACTCTTCATTGTGATATTATTTGTGTTGGCTGTTTGGTCAAATTAATGCATTTGTAATATTCAAATAATGTAAATTTCAAATACTAAAATAAGCATTTATGTTTTTCAGCCATGGGGACCCTGTTGCTGCTATGTGCTCTGGGGGCTTTATTCAGCTGTAAGCATATTTTGCATAATTCTTTCTCTCTTTTTTCCAACTGTGACAGAACCCACCTAAATGTTTTTATTCATTTATATATATAGCTGTGCCTTTCCTCTTGGTCTTTTTTAAGCTAAACAAACATAACCGTAGTGATTTTTTTTTTTTTTTTTTTAATCATCCCACTATTAACAGCTATTAAATTTGACTTTGCTTAGCTCAATTAATTGATTACAGCAGCATTCCTTGAACTTTGGCTCATAATTCCCCAGCAGGGCACATGATCGCTCAATTTGAAGCAATTTATCCAGGTTGTCAACCCCACCGGTTGAGAACATTGTTGTGTGGCTGTACCTGAGGTACTTGTGTGGAAGAAGCAGAATGTTAAACTGGTGAAGAATTTGCGGGTGCAGCACATAAAGGATAGCCATCTAAATTGAAATTTGCTTTTGTTGGGAATAGCATTTACCTTCAGCTGCTATTGAGTTGGAACTATTATACTGAATGGGTGAAACAGGAGTGTAATCTAAATCCCCCAGGCCCTAACTGAGCCTAGAAAATGTTCTTTTCACAGCAAAGGCACAGATATTGATAATATTTCTATTATGCAATTATATTGTCTGTGCAAGTGACTTATTGAGTGCTGCTGAGAAGCAGTCAAGTGACTATTCCTCCGTCTAAATCTCTCACAATGGTTATCAAAGAAAAAAGCAATCCTTCCATTATAGACTAACATCCATCCCAGCTTTTTAACTTTAAAATGAAGGTATTTTTCACTCACTTTTCATACTCGTTGGTGTCATTTTGTTTCTTTGTACTGTCTATGCAATCCAAGAAGTCTCAAGCCAAGTTCTGCATTAGTAATGGATGAATCCTTTGATTGCCTTGGCACAAATAGTCTATTTCATTTCCTAATGCCTCTTTTGACATGTTTTCTTCATGTGCAAGATGTTTAAAGTACTTTATTACTTCATTTTAGGCAACTTGAATTTTATTTTAATATGTGTGTTTTTCTGTCTGTTTCCTTGCTCTTTCCCTATCTGTCAGGTCCATGTAGTGCTGGGATGGCAGGGAGGGAGTTTGCTCTGTCATTCATGCAGAATTATCTTCCACACTATGAGAGTCCTCGCTTTCAGCTATACATCACCGCTGTTCAGGCCAATACTAAAGTGACAGTGCAAGTGCCTCCTTTAAAATTCAAGCAAGAGAAAACTCTTAATGCTGGAGAAAGGGTCACCATCCCTCTCCCCACTAACATTGAGATGTACGGCAGTGCAAAGTCTCCCAATACAGTGCGCATTGAAGCCTCAGCAGATGTGACTGTAACCTCCTTTAACTACAAGCTGTACACAGCAGACACCTCTGTGGTGTATCCCATCACTGAATGGGGTACAGAATATTTCATCTTTGCACATTTTGGAACCCCTTGGGGCACCGCTAAAGAGTTCTCTGTGACAAACGGAAAAGAGAGAAACAAAGTGGAGATTTTCCCTGAAGGTCCAATCAGGTTCCAGGGTCGTGTCTATCCGAGAGGCAAACGAATGGTAATAGATCTCCAGCCATATGAGAGTGTCCAGCTCCAGACCATGTATCAACTCTCAGGCACCAGAGTTGCCTCTCAGCATCCTGTCGCTGTTATAACGGGTCACACTTGCACCTGGCGTTTCTCAAAATGTAATCATGTTTATGAGCAGCTACTGCCGGTAAACAAGTGGGGATCCAACTTCATTGTGCTTCCTCTGAGTTTCCAGAAGAAATTTGACAGTGTCTACGTCCAGGCCTCCCAGCCCACCAAAATTACTGTCCAAAATAGCAACCGTAAAGATGTTCTAAGGTTGAGTAGGGGGCAGATTTTCGAACTCCAAATCCACAATACTGAATCATTGTCCATTGAGGCTGATCATGGCATCCAGGTCCTCATGGTCTTTAACGGCGTCACACTGAACTGGAACAGTTATTACGACCCTTTCTTGATGACCATCCTGCCTACAGACCGCTTTTGTTCCTCTTACTCGCTAGAGGCTCTTGAAGGCTTTCAAAACCAAGCCCTGATTGTGGCAAAGACCAGTGCAGCGTCAGAGGTGCGTATGGATGGTGCAAACCTACCCCGTGATGTCCAGTGGAAAAAGGTTCCAGGGACAGATTTCTCTTGGGCCCAGATGTCTTACAAACTAACCCCTAGCAACAATAAACACACAGTGTCCAGCTCCGGTTCCGCCTTTGGTCTCTACAGTATAGGAGTCAGCCAGATGAATGGTTATGGCTCTGTAGGACAATGTATACAGCCAGGTAATGTAAACACACTATAGCTACAGTATATTGGCAAGGGAGATTGGCCATTAATTGTATATTCTTTATTGTTTTCCAGGATCTTTGTCCTGCAGCAGTATCACCTGCAGTGCCAATGAGGTGTGTGAGATGAAGGGTGGTTATCCCTCCTGTGTCCCAAAGCAAAGCAAGCCTGGTACCTGCTGGGCCATGGGGGATCCTCACTACCGTACCTTTGACGGGCGACGCTACAACTTCATGGGTACCTGCACATACGTGATTGCTAAAAACTGTGGAAAGGATGATCGTCTCCCTGCCTTTGAGATCCTCGCTCAAAATGAGCACAGAGGAAATCTCAGGGTTTCGTATGTTGCCTTGGTCATAGTGAAGGTTTATGGTGTCACCATCACAGTGGCTCGGTCTGAGACAGGTCGCGTAAGGGTAAGATTTCCCATTTCTGTTAAAATTTCTTGTAATACTGTATCTTCAAAGATTCATATTTGAAATATGATGTATTATTAATAGAATTATTTTAATTATTCCAGAGTAAAATGCATACATTTAAACTGATAAACTATGACTGTAATATCTTCATAAAATATTTTCTTTTGTGCAGGTTGACAACAGTCTGTGGAGTTTGCCAGTAGACTTGAACGACAACAAACTGGTTATGTTTCAGAGCGGTCGCTCTGTAGTCATTGAGACAGATTTTGGTCTGACCGTCCGTTACGACTGGGAACACTCCCTTGTGGTCACTCTGTCTGGCAGTTATGCTGGTAAGACTTGTGGTCTCTGTGGCAACTTCAATGGCAACCCCAAAGATGACTTCTCCACACCATCTGGTACCCAGGCAAATGGGGCTGTGGCCTTTGGGAGCAGCTGGAAAGTGCCGGGGCTGGTGAAAGATCCTCTGTGCAGAGATGACTGCGTGGGTGGGTGTGAGCGTTGTGAACACAGCTTGATGAAGATGTGGGAGGGTGACTTGTTTTGTGGGCTCATCACACTCGTACTAAATGGGCCATTCAGCAAATGTCATTCCGTCATTGATCCACAAGCATACCTGGAAAACTGTAAATATGATGTATGCATGGGAGGCGGCCTTCGACATTTCCTCTGCAGGGCACTGGATGCTTACGCTGAAGCTTGCCAGCTTGCTGGGATCCAGGTCCAAGATTGGAGGAAGATCGCAAAATGCCGTGAGTAATGTCAACTGGATCTTTGAATGAATTTTTATTGCTCTTAGTATATGTACACACAGTTTACAGGAAGACAGAAATAGACATATAGTTAAAAATAGACAGCAAAGCTCAACAGAGGTTAAAAAATTAAATAATTGGCCTACAGTGTATACAATAAAAGCATTCTGTATATTGTAAACAATTACAAATTGTGTAAAGGAATAAGTATTACTTTGAGAAAAGTACTAGAGTAATGAATAAGCAAGTATCTATCTATAGTATATAAACTGTGCAGGAATTATTTTTATATATGATACATACATGTTGAAGCACAGTGCATATTTAAAAATTTAAAGTGAATCATCACAGTTTCTTCTTGATTTCTGTATTTATAACACACTGTTATCTTTATTCTCCCCAAAGCTGCTGAATGTCCAGCCAATAGCCACTATGAGCTCTGTGGGAATGCCTGCCCTGCCACGTGTTCTGACCCTAATGCTCCCTCCAAATGCAAACGCCCCTGTGTGCAGACATGCACCTGTGACAAAGGCTATGTTTTGAGCGGAAGTCAGTGTGTGCCCGCTGCTCAATGTGGTTGTACCTACGAGGGTCGATATGTCCCTGCTGGAGAGTCATTCTGGGCTGACCAGAACTGTCAGCGACGGTGTAAATGCTTAGCTGGAAGCAGACGCGTGGAGTGCCAGGATAAAGGTTGTGGGCCAGGGCGGAAGTGCCAGGTGGTTGAAGGTATAAGACAGTGCCAAGCAGTCTCCCACAGCACCTGCCAGGCCACAGGTGATCCCCATTATGTGACCTTTGACAAGAAGAAGTTCGACTTCCAGGGCACATGTGTGTACCAACTGGTTGGACTCTGCTCCAAGAACCCAGAGTTAGAGCCTTTTGATGTGCTGGTGCAGAATAATCACCGTGGCAACAAAGTGGTTTCCTACACCAAGTTAGTGGAGATCAAGGTTTACTCCCTCAGCATTGTCATTACAAAGACCCACAAAGGCTTGATTTTGGTAAGAACTATATACATTTTTAGTGTATCTATCCATTTTCCATAACCATTGATTCTTATCAGGGACACAGATGATTAGAATATGAACAGTTTAATCTTTCTTGTTAGTCACTTGAATATTCAGTCTCTGTATCGAAATAATAATCGTGTGTTCTTCACCAGGTGAATGATGAGCTGGTCAACCTACCTGTCACCCTGGCGGGAGGACAGGTATCTGTTTATAAGAGTGGTTTGTACGCTGTGGTCACTACAACCTTCGGCCTCAAAGTCTCCTTCAACTGGCAAAGTGCTGTGTTTGTAACCTTGCCAAGCAACTACATGGAAGCCGTTTGTGGCCTCTGTGGCAACTATAATGGCAAACCCCAGGATGACCTGACACCGAAAAATGGTGGCAAACCTGTCTCTCCAGCAGTTTTCGGTGCCAGCTGGCGAGTGGCCGAGATCCCAGGCTGTGTTGATGGCTGTAAAGGGGTGTGTCCTGATTGTGACATTACCCAGAAGATCAAATATGAAAAAGGGGATTTCTGTGGTTTGTTGAGAGACCCCAAAGGGCCATTCCGTGACTGCCATGCCAAGGTGAACCCAGCGGACTACTTTGAAGACTGTGTTTATGATGTATGCCTGTATAAGGGCAAAAAGGACGTGCTGTGTCAGGCTATTACGGCATATACATCTGCCTGCCAGGCTGTGGGGGCCAAGGTGTACAGCTGGAGAACCAGTCAGTTCTGTGGTAAGAAATGCATTAATTTTAACAAATTAAAAAATGTATTGTATTATATTAGAAGAATACATTTCTGTAGTCTTAGCACGGGTCTGGCCTGTTTCTATTTTTTCCTTAATTTGTGTTGTGCCTATTTTTGTGATTTTATTTTATTTTACTACACACTAAATTAAAATGTGGCCGGTAAGGAAAAAATATTCACAATGTCTTTTATGTCCCTTGTGTGCAGGGATGAAATGTCCAGTCCACAGCCACTATGAAGTTTGTGCAACTCCCTGTCCCGTCTCTTGCAAAAGCCTGGTTTCTGATAAAAGTTGCCAAGCTTTCTGTAAGGAGAGCTGTTCCTGTGATGAGGGGTACATCCTCAGTGGAGATTCATGCGTTCCCTTTTCACAGTGCGGCTGCCTTTACAAAGACCGCTACTACCGCATTGGCCAAGTGTTTTATCCCAATGGACAGTGTCAGGAGGAATGCAAGTGCAATCAAGATGGAGAGGTAATGGATGCTTAAGTAGACACGTTGAGTGTCTAATTATCTAATCACTGTGAACATGCAATTCTAAAATGTTTTGTCTTTCTCAGGTTGAGTGCAAGAAGTTCACATGTGGACCAAATGAGAAGTGTAAAATAGAGAATGGCGTCCAAAAATGTCACCCTGTTGGTAAGGCTGTATGCCATGCCTCTGGTGACCCCCATTACCGCACTTTTGATGGGCGAACATTTGATTTCCAGGGCACCTGCACCTACACACTTTCCAAGAGCTGCGGGATCGAAGGAACCCACCTGGTAGCCTTTTCTGTTCAGGTGGAGAACGTGCAGTGGAACCAGATGGTGAACAGAAAGGTTGTGTCTGTTACCAAGCTGGTTGCTGTGGAGGTCTACGGCTTCACTCTCATCCTGAGGAACAACATGTTTGGAGTCCTGGTGAGCAATGACACCCGGTCCTCATTTTAATCAACACCCATATTTTGAATGTGGTGAAATCTATTGCATGTCTGATGTAGTAGGTGATGGCCAATATGTTTTTTTAGCATTCTTATCATCAGTAGTTCTTTTCTTTAAATACAACTTGTACCTTTCTTTAGGTAAATGGAGTATTCAACTACCTTCCTCTGAGTCTCAATGATGGAGAAGTGCAAGTCTTTCAAGAAGGCCTGCATTATGTTATTGCAACAAACTTTGGACTGCGGGTCACTTATGACTTGGTCTATCATGTGACAGTCACTGTACCTGGTAATTACCGCGATAAGGTCTGTGGCTTGTGTGGCAACTACAACGGCAATCAAAAAGACGATTTCCAAATGCCCAGCCGCCAGGTCACCAACAACGTTAATAAGTTTGGACAGTCATGGAAGGTCACCATCCCTAATGTGGTGTGTGGAAATGGCTGCGAAGGGCAAAACTGTCCTGACTGTGACCCAGCTCGCAAGGCTGTGTTTTCAAAGAACACTTACTGTGGTATTGTTACAGCACCCAAAGGTCCTTTTGCCATCTGCCATAGCAAACTGGACCCAAAGCCATACTTTGATGATTGTGTATTTGATGTGTGCGCTTCCAATGGCGATGGAAAGGTGTTGTGTGACAGCATAGCAGCCTACGCCTTCAACTGTCACATGGCAGGAGTGGACGTCAAAAACTGGAGGACGCCTTCATTCTGTCGTGAGTGACAATTTATCTTTTTTTGTTCTTCCTGCATATCAACCTCCTATTCTTGTCTGCCATACTGTATTAATATTGTATCAAATATAAGGGGCTCTAATACAGGTTTTCTCTTCAAATTTATTCCAGCCATGAAATGCCCAGCCAACAGTCACTATGAAGTGTGTGCAGACTCCTGTTCAGCATCCTGCCAGGGCCTCACAGAGATTGTCCAGTGCTCCAACAGCTGTACAGAAGGCTGTGAATGTAATGATGGCTTCTTATTCAATGGAAACACGTGTGTTCCAGAGGCTGAGTGTGGCTGCTATGACAATGGAAAAACTTACAAGGTATAATTCAACACCTCTGTAAAAAAAAAGCCATTCCATACACAGTAATGTACAAATGATGGCTTGTTAGTGTCAAAGTGGCTTAAAAATACCCGTAGCATTCATGCTGACATGGCAATAAAGTTGCCAGTGGTGGACATTAGCCGGTCTGGTGCACTGAGGATTTCTCCTGAGACTTAATTAGCGGATTGTCTCAAAATCTTTTCTTTGAATGAAATAATGTGGACTCCTCTTTAACCTGCTATGCACTCTGTGTGTATTTCCCGTCTGTATAATGAACCTTTTCCATGTCCTCAGCCTGGTGAAGTGGTTTATGAGAAAGACTGTGACACAAAGTGCACATGTAATCCAGCAACAGGCCTTGTCTGTGAAAAGTATTCCTGCCCTGAAAACACCAAATGCATGGTCAAGAAAGGAATCCGGGCTTGCTACAACACAGGCAAGATATAAATGTTGTATATTTACAATTCTTAACTTATTAACTGAATAAATACAATAATGTACAGTCATTTTTAAAATGAGTTTTAATTATCTTTGTCTATCTTGTGTAGACCCATGCAAAGATGCCAAGTGTCGGGTCAAGGAGAAGTGCCGTGTTGAGAAGGGTGAAGCTGTGTGCGTCCCTGAGTACACAGGCAAATGCTGGGCCTGGGGGGACCCCCACTACCACACATTTGATGGTTACAACTTTAACTTCCAGGGCACCTGCAAGTATGTCATCTCCAAGACCTGTGGGAATCTGGATGGTTTAGTCCCATTCTCAGTCACTGAGAGAAATGATAACCGAGGAAACACAGCAGTTTCTTATGTCAGGGAGGTAGATGTGTCCGTATACGGGTATACCATCACCATCCGCAAGAACCAAGTCGGTCGAGTCACGGTAAGATTTTAGTTTCTTGCCTTATGTGTTTGACCTGTAGTATTTTAGTTTGTACGTTACATACATTGTTCTGATCCATTCCCTTCAGGTGGATGGGCAGATGTTGAATCTTCCTGTGCACCTGGGTGAGAATGAGGTGTCAGTGTTTCAGCGTGGTCACACTGCTGTGGTAGAGACAAACTTTGGCTTGATTGTCTCCTACGATTGGAACTGGGAGCTGATCATCAAGCTGCCCAGCAGCTACTATGGCAGTGTCTGTGGCCTGTGTGGCAACTTTAACGGGAACAACCGCGATGAGCTCCAAAATCCTGCTGGCAAAGCTGTCTCCTCGGTGATAGAGTGGGGCAAGAGCTGGCAAACGCCTGACCAGGACAAGGATCGTCCTTGCTGGGACACGTGTGAGAAAAACTGCCCTACCTGTGACGATAACCAGTATAAGCTCTATAAGACTGAAGCTTTCTGTGGGGCCCTCGCAGCAAAGACCAATAGTTTTTTCCAGAAATGCCATGGAAAATTGGACCCCCAGGCCTTCATGGACAGCTGTGTGTATGATATGTGTTTGAATAAGGGAGACAAAAAGATGCTGTGCCAGGCACTGGCCTCCTACAGTCAGCAATGTCGTGAAGAAGGAATTATAATCAAGGGCTGGAGGAAAAAGTTTGGCTGCCGTGAGTATTTACAACAAGCTCATTTCGATCAAATATTATCCAATAAAATATGAATGTTTTGTTTTTTTGGTTAATGCATTTATCTCTGAATTTCTATTCAGCAATGAGCTGTCAGCGTCACAGCCACTACGAAGACTGTGCCAGCCCGTGTCAGCCATCCTGCCCATTCCCTGAGCAGAAGCAGACCTGCACCAGTGCCTGTGTGGAGACCTGTGTGTGTGATAATGGTTACGTCCTCAGTGCCGGTGTCTGTGTGCCTGCTAAAACATGTGGTTGCTCATATCAAGGCCACTACTACAAGCCAGGCCAGAAATTTTGGGCTGATGAGGCCTGCGGTCGCCTATGTGAGTGTGATACCACCCTACGCATGGTGACATGCCGCGAGGCTTCTTGCTCTGCCAACGAGAAGTGCACCGTAGTGGATGGAGAGCGTGCCTGCCGACCCATCAGTCACGCTACGTGCACAGCCGCAGGTGACCCACACTACCGCACGTTTGACGGCCGCAGGTTCGACTTCCAGGGCACGTGTGAGTATCAGCTGGTGGGACTGTGCTCTCAGCAGCCTGGACTTGTGCCTTTTAAGGTGACCGTGCAGAATGACCACCGGGGAAGCAAATCCGTGTCCTACACAAAGACTGTCACGTTTTCCATCTACGGCATAACCCTCACCATCAGCAGACAACACCCCCACAGGGTCCTGGTAAGTTTGGATGTGGACGTATGGGTAATGTGAATCATATGAATGATGTGATAAAAGATTAAATAAGTAATCTGTCATTTGTTTTCCTGTGGATTTTTGGAGAGAAGAAGAAGAAATGGAACACAGCATGTAGTTAGAGTATTAAAAAATCAAAACAAGACAGATACTCTGAGCTTCATTCAAATGAGTGGGTGATAATGCCTTCTGTCATTGTGCTAATTCTGACAACCCTCATCCTCTTCTGCATATATATTTAATTGCATATTAAAATTTTGATCCAGGCAGACTTAATTAAACTAAGATTTAACTGCACATTAGAATGGATTAGCAAGGACGGCAGAATTATTAAATCTATAATCTCCTAAAAATATTCCTCCCTCCCTCATTTTCTGCTCTTCAGCTCAACGGGCAGCTTATTTCGTTACCACTGGATTACAATAATCAGCTGGTCGTGTTTCTCAGTGGCTGGACAGCTGTTGTGGAGACAGTTGCTGGTATCACCGTGACCTTTGACTGGCGGAGCACAGTGAGCGTTACTCTGCCCAGCAACTACCAGGGTGCAGTCTGCGGTCTGTGTGGCAACTACAATGGGAAAGCTCAGGACGACCTGACCATGCGGAATGGCCAGATCACCAATAATGGAGACAAGATGGGGGAGAGCTGGCAGGTGGCCCTCGTGCCAGGCTGTTCATCAGTCTGTCAGGGGCCATGGTGCCAGGCCTGTTCAGACTCCCAGAAGAAAGTGTACCAAGCCCAGAAATACTGTGGTATAATTGCTGACAAAGCAGGGCCTTTCAGGGATTGTCACAAGCGTGTGGACCCCGCTCCTTTCCTGGAGAACTGCGTGTATGATGTATGTCAGTATCACGGTCATCAAGGATCGGTCTGTGATGCTGTAGCAGTCTATGCCTCTACCTGTCAGAGCATGGGAATCACCATCTACTCCTGGAGAAGAGATAACTTCTGTCGTGAGTTTGAGATCGGGTTTTAATTTTATTTGATTCATTTTCATGCTTCAAAACATCTCTCTCATCTTTTTCTTCTCCCTCTTTTTTTTTTATCCTATCCTACAGCCATGGTGTGTCCAGCTAACAGCCATTATACCCTGTGTGCTGCGGGTTGCCCAGCCACCTGTGCCAGCTTAACCTCCCTTGACACCTGCCACAGGACCTGTACAGAGGCCTGCGAGTGTGACCAGGGTTACCTCCTGAGTGGGGCTACCTGCGTGCCTGTGAGAGACTGCGGCTGCTCCTACGATGGTCAATACTACAGGAAAGGAGATGTCTTCTACCCTGAATCTGAATGTGTGGAGCAGTGTGTCTGTGGAGAAAATGGTGCAGTGTCTTGTCAAAAGGCCAAGTGCCGTCGAGGCGAGATCTGTAAGCTTGTAAACGGGGTGAAAGGCTGCCACCCTGAGGGGCAAGGCAAGTGTGTGGCTTCTGGTGACCCTCATTACATTTCCTTTGATGGACGGAGGTTCGATTTCCAGGGTACCTGTGTCTATGTATTGGCCAAGGTGTGTGACGATGACAAAGGCTATCTGACGCCTTTCACTGTAACTCAGGGGAATGAGAAGTATGGAAATGGAAAAGTGGCTGTTACCAAGTCAGTTGCAGTGGCGGTGTATGGCTATGTTATTTACATTCAGCAGGGAGTCTCATGGAAAGTCCTTGTGAGTTCAACAACTTTATCCAAAACACGTGTGCAGTTACATTTGTGCATGTTTATTTATTTCATCACAATGATTCTGTTATTCTTCTTCCTCCGGCCAGGTGGATGATGAACTTCTAAACCTTCCTCTCTCCCTGGACAATGGGCGCATCGCAGTCACCCAGGAAGGTCGCAACATAATTGTCCGGACAGACTTTGGACTGACAGTACTGTACGACACTGTCTATTATGTTGAGGTAATCGTGCCTTCTACGTACCAGGGTAACATGTGCGGTCTTTGCGGCAACTACAACAAGAAAGGTGGGGATGACTTCAGACTTCCTGGTGGCAAACAAACAAACAACGTCGATACATTTGGGAAGGCGTGGGTGGTGGACCTGCCTGGCCATGTTTGTGGAGGCTGCGGAGGCCAGTGTCCAGTGTGTGAGCAGGCCAAGGCCACCTTGTATGGAAAGCCAGACTCCTGTGGCATCATGAGTGCACCTAATGGGCCTTTCAAAAACTGCCACAGTAAAATTGACCCAGCAGTATATGTGTCACATTGTGTGTTTGATGTCTGTGCTGTGGGTGGCAGCAAAGACACTCTGTGTAACAGTGTCCAGGCCTACGCTTTGGCCTGCCAGAGCGCAGGAGTACAACTCAAGCCATGGAGAAGCAGCTCCTTCTGCCGTAAGTTAGCAACAACAGTATTTAAGCTGAAGAACTGTGCATGTTTTCAATTTCGGGTGCACAAACAAAGTCTTACCAATGTCTTCTGTTTCTTGTAGCTGCTTCCTGCCCTGCAAACAGTCACTATGAGGTGTGTGCCAGCACCTGTGGTGGGAGCTGCGCCAGCTTTATTTTCCCATTTACTTGCTCTGAAAGCTGTTTTGAAGGATGCCAATGCGATGCGGGCTTTGTTTTTGATGGCGTCCAATGTGTTGCCTTGGACAACTGTGGGTGTGTGCACAATGGCAGATATCTAACGGTAAAGCTGCATTGAGATTTTACATTCTTGCCATATACAGTAACTGTGTGAAAGAAATAGTGGCTGTTATTTTCTTTTCTTGTCATAGCATTCAGACATGAATAGAGAACATTCAGTTCACTGACCTGGAAGAGAAATGATTTTAACCTTGTGCAAAATGTATGTTTCCAGGTGGGCGAAACAGTTGTGGACAAAGACTGTAAGTCCAGGTGTGTGTGCCAGGCCTCTGGGCTGGTGAAGTGTGAAAAGCTGTCCTGTAGTGGCGGAGAAGTTTGTGGCGTAAGAGACGGAGTGAGAGGTTGCCACGTCAAACGGGGCCACTGTAGGGTCAGCCATGTTGGCCACCTCACTTCCTTTGACGGCATGTCTGGACCGATAGGCAATAAAGGGGCATTTGAAGTGGCGTCTCTGTGCGACGAGACCACTAAGCTGTGGTTCCGTGTGGTGGTGGATGTTAGGGTCTGCAGTAAAGGTGCAGCTCCCAGTGTCGCCACTGTGCATGTGTTCTTCAAGGAAACCGTCATCGCCGTCAACAGCCAGCACGTGACCTGGGTGAGAAAAGCTGGGAGAATAGAAAGAATAGTTTCATAGTTAACCATGAAAGTAATAGTTAGGATATAGATTTTTTTTTATCTCATGTGATTTTGTTTGTTTTTCACCCCTTCTTCATGTCATCCAGGTAAATGGCAGGAAAGTGTCTCTTCCCAGCAAAGTGATGAGTGATATATCCGTCCAAATCTCAGAGAGGAGCGTGGTCATCGAGAGGGCGTCTGCTGTGAGGGTCACCTACTCAATTTCACAGGAGGTCACCGTCATTATTGACAGCAGCCTGTCCGGTAAAATGTGTGGTGCCTGTGGCAACTACAATAACAACTCCAAAGATGATATGAGGACTGCAGATGGTAAAATCACCACTGATGTGTCTGTGGTTGTTGGCTCCTGGAGCGCTGGAGACTTTTCTAGGTGGTGAGTATCAGAGAGGCACAGTGCAACATTTCCTCTGTATAACCGTAATGTGGAAGGATACATTGCTACATTTAGTGCCGCGATAATGATAGTTCTCATCTTCACCACAGTTCTTCTTCATCTTCACCACACACCGAACCACTGACGTTAACTTTAATTGTTTTAATAACGTAACAGCTTTGCCTCCTCGTCCACGCTTTTAACCTTCAATTCTAGTTAGAGTGAAAGTTTTAATCTTGAGCTCCGTCTTGCCCTTTATTATGCAAACTGCAAACTTAATTTGACCACTGAAATAATCAAGTACAGATCAGCAAGAGATGGGACGGTGTTATGACCATTCAACCGCTTATTCTCTTAACAGCAAGAACTAAACAAGGACTCCACAGAGTCCTTTTAAAGGAATGAGAGTGTGGTTTTTAATTGCATTTGGTCCAATTTAATTAAGAAATGCCAGAGAATCCCCTATGGTAATTACTGATTAAAAAGCAGGTGAGGCTGACAGGCATGGCCATCAAAAGCTACCAAGCTTGCAATCCAATCACTGCTTGTCATCCAAGGACACTTAAGACTCATCTGGGTGCAATATTAATTTGAGCCCTCATCTTTAGTTCTGTGTTCAGCCTTAAGGCAATCCCTTAGAGAATTGGGTTTTGTGTATTCCCCTTCCTCTCTTTATTCAAGGTAGTTGTCTTTTTGCATGCATTTTCTCATCACCAGACCCTAAAAGACACAAGAGAATAACCCTATGAATCAGTGCTTCTCATGAGTTTGCATATCCCTTTTAAAAAAACACAATTTTCAGAGTGTAGCTTGTAATCTCTGTTGTGCCTGAATGAACATGACTGTACTTTGCTCCAGTGCCCTTTGACTGCAATTTTTCTTTTCCGTTTCAGCGGCCTGTAGAGATGTTCTGCCGCGAAAGAAAGCATCTGGTGTACAGGTAATTTCGAACTGATGTTTCCTCACAAATGAAACAGCTGTACAATGCGGCTCACATCTATGCTTTTTTTTTTACCTCCGTCAAACAGGATGAAGAAGGATGTGAAGTCATCCTGCCAAAGTAACTTGTTTTACAGCCAGTCTTACTCATCACACTTCAGTACTTCTTCTTGATTCATGAAATGGTTTTGGTTTTTTTTAATGGTCTGGTCCTTTATCATTGAAGCTCATTCTTGACCAACATCTCCATCTAGTGGAGGAGTCAATTATAGCATATGCTATTTCCAGTCTTAGTCATAGTGTAGCTGTCTTATACTTGCATAGTTTTAAAAAATAAATATACACACTGTGTTCTCCTTACTGTTCTAACCAATAAATATGTTTTCCTTACACTGTGTGCTGGTTATTTGTTCTGCTACACAACAGAGATCGACGAATCACTGAGCATCAAATCTCTTGCTGTATTTGAGGGTTGGCAAGTAGCTACAAACTGTTCAAAGATCCTGGAGGATCATTTTGTCCAGAAAACAAAGAAACCAGTTAACAAGTCATTAAAAAGCTGCACGGGCACTTAATCTTCTGACATGTTAACAGCCAAATGAAGATGTTAACCAGAGGACCTGTCTGATCAATAAAAGCGATGATACATACCAATCATGATGATGATTTGCACACAGGACAATTGAACAGACATAATATTTTCATGAGGTAGGGGCTTGGAGGCTTCCCTTTTTATTTGGCTTCAGATTTGTCACGTACACGTATGTAATGATACAACATGTAATCAATGAGGAACAGTCAGGCTCCATTAATGGTTTTATATCGAGAATCATTATAAAGTTTCAGGGCGTCCCCGTAACCATAGTAACTCACGGTGTCGGAGGAGAGGTGGAGGCGCTGTGCTGCTGCCGGAGTGAAGCCGCTTTGTCACAAAACTCGACATGCAGCGTGTCAGAATGAGCGAGCCAGTCCAAAACTATTTGATAGCTGACGGACAGGTGGCGTGAGAGCGTGCGGAAAGGGTTTAATGCGTGAGCAGGGCCCGTGCTGAGCGGGTCAGTCCACGTAACACCGTAAAAAAAAAAGTGAGGAGCGAGCGAGAACCATATTGAGACGGGACATGCTGTCATGAAAGTTCAGCCCACCAAGCTCCGTGTTTGCCACTAGTGGAGGGAGCAATTTGGCAGCCAGGTGTGGGAAAGACCTTGGGGAAAGTTATCATACAGCCGAGAGACTACATCTCACTGAGAAAGTGCGCTGCCGTGAAGGCGGACTAGTGTTTAGGCTCTCCAGAGCCTGTAAATTACCGCACAACAAGCTGCACCGTTTGATGCTGTTTGTTTGGGTCTCTTATATTTGGCTGTGTGGGGGGAAATGGGCGTGATTTACAGGTCATTAGGAAATCATGGTTTATTACCGATGCTGGCATCGAACCGAGGGGGCA
The DNA here is from genome assembly GCA_014281875.1 of Nibea albiflora. Lineage (NCBI taxonomy): Eukaryota > Metazoa > Chordata > Actinopteri > Sciaenidae > Nibea > Nibea albiflora. Next base: position 12,991,869 of record CM024804.1, read on the forward strand.
ATAGTCTCCTCGCAGTGTACCGTAGCTCTTCTCGTTGTTTACCTCTGAGCAGGGCAGCACACTGGATCACTTATCAGCGGCTGAGCTCTCTCACCAGCACCCCCCGCCTCCTTCTTTCTGCCTCTCATTCCTGAGACTAGACCTAAGAAGAAGCAGACCTTTATTTAGTGCAGCCGAGGAAAGAACTTCCAGAGAGTGCAACACAGAGCAATTATGTTTTAACTTCATAGCTGCCTGAAGAGAAAGTTTTGCATTTCATCTTCTCAGTTTTGCCTCAAGTAACAAAAGAGAAACTTTTCTTTTTTTTTTTTTTAGAAAAGTTGGGCTCACTGGGCGGAGACTAAGAGTCTTAACAAACTTAAGAGTTTACACAGAGGCTGACTCACGGTAAGTTGTCGTTTTGAGGTCCGCGTTTTATCACCGGAATGAATGCATTTCCTTAAATGTATTTGAAAGAGCAATGCAGCTGGGAATGAAAGCTTTTTTTAAACAGCTAATATTTGCAGGTTAATGTAACACTTTCACCCGGACAGGCTCAACAGTTTATGTATCCTGCAACGGGGTAAATGAGACAATGAAAACGTGTAGTTCAGCTGCTCACATCAGAATGTTTATTGACCTTCATTTTAGTTTAAAGTCTGGTCTTATACAAACTATACGTCATCCTTTATGCCATTCATCTCTATATTTATCACCAGTATATATCTCTTACAGTACACACAGCAGTGTATTTTATAGAAGTTGCTCAATTTTTTTATCATTCTAGAGACTAAACTGTGGCTTTAGCAGAAATTTACCATTAACTCATGAGCGGATACGCATGTTGAACTCATTGTAACCAGTTACTAGCAGAGGTTAATTTCTGGATCTAACCAAACAAAAACAACTCATCCCCACCAGATGATAATTCAGTAACTCTAAGGTTTGTCAAACAAAATGCGTATGACCCCTATATGTCTCACCTCTTCACACATAATCAACAAAAAGAAAACTAGCGTTGTGTGTTATTACTGATAGAGATGGCTGGCATAAAAATCTTACTACTGTGAAAAGTAATCGTCATGCGTTCACGACCCCACAGGACAACCGATGCGCGTGTGCATGCAAATACATACTCTATAATAGGATAAATGAGACAATGCTGCAGTTTAGTTACTTCACTCAACTAGATAAACAATCTACGCAGCACGTAGTCTCACACTGCCCTCTACTGGCATCCGACGTAATGCTGAAAAAATACCAAACCGGCTACATCCGATATATATATATATATATATATATATATATATATATATATATATATATATATATATATATATATATATATATATAGATTCTTTTGATGGTGGTGTTTTCCATTTTCATTTCTGCTGGCGCACTCATGTCCTGCCTGCAAAATGCCACGCCGTCTGAGAACTTTAATGGAGTTTAGTGACACGCGTTTACACTGAGCACGGCCTGCAGCACTGCAGCCAACAATTTATGAAATGTTCTGCAGTCTGTATCGCGTTGATTGGCGAGAACAACAACGTGAACTCGAGGTCACTGTTAAATATGGAAGCATCGTTCCCGTAATTATCTACACTATGTTATAATCCGTGGTAATGGCTCTCTTTAAAATGTTGCTTCATGGGTGTCTTTTCTGTCTCTCTATTATAGTCCTCTGCAACACTCAGAACGCTAACAAACAAAATTATTGGATTGGTTCTTGTTAAAATAACTCACCCTGTATTTGTTTGATTAAACCTGATTGGCAGGCCTTTGTTGTTAATCCTGCTCCCAGGCTTGAAGTGTTCGTTTCTCTCCACTCCAGCTCCATGTTCACACCCCCCACTTTAGTCATGCATGAATCCCCAGCAGTGCTCTGGGCCAGGGAGTGGAACCATAGCGCTGCTAACATAGACTTTGATCTCTGCGAGGAAAAACATTTTATTCTGTGGCTTAGATGTTCAATCTAGAGCCGCCTGGACCTACATTACATTACATTTTTGTTGTCATGTCTTGGGATTTTATTGGTACAGTGTGGCTGCCAAGCTAACAGCTCTTTCGTCATGCGGGTACCGATCTCCAACTCTTGAGCCCAATCACGAGTCTGGTTGTGGAGTCTCAGCCTGTAAACATATGGGTGTAAGAGAATCTCAAAGAATGTCTTAGATAACATATAGATAGAAAAACAGCCCCATGGGGGCCACGCTCCAAACTACATGGCCAGCAAAGCAACTCCAAAACCACTGACCAAATATCATATGCAACTCAACACCAGGCTTGACTTGTAACCCTCCACTGCCAAGCCCCATGTACCAAGCTTGAAATAGACCCTCGTCCTTACCCAGAGTCAGGAGACCACATTATTAAGACATATCCTAATACTATAAGTCCTATTATGCAATGAGGAGCTGATACGGAGTGTCCCCAGGTCTTATTAAAAGCGTCACGAGGAGTACTAGCTCATCCTGTGAACAGCATTATGTCACCTGCTGCTCTGAGAGAACTTTCCAGAGTTTAGAAAATAGCCCTAATGATTCCTCTGGGGTCACTTAATCGTGTTGCATTATGGGAAATGGAGGATTTGTTGTTTTTGGAGATAAAAAGCAGGATATCTCAGCCTCTGCTGCTTTTATTTTTGACTATTCTTTTCTCTGGCATATAACCATAAGTGTGTAATTATGAGCTGCAGTCCTATACAAACAATTATGACTTGCCAACTGTAACTGTGTATTCTGCGGTATATTCTGAGAGCTATTAGAGGTGAGTTGCTGAGATTTTTGAAAACAGGCTTCTGTCTGTTAGCTAGGCCTATTCAGTTATTATGTTAGTTCACATAAGCTTAAGCACATAGCTTATCTGTAAACCAGATTTTTTTTTAAAGCTTTTTTTAAACTTCCTGTCACCCTAGCACATTACCCTCATAAAACAGCAATGACTCCAAAATGAGAGCACGCTGTACTTTTTCATAAGGTTCATGTTTGTCTGGTTCTTGTCAACAGGTACAATGGATCTTGTGGTGTTGGTGGCATTCAGCTCCTGGCTGGCTCCTGCACTCGGTAAGCATCCTTTTTTTTTTTTTCCATAAACGTTCAGCTGCTTTATGTCGTTCCCTCTGTCACACCGACCCATGTGAGCGTTCAGCTGCTTCCATTTTTTCCGTTTTTTCTGTAGCTGTGGTTTTGTTTTGTGTTCCTCCATGCTAAACAAGCTGATGTGTCTGTATAACAGGATCAGCATTTGGCAGGGAGGTGTTAGGTAAGTTTTTTCTGCATTAGAGTGGTCACAGGCAATGCATGGCCATTTGATTTCTTTTTTTGTTTCTGTTGTTAACTTGTTTGGTATGGCTGCTTGCCATGCTCTCTTTTTTTAGTCAAATGTGTAAAAAGCCTTGCCTGACTGTTAACATTACAGTCAAATTGTTTTCAGTATAATTTACATTCAATATTTTCCATTTTATGTCAGTGCCTTGCTGTGACAAAAGGCCGTGTCAGAATAGTATAAATGTTTCCTTATTGCGCAGTTTGAATAATCATTTATGCAAGCGGCTGCCAAGTTTTCCATTGTTAATGCAGGACCTGGGCTTTGGTTCATTTCTCTGTGCGCCCTGCATGCCGTCAGCTGAGCTTGATTTTAAGCTGATTTGCCTATATTAAGGGTTTTCTCATCTTCTGTGACACTTAGGTCTGTTGGAGTCAGACTTTATTTTCAAAGGCTTGTCAGCCGCAATATGATAAAACCTGTTTTTCCTTCATAGAGGAAGAGACTAACATCTGTAGGCCTATTTGCTGTTTGATAATGAGGTCAAAGTTAACTCATACCCTGCAGAAAATGGGATGCGGAGTGTAGAAACTATTATTCAGCTCCGGCTTTGTCTGTTTTATACTCAATTTTAACAGGTCATGTCAGATCTTACTGAGTCTCATCCACCAAGGACACAATTCTTTTACTGGGTGTCAATAAAATAAGCTTACACTGATGAGCTGTAAGTTTGAACAGGCAAATTCAACAGGTTGTCATATAACTGCATTTAACAGAAAACTCCAATGTGCTTCAAGGTTGCATTGTTCTCACTCCTGACATGGGTGTTCATGTAAAGAACATGTCTGTATGATTACACGGTGTGAAGTTGCGTCTTTGTCAGTTTTTCTGGTTGTTTTTTTGTTGTCACTGAACATCAAACGCAACGCGAATGCGGCAAGCGCGTTTTTCCACGTGGGAGAAGAGCAAATAGGCCTCGAGCAAAGAGGGCAGTACTTTCCCACATCCCTATCTGCACACAGAATAACACAGATCAGAGCAATAAAGTAAATACGCAGTAGACAAACAAAGGTGCGGAGAATGTGACTCAAATTCAGCTTATTAACAGAAAGTGGCACGTTCAGAGTCATTTTTATCATGGGAGTTAGTTTATGTGATATACTGTTTTTCAAAGCTTTTTACTTCTTATAGGATTATATTAGACTTTTACATGCGTACATAATTTTGGCCTCTCTTCGGACTAAATTTGCCCCTCCATGATCACTTCTGCCATTTGCTGACATGCACTTACACCAGCATATGAAGGAATGTCTTACAAAGACTAATGATTTTGCTTTTTTTTCTTCACAGCTTCAGCCGATAAGGACAAAGGTGGGTATTATTTGAACAGAAGCTTAGAAAAGTCAAATTAAGATAAGCCTCATACTTGTCCTTTTAGTTGGCATTTAAATTGGCCCTGGCATTAAACTGGCAAATGACTAGATGAATGACTGAGGCTGTAAAACTGCTGAATAGCTGTCACATCACGAGTACTCTCTGAAGTGTGTCAGTGGGTAAATCTGCTTCTCATTTGTTTCTTCTCTCTTTTCTCCCCTACCAGACAATGACAGTGCTTTTAATTACGGTGAGTGTTGAGCAGATGAGCACGGTCTTTTAACGGCCGACCCATTACACAGGAAGCATCTGGAAAATCGAGATGAGTTGGCATTTTCCATGTTTTTCCAGAAGAGATGGAAAACTGTGACCCCAAAGGCCGGACTTCTGGAGTAGTCGCACTGCACATACTTTGTCCTGATTGTCACTCCATCTGAGGCAGCAAAATGCGTGCTTGTTATCTTTCACTTTATTTGTACAATAGACAGTTTCCATTCCAACCACTGTCTTTACCCTATTGGAAGACCACAAAAGCAGTTATTCCCAACCTGGTCCCCAGGTTCCTTAGAGGGCCCAAAAATATTAACAAGGAAGTTCTGTGTAGTTTCATCTCTGTGAGCTTTAAATAAACAAACTGAAAAGGAAGTATTTTATTTCAAGGGGCCAGGGCTAGGGCCCAAAGCCCAATGAAGAAGAAGTTTTATGTTCTTATACATTACATAACTCAAACTCAAAAACTAAAGCCGTAGGTTATTATAGCTGTAAGGCAACTGGGTTACTCATAGTCATAATATAAAACAAACAGACTTTGTCTCTCATTTATTGCTGCCTGTCTTGTTTTTCTTCTTTTCGCGTTTTATATTTGCAACAATTTTACATTTGACTCGCACAGTTTTATCCAGTCCACAGACGACGACAGCGACAGAGTTAAAGTGTTTACACTTTTGGTGACTGCAGCTCACAGGAATTTGTGGCGTTCCAACATGACCATTAGGGGGCTGCAGAATATTTCTGCAATGCTGCTCTTGAACCAAAATGTGGTTAAAAAAAAGCCTCAAAAGGCTTTTGAAAAAGAAAAAAATCAAAATGCTCATATGTTAGCATTCATTTCTGCACTATAAAGTATTCTCTGCTGTTCTTTTGTTTTTCAGATTATGAATCTCTGAGAATCGGTGGCCTGGTTTTTGCAGTGGTACTGTTCCTCATGGGCATCGCCCTCATTGTCAGTAAGTGTTTAACCAACCTTAAGCACGGAGCAGAAGTGCATTGCACAGTGTCAGCGTCACCACACTGTGATCCCTGTATGCGCGACCTCACGGTGCTGCAAAACAAGCAGGCGTCTGTCTCTCCCAGATGTCTGGAAAGGAGGCACGCTGTTGCCGCTTGCGCAATCTCAACACTCAAGATCCATGTATCACAGCAATTTGCCCTTTATACCTTATCCCTTTCCTAACGAACAGTGTGCTTCCAAGATTCCTCCTCCTACCTGCCAGCACATGCTGTTACTGCCGGTGGTATCCCTGAAACCAAAACCAACCAATAAATAATTCATAGGAACCCACACACCCTGCCACACTTTCTCTCTGCTTCTGTTAGTTAAGATCACTGTGGATTTCTAGCTGCGCTCGATGAAGGAATGCATGTCGGGCTTTGATACAACCACACAGAAAACAGTGAGACACATTAAACTGCACAATAACAAACCAATGGATTCATGTATATTTGTGCACATGAATTGTGTTTGAAAGGCACAATCTATTAAATATAAGCAGGTCGTCACACTGTCAGATCTGACAAGAATAGAGCCTGCTGTCGCCACTAAGCTGGCAGCTCATTAAATACACAGATATACAGTTTAATCAAAGTTGTGTATGTCTGTAAATTTATAAGCATTGAATTCCAATTTTCGACTGTCTTTAGTTTGAGAAACACAAAATGCACATTTTCCCTTTTTAACTCAAAAATGACTCTCTGAATTTTTCAACTTGATATAGTTTTAAAACGTATAAAGGCATAACTATATCTACAGACGCCGCTGGAGTCGTCCACCGAGTCCACCGTGTTGTTCCTACAGTAGCCCAGAGCAGACAAACTAAGGACGGGCTCTAGATAAGGCCTTACGTTCTTTTGTGCGTTTTGTGGCCACAGTAGTGGTGTGAGGGTGTGAGGTGAGGTGGTTTCTACACTACACTGCGAAACGCCACTAAATCCTACACACTGGTCATTAGTATACTGGTCATCATAAGTATTGCATTTGGTAAAAATATAACTGACGGCTTCAGGCACCCGTTGGTGCCTCCCGGTCCAGAGTGAGTGAAATAAGGATGAGTGTTATCTTTCAAGATGGTTGTAGCTTTATTCTTAGTCCTGAGAGTATGTAGGTCACCGTCTGGTCTAGGATTCCCCTGCTATTTTGCTGGCCACACTTAAACATTACCCTATATGAAACTGCCCAGACTCTGTGTATAGAGCAGTCACTGACAACCCTAACTCTGCTCACTCAAGTCCAAGTGAGAATCAGAACGACTCGAAAGATCGGGTCAACATGCTGAATATGTTTCATGGATGTTTTAAGCAGTGCAATCACTGCAACATCTGTCTGTTATGTTTATGGGCAAACTGAAGCTGCGAGGGTCTAAATGACATATCAAAAAGTTCAATGCTAAAACTCTAGAAGACTTGAACAGAAGACTTGGAACACTGTTACTACTGCTGCTACTAGCTGGAAGTTATTCAACATACTGGCTCCTGGATTTTACATGAATGTAGTCTTGAGCTCAGGCCAATAAGCTACAAGCTTATAAGGCCTCGGAAAGATTCCAGTCCAGATGGGCTTGTTGGCAGAAGCTCAAGACTGTATTCATATACTTATCGAGGCTTAGTGCAACCTCTTCCTTTCCATACTGGTGGGTGGGTGGGCTGTTATAGTTTGTTATAGTAACATTCTTTTTTATAAATCTGTCTTTTTTTGTTGCTGTTGTTGTTGCTGTTTCAAACATGCATAACGCTTTGTGTTGTTTCCCCCAAAACAGCCCGTAAATGTACCTGTTCGAAGAGCGACAAGTCGAGGTAAGATCCGTTTAAAGAAATCAGACCCTTATATGAAACAGATTTCCTCTAAAACTGATAAGATACTTTGCTAGATGCTTTGCACAAACCTTTTTTGTAAAGTTGCAGCGTTTCATTATTTTCTAAGCCTTTTTTCTTTCTGGTCCAGGGCACCTAATGTGGAAGCAGGTGCTCCGAGAGGTAAATATTTTTTCTTCTTCCTCTAATAATCAGAATTGTTCAAACGCCTGTCAAATAGATTACTAGACTGATTGCTACACAGATTACTAACACTGTTCTACATCTCTTTCCACAGCTTAGTCAACACAGAGGTAAAGAGCGTCGGAGATCTGTAAAACATCTTGCAAGCATCTGTGAGTCTATATTCTACAATGAGAAGTTGAAAAGAGATCAAACTCCTCTTCTCTCTTTCCCACAGCGTTGCTGAATGTCGCCAGGAGGTGGCAGCAAATACTTTGATCACAGCTGAGGACAATCTTTCCATGAACACATGAGGCAATTTCATAATGTTACTGTGCTCCTTTTTTTTATGTTTTAATGTTTTTATCATCCATAACTGTTACTAGATAATGTGCCAGCTTTATATGGTGGCAACAGTGTGATTATCATTTGTACTTTATTGACTTGCAGGTTGATGCCAAATAATAAAAATCTTTCAACAAAATGTTTCTTTTTTCCTGTTTTTATTATTATTATTATTATGCGTCATTTTTTCATTGCCTCTCTGCCATTAGAAGTAGACCAGAGAACAGCCCTCCGTTACACTGCACTCCCGCTTCTGCTGACGCAGCAGTCAGTTCAGTTACACATGCAGTAGTAAGTACCAGCAGCAAGTGTGAATGATTTATGTGCTGCATTGTGCAGCTCTTAGAGAAGGCCGTCTTTAGAAGAAAAAAAAAATGCACTTAATTTTACTTATCTCCATGTTCATTGGCAGATTTTCCACCGTGGTGAGCCTAGCAGCCCCTGCGAATGTAAAAGCTGCATATGTAGGCTGTATTTTCTCCCTGGTGTTGCAGGAGCGAGGATGACTGCACTGCACAAAAAAAGACAACACATGAGACTGGTGCATTTCGAGTACGGGAGCCCACGTTCATGTCGTTATGAAACTGTAAACGTTACCATAAAAAGTAAGACATTTTAAGGAATCTGGAAATGTCCAGAATATCTTCATCATTTTCCACCCATATAGTAAATCTCCATCCCCCCAAACACTCACATATACCACACTGACTGTGTGGTCCTCTGCAGATTGTTGAAGGTGATATTGCAGTCAGATTATATTGCCTGTTTACTATTTATCTTAACTTTGGGCTACAGTGGCGTCCCACCACCCCCTGTCATCCACATCCTGGCACATTTCTCTTTGTGGGGAGTACCCCATTGCTGTGAATGCAACGCTTCACTGTGGCCACCAGAGGGCTCATTGCTGAGTTCACAGTGAAGCTTCCAAAGCAGTCCTGCCTGCTGTCCTGTCCAGCTCTATCCAACCTTAAACTGCAACCCAGCAACCTGCTAAACATCTGGGAGACAGAGCTCTTCGGCATCTCGACAGCGCAGCCATGGCCACCACAGGTTTGACTCTTTTTTTGGTCTTCTTTTAATAGGAGCTTTTAAGGATGTAACTGACAAACAGTTGCAAGCTCTGCAGATAGTCTGAGAATCTTGAAAAATAATGTATTCCATTGGTTATTTAACATGTGGTCGTTTTGTCATATCATTTATGGATCATTTGGTCACATAGACTGTTTTACTTGCATACCTGTCTTTATGTAATTAGCCTGCTGCATTGTTGCTTCAGTGCCAAGAGCCAAATGACTGCGGATTCATGGATCAGTTCTAACAAAAGAAGTTCCCCACTTAACAAAAAAAAAAAAGCAGTTCTAAAGATGTTTTACTGTGCAGTACTTTTAAACCGAGCGGTCTTTGTTTGCAAGTAAACCGTGGTAAGAAACACAAACTGCCAGCTCAGCCACTTGGGAGTGAGGGTTCAGCAACATGCAAGCCGCATTATTGACGTCCAGATATCCTAACGACTTGGCACAGACCGTAGCCTGAAACACACTTATATGTGAATAATAAATCACTGCACTGGTGATTCATCTTTATTAGCAGCAACAACAAAAAAAAGGCTAAAAGTGATCTTTTAAGCTCCAAATCACCTTCCAAGCACTTCATGAGAAAAAAACTCTTTCTTTCTTTGCTGCTGTGATGATAGCCCTTTATCCTGCTGCTGGCTTGTAACCCACTTTTTCATGGTGCATCTTTTTTCTGCTGAGCAAAGTTGCTGCATTGAGCTCCTCTCAGTGGGGAGAGAGAGAAAAAAAATATTCCTGAGGAGCCAAGCCTGCAGATCTAGAGAGCTGCAAACCTTTCACTGCCCCATAGAGCTGAACTGAACACACACCCTTAGAGCTCACTGCTGTCTCTGGTGCTGAACTCAGTATAATGTACCTTCTCACTATGACCGTAGCTGTTTATATGTGACAGTTAAATTGAAATGAGTGATGTTTAATCGACTCTGTCACTTACCAGTTTTTGCTTCTTTCCAGAAACAATGTTCACAGACCGAAGTGATTTCGATTATGGTAAGATTTACACCATCATCCAAAACATCAAAAGCACAATGTTTATTAAAGCTTTATTCAATAATTTTTTCTACAGATCATCATAAACTCCAATTAGTTTATTTGGTTCCATACGGTTGTGTCCTTTATAGATTATGAGACACTGCGGACTACAGGGGTTATCCTTGCTGTTATTATGTTTGTCTCTGGCATTTTAATAGCCTTGAGTAAGTTAACATTTTCTCTTACGCATCACTTGAATACAGAGGCTTTATCACATTTGCATAAGCACCTTTGCCTTGTATACTAATCTATCATTCTTCAAACAGGTAAAAAATTCACAAAATGTGTAAAATCCTCGTCCAAGTAAGAGTTGCGCAAGGCTTAGTGGATGATCCGCCTGTGCATGCTGTATGACTTTGACTTGAAGGGGATACCCAACCAGTGTGGGAAAAAAAACAACACCTTTTCAGTATTGTTCTTTGACTAAAAATGAGTTTCCCTTTTCCTATCCCTGCCCTGGATGCCTTTTCTCTAAATACCCCCTCCCTGTTCTGCATACACAACCCCACCCCCCCCTCCAAAAAACACTTCCAACTCATTAAAGAGTTTACGCAGAATCTTGTGTGACAAATCACACGTGGGCAGTGCTTTCATGTTCCCCTTATCTCAGTGCTTGCTCCTGATTTTGAAATGTATGCATCGCACCCCTCATGTGTTGGTAGTGAGTGGGCGGTGTATATTCGCAGTCGATCGCATGCCGCTTGTATGGCAAGGCAAGAAGAGTGACGAGAGCTGCTGTTTGAAAGCAGGACGAAAAGCTGCATTTTGGTCTATAGTTACAGTACACCTCAATTCCCCCCCGAATCCTGTGGCTTCAACTGTTTTTTTTTGTTTTTTTTACCCTGTAACCTCCATTATGGATGCGCTTGATGAAATCCAACTCCAACTTGAAGTTGTGGCCACAGTTTTCAAACTAGATTTCATAATCAAGCATCATGATGAATTTAACAAAAAAAATCAAATAAATACTAATCCCCTCTCATGTTTCTCTTCACAGTTCCAACACACCCGGTACCCAAATTCCAAAGACAGAGGGTAAGTTCACTCACTGTTAATGGTTATTATGTGCTTGAACACAGTGTTGTTTGTTCACCTTTCCTTTTCTTTCTCAGTGCCTCCTCAAACTGTATAGAAAACATCGAACATACGTGAAAGAGAGGAGGTTGTCACATGAGCCACGCCAGCCAATACACACCATGGCCATTCCTCTTATGGCTAATATACCTCTGCCAGCTGGATGATCAAGAAACAGGTTTCCCTAACCTGATTTAATTGTGTCCCACTGAATTCTGTAGTCTTGAAGTGTAGTCTGAAGTCCTAAGTGAGCCAAATATCTATTTGTAGATTGCTCAGCATTGTGTAAGTGTTGGGGTTAAAAAGCCTGTCTGAGACGCACAAAAAAAACAAAAGGAAATAAAAAATATTCCCAACCATGCGACTTGAAGATACTTTTAATCAAACAAATGCAATAACCGTTGTCTCTCTTCCTTACAAATTAAGAGCATGATAAAACATTTCTAGACTAACAAAGTCTCCAAGTCAAAACAAAGAACTGCATGCACGGATCAGTTGTAACTCTTTTTTTCTGAGTATTTCTGTTGACGTCTTGTTTTGTTTTTTTATGCTTTTCAAGAAAGCTGAAACAAACGGCATGACAAAATAACGAGAGAACAATAAATAAAAGTGCATCAAGCAGAACCTGCTAAAATAAAATAGCTCCTAAAATATCTTGATGAAACATTGAAAGACAATGTTCAGTAACGTGTTTTATTTTAAAAATGTTCAACCAAAATAAAACAGCATAACGATGAATGAAATGTGTATTCAAGTGTTGGTTTGGGCTTTAATTGTCATTTATTGTCATTTCTTCTCTTTTAATTTGAGGTAAAGGTAATTTAAAAAAAATGAAATTATCTGTAACGCATAAACAATGAGACCACTGTTTCAAATAAAGGTCTACTCAACATGATTTTAACATGATTTTTATCAGTGTCAATTTCAATAGTCAGTTTAATCGTTTTAAAATGAAGAATTAGGTTGCTTGAAATTATTTGAAGTGAACTCGGTGTCATACAAGGACACGTCTATTTTTATACTGTTTATGACACATGCCATTGATCTTTGTACTTTACAGGAATTACACGACTAATACCAGAGATGACACATAGGTGACAGACAGCTCAAACCTTGTGTATCACTCAAACTGCACACAGACCTTATTCCACCTGTGACTAAGGGTCACTGTCATGGCTGTAAACGCCAATGTAAATTGGGCTTGAAAAATAAATACTCCTTGACAAGGAGTATTTATTGACTCTTGTGCGATGCCGTATTTTCCATGCTGCTAATTTCTGAAGACAAATATAGGAGGGGACTGAACATCAAAAAACATGGACCTTTTTCAATTCAGTGTTGTTGTTTTATTCATGACTCATGACTAAAATGTGCACCTAGTCAGACAATTTGTCACCGCACTTACTCATGTAATGTCAATGTGATAAGAACATTCTTTGTCGCAGTCAGTTTCAAACACATAATAGTTTTACACAGTAAAGTTTCTCTTTCCACAAAGAAAAGAAATTGTACCCGTTGTCACGCACATAAGTATGATGCATACAGAGAGGAAGTTAAATTATATGATCAATATCATTTTGAACACACGCATTCTTAACATAAGCACACATGCTGACTGAAATCAAAACCATCACTCAGTGTATCAATATGATAACTTATTATGATGGGGGCTTTTGACAAGAGAGTCAGAGGGGTTTCAGGGACATTGTCCTGGAGGTCTTACAAACGATTTCATAGAAATCAACATTAAACTGGGAGTGTAGCCTATCAGGAAAATGAATATTATTCCACCTTCCACAGCATATATCTTCTACTTTTTGAAGATAATTAAAGCTCCTTATTTCAGGTCATTTCAGGTTTTCATTTCAAAATCATAAATATCAATTTTGACCAAAATAAGTACAGAAATTAAAGTGTCTCTAATAGTTTTATATATATATATACATATATATATATATACATATATATATTAAAGGCAACTTGTCCAATTTTCAGCAACAGCAGGAGCATTTTATGAAATGGCTCGTGAAGGTGATACTTCACCCTGTGCGTAGAAAAATAAATAAAGCGCTACATTTTTGCACTAAAACGCGGCTAATTTAAGCTTTATGTGTTAAAGCATCATCTTTCTAATCCAATGTGAATTATACTTAGAGATTAATATTCCAAATTAGTTTGTTAACATACAGGCTAGAGACTCCCAAAAACCACATAACACTAAATCCCCTTCTCAACAGAGGCAACATGTTAAAGACTTATTCCCACTAAACAGGGATTACAAGTGATTCTAATCATTCCTGGTCCTGCAAGGACACGATACGTCGACGAGAGGAAGCGCTTCGTTTCTTCAGCATGAGCTTGAGCTAGAAATGAAAAGAAAATAACAGGGTGATAATGAGTTGCCCTTGTAAAAAACTGAAACAGCAGTACAGTGCGGCTCTGGCTGGCTGTGAAAATGTTAGGGCAGCTCACCTGCTCTCCCTGGACTCCGCTCTGCAGCAGGTGAGCCGGCTGGTCGTTCTCCAGGTTGCGAATACTGGGATCAGCGCCACTCCTCAGCAGCATCCGCAGGATCTCCTCCTGGTGGGGGTTACCATGGAGACCGGCTGCCATGTGTAAAGCTGTGTGACCGTGAGCCTACAGAAAAAAAAAAAAAGGGAAAATGCAGCATGACTCAGATTGTTTACAGTCAGGTGTGTATTTGCGCATACACGTAAACCCACAAACGCATGCATATTTAAAATCCAGTTTTGAGTGTCAGCGTCAGTGTGGGACTCACTTTCATGTTGACAAAGTCTTTCATGTTTGTCAGGGGAATCCTCAGCAGATAACGCACCAGATCAACATTCCCCTCCTTTACAGCCAAGTGCAGCACGGTCTTGTTACTTTTGATTTCCTGGAATTGGACAATTGGAATTGATGAAGTGAAAAAAAAAAAACATAATGAAACCACAAGACAAAATCACAAGTCAGACTGAGACGTTCAGGTCTCAAGAAAGAGCGCACCATAGAGAGAATAGGGCGTGGGGGGAGTAGCTTGAACTATGACTTCATTGTGGTTAGATAAAACTTGGGCACTTCCCCTATGAACTGTAAATATGACTGAAAGGTTAAGGTTTAGCGTGTTAGCCTTTGATGTTTCTGTACCTGATTGCTGACCCACCAATTACTAATCTGTCTTCATTCATCTCTTTGTGTGACACATGTACGGTTCTAGGCTTATTACACAAGTCACATTTAGAAAAGGGAAAGATTTGCGCTGTACCTGGCTGAGCAGGGACGCCCCGTTGTTGAGAAGCATCTGCACACAGGAGAGCTTTTCCTCAGCCTTGGTCTGATGACTAACATCTACTAGCCCACTGCTGGTCAAAGCCTTCATGGTGACACTGTGAGAAATGGCTGCACAGTGCAGAGGAGTCATACCTGAAGAGGAACACATGTAATATTTGAACTACGGCTCTCGCGATGATGAAATGGTGCTGAAAACCTGCTTAAGCTAGTGATAACAACTCATAAAATATTAAATCACCTTCAAAATTGCGGGCCTCCAGGTTGGGGGGCGGCCTGTTAGACAGAAGTGCCTGCAAAAAAAAAACAGAAAAAAAATAATCGCTGTTAAGGTCTGCTCTGTATAGCTAACTTTTCTGACTTCATGCTGAAATAAGTCAGTAATTCTTCACCTGCAGGACCACTGGTAAGCCATAGTGGGCAGCCAGGTGAAGGGCGGTTTGTCCTTTAACATCACAGGCGTTGATGTCAGTCCCTAAGGACAGCAGATCTTGCACGATCTCTGGCTGGTTTGCAGTCACGGCCACCAGTAAAGCAGTCTGCAACGAGCACACACACTTCATTTTAGAAGAGAGTTCAGGATCCTGCGCTTCTGTTAGTGATAAATAAGATGCTTTTTTTTTTTTTTTTTTTTTTTGCTCATACCTTTCCCTTGTGTTCTTTGGCATCAAGCCTGCCTACATCCCTCAGCCTCTCTGCAGCAGCATAGGCACACTCCCTGAGCCCCTTGGCAGTGTAAATGTGTAGGATGCTAACAGAACAGAGGAGCACATGATAAATTAGTTTCAAACGAGGCTGGAAAAATGTGGTAATCCCCACAACCAATTTCACACCATTCCCTTTCAGAGATAAATTTGTCTTTCTATTTTTATCTGGGTTTCTAATCATCAAGCATGTGGCTGACTCATTGACATCTTTTGGTTTACTTAATCTCTCTAGGATTATCACTAGAACTACACACGTGGCTCTTTTTTTTGCTTACGGCTGAAAACGAAACTGCGCTGGAAGTAAATAGATTGTGCACTCACACAACACAGTAATGTCAGCAGTGAGAGTTTAGGCGAGTCCACAAAGAAAATGTGCGTCACTTTGAATCCTCTTTCACACGATATGCTGAATAACTAACAATTCAGAGCAGTCTGTGATGTGTGTGTCTGTCAGTGTAACATTACAATCCATGATCTCAAAGAAAAAAAAACGGGAGGCCCATGTTTGCCAGTTACAAGTTCACTTATATAAATCGCACGTGCATTCACTCATAAGCACTCACGTGTCTCCGTCTTCGTCCTGCCTGGTGGCCCTGCTGTAGTCCATTTGCTGTAGCAGCATTCTGGCCTCTTCAAGCTTGGTGGCATCCATGGTCGAACCAAAGGTCAGCTGTGTGGGCTGACTGGGACCCAGAAGTGACCAAGGTGCAGCCATGATGGGATCTGCGACTGTCATCGGGCACGCCTGCTGAAAAGAATTCAGGATAGGGTTAGGGTTAGGATTCGATCAACAGCATAAAGGTACAGACAAATACAACATGTTAATATGTGTTTCTCTTACATATGTCTGAGGCATTGTATCTATGTATCCTGAGCCCTGCTGCTGTGTGCCATATTCAGATGTCATTGGGAGGCTGTAAGGTGGACCGTAGCTGGATCCTGGGTGGCTGTAGTAAAGTGTCGACTCTGGTGCTGGAGTCCACGGCTCGTAGCTCACTGCCATGTCTGGGTAGCTGCTTGCTGCACCTAGTATGGAGGGAGAAGAACATTATTCATCACCGATGAGTCATAATATGTATGTTCTTTTTAATCGAAATAGTCAAGATTATATAATTACACAGACAAGACTGGAGGTATTCTATTGCTCTGTTATTGTCAACAAGTCCCATAAAAAGACCAAAACCAGCAATGTGTAGTCTTTCAGTTTTTCACTGCCTCAGTGGCACATTTGTTAAAGATGATGAATGTGAATGTTCAAAACATTAAACACAGTGCCCATCATCATATCATCATAATAAACGTAACCCAGGGCAACAGTGTGCTCAACTGCAGCAACAATGGAGCTCTATAGCACAGAGGAATAAACTATATCACTTCTCTGTCACACACAATACTCACTTAGTATCACTGAATCTTTTCATGGAATGTGTTGACAATAAGTAAAATATAAATTACGACCAGATTTATCCTTTCAACGTTGCGCTGCTCTTACCTGTGCAGTTAAATTGTTCTGATGCAGACAACTGCTGGGAAAAAGAAAAAGAAGGGAGATGATAAGCCATCACATATTTATAATGTAATACTTAAGAGAGATGCTGAAGCCTCTGTGTGCTGCCTTACTGTAACAGTAGGTGTAGGAACAGGACTTGTGCTGGCCGTAGAGCAGGAGGGTGGCACAGAGGAGGTCTCACGCCTTCTCTTCTGCTCCAAGAGTTTCTTCACTGTTGGCAGAGTGCAACACGGCTTCTCTTTTGGAGCTGAAAAAGAAAGGTAATGCAGAAAGGAATGACTATTTGGTCATGTTAAAATTATTTACCGGTCTATATAATTTCAGCAAATAGAGAGACCACAGTATCCCAGAGCCCAAAGTGACATCTTCAAATGTCTTGTTAAGTATGAGCAACTTTCAAAAACCTGAACACGCAGCGAGTAATGAACGTCACATGAATATTGGTGTCGATGCCCCTCATGTAAGACTACAAAACTTGTTTTTCCTTTCAGATTAATTTCAAACACTAACACATAGACAGACTCTGAACTTTCTTTTTTGTATTTATGAATCACAAAATATGTCAAGAATAAAATAAATAATAATAGATATAATACTGTAATATGGATATCCTGTCTCCCTCTGCTTACTCTCACTAGGGCACATCTACAAATTTGCTCTTCACCTCATTAGGAACGGCTTGGATTTATTAAAGCAGTAAATAGTAGTCTAATGTAAATACAATATAAATAAGATGTAAATTAAGTTGTAAGCTTAGATTATTGAAGTATTTGAAGTAATGCAGGTCTGATTAATAGCATTACAATGTTATGACTTGTTGTGTTGCCTGCTCACTTGCTCCATGGCGGCAATTTCATGCTCACCTTTAGACAACAATATCAAATCCATTATACTATGAGTGTGTTTTCCCCTCGCTGATACAAATGTATCATTTCCATTGAACAGGTAAAGGCACAAGAGAAAAATAGGAAAAAATATCGCAAAACAGAATTCTGTTGTTTCCAGCAGAAATGATGTGACCACACAGGTTGTTTCCTTAAAAACTTCACCGTGTGCGTGAAAGATAAAGTGATATTTCCACCCTGTCTGTGGAACCTGAGTACAAAGATAAAGCTCTGAGGAACCTCCTCCATTAGGAACACAGATCGTGTGGCCATGCAAACCAGACAGATTCATCAGAAAATCTAGCATGGGATTACCACCTCTTATTTTCTATGACATCTTCCTGTCTCGCTCCATTACGCTAACAGAAACGCAAACCACTTCCTCTCTTTGGTGTGTCACAGGCACGTCACCTCAACACGTGTTGCTGCCTTGTGCCTTGCACTGTACTGGGAGACATAGCGACAGAAGAGTGACATGTTCTTTTGTTATTTCACCTCTGTCTTTTAAGTCTGTGAGTGTCGGCTGCTGTGCCAAGAACCACACAGAGACAGCTCTGTTCACCAGAGCACATGCAGAGAGGTTGTACTTCCTGAAAAAAGTCTATGCAAATTCGACATATGAGAGAGAAATGGGAGTCTGTGTACATTTGGAGCAAGTGAGTATCTTCTCTCTCTCTCTCTCTCTCTCTCTCTCTCTCTCTGTCAAAAACAACAACCTTACTTCCAGGTGAAAACCTGACCTAAACAATAAGCGTTTGTGCTGATGTGTGAGACGTGTCATCATCACACTTAAAGGTCACTTTATCAGAATAAATGACATAACTCAGAACATTTCAGTGAAAGTTTCATTTTCAAGTTCTGAAGGTGTTACTATAGGTTACTCAATCCTGACTCATTTGATCTTTACAACAAAAGGCCACCAATGGCCTCTTGTACGGATGATGTCATCATGCGACATGTAACTACACAATCTATATTAAACAGCAGTAAAATGAACTCTGCTCTGACACATCAGCTGAGAGAAAATAGAAGTGAGCGAACGTCTTTTTATGTCTTGTCAAGATTGGACATCCTGGCAGACACACACACACACATTCGGGGATTACACTAAACAGCCCCCACCCTGCTTTGGGCTACTCTTTGCTAAATTCAAATAAGAGTTGTGGAAACCCCTGGACATTGAGTCATGTGCGTGGGAGGTTGGGGATTCCGACGACCTTTCTCTTTTGCACTCTCCGTACAGAAAGAAAGAAGCAGCGCAGAGCCAGTTTCCTCATTTTGTGGTTGAACAACACGATAAAATATGTAATCATTCAGGCCTATGTCACAGAAGGCACGAACAAAGAGAGTTAAGCCCTCACGTCACAGAGTTTGCTTGTCTGGCATTCATCGAAAGGGGAAATGAAAACAAGTGAACAGGGGTGGAGGTACATCAGGGTTTCCCCAGACGTCCTGACTTTTGGATTCACCCGAATTATGCTCTCATTTGGTGAAAACTGAGAGCAAGCCTACATGATATCTTTAGAAAATACTGTAGGTTCACAGAAACTCATTTTAAAGTAAAGTCCAAACAAAATCTATCAAAGCTGGAGCAATAGATGTATAATATTGTAGGCTTATAAATAAAACTTAATTGAGCAACACAAATACTCATTAGTCAATATTAAGTACAAGTACTCCGGTGATGTTTTTGTAAAGTAAAAAGTAATAGCTTTAAATGACTGTTAATCCATTCAACATCAGCCCATGGAGCTGCGCTCACTGAAAATATCAGCCGCCAGCAATAACACATGTATTCTGCCATAACAAACAAATCAAAAATAAGTATACTCACATTTATCAAAGTGCATGTCAGAAACGGTTTTGCTTTGAAATCTTCAATAGGTCGTCCTCTTGGTTACCACTCTGTTTCTAAACGTGATGAGGTGATTTACAGAGCCGGAGCGACCTGTAAAGGCTCTGGTTGCCTGAAGTCTGACTGTCTTGTTGTCTTATCGCTGCTGCTTGTACACACAGAAGCACGTTGTTCCCCATCACCGCCCCCAGCTGTGGTCCACGCCCTCTAAGCAGAGGGGAAGCCACACATTCACCGTTATGTCAAACCACGATTTAGTTGAACTGAATAAAGTGTGAACAACAACTTATATATTAGTAATATATATTATATATCAGTATAGTAGGAGTACACCATAAGTATACAGCTTAAACAGAAGGGTCAGTTATGATTGGAGACAATGTTGGAAGAAGTATTTAGATCATTTACTTACGTCATTTACTTAGCACTGGTAAAACTTCAAAGTGTTGTACTTGGGTACAATTTGAGGTACTTTTAGTTTACAAAAGCATATCCGATTTATGTGACTATACTTCATCTCACGACATTTTAGAGGGAAATGCTTTACTTCACTCGTTTATCTCACTAGTTACTTGAATCTTACATATGAAAACAAATGCTCCACAAATGTTATATATGATGTAGATGAAAGGCTCCACATACCCTCACAAGTGTTTCAGTGTTGACGTTGATTAGTCCGATTCAGTTTGAAGTTGTGTGATGTTCTGCTGATGAAGTCCTTACAAATGAGTGTTTTGTGTTTGTACGATTCTAAAGACGATAACAATATCAACATATATGTTGACGTAACGTGTCATGAAGATATATGTTAAATCTAGGTAAGGGACCTTGAAAGTTCTGTGATTTAACACATTACTACATTGATATTTTAACTACATTTAGTACATTTAGAGTCAATTAGAATTTTGAATGTAGGACTTTTACTTGAAAAAGAGTGCTTTAGATATTGTCATTTTTACTTAAGTCAAATTTTCATAAAAGGGTATGTCTTCCCCCAGTGATGTGTATATTACTATGATATTGGATGCTGTACTAATTCATTAACTTGTAAGTAAGATCCTCATTTTATAGCTGGTCGAGGTTTAAGTAATTTTAACACATTTTAACTAATTCATTGTTTGGTAGTTTAATCTACAATAATATAAAATAAAACATATAAATAATAATAATATGAAATAATATTTTATCAGTTGATCTTCTTTATGTTGATATGTAAGTTTTTAAAAAAAAGTTTGCTGTCAAGTAAATGTTAAAAATTCCCTTTGAAGTCTGATAACGAACAATCTTGGAGCCCAATTTGACTGCATTAATATACAGATATCTTTATAGAGGTTAGATGAAGAGAAGAATAAATTAATCTCTATCTTCAGTATTATTCTGTATCTCAATAAAAGAAGCAGAACTACCGCAACTATAAAACATAATATTAACTAGAACATTTCTAAAGACATTTTGAGTGTGCCTGTTGTGGCCCCATCGCGCCCATACATTATAGATTAGTATTGAAGTTAGTCAAAGGCAGGCTTGAGGTTACCAAGCCTTACCGAGCAATAAACCGCAACTCTTCATCTTGTCGGCCATGTGAATGCTGAATTTCAGTGGATGCAGTTAAAAAAAATGTGATCTGGGGAGACAGAGAAAGTGCAGGTGCCCAACGCTCCTTCGGGAAATTTCTCCTCTCCAATTTTCATAGGAGTAGATGGGGCTGGGGGTCAGAGGGTGATCCAGACACACCGGTGCATCTCCCACAAATCTGACAGCTTCAGCACTGATATCGCTGCATAGCCCATGAGTTTTCCCACCTTTCTATGTATGAATTATTTTTGCGTGACATTTGTGGTCGCGAGAGCAAGTACTAAACTTTAATAAATTGTTCTGACATATATTAATGCACGTGTCAATAAATTTCAGGTGGCAAACAGAAAAAGAAAGAAAAAAAGAAGTAACAAATAAGTAGGAA
The DNA here is from genome assembly GCA_014281875.1 of Nibea albiflora. Classification (NCBI taxonomy): domain Eukaryota; kingdom Metazoa; phylum Chordata; class Actinopteri; family Sciaenidae; genus Nibea; species Nibea albiflora. The sequence continues at coordinate 13,013,466 of CM024804.1, forward strand.
TAATCACATAACATTAAAATCGCGGTGCTATAGCTTACACTTCAGCTTCTATTTCCCCATGCCCATATTGTTGAAGGTTATACAATATAGCTTTGAAGCTATATTGTTACATTTCCTTTCTGTTATTATTGAAACACACAGACGTGTTCATTCATTGTGCACAGTATGAGCTTTGGATATGTGTGTCTCTCTGTAGACGTACTGTAGCCTACTCTATACAGTATGTGTTTTTGTTCTGAAGGCATAAACAATGCACACACTGAGGAAACTATCTATCAATAAATACTATTTAGCTATTACATGGTTTGCACAGCACCCACATCTTTTCCTTCCCATTTTAGTCTCTATTTATTTACAGACTCATTTTTGAATTTTGGTCCTAAGAAAGAAGCTACAGTTGGAAAAAAAACTGGGATATAATGAAGACCAAGAGTGTGTGAAACCTGTGGATTACCTTTTTCAGTTTCAACAACATCAGTTTGTAGTAGTGATGCAGGCTGTCAACAGAAGTCTCACAGCTCCATCTGCTGTAGAGTCAGTCTAATTTACAGTCAGTGCTGACCTAAAATGAAACTGACAACTAACCACACAGATAAACTCACGGCTCAAAGTTTACAAACCCTTGAGCTTTTTCTTTTTTTTTAAGCTAACAAAGTGAAAGTTTGACTGTCTGAGGAAAGGAACTAAGCCAAAATGGTTACATTTGATACTTTTGTCTGGTTACTTTTGTCACGTTTGATAAACGCATCAATCCTTGAATGCCATCGTAAATGTCAGTGTCAGTGTTACTTTGTGAAGAAGAATCAAGAGTTGGAGTATGAAAAAAAAAACAGCCCACACGATTTCACACCTTTCTGCCTTAATGTTATCTCACCGGATTGATCTATAGGCGGTGTTCAGGCCCTGAAGATGAACCAGCTCATGTTCTCCACTGTGAGCTGCAACTTTCTGCAGCTCTCTGGCAGGAGAGCTTAAGCTTTTCCCCTCTCTCTCTTTTTATTTTGACCTGTATATGTTAGCATTTTATAGGGAGGTTAAAGATGCAGCTGTCAAGTTTAGTTGTGGAGTGAACTATCCGCAATCAAACAGACGTTCTGTTATGAGATTATTGGCCTGCATTTGAGTTTACACTAAAACAAAGAGGTGGGTGCAGAGTTTCCGCCTAGCAGAGGAAGGGGGAAAAAAAATTGACGTCAGCCCTCAAAAGTCAAAACTGATGGGAAACTAGAATCACATCAACTTTTGGATTCCAGGCAGCAGATAAACAGCAGGTATGAGGGACTTCACTCACACTCATTTTCTCTTTCTCATCCTGATTTTTAACCATTTAATGTCTGTCACGCCACACCAAGATGGCATGTTTTGTTGTTTGGGGAAAGTTTTGCTTGTGTGAATACAGAATCCGTCGCATAAAATTAAGTTGACAGAGCTGAATCTGTTTTAATGATATTACACAAATTCTTTAAGGATGTGTTGACGATTTTCATTTTCTTAAAGACCGTTCTGGCCAACTTAAAATTTAATGTTGATAGAGCGAAATGCAATGAAATTTGAGGGATATGAACGCTTTTATTGAATGCAGTTCTGCGTTTTTTAAGCATGTAACACAAGATTTCGTCTCCTTTTGTCTTTCAGAAAGCACACAACAGAGCTGACAAACTTGGCAATGGCACACAACAATTTTCTTACTGTGGTTATATGTTTTCTGTGCAGTGAGTATGTTTTACAGCTTTCTCCTCATTACAAACATGCACCGTGGTGGTCTTAGACAGGAAAATGAAACCACAAACTTTCTGCAAAGTGGAAACTTAACTGACAAATGTGTTGCTGCGCACCCATCAGCAGCAAATCAGCAGACGTTTTCACCTTTGTTTTCTCTTCTTTCTCTAAGACTTGGCTGTGGCAGTCACAGGTACGTACAACAAAAAGAGGACACATGCCACTGTGAAGTTCGAATATTGGTTATATGTCATTATCACTGAGAAAAATAAACAAAACAAAAAGCAGAGCTAGACAGCCGCAGGTGATGAATCATTTTTTCCAGTCAGTCTTAAGTCACATCCTCATCCCACTCTGTCTGTCTGTTCATTAACTGTCTGCCTGTGTTTGCCAGAGAGCTCCGGGTCTTGCTACAGGATTGAGCCAGGGACGATAGCAGGTATCATCTGTGCAGATCTGTTGCTGACCCTTATCATTGTCATCGTGACCTACCGGTGTGCAAGCTTGCGGCGTCAGAGGATAGACAATGGTGAGGAAATGGAGCTGAAATATAATGTTTATGCGTGCAGTTTGAGTTCAGTACATTGAATGAAAGCGTTTATCGGGGATCAGTACTCCCCGAAGCTGCCCATGCCTTTAATATTATTTACTATTTATATTTTTAAAGCCTATTTCTATTTCTAAAACCTTTTGGCCTCTTTGATTTCATATCCATGATCATGTTATTACATTATTTGCACATTCGGTAGCTTTACATAATAAACTCTTCTTTTGGTGTCTCTCTCTCTTCTCATCTCTTCACAGCTGACAAAGTGTACATGAATGTCCGAGCCAACTGCAAGACCTAATAGAAAGATGGTGCAGTATATCGTGAAGCTATGTTACAGTTTTAGGTCCTGTTTTTTGGGGGAAAATATATTTTACACATGAAATGCTATCAACAACGCCTCTACATATATTTACATATGACACATTTCTGCTCATTACACATGCAGTGAACACAACTCTTAATTGGAAAGAAACCATATTACAAAAAAGGGACTTGATTATTACTTCACTTACACTATTGCGCACAGTGTTGTTTTAGTGTCTTATTTAAAGGGTTTAAATTCATTTACAAGAAGCCTTCTCAGTGTGCGCTGGTATTTCCTAACTGCTGGGTGTCAGACTGTTTGAAGGAAACAGTGAATTGTGTAAAAATGGAAGAGTGAAAGTCAAACTCACCAATACAGCACCCACAGTTCACTTTTGCAAAATGTCTCAATAGTGTATTTCAACCAAGTAAATAGCCCTCTTTTTTATTGTTTATTTATTTATTTATTTAAAAATTTAAAAAAACAGACCAAATGATCTCACATAGATGTTTTACATGATCTATCTGACAAACCACCACCAGTTGACAATGTACCAGTCTCATAGCTGCTATATAAATGACTGCTGATGAGAAATGTTAAAATTCCCTTAAGAAAATGAAATAAAATTCAACACATTAATAAGTAAGTTTTTCGCTGTTCAATAAATGCTGTTTTCAAATATGCATTGGTGTGGCGTGTGTGGTTCTTTGCTTCACACGCTTTTGTTGGCCGAAAGTTTTCGTGTTCAGAGATAAATCCGCCTATGTTATCACGCCATGCTTCAGTGACATTTAGTGACTAACACAGGAGCCCTATTTAGGTAGTCACTGTTAAGTCTGACTGTCCCTTGAGGTGACTGTGGTTAAACTGCTGCCTGCTATTTCAATCATCAAGCATACAGAACATGTTCATCAAGACAACTCAGTATCTCTGTAACTTCGATCTGTTCTTTAGGTGCACTGTGTCTTTCATCAGCACAGGCTGCCATGTAGTGAAAAGACTCTCGAAAAGATAACCCTGAGTGAGAGGCCAGCCGGGGGATTGGAAGCTTCATAGCTGAACTGTTTCTCTCTCACTTTCATAAAATATGGGAAGTTGTTGCAGGGAGGTTGTGTGTTAGGAATTTCCCTTGTGTTTCAGTTGTTTGGTACAGCTTAAATTCTCATTTGAAAAAAAAATGTTCAGTCTTTCCTCCTGTCATCAACCCTGACAATCTGCGGTGTGTATCAGGGTTCAATTCTAGGACCAGTCGTGCTTTCACTGTTTTGTGAAAGATGCCAACATCTACATTTTATTTCTCTGTGAAATCCAGCTGTGTCACCTCACCTATTTTATTTTCTAAATGATACTAATAACAATGTACGAATCTGACTATATAATCTATTGCAAAGCTAATTCTCCATACACCGGTTATAAAATATTAATGATGAATGTATTTTGATTGCCTGGTTATAAAAATATCTGAAACAGCCTTTTCAATAAGACGATTAAGAAAAGTTCACAAGACACCTAATATTCAAGTTAGTAAATGTTTTTATAATGATCTATTAAGTTTTTAAGAATTACCATGAATCATTTTTGTCCAGCTCTACATTGTTATAACTTTTATCCCTGATTTTCCAAATGTTTTTCATTAAATAGAACTTTTTTATATATTGCTGTGTTCTATACATGTATTTAAGTGTATATTTTTTAATAAACATTTTATTGTTGTTGCTGTCTGTGTATGCTCAGTACACATGCTTTGCACATAGGGTATATGCTATATTTGTAATATATTCACCATTTGAAGTATTTTGTCATTTGTATTTACACATGAAACTAAAAAGTCTCTTGACAGAAACAACAAAGGTGTGTTTTCATTTCGCTGACACTACAGCATCATTAAAGATAAACCTGTGGTTTTTAATGGCTCGCAGACTAGGTAGCAGTGACTGTGGCCTACCGCCTGCACTAAACCACAGGCCATGAGGAAATGCTTGAAGATATAATCGTATTTCAGCAGAAACTGCAGGTACATTGAAACTGACCTGATTACAGCTTCCTAACTGGGCACAACTTCAATATGCGAATCAATATGCTGTTAAAAAGTCAAAAAAAAGAAGGTCCGAATTGTCATGATTGAATTTGACAGAATGTGTTTATATGAGACAAGCAGCGCTCACGTGTATGTGCAAATGTGACGAAGTGCCAGCTTCCTCTTCTCTCAGTAAACTCCGACCTCTTCCTCCTAACACAGTCGCATGTTGACACCCTCACACCACGGCCAGTACAGCCAGCGGACATTTCTTTTTTGGTGAACCCTCCCATCTTTGACATCCAACATCTTGTTTATTTATGGGTGCGACAACGCAGTCATTCGAAAGAGCAGAACAGACGGACAGGTGGCCCTCAGTCTTTTCATTTCCTCCTTAACCTGAAACCAACATCAAGAAGAAGGATGACTGATGCGCTCTGTATTGTGGGTTCACTGTTTGGTGAGTTGTGTGTTATATGTGTTTTCATAGTGAATGTCTGGGGATGATACAGTAACTGGTATCTGATGTTTTATGAATTCTTTATAATTTCAGGGTCTACAGAAGGGCAGCAAGGTATCTAGCTCTCTCAAACCTTTGGTTCTTTTGTGTGATGCTGGAATATGATGCTGTGTGTTTTGATTTTGTGTTACAGCCTCTTCTCTCCTTCACAGACTGTGGTTCCTGTTATGTAATAAACATGGCGTCCGTAATTGGCATTATTGCCTCTGATATAATCTTGACCATCTTCATTGCTATTTCTGTGTTCTGCTTTGCAACTCACCACAAGAGAAGGAGGGAATGGGATTCTCACGATGGTGAGGATTAACTTAATGTGTGTTGCTGGGAATTTGTGAGTATGTTGGGTGGTAATATGGGAGATGGGCACTGACAATTTTACTTTTTTTTATAATCAGGTAAAAGAAATCTACAACCATCAATATCAAAGAAAATGGCAACAGAGGTCACAGAATCTCCCTACCAGGTAAAGCATTGTTTAAGATAGTAAGACAGTAAATAGCACAACTATTCTAGGTTATATTTCTATCATTTCTGTCTCCGTGATCAACTGCTTTGACTTTTTTGTAGGAGTTACATGGAGTCCAATCAGATGTGTACAGTGAGCTTCGGCACTTTAGGAAATGAGACAATGGCACTATAAAAATCCTACAGATGTCATGTAATAATGTAATTATGTTTTCAAGCTATAACTATAACATCGTGTTTTGCCACCTGCAGCACTATAGGCAAAAGCATACAGTATATGGTATGTTATATATGTGCATGTAATGATTTACATTTTATTCATTGAGCACTGTGTCGAGTGTGATGTGTGTGTGTGATGTTTGCTGTATCACATTCTTGATTTTTTTTTTTTTTTTTGCTAAGTTGTCTTAAATATGTCTTCGTATTCAACTAATTATAAATTAAACTACATTTTGAAACCAAGGAAATGACGAGGATGCATTCTTTGCATTTTATTTATTTTTGTATTCATGTTGCTATATTTTCACATTACTTCCTTTAATATATAAATACATCAGATATGGAGATAAAAAGGACACATTTAGGACTTAGATGGTAATTTCTAATTTCATATTCTGACATGTTTGACATCAAAATCATCATAAAAAATATTACTGTAGCTTACTCTTTTTAACCAGTTTCAATAGAACTACTTCAAATTTGTCTCTTTAATTCTTAAATCACGTAACAAAACTCCAAGTAAAATCTAAATTTGGATGGAAAAAGTCCCTGAAGCAACTGTATTTGGAAGCAAGCTGTCTGCCTCATATGATTCAACAGATGGTGGCTCCTGACTCATTATGAGGAAGGAAGAGAATCTGAAAAAAAAAGAGACAGAAATAACAATTGTTATTCAACATTACATTCGTGCCAGATGATTAACAAAGCCAGATCTAGGAAATCATTTCATCCTCTAATTAGATGAGGACGGAATGTAACTCATTTAAATGCGCGTTGTTGTTTCCTAAGCCAGGCTGTGCAGATAGAAAGCAGAAAACATTTGTCTGATTCAAACGCAGAAGAAACAGACCTCCGTATGATCGTCAGGAGGCTCGGCTCTCAAGCTACTGAGCAGGAGGTGCACCTATGTGAAAGAGGATTACAAGAAATGATAGACGTTTCAGGAGAGCATTGGCATTTTTGTTAGAATGTTCACTAGTAGAGAGGAAAGCAGTTTTTACCTATTGGAGAAGTTTCAGAGCTGATAAATTCTCTGGTTTCTGTGGGAATTTAAAAAAAAAAATTGTTCAGCCTTTGATTAGAGAGAATATAATACTCTTAGTACAGTACAAGTTTGTTTTCTCCAATGTAGAGATTCTTACCATTGTAGTCTTTATCTCCTCTGTTGCCCACTGGAGCAGGTCTACCATTGTTGACCTCCAAACTATCCAAATCCTGCACTTCTCTGCTTTGGCTTGGTGCTATCAAACCATTCGACCCATTGACTCTTCCTGGGGTTGCCCTTCTTTGGAGATTGGTGCCTAGACTGTCTCTGACATCTTGAACATCCATCGTCAGTCCTTCCTCACTGTTATGATCAGTCTGCTCTCTGCTTGCTTGATGTGCCCCATGTAGCCTACTTTGATCTCTGCTGTCTTGGTCCCGAACCTGCCTACTGCTCATATCGATCAGCTCCATGTTGTCTTTGTCTCCTACTGTTTTCCTCCTTGACGGCTTATCTTTTTCCAAAACTTTAGGAGCCACGGTCTCGTGGCTGTCAGGGTCTTGGAAGGCATCTGGGAAGAGCAAAGGTTATTGCTAACATCTCCATCAGTTTGTTGTCTGCATTGTTACAGACAAACAGATAAGATAGATTACATCAGTTACTTACCTGTAATTTCATTGGTGTCAAAAGTCTCTGTAGATTTTGCCTCTGACATATCTGTGAACGAGACGATTTGTAGACTTAGTACAGTACAGTAGAAAGGGACACACTTCTGAACAACAGTTAATTAAGAATAGAAGAAATCACCAGTCGCTAGTAAAACAAATCTAAAAAGCTTAGCATCAAAATCTGGGCAGACTTAAGGAGGAACAGATTCCTGTTTCAGTATCAAGTGCACAATTACTACAAGGTGGAATTAACTGGCATGTTGCTTAAAACCTCAAAATAAAAATAGAAGTTTAATCTGTAGTTAGCACTACTGGTTCACAGATTTACGTGAACATACTAAGGATTGATAAATCTAACTGAGCAGACTCCAGAAGGCCGAAAATAGTTCTCATAATATTTAAAACCCATTTGGTGGTTCAATAATGATTTTGGGTCACTTACTTGTAAAATCAAACACAAATTCAAAACGAAAGGGTATTTGGGGGAAAGAATGGTTACCTTTGCTGTCATGTAACACTGTGTGAGCATCCACTAAATGGAATTATTCTTTTTCAGATATTAATAATACATTTGGTGTCTATAAATGCAGTTTTTATAGATGTAACATAACTTTTGAATGACATATATATATGCAGTATAATCCACTGTACTACTGCTATACTGCACTGATTTCTTTCAGCAGGAAAAAAAGCACAAAAATGTACCTTCAAAATCTTCTTTCACAGGCTTAGTTGGAACGTTTCTATGTGCTGCAGACACGAGAAAATGCAGTCATCATCACTGAGATGGTCGGATATGTAACCATAATGATAATATCAAAAGCTGCTATAGCATGCCTTGAAACTAGACGAGAAAGCAGCACAAAAGGTCTCTTGTGTGACCTAGTTATTGAAAGTCTTTGTTTCAATTGTTTTTGAGGAACAAAAAGTAGTTTGAGGATCTGATGAGATGAGCTATCAGTAACAAACCTTCCTGTTCTCAGAATGTCTGCTACTGTGGCTACATTTTGAATCACACACCTGTTATAGTTGCAGGTATGGTCTTTTCAGTAGCGGTGTCCAGTGCATCTATAATAAACAGATTATGTGACAAAAGTTCAGTAGTGATTGAAAATAGATTTGGATTGATTTCCAAAAGTTGGACTACAACATAAAAATGACATAAGCCACAATAATCTCACCATTTAGGAAGGTTAGCACATTTTCTCTTCGGGCTTAAAAAGAAAGAGAGAAAGACAGAAATCCCTGCTGTCATATTTACGGAATCTTACAAAAAAATATGTAAGCTCAAAACAGCATTTGATGTTTGATGTTTCCTCTCTTACCTCTGATTGGGGATGTTACCCCCATAGTTGCAAACAGAAGAAGTAGATAACAGGTGAAGCTGAAACCAATGAATCCATGTCAGTATCATTTACAGCTGGCAAATAAAATACATTTCACTAACAGACATTTGAAGAGACAAAATATAAAAACTTACAGCTTCATTGTTGACTTTGGTCCCCTAGCTGTGTCCACTGATGGTCAGCAGGAGAGCTGTCAGGCTTTTATATACTGCTGCTTTATCCTGATTTCACCTTTAATAGTTCTTTCCTTGGTTAATTATAGATTCTGACCGCATGTATCGGATTGAGTTGCAGTCAAAGACTATTTCTGCGTGTTTAATGGTGCACAACTTCCAGGCAGAGGAACAACAATTAGGCTACAGGAGAAATTTACAATGGGCCTATTCATTATATCAATTCAAGATGGAAACAGATGCTCTCAACATTTAAACTCACATAAGGGATTAGTCTTTTGCTCTATTATGTATTGATTACAGGTGGTTTGTTATTTCGGGGAAATGCCCCTGGCTTTTTCTATCCTTTCAAATGACGCCACAGACCTTATATTGTCTGTCACTATTTCGTCATTGTGCACTTACCCAGTGAGCCCTAACATTTTTCTGAACAAAGACCTTTTTAAAACAGGCCCTGCTGAACATCCGTTTTTAGAAATCTCTTGGTTGAAATATGTTGGTCAGGTAATGAGTCTCGGGTTTCATGTTTACTTATCGTATGCAGGTTGAAAAAGGGTCAACAATACGACGAAATGTGTTGGACAAGAGGAAACAGTCAGCTCAGCGGTAAAAGTGTTTAACAGAGAGAAATAAGCTAAAGAAGTATAATACAATACTATAGAAAAAACAGGTAAAAAAAAAAGAATATAAAATACAAAATATACTAAAAGTAGAATACACAATATACTGAAATAGAATATGAAATAAATAAATATAAACTATGGAAAATGTTTTTTCTATACACTGTACAAGGTTGTGACAACTATATTCAAATGTTACTGTATAACTGTATGAGTATATATGAAACTATATGCATGGTTATCTCATATAGGTGCCTGCTGTACTCCTAGTGTTAAAAATGAATTACATAGGCCCAGTGAATATAATCTGCCACAAACTATTTTATATCAGGACCTGTGGTGGGCAAAAAGTTGCTTGTGGAAATGGCACAGTGAGGTTGAGGTAGGTTTATACACAGTATCACTACTATATATAATAATGTATTTGAATAACTAGCCAAACACGACAGTTGTGTGATGCAGAGAAGAGTTCCTGCTTGTGTCAGACCTGTTGGTGGTAGAGGGAGCTACAATCTCCCCCCATGAGAAAGAAAAAGTAGAGCGCCCTCTGCGGGAAAGGCTATCCGCACTAAGCTCTTGATCCCAAGCATCGCCATATTGACGTCCCAACAACGCTGAGAGGTAATCGTATTATTTAACCACAAATCGTCGTAGGTTTGGAAGTCCCGTTGAGTGTTTTCTATGTGGGGAAAAGCTGGGAACAAGCAACACAACCGCGGTGCCAGTCTACTGCTCGATCACAGTGTTTGTAGGGTGTTTTTTCAAGGCGTTGTCAGCCAGTATGCCTCGCCAGCCAGCAGGCTATTCACTCCCTTTAGCTTGTTAGCTTAGCACTTTCTAGCTTTAGGAAATATCTTTTTCGAAGCTTCTCGTTGGGCTCTACGTTAATAGTGGCCTCTGGGATATGTTTTTGACTATTTCAACGTCGGCTTTTTATTCCTTACAGCTACGTTTTCATAAAATGGCCGATAGCTAGTTGTGACTTTTCAACCGGCTTTTCCCTCTGCTGTTGACGAGCTAATGCTAACTAGCCAGCTAGCCCGACCAGCTGCCCGGTTCGCCTCGCAGCTAGCTGGGCAGCTAGCTGTTAGCGCCACTGCACTTGTGCAGGCCTTGGGCCACAGAGGGTTTGTGCGTACACTCACCTTTTCATTAAAGTACAAAGCGGGGGAAACTGGCTATAACGAGTGTTTTGTATCAGAGAGACCATTGAGTCGACTGAATGCTTCTCATAAATCCATAAATTTAACGTAGCCTCGTAGCTAACGTTATTGGCTGACATACGTTAGCTCACATAGTTTGCTCGTGTTTGCTTAATTGACTGCATTGATTTTAATCAACCTACTTTCTGCTTTTTTCTCTCCTTTTTTTTAACAGGAGATACTGCCTTGCTGTAGCCCCTAGTGATGACTGTATTGAACCCTGTACCTCCTGATTAGACTGGTTGGATGCCCCCATTTAACATTCAGGTTTCTATGTTTCACACGCCACCATATTTAGACACAGTAGACACCGTTAATTTAGTTTGACTTGATTTTTTTTTATAAGTTAATTACGCCTGTGTTATTTAAGTAACACATGCTGCTGTCTTAATGTGTAAGTTACTATTTTTTGCCGCCTTCTTGTAGCATTTTCTTTTCACATGTGATGATAATTCAGATCAACATCCTGTGAAGCGACGAAGGGAAAAAATAGTCAAGTTAACATATTTCTTAAGCTCTGATTAACATTTCTCACTTCGTATGGTGTTGAACTAATGTGAATGACCGGACTGTGGTAGTCTAACTGTATGTTTTATGTCTGTGCGCCCAATGTAGCTTTCTTACCATAAAGGCATCTCCACTGCTCTTGTTCCGATTCATCGATCACCATCATCCTGGAGGGAACCTCCCAGGTAATGTGTTCTCATAATTAAATTACCTTATCTATTTTGAGACTACACCAGTACACATAGTGTGTTTGTATTGTGATTTTTTATGTGTGACCACGTAGCTCATATTTTATATTCTTTGTCTTGTTTTAGGAGCTTCAGAGAAGACCCTGTGTAGAATATGTCTGGCCCTGTTCCAAGCCGCTCTCGAGTTTACCCTGATGTAAACACACAGAGACCTCGGGAATATTGGGACTATGAGTCCCATGTTGTTGAATGGGGGTAAGTTGGCACAATAGTTGTGTTTATCTTGTTTAGCTTTGTTGGTTAAGCCATCTAAGTATTGTTCACTGTGGTGTTTTTGTTTTGTAGGAACCAGGACGACTATCAGCTAGTCAGAAAACTAGGGAGAGGCAAATATAGTGAAGTGTTTGAAGCCATAAACATCACAAACAATGAAAAAGTGGTCGTCAAAATACTGAAGGTATGGAGATTGATTTTACTAATATTTGGTCTTTTTTTTTTTTTTCCCCAAGACGTGGAGATTTCATGCACTGTCTCTGTTCACAGCCCGTCAAGAAAAAGAAAATCAAGAGAGAAATAAAGATCCTGGAAAATCTGCGGGGTGGCCCAAATATCATCTCACTGTTAGATATCGTCAAGGATCCTGTGGTAATTTTGATTTTCCTTCTTGCACTACACGAGTTTAAGACTTATGTACTGTGACATAATAATTCATAAGTACAATATATATATTTGTTCTCCTTTTCCTTTTAGTCCCGAACTCCTGCTCTGGTCTTTGAACATGTGAACAACACAGACTTCAAGGTAAAGATTTGCCTTTTTTGACGTGTAATGTAGAATTTTCCTTCAAAAAACGGATATCAATTGTTATATAACATGCATATGTATCATCTAGTACTTGATTTTTATCTTCCTTTTTGTATATTTCTTAATATTAGTAACACTGAGGCAAAACCATTGTATTTAAACTTACTTGTTAATAAACCTGATTCTGATTTAGAATATGCGAATACTAAATCATTTTCTGAAGTGGCTCATAGATTTTTATTGTTTTACAGCAATTGTATCAAACCCTATCTGACTTTGACATACGGTTCTACATGTACGAAATCTTAAAGGTAAGAAACATCTTCTGTATAATTAGGACAATTATTTGGTTGTATAATATTTGCCCGAAACATTAAATCGAGCTCTGTATCTGTTCTTATCTCTTTTTTTTTTCTTTTTACCCAATAGGCTCTGGATTATTGCCACAGTATGGGGATTATGCACAGAGATGTCAAGCCACACAATGTAATGATTGATCATGAACACAGAAAGGTATTGTCTCCCATGCTAACAGGTTCCCTAATTTCTTGCCTTCCCTTCAGTGACAACGGCTAATCTCATTTATTACATGCACGCATCTCTCTTTGTTTTAATGCTTGCAGCTCCGCCTAATCGATTGGGGTCTGGCGGAATTCTACCACCCAAACCAGGAATACAACGTGCGGGTGGCATCCAGGTACTTCAAAGGACCTGAACTGCTGGTAGACTACCAGGTAAGGCTCCTATACTCTTCCTCATGTCTAGCCATGGCAACCAGTTTGTCAAAATGGCACTTAATGTTCATTAAAATCTATATTTTAATGCAGTCATGAAGCCAGTTCAAGCCTTTTCATCTCTCTTCTCCGTCCTTTGTAGATGTATGACTACAGCTTGGACATGTGGAGTTTGGGTTGCATGCTCGCCAGCATGATCTTCAGAAAGGAACCTTTCTTTCACGGTCATGACAACTATGACCAGGTATGACATGTATCAGACTTTTTAACATATTTGTATTTAATTTTTTTGTGTATGGGATCCCAGATCTGTGGCCTAAAGAGAGCAGTGTCATGCTATGTTTTTTTTTACCCAGTCAAACCACATTCTACTTAGAGATGGTATGTGGCCTGTTCACTATAGGCCGCATACCATCTCTGCTGGAGCACCTGGGATTTTTTTTTTTACTTCATCAGTTATCGCAGGTGAATTTATTACTAACTTACTGGGAGTCCAGCATACTGAATGGAAACAAAGGGGGTGAAAAACAAATGTAGAAGTATACCAGTGGATACAGGTCATAACACATACATAACATAACGTTAAACACTTCCAGATTATTCCATGTCCCTTTTTGGGCATCTTTAAGCCTATTTGACACTACAAGAAAAGGCATTTTAGTTTTATCGGTGTTGTTTTAACATTTTATTCGTTCACGTAATCATCCCATATACTGTGCTCAGAAACAGAGAAACTCTTCCTGTTTTTAAAAAATCGATTACTGTTTTACACTCATCATAAACTATGTTTGGTCTGTTGATTGAAGGATAGTTTGCTGTGATCAAAATGAAGAGTTAGAATTAGATGTACCCAGCATAGTTTTAATGTTAGCGATGGGTTAATGATGGGAACATGGGTATTGGGAATGAAACCTAATTACAGAGGTGATGTCCACTGGTTCAGTTAGATTCGATGATTCAAATGAATCTTTTGTAACTACAAATATTTAAATAAACATGCATATTCTGACATGTCTCTTTCTTTAGCATTAATCACATACAATTACCTATTTTTTGACATTGTACAATGACATTACATTGTACATTACATTGCATAACATTGTACTGCCTAACTATCTAACACTATAAACTGCAATGCATAAAGTCATCCTTTCAATTAAATTATGTTTCTTCTACCTTGCAGCTTGTGCGAATTGCAAAAGTACTCGGCACTGAGGATCTGTACGACTACATTGACAAGTACAACATTGAATTAGATCCACGATTCAATGACATTCTCGGAAGGTAAAATATTGTAGTCGATTTAATTAATTAATTAATTTTTCGGACCTTTTGATTTCTAGCTAATAATACCTCACAACAACACTGGTTTGTTCTCTAGACACTCCCGCAAAAGGTGGGAGAGGTTTGTGCACAGTGAGAACCAGCACCTGGTCAGCACAGAGGCCCTAGACTTCCTGGACAAACTGCTGCGCTATGACCATCAAGCCCGCCTCACGGCCAGAGAGGCCATGGATCATCCCTACTTCTGTAAGTTTGTTTTTCCCCATTTTCAAGAGCACTGTCTGTCAGTACTAGTCAGTGGAAAAAAAAAACCAAACTTTCCTGCTCTTCTCCCAGTTAAAGTCTGCGTAAACTGCCTCAAACCAAAATTTGTGCGTGTCCAATTTAACATAATTTTGTTAAAACATGTATTTTAGTTTGTGGCTCAAATACACCTTTTTGTTCTCAGATCCCATCGTCAAAGATCAGGGAAGAGGGGCGACTCCTGGAGGGATGGCTGCCAGCTCCACGCCAGTCAGCTCCTCGAGTATGATGGCCGGTAAGTAATCCTGCTCCAAATGAACACGCGTGAACATTTGAGGAAAGGAAAGTTACTCTTATATTTGCGGCTCAAGTAAAAGTCAAAAAGCAGCCAAAGAAATTGCCGCATTGTAAAAGGAATGTCTTAAAAAGGCTGCAAATAAAGTCATGTCATAATCGGACTGCTTCTCTGGTTGCAGTCAGAGTTATAACTCTAGTTTGAGATCGCGATGACATGGTAAATATGCTTAATGAGCCCCCTCTTGTCTCTTCTAGGCATCACCTCAATGTCCTCCTCGCAGCCACTGGCTAACATTGCTGGATCACCCGTCATCTCTGCTCCCAACACTCTGGCCACACAAGTCCCTGCAGCCACCGGGGCTCAACCCTGAAGCCACTTCCTCACCTGTGTTTATGTGTGCTCATGGCCATGTCCTGCCTAGCTCTCACTGCGGCCCAGGGCCATGGCTCCCCTTTTTATGTTGAGAATAACAAAGAAGAAGATTTAAAAAATTGCTTTTCACATTCAGTTATATTTTGACACCTGGACTTGACAGAAATGTATTGTTGCACCTGTCAGGATTATTAGAATTAATTTGGGTGTGTTATTTGACAATGCCATTGTCTAGAAATTCTAATACGATGTAGACATGAAGAGAATGGATAATAAAATTTATTTTGTATGTTCCAAATATACAGTCTTGCTTGAAACTGTTTGATGGGGATCCTGCTGTATTACACTGTGAACCTTTACACGACTTCACAAAACAGAGTCAGGAAACTGGTGTGCCCCACCTAACAGTGCTCGCTGGTTGCACACGACATGTAATGTGCAGGAGTTGTTGGTGTTTTGAAGTTGTTAGATGCTATAATTCTTTAATTGGACTTTTGTAGATATTCTACAGTTACTGTCAGGTTGCATGCACCCAATGCTGAGTATCACAGGGTCAATAGTTTGCCAATCTTATGTTACTTTCACTTCTATATGTGTATGTATGTGTTCATGTTTGTTTTTTATGAAGTCTCTTACACATGATTTTGATTACATAGACAATTTTGTAACTTTTTGTTTTATGTTGGGAGGAGTCATCACCTACAAAAACAACTTCAAAAATAAACAATTTAAACAGGGCTTTGCAGACGCTACATGTTATTGAGTATACCGTCTGTTGACTGGTTGCATTGGCAGTATATGAGTGAATTGAAGTCATAGCAGTGTAGTAGTCCCAAAAGAAAATCCGATTTTGATAATGAATGCATTTTGGCACCAAATAATTGATATAACAAAGGGGATTTCATAGCTCTGGGTTCATACATTCACATCTCTATTATTTTCAGTAGTCTGAGCGAGATGAGTGAGCAATGAATATATCTATAATCATTCTCTACTTAGTGTCTTTTTAATAATGGAGACATCAAATGTGTTTTAATTTCTAGAGAGCTTGAAAATGAGAAAAGCTGACTGAATCAGCAGTGAACCACATGAATTGGGGGGGGGGGTACATGTACACAGACCATATTAGACTGTTAGATCTGAGTCTGCATGACCCACATTCATGTTCCCTATACCAGACAATGCCAAAACTAAACTGGTTGTTCCCAGAAGTATAACAAACGTTCAAATTACACACATAGATGACTCCTGCCATTATATATACAAACAGGCCGGTCATGAGAGGTCAGTTGTGGTACAACTCTGCGTTCACATTCAAAGCATCTGTGGATACCACTGCTATCCCACAAGAATTGAAGCAGCATTGTGTAACTTTTGCACTATGTAACTTTGCGCTCCAGGTACCAACACCTGTGAGAAGTACATAACATTTAACAACACCAAACGCCACCAATTATTTCACTTATTTTGATCATATTTTATGGAGAAAATGTTTAATGTTTTCCTCCTGATGTCCAGCGGTTTCTGCACATCGACTCTGTGATTTACAGCGTCCTGATGGACAGTAAAGTAACTGCAGCAAAGTAGCTGATGTAAGCTAAACTTAGCTCAGTTTGTTAGCCGGGCTGTGACTTCAGAGCACCAGGGACGTGTTAGCGATTGTACCATGGGTGTTTTGGACCTCTGGGAAAAGGAGGGCATGGCCGAATGTTGACAAGGAGCAGAGCTGGTGTCGTGCCAGAACCAGAGCCGGGCAAGCAGCCAAAGTAATCCGGCTCACCTGGCTCTACTGAGATAATGGCAGATTAAAGGAAAGTGAGCAAGAAGAAGCCACCAGAGAAGAGTAAATCGTGTACTGGCTTATAATCGTTAGCAAGCTAAAAAGATTGAAAGATAGATGATGTACTTGGCTTCTTGATGTTGGACTAGTAAGTAATATTAGCTGGCTTCTGTTTTTGCACTTGATTGATGTTTGGCTGTTAGCAAAGTTGTCTACTTTCTAGTTGTTTTTAATTATAAGTCAATTATTTGAGATAAATGGATGTGTACAGTCACCACAGTGGTAGCATACTTTAAAACTGGGGGCTAAATCACAAAAATACCTATTTCTACTTTTTAAAAACCTGTACTGAACACAGCAGTCATATAAAAACTGACCCAACATGTCCATCTCACTATCTAAAGCAGACTAAACTGCCCGGACAGGACAACTTTTGTACAAACAAATTAAAGGTTAGCACTAGCACGATTAGATGTAATTTGGCTCCAAACCAAACAGAATCATGCTGCATTCACGTGCTTCTCACATGTGGGAAAATGCCACGTCATTGTAAATTATAAGGTATAATATATATATAAGTAATATCCGAGATGCAACAATGCACACAATCCAAGATGACAGCGTGAATTAGTAACATCAACAATAAACAACACATATTACATATGCAACCCATATTTCCGATAGTAGGGAATGCATCATCTTCAGCAGGGGCACGCCTCGGTTGCTGCAGTGCTCGCACAGTTTTATGAGCTGTTTGTGAAATCGGTCTGATCACGAATGCAAAATGGGAAAGTTAGTTTTCATCTCGATTGTAATAGCTGCTCTGTCGGCGCTGTTTGGAGAGAGGCTCGTCAACCTGAGGTAAAGTAGAAAACAACTCCATTCATTCACGCGTTTGTTCGTCCCCGAAGTTTTGTTTAGGAAGAAAAAAAAAGTTGCGCCTACCTGCGCCCTCATGTGATTTCTGTGCTGAAAACATTGCAGGAAGATCACCCTCGCATCAAGAGAGCTGGTGCAGAATCACCTCCCCAACTGTGTCACACTCAAAAATCTGGGTAAGAAGAGTTCATGCAACAAAAACACATGAGATGAACATGCAAACTAACAAGTGCAACTATCGTGCTTTTCAGACTATGGTTCAGAGGATATAACCATCCTGGGTAACGGGCTTGCTTTTATCAGCACTGTAAGTATTTGAGTTGAAGAGCAGCCAAAATGTGCTGCTAAGAATGAACAAACATATAACGCACAAACGAACAAAAACAGAAAAGTAAGCTCTCTTCCATCCGTTCAACTGTTTCAGTCAAGCCCTTCAATCTAACCCAAGATTGTTCTAAGTAAAAAATGAAAACTAACATCATTTCTTTTTGAATAAATGTTTTATTTAGACTGTAGAATTTAAAAAAAACAAACAAGTCCCTTCCAGTTTGCAAGGTCACATCGTTAGCAGTCCTGTTTTCTCTGGCCAACATAGCAAAGACATTCAATCTAGACTGAAATGAATACATATTCATTACACGAATATCAAAATAGTACATTGTCAACTATTTGTTTTATAACTGTCCAATTGTTGTAACTGTGTTATCAGTGCTAACCATGCGTGTTTTACCCCGCTGACCAACTCCAACATCAAAAAATCTTCCCTGATTCCACTTTAAGCAAACGTCACCAACATCTCTTTAACTACAGAAAAACCAAACTATGAGAGAGTTTTGGTTTTACTTTGAGTATGTTGTCATTTTATTTTTTGTGTCAAGGGTCTGAGGTTTCCTGGAATGCCATCTTCAGATGTGACATCAAAGATCTTCGCCCTCGATTTGAAAGATCCTCGTCTGAAACCGGTGGAGCTGCGCATGCCGAGAAGCTTCGATCTGGATTCATTCAATGCCCATGGCATCAGTGTATACATCGATCCTACTGGTAAAAGCACTTATCAGTTATGTGTCACACACAAGTCTCTACAAGTTAGCACCTAAAGGCCAAAAACTCTGTCTACTGCTTCTTCACCAGATTTAACAGATATACATTCACAGGTCAAATGTAGGAACATTTTACAATAGAAAAATATATTCAGTTCAGTTGACTGTTAGACTAAAGAATTGGTTTTGGTGTTGTTAATGTCTGCGTGTGTGTTCGTGTAGAGAATGTGGACAAGCCTGTTGTGATCACCTCCTGTTATAATTAAAACCATTTTAGCTGCCTACTCCCATTGTGCCTACAGGATACCCTATGGGTGCAATGGGAGACTGTCAGCACTACCTTGGGTGTGTCATTGTAGTTTCAAATCAAATGTGTATAGAAAAAGAAAACAGAAACAGAAAAAGGAAGAACATTGGCCGTTTGGGTTCATTTTAGTTAAGATCGTCAACTTCTTATGCCTTCTTAACCAGTTAGGAAGAATCAACATGTAGGATTACTGCAGAATTTAGCAGTTTAAACCTCCCGCAGTGTTTGATTAACCTGTTGTGACGAGCTTTTAGTCATGCATGTCTATCACATACGCACGCTTTCTTTTTTGGTTGCCAGGATTTATTCTAAGTGTTCCTTGTTTCTTATCAGATGGCACAATATACCTGTTTGTTGTCAATCATCCTCACCACAAAAGCCAAGTAGAGCAGTTCAAATTTCTCGAGGATGACTTCTCCCTGTTGCACGTGAAAACCATCAAACATGAACTTCTGTACAGGTACAGTGTGGTGACTAAAGTTTCTGCAACAGTGCAAAAAAAAAAAAACTATACAGTGTCATGACGTATACAAAAACATGTGCATCTTGTGATTAGCAATTATTGTATATAATAAAATAATGATCTGATTTATTTTTCTAGTGTGAATGACATTGTCGCCGTGGGAGTCGAAGCCTTCTATGCAACCAACGATCACTACTTTACCCATCCAATCCTTAAAGGACTAGTGGAGCCCTTTCTGGCTCTGCCGTGGTCTAATGTCGTGTACTTCAGTCCTGAGGAAGTAAAAGTGGTCTCTGAAGGATATTACTCTGCAAATGGCATCAATATCTCACCAGACAAAGGGTATGAATGATGTATTGCATTATGCATGTGATCGTTCATGTTTCAGACGTCTGAATTTCTTCATTTTGATATTTTTTTTTCTCGTTTGTAGGCATGTATATGTAGCAGATGTGTTGGACCACAATGTGCATGTACTGGAGCGTAAAGAAGACAACGCGTTAGTCTCTGTAAAGGTAAATAATGAGTCATTTTAACAACATGATGCAGTGATTTCTTAGAACAGATTTAAAGAATCTGTTTTCCCACAGATTAATTAGCATGCTTCATCATTTCTAAGAATTAAAGGCCTCTTGTTGTTTTTATTGTTTAGATATTCCACGATCGTGTTTAAATAAAGTGTTAAATGTTGCAGTCTGACAATGGAGCCAGACAGTGTGGGTGAAAGCAATTTATGTGACATTGATATGACAGTGTGTCTACTGTAAGCAAATTTAAATCAAATCATGGAATTTATGCTAATTTGACTTAATATTGCTCCATAAGAGGAATTTAACAATGTCACAGACTATTATTGTAAACCAGTAGGTACTTCTTCACTGGAGGTAACTTGAAGTTAAACTTTCCCTCTGAAAACAAATAAGAGAAGGCACAAACAGGACATATCCCCCATGTAATGTGATTAAAGCTCTACAAAACCAATATACACTGATGCTAAAGCGTAAGGGGAACAGGTACAAAGTCAGATCATGCTCGAATTGTCATTTAATTAAGACACCACGATGAATGTATGTTTTCATCCTTGTGTATGATGTCTCACCAGTCTGTGGCTGTGGGTTCACTCTGTGACAACATTGAAGTTGACCCTGAAACTGGTGACCTGTGGTTAGGCTGTCACCCTAATGGATGGAAGTTATTCATGTTTGACGTCAAGGACCCGCCTGGATCAGAGGTTTGTCGGCTCACTAAAGTTTATTTCTGCCATATTCTGCTTTCCTAAACTAATTCCTAATACTATATATTTTTTTCATGATTGTGCGTTCTTCAGGTCATCCACATCCAGAACATTCATTCTGATCAGCCAGTTGTGACTCAAGCATACGCTGACAATGGTGAAGTGATCATGGGCTCTTCTGTGGCAGCTCCCTATGGGGGAAAGTTGCTCATTGGGACTGTGTTCCATAAAGCCCTATGCTGTGATCTGAAGTAGGTAATCAGTGTTACACACGAGCAGAAGATTTTAAGCAAATAAAGATTTACCTCTTTGCAAGGTTCTCAGTCCAACAGTGCAATGATATTACAGATCTTAAGAAACATGTACTCTGTTGTACTAGACAGGATCAGATAAGGGACCCAGAAAATCTCTCAGCTGGTTTAAGAGTCCCTGCTGGAGGAGCTGGAGAAAGACAGGTGGATACTATTTTCCTGATTTTATAGCAATGATCCCTGGGCTGAAACTGGTGTCAGACACAAAAGTTGATGAACTGCCCCGATACTTGAACCACTAAGGAATGACTACTTTTAAAACAAGAAATTCTATTAAACGTGTAAAAAAAGTTATACATACAAAAGTAATTGTTGTATGATGTACATGTTTCATGTATTTGAATGTGAATAAAACAACACAGAGAATCACGCTGCATGTCTTGTGTTTGAACAAATGAGCGCAAAAGAAGCCATGTGTCCTCAAACAGATGACTGCATGTACATCTGGATGCTTGAATTAGACAAATCGTGTCGTGTTTTCCCGCTTTACAAGAAACTCAGGTCCCTTCAGCCTCCTCCCTATTTTTCCTGCTTCACTGCATATTAAACAGTGCACTGTTCATATCGTTTTAAAGCCTTATCTGGTGCAAAAGTCCACTTGGAGTCAAGGGTGAACTGATTAGTGTTACTGTTTAGTGGTCAAAGGTCAAGGTCAGTGTGACCAGACAAAAATTCACTTAATACTCACAAATGTCTGACAGTACAAACTGATGAAGTGATGAACCTCACTGTGGTATAATGACTTTATACTGAATTGGTATGAATTAATATTTGTTATACTGATGGTCATTAGATCTGATTATAGATCTGCGCTGTTAGGTTGAAGATGTGTGTGAACCATCCACATTTTAGAATCTGTAGCTTCTTTGTCTCGGTTATTAAAGCATTGTGATCCATCATGTTGGTTTTGCAGATATTGAGCTTCCGGTGGTTGTCGTTGCACCGTATAGTAATAACTTTTCATCAAATTTGACAAAAAATACATTAAAAGCCTTTTATAAAATTCATATTTTATATGAGGTTGGACAGACATGGACGTAAACCGTATGTGTGTGGGGGGGAGGGGGGGGCATCATTGTCCTGGTCATTGTCATTTTTCTGCATGGGCATCATATTGTGAATTAGTGATCCTTTACTACACTTCAGAGCAAACAAGGCATCATAGGCTGTCATACACTGCTCTTTCTGACATTAAAGAACTTTAATTCATGTTGTTCACTCTGTTATCCTGTCAGTCATGGCCTCCTCGTGGCTAATCATCATCTGTTTAAGTGGGGGACAGACTTATCTGCTGCTCAGAGGCTACAAAAAATCATTTTACTGCACAGCCTGAACAGATCGAGCTTCAGGTTTGTTATCAATATTTGCATCAAAATGGGCAAAAATTCATTGAAGCATTTTCACCTGCCATAAATTGATTGAAGGCCAAATGCAGTTAATGAAAGGTGATTTCTGCCTAAATATGACTTGGTCTGATTCTAGAGCTTCATAATATAAAGATCTGAGCTCACAGGACAGCTTGGAATTCTTGTAAAGGACCATTACAACACAAAATGCGCATTTTCCCCTGTAAGGTGAGTGTGTGTATCTGTGTGGTCACACGTTTACTCAGGCAGGCTCCACAGATGTATATGGACGTATATATTTGTACTGGAGATTTATTAGAGACTTTAGCAGGAGCAGAGCCAGGTGTGGTCACAAGTTAACGTGGTCATCCGTCCCGAGTTAAAAAGAGACAGCAGTCTCTTTCTTTTACCAGAAAATGTATTCAATATTTTTTTTTATCAGAGAGAAATTAGAGACTTAGCAGGAAGAGCTAACTTGCTCTCTTCCTGATTACAAACACAGGCGACGTTTCAAACCAGACGGACTACATGATGTAGTCACACAAATAATAACTGCAAGGACGAGCCAGGTCTGTTTCTTTGACATTGCAACGTTAACGGGTAAGAAAGCAAACAAAGAGGCGCCTACGAGGACAGCTACGTCAGCATTTTTGCTGTTTTCAACATCTGTCGTATCTACGACAACCACAGACGCATTTGGCTGACGGTCGCCAGTTAACTTGGTCACAAGTTAAGACGGCTACCGGTTCACTATCTGACAAAACTTTTTGGAAAAGACAGGGTATGTGGACCCAACCAACTCTATCTAGGAGGGCAGAACGCCCTCACATGGTACAACCCATGCACAGGCTGATACCGGCCCCTGCTCTGCTTTGGCGCCACCTCTGGTGAGGTAATGTAATTACACTTCTTCCGGTGTGGAACTCTCAACTCGGTCCAAATGGCTGCAATGAAGAAAGTACTGGTTGCTGCTCTTGTTGCTGCCTTTGCAGCTTTCATTGGACACAGAATTCTTAAACTACAGTAAGTATTTATTATTTTTAGAAGTGAATTAGTTTAGTGGTCCAGAGGTTTAGTAGTACTGCTTCTCAGTGTTGACTGTTCTCAGTGCATGCTCAAAGAGACGACCTATTACCCACCCTCTGCTGTTGTTGACACAGTAATATGGTATAGTAGATTTGCAGGTTCTGGTTTTGTCTTCATATGAAAAGACTTTTGTTTTTAATGTTCTTTGCAGGCAAATGATGCTCGTTGGCAGTGAAGTGACTGTGAAGCACCTCAAATGTCATTATTTAAAGAATATTGGTACGCATTCTTGGCTTCATGTTTATGTCAGTGTCTACATTTGGGAGCTTTGTATAGTCAAAAATGTTCTGTGACTTAAACATGTTCCTGGACTTTGACCAGTTATGTGTAAAACCTGATCATAAGTGAAGAGTCTGAAATCCAGTTTACTGAAAGTAGGTCAAGTATCAGCAGCGTGGAATTGTTGGCGTGAGCTGAAAACTTATTTTATCTTGTGTCATTCAGAATATGGAGCAGAGGATATCACAATACTAAGAGATGGGCTTGCATTTCTAAGCACAGTATGTTTTTTTTTTCAGTATTAAAATCTTAATGTTAATCATTAATTCCACGAATCATAGCTGATGCATCAATGCAGTTTCCTGAAATCACCTTTTATATCATGCTAAATTATGGATGTGTTTTTGTAATGATCGTCTCAAGGTAACAGACAACTTACATGCAGTGTGTTTTCCACTCAGGGGTTGAAATATCCCATACTGCCCTCATTCTCTGATGAACCAGGCAAAATGTACATTCTGGATCTGCTGCACCCAAAACCAACTCCAGTGGAGCTGCAAATCAAGGGAGGCCTGGACCTCAGCTCCTTCAACCCTCATGGCATCAGTGTATACACTGACGAAGCAGGTGAAGTAGTGGAGTCAGTTGCAACATCGCAACTATAGAACAAAGAGAAGAAAGAGGTTTTGCTTGACACGATCACATTTTAATAATAGGAGGAGCAAAAAGGAATCAGAAAACCTTAACCTTAACCCTTAGACACCTTCATCTGACACTTCGATTGGACCTTGTGAATTTAATCAAGTATACACTGTCGCTTATTGGAACAACAATTGGAACAAAACAAAAACAAGAGATCTCCTTTAAGGCACCTGGAAAATAATTAGTTGACCCATGTTACAAATCCCTGTAGATAAACCGTATTATGGTCATCTTGTGCTTGTGCAGCTCATATAGTGTCCAAACTACCGGTGATGAGGTAATTCAACATGCTTCCTTGAAACAGAAAAAAATAGATCAAGATAGATTGAGAACACTAGTATTCATGTATATTCTTTTTTTATTTATTTTTTGTTGGAAAACTTTTGTTTCTTCTTAAACAGATTTGGACTTGAAGTCAGTAATTAGTTTACGAGGAAACCCAGAGTAAAAACAACCAATCAATTAAAAATAACGCAAAGCAAATAAGAGTAATAAACATTAACAATAAAAAGATGAAAGAACTCAAACTAGATTTCTGTTGAGCATTTAGGTCCACCATTCCCACAAGGGGTTAAATTTCTTTACACATACAGGGGACTCGAAGGAATGCAGTGTGTAATCCTGCGTGCATGTTTGGTCTCATTGATATATGACTCTTTGTTTACTGTTCATGCTCCTACAGCCATATCAGACCTGTCTCAAGATGCTGCACGTGCTAGCCCAGAATTTCCTACTACGGTTGCACAAGAATGGCCTTTATTGTGAAGCAGCCACAGGAAACTGTCAATTTTCTTGGACCCGTAGTGTTAAAGTCAACACTGTTATCGCGGTAACCACAAGTGTTGCTAAATCGGCTTGTATTGAAATCTTAAGGATTACAGCTTCAAGTAAAACAAAAAAAAAACTGCAGTGGTGTGACAGGAAGACGAGAACACTGGTCAAACTCTCACAGCTTTAAATGTACGGTCCTATTCCAAAGGTGAATGAGGAGAATAATGACAAGACTGCTCTTTGTTTGCAGATGACTCCGTGTACCTGTTTGTTGTCAATCACCCTCAGAACAAAAGCCAGGTGGAGATCTTTCACTTTGTTCAGGAGAACACACTTGTGCACCTAAAAACTATCACCCACCCGCTACTGCACAGGCATGTACTGTATAGTAAGCCATTCACAGTATCAAACATTTTACATCAGACAATCTAAACTTTGATCTCATTTATCATCTCTGTCAGCGTGAACGACATTGTTGCAGTCGGAGTGGAGAACTTCTACGCCTCGAATGATCATTACTTTCTCAGTGATGCACTTCACTTTCTGAGCATCTTCCTGGGGGTCCCCCTTTGTCAAGTGGTGTACTACAGTCCAAAGGAAGTGAGGGTGGTGGCTGATGGCATTTCGGCGGGAAATGGCATCAACATATCGCCTGACAAACGGTTATTCACAATTAATTATGTGTGTTTGTTTTTTTTTTTTTATAATTGATTGTTTTCTACTGTATGTAATGTTAAAATAATAAATCGGGAATGCTCTTTGTTACAGGTATATTTATGTTTCAGATATTGTAGACCATGAAGTAGATATTTTTGAGAGACGAGAAGAGGAACAGTTGGTGTATCTTAAGGTAATGCAGTGTTTTCTCCTCATACAAAAATATGATATTTTCTGATCTGATTTCAAACACCCATAAAACCCCAAATGATTGATTTTATACTTCTGTGTACTGTATCTTTGTCCTGATTAAACAAGCAAGATATAATGTGGTAATTAGTGGGAGGTGGAACAGAGCCAGGCTAGCTGTTTCCCTCTGTTTCCAGTTTTTATGCTAAGCTAAGCTAACCACTGCTGGCTTCACATATAACCTCAGGATGTGCGAGTGGTATCTTGTCATTTATTTCTCAGCAAGAAAGCAAGTAACAGTAGCAAACACATTTTTTAACATCGCCTTTGCTCTGCTTTGTGCCACCTAACCCTACAAGTATTTTTACATGCTTTACCCTTATTTACTGTATATTATTTTTCCAACCAGTCTGTAGCTGTTGGGTCACTCTGTGATAACATCGATGTGGACCACAGGACAGGCGACCTATGGCTGGGTTGTCATCCAAGTTCCCTGAAGTTGTCAAAATATGACCCAGAGGATCCACCTGGCTCTATGGTAAGTGTTTTAATGAAATAATGTATCATCATTGTTACCGGAGTTTGCCTGATAATTCTTTTTGTGTTTAATCCAGATCATCCGAATCAAGGACATTCACTCAGAGCAGCCGGTGGTGAGCCAGGAGTACGTTGATGACGGCCACGTGCTCCAAGCCTCCACTGTAGCAGCTCCCTACGAGGGAAAGCTGCTCATTGGCACGGCTTTCCACAAAGCCTTGTGTTGTGATTTGAAATAACCTGTGTGTCAGTGATGACTGTTGTTTAAGATTGCACTTGACACATGCAAGTGCAGCTAATAATTGAAAAGTTGATTAAAACAATGTCATTGTGAAGCACAAAGCCAACCTTACTCTGTGCAGTCATTTAGTATATTTTTGACAGCATTTTGTTTGTTTTCAGTATTTACAATACTTTCATATAAAACTCGTTCACACAACACACATCCTGACTTCTTGCACAACTTTGGAAAAGAAGTTTCACCCTTTTTCATCTTTATCTATTAATGAAACTTCCTCTACTACCTTGGATATTTGAAACCTACTCCCCCCACCATCAGGATGACGTTTGCGTTCCTCCTCTGTAGCGTCCTTGGTAGGTACAGTGAAGACGATACCACTGGTTTCTGGATCTAATCTGTCCTTGTTCTCGTCGTTATCTGTCCGCCCACATTCTGACGATTCAGGGCCTCCTTTGCTTTCTTGTATGAGAGAACGCCCCTCTTCTTGTTCACCCTTCTTCGTGTCAGCTTTTGCATTCATGAACACATCACTGATACTAATAATGCGCCTGTGCCGAGGTGACTGATCCAGGGTTTGGATGTCGGTGCCCAAAATGTCGCTGCAGCTCTTAGAGCGATTTATGTTGTCTGCGGGCTTTTCTGTCTTTGCCGTGGCTCCAATCCCCTTGATGATTGTGCTGTAGTCTTCTTGCTCTGGGAAGTTGAAGATGTCAATTACATTTGACCCTTCATCCGGTTTGTGCTTGTCCTCTACAGGCTGTGGTTCTTCATTATAGTAGTGTCTGTGCCTGTGTCGTCTTTTCTTTAGCACCTTGTGAGCTTCCACTACCATGTGGACATTCCAGCTGAAGAACAGAGAGAGCCAGGCCAGGCCCATGTAGATCCATAACTCTGCAAATACTCTGTACAGTCTGGGGTACTCAATGTTTGGATTTACACCTGAAATGAGAGTATGACTTTTATAACAAAGCACTTAATGAAACAAAAAGTTCAGACCTCAGGGAAACATTAACCTTAACCGACATTATGTTACAAATCACACCTACCTGCCACATAATCTCCAAAACCAACTGTTGTGAGTGTGATAAAAGAGTAGTAGAGGCCTTCTAGGTAGGTCCATCCCTCTACATACATGAATAGTACTGGAGGGATCACCAGGTGCACAAACAGCCCCCATAACAAGAATAAGGCTGTACAGGTAAACTGGATCTTTTTCTGACAGAAGAAAGAAAAGACGTCAGATCTAAATAGATGGATACAATATTCACATTAATACCAGCTATCGCTTAGATTCTTACCACTGAAACGCCTTTACGGATCATAACCTGGGACAGACGTTTAGCCCGGTCTCCAAAGAATGAGCCCAGCCTACTTATCCATACCAGACACAGGGGGATCCCACACAGACCGTACAGGATGCAGAACACACGACCGCCTTGAGTCTTGGGAGCAACATTACCAAAACCTGCAGTGTACAAGAGCAAATATTAGCGCACAACGCTGGGAGATATAAGGAATATTTTGTAAAGGTTTATACAAAGTAACTATAAGCCTTATTAATGGTGAGTAAATCTTTTATGGATGCTTTATAAAGCAGAACAAGGACAACATTTGGGTCCCCTAGGTCATAGCATTACATATTCAGGATTTTTAACTTGTCAATCACTTTGCAGGAAGACCTCACTAATGCACAGTTCAATCACACAGTTGATTACAACTGAGCAATAAATCTATAAAATACAAATTTACATGAACAAAAGATGTATTTCTTTCTTAAAAGAAAACGTACCCTTGTAAGACATAGTAAGTAGTATGAAGTATGCAGTTATTGATAATTAGTAATTCATTAACAGGGTTGTCGGTTTCTCAATTTTTCTTTCTTCAAGTTTGCTTCAGGATCTGTTCTAATCTGACTAATTTATGAACCATTCACAAATGTTGTCTCTGCTAAATGCATTCATGAAATGGTACACTAGAATAGTAATGCAATATCACGCACAACTACAATAAAATTGTTTGTTTTTGTCTTAGAAAATAATGTAAGTTGTCTCAGTGTTATATTTTGAAGCAAAAGTAAACCGCTTCATGTGAAACTACTAGAGGCAAAGATGATCTCAGTGCCAGATATAATACAAACCTATGGTGGTGACAATGGTGGAAGCAAAGATGACAGAGTTGGACCAGTCCCACGTGCTGCGGTGTGTCTCCCCGGTGATGCTCACTCCTTGGCCCGCAGCCTCTACCACTATCTGGGTGAGTAAGCCAGTAAATCAGTCTCAGCGAAACCCATTCACAAAATAGACTACTACTGTAACATGACACTATTTTACGTTAACGTTATTATTATTATTACGGCTGAACATTTCTGTGACCAAGACGTGACGCAGCAGGACACACCTTGAGCAAATATTCAAATATTTGTGGCTTCAGGTGGCTCAGTAGGCTACGCCACCATGTGTTGTTTAAAACGCGAATGTTTACAAGTCGCCTCTGTTATAGCAAATATGAACATCGGCATTTTAACCTGAATGATCTTTTTAGTCGTTTATTGCGACATGATCCGCCTCAGATAGGTGTGCAGTCTGTTTCTGTGAGCAGGAAAAACAGGTTCTGAGGTGTCCTGACATGTAAATACAACGAGAAATACTGTGCAGGATGAAAGACTACAGACTACAGCCCAGTAAAGGCCAACATTTGTTGAACCAGAAGTGGTTTGACTTTGGTCTAATAACTTTATGAGAACTGATGGGAGCTCTTCGGTTCCGGAAAGTTACTCCCATTAATGTGAGTCAGGATAAACGCTTACCTCTAACATCCATACTATTAAAAGCCGATAGATTCATACCTTCAAAATCTCGTCCAGATCTTCTTTTGTTAAGCATTGGTACTTATTCAAAATGTTCTTTTTTTCTTGCGTGTATTTGTCTCGGGCTGATTCCCAGTTTGGCTCTTCGAGAATTTGGAATATTGCGGCCCCGATCGACAGATAAAAAATAACACACGAGGTTAAAAACGGACCCGTATCAGCCATATTAAAGTCATAACTTTAGAGTGCTACAGCAACGAGTAAATCTCATCCCCGAGAGAGCTGTCGTCACCCTACCCACTCTGCTTTCTTCCTGAAACATAATGGGGTTGTATTACACCGCTCTCACTCGCTGATTCAAACTCAGCTCCTATTGTTCAGGTTGATTATTTCATCAGGTGCTGTAAAACGTTAACCGCATATATGACCCTGCCATTAAACGATAATAATGAGCAGTGGAAAAATACAAGACACCCCACTTTCACAAAACTTGGAAAAAGCAGCTTATATGGTGTCAAAATTAAACATTTCTTACATTTAAAAAAATACATTAAAATGTCTTTGTTGGTGCCATATTTACATGTAATTGCCCTATTATTTTCTTTTTTGTTGTGAAATGGGCAAACCTGTGTGTATTTATATTAAATCTAGCTATCCTTTTCTTTCATGCTTGCAAAATACCAGTATGAAGCAGTTACTGAAGCATTCAACAGGGGGCAACATGTCCTCAGTGAGCCAAAGAAGGCTTCACACAGTTTGGTGAAGGTGTGAATGCATGAACTGGTGTCGGTGGTGACGGTTGCTCTTATCTTCATGTGCGAGCGTCCAGAAGGCCGGAGTTATAGTTAATCACACTGGGTGGATCCTGGCTGCTCAGCATGATAATGGATGAGAGGTGTTGTTAGTATAAGAATATATTGAATGGGAAAGTTGTATGGAAGAATATTGGTACTCTATCTATCTATCTATCTATCTATCTATCTATCTATCTATCTATCTATCTATCTATCTATCTATCTATCTATCTATCTATCTATCTAATGAAAACATGATGATGATAGAGGCTCAGTCTACTCGGCACAAAGCAGTGTTTTTTGGATCTTGACCCATACTGTAGAACAAAAGTCATTATACCTCATCCTCTATTGCTTCAAGTTTGACTCCCCCAACTTTACGGAACTGCAATATTAAATTACAGGAGTACACCTTTAAGGCCAAATATACATATTTGGATAACCTACTGGGACAGTGCCAACACTGGCCACTGGGTTTTAGGTAACACCGAGGCAGATGTTTCAGCTGTAGCAGCTGCAAGACTGAGGTGTACTGCAACCCCTGGGAGTCCACACTGTTTTTCCAAGGTAATCCAAGGTCATCAGATAGCTATAGCTAGGGTTTTCATGTGGGCTTCATACACATGATGGACAACTTTACATAAGGGAAAGCTAAAGTAAAGCCAACACGAATTTATAAAATACCCTTTCAAATAATCTTCTTGGAATAATAATTTGAGTCTGCTATAGATTCCCCATACACACACACACACACACACACACACACACACACACACACACAAACAACTAAATTACCTCAAAATTCTTAAAATTACATTGAAAAATCCATTCACAGTGAGGTTCAGAGGCTTTCAGATCAAACATCAGGTTTGTGTGAATTTCACATCGGACTGTTGTAATCTTCAAAATGCAAAACCCCGTTCATATGCGCACGCATCTTAAAGGGCCATGGTGTAGGATTTGCAGGCATAGAGCTGCATAGTTGCAGACTGCAAACTCCTCCACTCAACCTTTCATTCCATGTGGGGGGAAACTACAGTGGCTGCAAAATGTATGAAAAAATGTAAACCACACTTTCAAGAGTCAGTGCTTGGTTTGTTTGTCTGTTTGGGGCTACTGTAGAAAACATCTATCTTATTTCAGGTGGTTAAACACTATTGATTTATAACTGTAAACAGAGCCCCTTAAATTATACTCACTGGACCTTTAATTTACTCCTCTACTCTTTCCCCTTCAGTGAAAAAAAACATTCTCTGCCTAGTTCAGAGGCTTTCAGATTTTACACCAGGCTTGTTTAATGACTTCCTTACCCCAAACGATCAAGATGAAGAGAGTGAGCTGAAACTCAAGCAAAGCTTTCAGGATTTCATACCAAAATTGGAAATTTGTCTGCGAGAGTGAAATTGTTTAAAAAGTCCTTTGGTGTAAGGCCCGGCATAAATTGCATAACCTGGACCTTGAAAAACTAGTCGTGATGTCACAAAATCCTGCTCACCTGTACACGTGTCTTGAAGTCAGATTGATGTCAAACTGCGCATACAGTACTGTACATCCTTCTACACAGTGAAGGCCAGACATCACATCACAACACATTTTTTGAGTGGATGGTGACCAGGTGTGGGGCCACAAATAATTGTCACGTACGTATAATAAGGAAGGACTCGTGATGGGGGTTAACAACAATCAGTGGCTTGTACCTGCGTTTACTTCTTTTTTTATAAAGTATTTCCTGCTGTGCTTTCAACGTGATCTCCACCTGCGCACGGATACACAACAGCGCCCCCGTGTGGAGCCTCCGGTAAAGTGTGTACATGCAGAAATGCCACCACATGCGCAGGTGGAGGGAGGCTGTGACTCTGCTGATTATCAGACAGCTCACAGCGAAGGCTGGCACAGAAGTTAAACAAAAGCTTAATCTTTGACTGCGCATTCCTCTCTGATATCAAGTCCCCGATACTTGAAACCGGTCATGCAGCAGGAGAGCTGCACCTGTTTTCCACTCAGCTGACATTTTCATGTTTGGCACTTCCCCATCTGTGGTTACTTTACCCACTGTGCTGCAGGAACTATACTGCACCCGACTCACCTGTGAAGGTAAACAAAGGGCGCCGTGCCACGCGTAAAGATACGCGACACTGTGTACAGACCACCACCGTACCATTGCTGTTGATGACAACAACCGTGGAGTCATCTGTCAGCTTTCAAAGTCACGCTCCCACCTCTGATCTCCACCCATCACTACTTAGTGCTTCGTCATTGCTGCGACACCGCCTCTCCGTGGAAACCTGATCGATGAGTCTCCCGACTTGCCGCGAAGGGAACCACCGGAATTGATATGGCACGAAGGTGAAGGTGGAGAAGAGGACACAGCCGTCCGCTCAGGTACGACTCGCCCACTTTGTTATCGCGCACCTTTCCCCGGCGAGCCCTCTCCATTTCCCGTTTCACCGCCGCGGCGGCGGCGGTTCGTGCAGGGTTCACTGCGCAGTGTTAAGAGGGGATTAAATGGCGAGGTCAGGGATGTTTGTGCTGTTAGCCATAACGCATAACAAATAACAGACAGTGCTCCAAACCTGCCGTAGTGCTTCGAGTGCACGACACAAGTGATAATAAACGTTTGCTGTTTCTTTGTTGTGGAGACGCTGGGCTCCAGATACTGTTACAGTTATAAACCAAAGACATCTAGCTTAATCATGAGAAATAGGAGACAGTCAAAGCTAAGCCTGTGGGAGGTATGTGAATCATACAGCTCTGTTTATGATGAGGACAGAAGTAGAAATCTTTAGGAAAAGCTGTGGTAAGTATTTATTAACTTTGGCTCAGCTGTAGCTTTGTTATATTGTTTTTCATTATGTGTATCTGTTTTTAAAGGATGCTAGCTCTATATGATATTACTTTCACAGAGATATTCATGTTTTAATTCTGGCCCAACAGCCATGTAATGAATTAGTATTTGTATATGGACACCTTTGTGGTTTAATTTGTGTAAACTCTCTCTGTTATGTGTCCTGTCGTGTATGTAAAATATGTTTTTCACTGACCTGGCCCTGTTTTGTTCTTTGTTCTTTGTCACCTGTGGTCACACTGTCCTGGATTGTCCATGTAATACTCTACACTGACCTTCGGCATGGATGTGATGTGAGTACCAGTTAGCATTTTAAGTTGCGTGAAACAGGCGTAACAAAGGCATTATCTGTCTGAGCCAATACATATGAGTATGTTTTTCATACAGTAAATACAAAGTGACAATTTTACCATATAAAATATACACCTACACATTCACGCCCCCCCCCCCCCCCCCCCCCCTTTAATGTAGCACAGCATGATTAAATGTAATGTAGAGTATAATTAAAATGAACCAACCCCGCTCAGCTGCAGATAAGCAGTTCATTTATATTTATGCAATGATTCTATTAAGTCATAGCTCATCAGTCTTTATAGAGACTATTAAATATTCATTCTTGATTACTTCTTCTTTGACACGCCGTTCCCACCGGGATTTGAGCGCACACATCTCTATCCTCTGCGCGCATGCATTTGCTGTAGATGTGCCAGGATAGACTGCTTTTCTGCCACGGTTCTTACTTTGTTTGTGTGGAAATGTGACCAAAAAAAAGGTTGCTGTACTGTATTTTATGATTAAGTTGTCTTATAATTAAGTAAAAAACAAACAAACAACTATGACACTCTTTTTAATGTTCAGGATCTGACAGATCTGAACAAAAACATTTCTAAGAAATACCAGTGAGGCCTTTAGTAACTGGGATGATGGCTTTACATTGACCTGCGTGTCCACATCAGACTAGTTTTGGGAGGGGTAGTGTGACTGTGTCACCCTGAGGCGTCTGGACGCAAACACGTCTTTATCTCTCATGAACACATGCTCGCAGCATGCCTTACATGCTCTATGTTAAGGCAGATTCGTGTCAGTAGGGATTCCCTCTCTCTCTCTCTCACACACACACACACACACATACAACAAATAATTCATGTTGAACTAGTAAGTGTAAGTGCCAATATTTAGACCCAGAATGCAATGTGTGTTGGGACCTGCCAGTGTAAATGAGTTATAATTACAGTACAATGTTTAACATGTGTAGAATATTTTAGGGAAATTTAACATTAGGCCACTTTTTCTCTCCACAAACCTTTCACATCGACTGTTGAGACACATCAGCAGCCTGCATGTGAGAAGTTGATCCATTGACCACCTCTCCACCAGGTGGCAGTGTAAACTAAGAGACATGACCATTTACAGTAGCGTCGGATGCTCAAACACAGCGTAGCATGTGCTTAGGTGGCCTGGAATGTCCACTGCAATCTGTTCAGAGTACTGTGAGCTCCACGGCTCTGTACGGAGTATTATGAAGAGTTCTCAGAGGACATGCATGTTAATATAAGTATTTGATTTCCAATCTTACTCACGTCTTTGCATTCATTCTCGATGCAAATGTTTGTCGTAGTTTTGCCAGCTGCAAAACAAAAAACAAAAATCCATGTCATTTCTTTTGGAGAGTACTCTGTCCTATTCTTTGGATGAGGCTATAGCACATGATGTCCTGACTCCTCCCTTCAAAAGAACAGTGCAGTGAATTCAAACGCTGGTGTGTAAGAAGGCGAGAATTTAAACTCGACCTGAAACAAGAGGGGCAGGCAACATGTCTGCTGGAAGAGAGGGGCAGAAACATGGAACATTCCTGGTTCATGAATTCTTCATAACTTAATGGTGTGCTATGAATATTGATGCGCTGTTACTATCTATCCCGTTAGTGCTCTTGAGAGCTTGGATCCTGAGTACAAATAAAGCCCCCCTGCGAACCGCGCTTCCATCACATGCACCCAGAAATCACAAGTTGTTTTACATAAGATCCAGGAGGGGAAGGCAATGCGGTGTGTGTGTGACGTGTGCCCAGATGCAGCATTGAAAGTCAGAGAGAGAGAGAGAGAGAGAGAGAGAGAGATGAATTGGGTGGAAGTGGTATGAGACATTATGTAATCACTGAGTGATGGAGCCAGCGAGGGATAAAGATGTTCCAAACAAACATAACGCTCCTGTACTGGAGTAATGCACCGCGCCATTGTTTGTGGGTGTTCGCCTGCGCTTTTGGACAAATGAGGGAGAGCGACTCGGCGGGGGGAAACACAAAAGTGTACATCAGTGTTTCTGGGTGTGTCTGCTGTGTGAGTGGCTCGTTTCAGAGTCTGTGGTTCCAGTCTGTCACGGTCTCGTGGGACCTTGGGTCTGTGAGTGCTTGCTCCTCTTCTCCTCCCCTCTCATTTCTGTCTCTCCTCCCTCTCCTGGGTCCAGCTCAACACCTGCTCCATGCAGTAGGCACAGGGCAGGGCAGGGGTTCCTAAGCAACTGAAGGCAACGCGAGTGGTTCATGTAGTCTTTGTTTCTCTCCCTCGCTCGTCCTCTATCATCTCAAAAGACAAAACAGGAACGCAGTATACCCAAAAGCGCTTTCCGTTTGTACCCGGCTGGATTCTTCCTGTTCATACATGAGGTTACAGTAAATGTTTAACACCACCCGTTTGTGTGCAGTTGTGCCCCTTATGTGTCATCTCTGCGTTCAGTGATCAAAGTCTAAAGAAGAAAACGCCATTATCGACTGATACTGCGCTCGAGCGCAATCCTCCGTTTGCTCGCGTGGTCTTGTTTCTTGAAACTTCATCGGGGACTTCATGGAAAGATTTCGGAAACACCTTTGTGCTGGTAAGAATCTTTTCTTCGGTCAAAGAGTAAATTAATTGGCCAGAAATGACATGTGACACAGCTGTGCATGCCACATGAACTTGCCTCAGCGAGACAAAGATGATGATTCCTTTACCCCTTGTGGCTGTCAGAATAATGAACCCCCCCACCTCACCTCACCTCGCCCCCCCCTCTTTCTGCCTATGAACCGTATGGCCCTAATGGGGTCAGGCAGATGGGTGGGGACCATGCCGAGGTCCGTAAAGACAGCTTGATGAGACGCACATGCGTGTGCTGGTTTGTTTTTTGGATTTTTTTTTTTAAAGATAAGGTGTTTGAGTGCAGGTCTGTTGTTTGACACTGCTACTTGATTTCTCTCTCTCTCTCTCTCTCATGAATTTGAAATAGCCCCTCTTCTTTTTAACGTCTCCCCAATTGGCTGCAGGTTACAGCCCTGACACCCTCATACTGTGCGGATGAATGCACCACGCCGGTTGCCTGAAAAGACTGGGCGAGCCTCTGAGGAGTATTCCTGTGTCGCCCGTGTGCCTCCCTCCTGTGCCTGGACATTGTACCGTGTTAATGATTGCACTCTTTGGCCCGCCTTACTCGCATGCCTGTCCGGGAATGTTGCAGCCGGTTTTTAATGTATTGTGCAAACACAGTGGATTCTCTTTCACAAGCATGCATAGAGAGAAGTCTATCATTTATCAGCAGATCTTTTCACACTTGTGGTTTACCGGTGTCAGTAATGTTTGTGATTTAAACAAATAGCCACATATTTGAACACGGGCTCACATTTAGGTGGTGTTTTTAATCAGCACTGTATGGGATGTTGTGCTCATCATCTCCTCCACCTTGCATGCGCGCGGTTGTACAGGCGTGCTGGTCGCCGCTCGCCTCAGTTGGTCCGCTCGAGTCCAAGCCCTCGTCGTGAGACTCCACCCCTTTACGAGCGTCGGACACCTTCGGCACAACAAAGCATGTGTCGCTCCTCAACATTGTTTCTCCTCTGAACGTAGCGGAATATCGGATTCTGTCGGATTTCTTTTTCTCTCTCTTCTTCTTCTTTTTACGCCGTTTGCTCTCCCATTGATGCTAATCCCAGAGTAGGTAAGCCGCATTTCACACTGCTGCTGCTGCTGCTGCTGCTGCTGCTCGGGCGCCGTGGATGTGACTTAGTGTTTATTTGTTTTGTTGTACATTCGGCGCCATTTTTCATGCACAGATTGTTTAAATACCCCGGCACACTGGCCGCGATGCTGTTTTGTTTAATTAAGGGGTAAAAAAAAAAACAACAACAACAACAACAAGAAAAAAAGTTAGAATTAGACTGTTACCACGCGATATGTGAGAGATTATTCCTTAAAGCAAATTGAAGTTATGCATCCCGTGTGTTGCAGCCTTACTACATCCCCATAAATCACGGGCGCTCCGTGATTTGGCGGAGGCAGCGATGCGTTTTCTGCGTGTGCGAGTTGTTTTTGTGTGAATGAATGAATGAATGAGCGAGCGGCCAGTTTGCTCAAAGAGGGCGCTCAGTTTGAATTTTTAGGAAGCCCACACTTGTCTGTCCTTGTATTAAAACTGCACTACAAGAAATGATGTGGTGGTTAATGAAATCTGGGGATGGATGAGGACTCCACACGGGACCAAACTAAGTGTGTATTTTCTGCTAAATCTTAATGTTCTCTGTCTAATAATGGGCTCATAGCCACGCAAAGCTCAGCATAGAGGTCTGATGATATTCAGTTGTACGCCTACAACGACAAAAAAAAAAAATTCTAAATGAGTGAACAGAAATTTAGTCCTCTAAATCATTCATGTGTTAGTCACTCCTCTTTAAAGGATGTCCCTGCGAGTTACAAGAAGGAGCCCGCTCAGATGTTGTTTTGTTGTTGTTTCAGAGATGGCATTGCTTTTGGATTAAATTTTCTGCTTCAGATGACATGCTTTTACCCTCTCACCCCCCCAGTAGGAGTGCATGGGTTAAAAATACCCATCTTCGCTGCAGGGCGGCACATGTGAATGTCTGTCCTGTTCCTGCGTGTGCACGCGCTCGTACTACAGAGAACGCACTCAAAAGAAACTCCTCCAATAAGCCTCATTTCCATTGATGACACCGCCGGATATATATATATATAGTCTAGATAATCTTTTATGAAGCGCTGCAGATATGACGCGGGGAGGATGAGGTGCGTTAACGCAGCGAGCGTTTGCACGAGCAACAGAAGTAAAACACAGAAGTTAAACAATGACGGATAAGACCCAGGCGCTCGGGGTCTCCTGTACTGCTGAATCAGCAGTGCTGCGAGCACTGAGCTGCTGAAGTGATGCTGAAGGATGTTTTTGGCTCTGCTGTGTGAGAGTGAGGTCACCGAGGTCCCTGAAGAGCTTGCTGGTGTTAATCCTCTTTTGGGAGTTATGATGCATTCGTGCAGTTAGACTACTACGCTGTTGTGTGAGCGGCACTAAATAGGGAACGGACTCCGCGTACTGTAGAGTCGCTTGCGCTTTTGTCTCATGAATGAGGGAGTCTGCTGCTGCTTCGGCAAGCTTAAAATTTAAAAAAAAAATAAAAAATGATGTGAGGAAAATCAAGTGGAGCCACATAATCTTTACCCACTTACACGGCAGAATAGTTTTAATTAAATACAGTAAATTGAGTTTACACCATTTAACTAATGACGCCTACTATCCAGCCCAACACAAAGAAAGACCCCCTCCCTTCTTTCATGATGTGCACTAATGTACAGATATACTGTCCTGTCAATGGACTTTGGCTGAGGTGATGTTGGAAATGGATTCAGAATTGCTTTCAGGGCAACCGCAGTAAATCAATCAAGCTACTTCATTCTTTTCCCATGTCGGTTCATGTTACAGCATCAGGCTCGTGGACCATCTGTGAGTATTGATTAGTGTAGAACTGGCTTTGGGATAGGTTTACAAGGAGGTCCAGACTAAAATAACCCTTTGTATCCCAAAAAGCTTTTAGCTGAGCACTAGATATACTGCGTGTTGTCACTTGATTCTGAACGAACGCGTGAGGTGTTATTTTATTCCTCACTCTAATGTCCCAACATGTTTAGCGCCTGCCCGTCCCGTGTGCATTTGCGATGTTGCTGGGCAGACTTTGTGTGCATTAACTGAACATACGAAGACTTTATCCGGGCACGTGTTTGCGTGTATGTTGCCATGTGTGTCTGTGTTTACTCAGAGAGGTTAATAGGAGTCAGCCTGCGGCCGGGACGCCGATATCTTAAATTATCAGTTCATTTCTGTTGATTTTCAGCCAGGTAGGAGGGGCTTCACATAAAACCATGAATCGGCACAGCTGATGGCAACTTCTGCCAGCTTTTTTTTCTTCCCTTCTCTCCCACACGCACAACCAGAGAGGCAGACGGAGACCCAGAGAATCAGAGTGGAGGGAGACAGTGAGATAGATACTGTAGGCAGGTAGATGGATGGAGATAATCTCATTTGGTCACTTGGGGGCTGATTAACTCTAAACTCCTTCTAATTCCTTAAGCCTACTCTCAGTACCCAGGAAACATGCTTTCTTTTTGTCCCAGTATTCCTACACGGTAACGTTATTGAACTCAACTCAGTTACTTGTCAGTCGGTGACCAGTGTGAGTAAGAAGTTGAATGAAATCTCTCTCTGCTGTCCTTAAAACAATGCTTTATATGTGGCGGCTGTGTACGCGTGTGTTCACGCACTGCGTACAGTGTGCGTGTTGCGTGCCGTGAACAGAAATAGATATGAGCCTGTCTATAAAGGCTAACTAATGAGCCCCTGCATCCTGAGCACATGTAGCTATTTATAAACCATACCTCCTCCTCTTCCTCCTCCTCCTCCTCCATCTCTGCAAGCTCTTCTCCATTCAGCCCTCTCATCTCATTTCATCACACATATATACATAGACCAACGCACACGCAGCAGCAGCAGCAGCGCTGCAGCATCACTGGCACACTCTATGAACGCTCTGGTACGTGATAACGTCTTTTTGAGAATGTGGGATTAATCATCGGATTAGCATCGATTCAAACATTAATGGGGACAGTTATTAAACTGGAGCTGACGCCAAGTTGAATTTCCGCAAGTCAAGACCATATTTTTTTTTTTCTTTTTCAAATCAGTCAAAGCAAATTTCAACTTATCTTCCTTAGGCGACATTCAGTTTAATTAAAAGCCACTCTCTGAACTCTAAATCAAATCCTGATTCAACTCCAGCCCTGTCGTTTGCACCTGATCCAGCGGCTCTTTGCGAGCTCACTCTTGCTAGAGGGTGGCCTACTTCATCAATAATTTAGCTCATTAGAGACACTAATTATGTAGGATTTAGGGCAGTTT
This sequence comes from Nibea albiflora, assembly GCA_014281875.1. Classification (NCBI taxonomy): domain Eukaryota; kingdom Metazoa; phylum Chordata; class Actinopteri; family Sciaenidae; genus Nibea; species Nibea albiflora. The sequence continues at coordinate 13,054,094 of CM024804.1, forward strand.
TTTTACAGCAATATTTCATCTAATTACCTCCACCACACACACACAAAAAAAGAAGGAAATATGCCTCGTATTATGAGAGATTGATGTTGTATTGAGAGATCCTGTGGCGTGGCCGCTGTGACGCTGCTATCTCAATCCGTCACGATGCAGGTTAGCCCTGCTCAGCTGGCTGATAGCAGAGATGTGAGATAGGCAACACAAAATGGAGGAGGCAGCAGACACAAGCTCAGCTGGTCCATTAGAAGCATGTCTGTTTCCTGACAATCACAATTGAGATGACAGAGCATTAAAAGACCCAGAGGAGCCCGTGAGCAGTGATGCATACCGGTGTGTGTGTGTGTGCATGTGTGTGTGTGTGTGTGGTGACCTAGGGAATAGGCCTATGGGGGGTCTTGTTGGGGGAAGGGTAGGCAGGATTAGTTATAGAGTGCAGCACAGTTATTGGTCACTGGACACAAACAATGGGAGGGCTAAAGAGGATTTTGTCTGTGTGCGTACCCCCTCCTCCTCTCCTGCTGTCCCATGCAGTGCCAATGGGAAGTGCATGGTATAGAGGGCCAGGCTGCACCCTTTGGGGCGGCCCTGTACATCTGGAAGATTGGCCTGTCTGCTTGTCTAGCATTACGCCCTCCCCCACCCCATACGAGGCAGCGTACGACTTGAACTACATATGGATGGGGGCAAACCCAGCCAACATGAGTCAATAATTAGACATGGTCTAGTCCGGAGAGGATGCAAATCAGTCTCATCGAAGACAAAAAGTGATGTGAGCCATTGTAACTGAGAAATCTCACTCGGATGAGTTGCAGCACGGTTGCATAATACCTGCAGTGTATTTCAGTCAGTTGTGTGATTCAATCAGCTGGTTAGAAGTTTCTAAATATACCAGATCCGTCCTCTGGCTGCCACGCCAACGAATCAAAGTCGTGTGCATTAAACTCCAAGGCGTCTGTACTGTGAGTCGCATTATTGTATAATAAATAAAAAATATATGCTTGCACCCGTTTGGTTAGTTGCTAGAAGTTTTGGTATCTTCCATAACGACTGTATAGTCAGATATAAGTGGACAGAAGGTAACATTTGCTGCTAGCGTAAATCGTGTGCAGAAGTAGACCATATGGGTGAAGTATTATTTACTCATTCACTCATGGTGCAAGGTAGCCTCACCGTCATTGCCTGATACTAACAGTGCTGTGTGAAAGTTTAAAAAATACATTAAAGCAGAATATTTTTGCAGATTCAATTTCTACCGCATTGGACCGGACCTTTTTAAAGATATTTTGGCCGATATTGATTTTTCAGTTAGGATCCTTAAATTTGCCCAAATCATTGTGACCAACATGTAAATAAAAAGCAGTATTTCTGCACTGCAAATTCTTGTTACTTATTGGCCCGCATATATGCTGATACTGTTAGATATCTGTGTTAAGCTAATATCAGCTGATATATCGGCCTGCCCAAATTATTAACTTCCCAGCCTGACCCTAATACATAATTTTAGATATTGTAATGTATCTATGAAACTCATTCAGAAACTGTTTAAGCATAAAAGAACCAGACAGAAATTTCTTTGGCTCATCGACCCATTTCTATACATGATCCTGAAACCAGAAACCTAAAATATTAACAGCTGATGACTATTGATGATGATGATGACTAGTCGTGTTGCCTTAGATGACCTGTGCAGGATGAGCTCGTGTGAGATGAAGAACCAGGCAGGTTTGGTCAGGATGATCCAGGCGGCGGTAATATGCGGCTCTGGAGCAGAATGCCTCCTTTGTGTCCAGGAGATTTAATGAGTCTGCAATAGGCCATGTTGTGAGTTCACTCTCAGAACCTCATGTTGACACAGACACACTCTTCAACAAGGCTGGCCATTGTGTGATGTTTGTGTGTGATGTTTGTGTGTGTCTGAGTATGTGTGTTTTGAGTTTGAATATAATCTGTGCCGCTTAGCTTCATGTTTTATGGAAGTCTCATTTATGCCCCTCAACTAACAATAACTTAAAGCCTCAATGTGAATGACTTATTGTAAGAACTGCTTGTGGTAATGGATTGGTAATCAAACATTAGGTGAGAGTAATGAAACATGCACACAGCTCACACTATTTACATGATAAAAGGTCATATTTTCTTTTCGATCATTACTATTCATTGAGAAAAATGATCCAAATGATGATCAGCTGCATCTAATGCTTGTCTTCAATATTGATTGATATGTATCAGCACAGCACTACACACAGGCTAATAGTCCAGTGCTCCTAATCTTGTTTGTTATGTTCCAAGTATAGCCATGCTGTGCACTGTCACACTCTGTACAGTGCCGTGACCTTTCTCCATCTCTGACTCCCTTCTGCTCTCCTTACCAGTGGCTACCATGACAACAGAGGCAAGTGCAGTGAGCGAGGCGGACACTGAGGGCAAGCAGAAAGCCAGCAGCTCCGAGCCCAAACCCGAACCAGAGAACAAGCAGAAGCCACAGGCAGCCACGTCCAAGCCAGAGGGGGAGAAGTCGAGCAAGAAAGCCCAGGAACAGGCGTCTGAGCCTGGGCCTGCTGACGTAGCTACCTCCCCAGAGGAGGAGCAGCTGAAGCCTCGTACCCGGACCTCTGCTGGCAAAGGCCTGTCTCGCCTCTTCTCTTCTTTCCTCAAACGCCGCTCACAGTGCTCAGAGGGAGAGGGGTTTGAGGCAGAGAAAGCCAGGGAGGAAAAGGCAGACAAAGAGGAAAAGGCTAACAAAACAGAAGCGAAGGAGGAGGAAGAAGTGAAAAGTGAAGAGAAGGAGGCTAAAGTAGAGGAAGAAACATCTGAGGTGAAAGAAGTGAAAAAGACAGAAGAAAAAGTAGAAGAGCAAGAGGAGAAAAAGAAAGGGGAAGAAAAGGTTGAGAAGAAGGGTAGTAAAAAGAAAAAGAAAGAAGCCAAGAAGAAAACAGAGAAAAAGGATGAGGACAAAGTGAAACAGGACGAAGAGAAAAAGGAAGAGGAAAACATTAAAAAGAAAGAGGTGCAAAAGGAGGAGGACAAAGCACAGCAGGCTGTAGAAAAGGGAGAGGAAAAATTGGAGTCAAAAGAAGAGGAAAAGGAGAAGACTGCTGAAGTTAAAGACAAAGGGGCAGAAGCCACAAAGAAAGAGAATAAAGAGGAGGAAAACGTTGACAAGAGGGTTGCAAAGAAAAAAGAAAAGGAGGAAAAGGTAAAGAAGAAGGAAGAAGAAAAAGCAAAGAGGAAAGCAGAGGAAGAAGAAAGGATAAAGAAGAGGGAAGAAGAGAAAACAAAGAAGAAAGAGGAAGAAAAGGCAAAAGAAGCAGAAAAAGCAAAGAAGAAAGAGGAGGACAAGACCAAAAAGAAGGAGGAGGAGAAATCAAAAGAGGAGAAGTCAAAAAAGAAAGAAGAGAAACCAAAAGAGGAGTCTAAAAAGAAAGAGGAGGAGAAGGCGGAAGAAGAGGAGAAGGAGAAGGAAAAGCCAGAGGAAAAGCAAAAGAAAGGAGAGGAAAAGGGCAAGAAAAAAGAGAAGGGGAAGAACAAAGGAAAGAAGGAGGCAAAGGGGACAAGTGAGGAGCAGGTGAAAGCACCGATTGCTGCTCCAGAGCCTGAGCTTAAAACTGAGCCAGACGCTGAGCAGGCTCCTGATCAGCACTCGATAAGCAGCGCAGAGACCCAGGTAAGCGTGACACTGACACTATCAGAAGTTTTATCGCTTTCATGCCGAGAGTTAGAGAGGAGGATTTATATCACACGTATCTACAGCAGCCACGTTAGGTTGGCACAAAGAAAAACAAAGCCTGACTTTGTCCAAAAAGACAAAAAAAACAAAATCCACCAACCGGCACATTTAAATAATCTGCCTGATTAAAAGGTTATATGTCTTTTGTTTAATCTCTACAAATAACAAAGTGTGCATTGTGTCGGACAGAGTAAGGCCAGCTGTTTCCGCCTGCTTTCAGTTTTTATGTGTTTTTTTTTTTTTTTTTTTAATGCTAAGCTAAGCTAACTTACGGCTGAGATGAGTACCTCTCTTCTCATTGGACAGGAGGTAGAGTGGGTTGTCCACTGATCACAGGATTGGTTGGTTGGCCTGTCTGCATGTCCTCGGCCAAGACACTGAACCCCTAATTGCTCCCAATAGCCTGACCAGCACCGTGCGTGGTAGCTCAGTGTGTGTGCATGAATGGGCGAATGAGTGGCAAAAACCTTGTTAAGTGCTTTGGATAAAAGCACAATATAAATATAGCCATTTGCCATCTACATCTAGGCAAGAAAGCAGAGGAACACATTTCCCAAAATGTCAAACTTTTCACTTATTTTTTGAGTGGTTGAGTTCAAATGGGTCTGAACAAAAGTCTCAAACACCATAGCAGGTAACGGTTAAAAACAGAGCTCCCCTGTATATGAATTCTTGCTGCAGATTTTACTGTAGTGGAGGAGCACATGTTTTTTTTTTTTTCTTTCTAATGAATTTTTTATGCTGTAGACAGCTTGCTCAGCGAAAGTAACCATGCTGGTTTGAGCTGAAAGCTTGGTATGAAACAAAAATGATCCATGCTGCTCTGCACTAGAGCTAGCAACAACAGCAGTATATTTTCTGTGTACTAAGTTGTATTAATTCTAGTGCTGTCATCATTTTAAAAATAGATTGCGTCCTCCCACGTTCTTTTCGTCTGTATTTGACATTTTCTGAATGTCTCGACTCCACCAGCCACCTCAAGAGGAGCACAAGGAAGAAGCTGCGATAGAGCAGGAGCCCGACGCGGGGGAAGAGGTGAAGACGGAGGACGCGGAGAACAAAGAGGAAAAACCAGCGGAACAGCAGAAGGACGCCAAAAAAGAAGACAAGGCAAAGGAAGAGGCGAAGAAGGAGAAGCCTGGAAAAGAAAAGAAGACAGAGAAGAAGGCAGAAGAAGCGAAAGGCTCCAAACGCCAGAAAACCATGCAGTGCAAAGTCACCTTACTGGATGACACTCAGTTTGAGTGTGAGCTTGATGTAAGAGATCTCCCAGATTATAGTATTTAATCAGGCATGACCCCTGTTAAAGATTAGGCTGATGAAGACTGACCATTGTCCCTCTTCCTCTGTCTGTGTCTCATTTTCTCACGTAGAAACACGCTAAAGGCCAAGAACTTTTAACCAAGGTGTGTGACCATGTCAACCTACTGGAGAAAGATTACTTTGGCCTCGCTAACTGGGAAACGCCAACCAACAAGGTAGGCATAGCGCCAGAGAACCCGGCGTTTAAAGAACTTGTCTGTGAGCACTTTGTAATGTTTTTCTCTCATTATGCGCAGACATGGTTGGAAGCCACCAAAGAGATCCGGAAACAGGTGTCAGGTGCCGTGTATGAGTTTACGTTCAGCGTGAAGTTCTACCCACCTGATCCAGCACAGCTTACTGAAGACCTTACCAGGTGAATATCTCGCGTGTCAGAGGAATAGTTTGAAATTTTCAGCTGATTTATATTTATTTCAACTTTGGACAGAACTTTCTCATCTAACCCCCAAGAAACTATTTCAAAAAATAATAGAATAAACTTCATGTCTTTGTAAATGAGCCTTCTTTCTACATTTTCAGGTACTTTCTGTGTCTCCAGCTGAGGAAGGACATCATGCGTAGTGTTCTTCCCTGTTCCTTTGTCACGCTGTCCTTGCTGGGCTCCTACGCTGCCCAGTCAGAGCTTGGAGAGTATGACCCAGAGCTCCACGGTACAGACTATGTTAAAGAGCTGAGCCTGGCTCCCGGACAGAGCAAAGAGCTGGAAGAAAAGGTGATGGAGCTGCACCGCACATACAGGTAATGAATGTGGGATGGGTATTGATATTAGAGCAGCGTAGTGGTGGCAATCTTTAGTTAAGAATAAGAAGAAAGGGAATAATCCTGACTAAAAGCTGCATTTCTGAAAAAAAAAACTTTCTTACCTGTGTTTTTCCAGGTCCATGAGTCCAGCCCAAGCAGACATGCTGTTTCTGGAAAATGCCAAGAAACTCGCCATGTATGGAGTCGACCTGCACCAAGCCAAGGTAGGGTTTTGTTTGAATTATGTTTCCTGTTTAGATGAGTGTTGTGTGGCTTACCTGATCGTACAGATTGTTCATGATAAGTAGTAAGTAATTATGTACTTCATGTACACGATGACTCTCTTTCATCTCTGATACCAGAATCAGATTTACAGCCAAGTAAGTTTTCACATACAAGGAATTAGTTTGGTATTTTTGGTGCATAACAAAGATTAAGTAAAAAATATAAGGAAGATAAAAAGTACAAATATAAGGAGAGGAGGAGGTGGTACACACACAGACAATATACATTTATTAAAATATAAAAATCAAGTATTAAAAAATATAAACAATATAAATATATGTACTGTTTGTTTTAAAATGAAAAGAGCTGTACTTGCCCAGCTGTATATGGTTGTCATTGTTTGGCAATGGCATGCTTGTATTACATCAGTAGCTTTCAGGTTGTAATTACAAAATTGATGTCAGCCCCCGTTTCAGATAAAAGGAGAGATTCATAACATTTCAAACTCCATGACCTCAAAATCCATGTCCTTCCTAGTGTAAGAAAGCCTGCCTCCCAGTGACGGTTTACTGTCAGTGCAGGGTTAGTGTGATAGTGTGCAGTAACACAGTATATATCACTGTCCATCATCCTGTTTTTCTGTGCGCAGGACCTTGATGGTGTTGACATTACGCTCGGGGTTTGCTCCAGTGGCCTGATGGTTTACAAGGACAAGCTGAGGATCAACCGTTTCCCTTGGCCCAAAGTGCTCAAGATTTCTTACAAACGCAGCAGCTTCTTTATCAAAATCAGGCCGTCAGAGGTAAATCTGAGTTTTCTGTTTTTGTGTCTTGGCTAGGATTGTTTTTCCATATCTCTCTCTCTATCTCATCCCATTCACCGACATTCTCCTGAAACTTACTCTGCCTATCTGGTACCCTTTTTAGTCTCGTCATATAGTGAAGAACGGTCATTATTTCACGCTGCATGTGTTATCAACAAAAAGTACATAAATGTTAGCAACATAAAGTGCTGATATTAACTTTTCTATTTGTTTCTCCGTCTATAGCAAGAGCAGTACGAAAGCACCATTGGCTTCAAGCTGCCCAACTACAAAGCCTCAAAGAAGCTGTGGAAAGTTTGTGTTGAGCACCATACCTTCTTCAGGTAAGACCAGTTCATTGTTGACTTATTCTGAATGACACTTCCCTGCCTGGCAGCAGAGGTCATGTTCAGGTCCTACCTATCCCTCGGATAATTGGCTAACTGGTCCTTGCAGCTTAAGCCCTATATTGGCTCCCTGGCAGTTTAACTGCAGAGGAAAAGCTGCATACCAATGGTCCTGACCTCAGCATCACCTCAAACCTTCAAAGGTTTCATCCACTTAATAAGATAGTCAAAGTTGGTGTTAACCTAGTTGCATGAGGGTGACACTCTTTAGGGAATGCAAAAAACGTTTTTTTTATTGGCTATAATTTGTTTGAACTCAGGTATGTGGTGTCACTTCTAATTTGAATTCAATGTTTTTGTCGCTCAGGGTTCCAACAGTAGAGCCCCCCGCATCACGTCGCTTCCTCGGCTTGGGCTCTAAGTTCCGGTACAGCGGGCGCACTCAAGCCCAGACCCGCCACGCCAGCTCCTTGATTGACCGTCCGGCCCCTCGCTTCACGCGCTCTGCAAGCAAGAGGCTGTCCCGTAACCTTGACGGAGGTATGTGCGAACCCGCGACGAACTTTTTTTTTTGTGCGTTTCACCTTGTGCTAAAGCAGAGGTTCGCTAAACTACTCCGTGACGTGTTTCGCCCTTGCAGCTGGAGATGAAACTCTCCAGTTCCTGCAACAACTCTCAGCATCGACCACGTCGGGGGTTGATGACTGGTGGCAGATGCTGGTATCAGACAAACCCCAGACGTCTTCTGAATTCACAGGTACCGGGAGCTTTGCGGAGCCGCACCAGAGCTTTTTGGCACGTTTGCAGCATTTGTTTTATTCTGGCCTTATCACATAATTTAATACGCTCATCCGCTGTGGCTCATTTGCTTTCATGCCGGCAGACCTTTTGAAAAGATTCTGTCAGCTGCGGCACAAATGGTTAACTTGGACATGTGGGTAATGTCACCCATCTTGTACTTTCCCTGGCATGATCCCAGGGTATCTTTGGTCACTGTGGACTATGAATGAAAGGCGTTTCCTCACACTCTTAACTACATACGGGCATTTCCAGTCTTGCAGCAGCTGTTCCTCAATTTTGGCAACTTTTTTTCCAGAAGTTGCTGCTTGATGTGTGTTGCGCAATAACTTTCATTTGCTTGTGGCTTGCACCTTTTACGTTCAACATCTTAACCGACTGTCTCGCTCACCGCTGCTCTCGTAGCTGTCAGTTAAACAGGATAAAGCTGGAACTTTACACACAGGAGGAAAAAAAAAAAATCCAAAGAATCATCCAAAGCCAGTTTTGCCCTTTTTATCTGTTCTTGTCCTGAAGGATGAGCGGCATCTTTCACTCGGCTTTGTACTAACCGCAGCTTAATGGACTCACAATAGTCTGGCAGTTTTGTTCCAAAACACGCTTGAAGCGCTGTGAAGCCTTCACAGTGGCCGTCATCTCTCCAGCAGAAACGTTACATAACCGCCATCACCTCGTCATCTTTTCACAGCCAGAGGGGAGTCTGAGCGGACTTTCGTTCAGTTCTGGGAGGAGGGGCGGTGGCAGGACGCTGGGCAGACTGGCTTTCAAACCATCGGCCAGACAGCCAGTCAGCCATGGCAGACGCTGGCATCTGATGAGCTGAGGAGAAAGGGAGACGAGTGGTCCGCCATGTTCGATCGTTATCCCCCTTTTCCCTTTCTCCCTCCGCCTGATTTTGTGAAACAGCCAGGTATTTGCACTTGTAATATCTGCCATAGATATTACTAAACCAAGCATGTGGTGCTATTCTGCCGCCTGTTTTCGTTTGCAGCTTGCGCGTGTGCTCCTCCGGTATGAAATTGTTCACTATTGTTTTTCTGATGTTGTCAGCTGAGCTCAGCTCGGCAAAAACAAGCTCTCTGGACAGGCTATTGCAACCAGCACCGACGCAACAAGGCGACTGGCACCTTTATTTTGACCGAATCTTCAGCCTTGAGCGCGCTGACAAACCATGTGAGTTGCTTTGTGTGGAAACGTGACCTGCGATTTGAATGTTGCTGTTAGAGAAACTCTTCAACAGCCCAATGTATGAATGAAACTTGAGTTCCTTTCATGTTCATTTTCCCCCTTTACTCCTCCCAGTCTCTCCCATAGCTCAGTTCCAGCTCCAGGAGAAGGATGAGCAGGCCACGTATTTAACAGAGCAGGAACTGCCCACTGAGCAAATGATTGAGAGGCTGCAGGAAACTGTGACCTTAGTGGACAAACTGAAAGAAGTGGATGTTTTAGAAAGGAACTTGAGGGAAGTGAGAGATTTTGAGGGAAGGCTCCAAGAAGTGGATGAGATGGCGGAGAGACTTCAGAAAGTAATAGAAGAGGAACTGGGGAAGGAAGAAGTAGCTAAGTTAAGAGAGGAAGCAAGAGATTTGGAGCAGGGGCAACAAATACAAGCTGAAGGCGTAACAATCACAAAAATGGTGGTGAAGAAATCAGTGAGGAGAATAGAGACAGAAGAGGGTGAAGTGGATGAACTGGAAGACGAGATCAAGCGTGTGTTTTTGAAAGGCTTGTTGCCTGAAGAGGAAGAGGTGGAGGTGAAGCAGGAGAGTGAAACAGTGGTGACAAGCGAGAGTCTGTTCGGCGATAGCTTGAGAGAGAAGCTGCAACAGGTAGAAAAGGAAAGGCAAAAGGAGGTGGAGGAAGGGTCTGGCTCTTTACATGGCGCTGGTACCACCTCTGTGGTAGTGTACCAGAAGGTTGAGCGTAGGACTAAGAAGAGAGTGACTACTGTCGATGAGCGAGGGCAGAGGCAGGGAGAAATGGAAGACACGCAGGTACAGGCTGGTGAAATGTCAGTGGAGAGGTTGGAAACGGGTGAGGGATTGCAGAAGATTGCAGAAATTCGGGAGGAGGAGATTACAGAGATTACAGAAAGAAGTGTCAGAGAAAGGCTTCAGCCCAAGCGTCCATCTCACGTGGCAGATGAGGACCTCTGGTTCATACTTTTTGACCGCCTTCCGTACAAAGCCGTTTTCAAACCACCAGGTACAGTATGCAAGTCCACAAAACTGCCTTGAACCGTATTGAATAGAAAACGATTGCAGATCCAGGAAAACTTTCAGTGAATCGGCTTAAAACAAACTGACCCACACACAACAGTCCAAAACACCATAAAACTCCAATATTAACATATTAACCAAATATTTTCTCGTTATTTCCCTGAAATCGTACGGCTTGTTTGAGACACTTCACTCTGGATGTGGAGTGTTGTTTCTTGCAAGTGAGAATAACCCACATACCTTCACTGTCATCATTAGTCACTACCGTGGAGCGTGCTCAAGTGGATGAAGACGAGTATTTCGCCTCGACTGCTGAGGTCGCAGCAGTCGAGGAGAAAACGGAGATTATAGTAGAGGAGAGAGAAATAACAGAGGAGGAAGTATGGCGTGCGCCGGATGTCCCGCCAGCACAGACCGTCACAGAAAGGGATGATGACTGGTTCGTGCTGCTGGATGTCATTCCCAGAGGAACGGCTTATGTGCCACCAGGTAGCGATCAGATCTCTGGCTCTCGCGCTTCAACTTTGTGCTTTCTCACTTTATACAGGAGTATATACTGCCTGTGTTAAAAGACCTTCTCCTGACTTTGTTCACATCAGTTGCACTGAAGGAGAGAGAACCGACGGATGCAGAAAGTTTTGCCTCTGTGGTCGGAACTGCAGCTGATGTGGCGATTAGAGAAGTTGTAGCCGAAGAGAGGAAAATAATAGAAGAAGCGCCAAGACGTGTACCAGATATCCCACCAGCAGAGACCCTCACAGAAAGAGATGATGACTGGTTTGTGCTGCTGGATGTTATTCCTAGAGAAACACCTTATGTGCCACCAGGTATTGCTGAAGTCTTTTGGCTCTCGCTCTTTTATATCCGTGCTTTCTCGCTTTGTACCGGAAGTGTGCGCTACTGCTTGTGTTAAAAGAGCTTCTCCCGACTTTGTTCCTATCAGTTACGCTGAAGGAGAGCGACCCCATGGATGCAGAAAGTTTTGTCTCTGTGGTTGGAACTGCAGCTGATGAGGTGGTTAGAGAAGTCGTAGCTGAAGAGCGAAAAATAATAGAAGAGGCACCGAGACGTTTACCAGAAATCCCACGACAGCCAGTGACAGACAGAGATGATGACTGGTTTGTGTTGTTGGACGTTGTTCCAAGAGGAACCTCATACGTACCGCCAGGTATTGCTAAAATCTCCCGCACTGCTTCACCGCTTTATCAGAGCAAGCAATTATCCAGAGATTTGCAGACAATCCTTAAATCCCCATCTACTGTCTGTAGTGCCTGAGTTTTTTTTTTTTTTTTTTAATATCTCTTTTGTCTTAGTCGCTGTTGCACAGCGTGTTGAAGTGTCTCCAGAAGAACGCGTCTCTCTGGCTGAAACGACAACTGTTTCACGGAGAGAAAAACGGGTGGTGTTTGTAATAGACACAGAAATGAAACAAGTGCCGAGTGAAAAGCGAGCAGTAGCACTGCCGCAGGCGGTCAGAGAGACAGAAGATGACTGGTTTGTGCTGCTGGACGTTCCCGCCAGAGAGCCGTCATATGTGCCACCAGGTATTGTCAACTCTCCCCAAAAAGTTCATTTTGTAATTCACGGCTCAGGTTTCTTACAGTGCTCATTCATTTTTGTTGTGCCATTAGTTACCAAGGCCGAGTACGTTCAGGTTTATCCTGAAGAAAGCATTTCTACTGTGACGGAAACAATAAGAGAGTCCAGGAAGGAGGTTGTAGTTGAAGAGGTTGTGATGCAGAAAGAGGAGAAGAAGCTTCCCAAGCAAATTATACCAGTGCAGCAGAAAATATCTCTGCCAGTGAGAGAAATAGATGACGACTGGTTTCTTCTGCTGGATGTTGTTCCTAGAGAAACTGCCTACGTCCCTCCAGGTACCCGCAGGCTTCTTATGTCTTTTTTCACTCCCTCATATATATTATCACACGAAGTATCAAGCAAAAATATTCAGATAATATTCACGATGCTTTATTGGCTTACATTTAGCTTCATTGACTCTGTCCGTTTGTGCCAGTTACTCCCGTTGGGGTTATTCCGGCTGTGAGGAAGGTTGAGGTGAAAACCACAGAGACGACGGCGTGGGAGAAGATGATAATTGGTGCGGACAGCGAGCAAGATGAGACACGCTCGTCTCAAATTAGGCCGGGCAAATTTGCACCGCCGTCGGAGAGAGAAGGGGGCGATGATTGGTTCATCCTGCTCGACATCATTCGTGACAAGCCTGTTGTCGTACCACCAGGTACCTCTTATTGCCAAAGGGCGCTAAAAGTTCAATTAAAAGGTGGTTAATTAGCTGGACTGGACCTGATGGTTTTTCATGTGCTTGAAGCCTTAAATAACGCCGGCTAAATTAAAATACAAAATTTTCATCATATTCATACACCCTTATTTTTCTGTTAGTTGCCGGGGTTAAGCGTATTGCGGATGTGGTGGCCGCCACTGAAACGAAACCAAAATTCATCATGGAAGACATGAGGCCACCTGTGAAGTCGGTGGAGATTAAGCCACCACAGCCAAGACAAGTGGACGATGACTGGTTTGTGCTGCTGGATGTTGCAGCAGAGAAATCAGGTATTCTGCCGTCCCGCGCGGTTGTTACCGTGAGACGCAGTCAGATTGTTCGGTGCACGTTGAAGTGGAATTCACCGATGGTGTTCTGAGGAGGTTTTGTGTGTGTCTCGCACCAGTGTCTGTGGACGAGCGTGTCCGTATGTACCCCGAGGTGAGACCAACTAAAGGGTTTGCAGCCACAGAGCAGAGAATTACTGGAGAGCAGAAGTGGCGGCAGGAGAAGGTGTTACAGCAGAAACCACGTCCAGCATTGAGAGACATGGAGGATGATTGGTATATTCTTCTGGATTTAGACACTAAAAAATCAGGTATAATCAAAAGGATTTAGTCCAGCTATACATGCAAACATTTTATATTTGAGTGTGTTTTACTGTACACAATTACTCTGATGTTTGACTATCCTACCTGTTGTACTGTTTTACTGTTTGATCCTAATACTTTGTACTCTGTTTCTACAATAATACCTGGCTGTGTATTAGTCACTCTCCCTGAGCGCGTCCAGTTGCCAGCAGGGGTGAGAGCTCCAGCTGCTGTGGCCAAAACAAGGATTGCTATTTCTGAGACGAGACCCCAGTTTGGAAAGCGGGTCCTGGAGGAAAGAGGTCCGCTAACACAGACACATGTCAATGGTGATTGGTTTGCTCTTCTAGATGTTGGCTCCAAAGAGTCAGGTATTTTATTTTTTTTTACCTGCTTGGGTTTGTTTGTTTTGCCGACAGCTCACACGTCATCGCACTTCCTTTGCCCCATGAAACGCTTATTAAACTTTGCAGCCGGTTTACAGGGTAGACGGACTCCGCTTCACGAGAATGTGCCTCAGTGGCAATGCACGTTCACCGTTATTCGGCGGCCTCTTGACGTTTTCGCATCTTGAAGAAATAACGCTTCCCTAATCGCCGCCTTTCACCAGTTCAACCGCACTGCTCTTGATAGCCTAACATCATCTGCCTTTGCATACATCATCGGATCGCGACAGGAACTCGCATCCACGCTTTCGCTTTTTCATTCCACTTTGTGGACTTTGCTTCTGGCCTACCTCAGGTTCTTTTTTAAAAAGAGGATAAACAAAGCATACAAGGTACAGTATCCCTCTGCAGAGTGTGCGCTTCTCTGTTCTGATCAAGACTGTGAGTATAATGTGGCTGTGTCGTGTGTTACTGTAACTAACTGGTTGTATCTGTGGCATTTGATCTCATCCCGCATTGCGCTGAAACATATTTCCTTTTATTCACATTTCCATTTTGTCTTTATTTCACCTAGTGGCGAGCACACAGAGGGGCGCCCGTCCCGTCAGTGCCCCGGTGTTCTCCCAGGCTGCTCTGGCGGAGGCAGGGATCCCCATGGCCCCTTTCGATCAGCCCCAGACCTCCACTCCAATCAAGGCCGGCCGCAAGGAGGAGCGAAGGCTGGAAGTCACAGTAGAAGCTGTGGAGCCCTCAAAAATCGAGGCCATAGCTGAGGTCAAGGTACAAAACCTTTGTTTACTATTTTGCATGTGTGTTATGTAATTTAGGGTTCATGTGCAGGAAAAATGTAGCATCATATGTATGTAAAACATACAGCATACCTGGTGCCAGTCAAATTATTTCTAATGTGTCCTCGTAGTGTTTTGATGGTTTAAAATGGCAAATATGGAATATAAAGGACTCTTTTTAATGCAAGTGCTTCATAGTCTTTAATAGTGAACAATGCTAAAGTAGTGAGCAGAGATTGTTCTCTGTGTCCGCGTGTGAACTGTGTCTCTCTTGCTGCTGTAGCCAGCAGTGTGGAGGTACCAGAAAGAAGTACACTCTTCACTGATATCCACCATGAATGGGGACATTCAGGTTAGTGTCAGACACTGGCCTCTTGTTATATTGCCTCTCAGAAGCCTTGTTTTTCCACTGTGGTTGAGATGCGAGTGTCCGTGCTGACAGAGCAGAGGATGCTAACGTGTGTCCCTCTCTCCTCCCTGGGGTAGCGCGAGTCTGAGGCCATGAGTACGGAGGTGGTGCGATTGCGAAAGGTCAGATTCTCCGCCTCGTACACGTCTCCATAGCCATTTCTCCACCTCCATTCTGATGATACTTCTCATCCAAAAAGACTAATTTCACCCTCTTCTCATGTTGTGCTTCCATACGGCTAGGTCTTAAATGAAATCTACGTCAGGTTCGATGCACATACAGCATATTTTAAGAGATAGGACAACTTGGAATAGATGGAATATGTAAAGAGTTAATACAGTAATATAACTTCAATATAAAGTGACTATGCTTACCTTAAAATATGTTTTGACACCTTTATTATACAAGTGTACACGGCATTCATTTTTTCTCATTGCTTGCTGTTGTTGTAGACCCTGGAATGCACACATGCATGATTATAGATCAAATGCACTTGACTAAGAAGTGGCATGATAGCTGTTGTTTTATCACATTTCCGTCACTCCACCGTTCTTTGTTTTTCTCTCATGATTCAAAATGGAACGTTTCAGTCAGTACTCTAGAGCCTTACATTCTTTTACTTTATTACTACATTGCAGTTTGGCCCCTATGGCCTGCACTAGTTTTGCATGCAGACTCCTCGCAGCTCTCTTTATCTGTTGTATTAACACTGTGGTGAATTTTTTTGTAGTATGCATGTCCAAGGTGTGGCAGCTTAATGCCGGCACACAGGGAAACTGAAAGAAAACCCACACTCTTTTTTTTGTTCTTTTCATTTTTCACAGAAAAGAGCTAAGAAAATTGAGGGTGACTCAATTTATATCAGACATAGCCTTTTAATGTTGGAGGTTTGTATCCCTTCCGGAGATGTCGGTCTCTTGTCTGTCTCTTTTCTTGCTCTTTGGCACGACGACTGCTGTTTAATGTCACGCTTGCATGCTGCACGGTTCACGCTTTTTTGCATCGGCACAAATAATTGGCTGTAGATTATACGATAAGCGCGTGTCTGTGTGAGAGTGAGTGTGGCAGTGTGAATCTAATCCGGTTGTTTCAGGAGAGTGCTGTTGAATATACAACTAAGCAACTGGGCTGTGGTCAGGATTCTTACATTTGCACTATTTTACACAAACTTTGTTAGGGATGCTACATTCAGTAGCATCCTTAAAGTGTCCCTGTTGATCAGCCCTGTGGTGTGGCTGATGAGCTAGCATTTAAGCTAATCAGAGAGTTTTTTTTAGGCACTCTTCAAGCCAGGATTCACAAGCAGCTCCATTTTTATATCATATTTTTTTCCAGATCATCAGTATTCTCCTGTTCCTGCTTTTGCTCTTTCGACTTCCACCTTCTTTTTTTTTTTCCTAACACGCCAGCAATGCATTGCACTTTCTCAGCAGTTATGCAAATGAAATCTTAAAAATAAAATGAAGTGATTATTGCTGCTGTATATAAAAGGAATGAGCTTTGGGGAAACACTTATCATTGAGTTGCTCTTTAGCACCACGATGGGTCTTAAACACTTCTGTTCATTAACAGCATCATTGTCTGCAGTGTGTTTGATTAAAAACGGGTGTCAGTAGCTCCCAGTAAAGATCAACTTGGTGCTAAATGTTGCCAAATCTGCGCTGCCACTGTCGCTTTTGTTCATTTGTGTTTAAATGAACAGGTTTCCATTCATGCTGAGGCTTCTTTGACAGCTGGTTACCATGTCTGCTATCATCACCTCTTCTCTTTTTTTTATTTTATTTGCAGCCTGTGCTCACGGCGTGTGTCACCGCAAACCCCACGCTATGAAATAGACCTTTATCGCTGTGTTGTATAGTTTATAGCTCCCGCCCAACCAGACTCCAATTAATGATCGACTTTGATAAATCACAGCGTTCCTGTCCTTTTATGAAGTCGTGTCTCGTGAATCCGCTTTTCATTTTGAAAAGCAGTCGCTGGTAATCTGTCAAGAATTTACATATGATCATCTAGTCTATGATCATCTGGCCCCCTCTAATTTTATGTTCCTTTTAGAATGACCAGTTAACGCTGCTTCTGCTTGTTTCTTTAATCGGCAATAATCAACATAGCTTGCACAGCAATGTCAGAAAGAAACAAAATCTAACTTTCTTTCTTTATTCTCTCGTGTTTGTTTATCTCTCCCAACTATGGACATATCCTCCATCTTCCCTTTTTCTCCCCATCCAACTTTTGGCGTCTTCACTCATTATTTCTCCCCTCCCTATTGCTTTCTTCTTCCACTTGCCTCTTAAATTTCCTGGCGCCCTCCGCCCTTCCACACCGCCTTTTCCCCTCTCGACTCGTATAGGAGTTCGATAAACCTCAGGAGGACCTGCTCAGGCATCATGCCAGCATCAGCGAGCTGAAGAGGAACTTCATGGAATCCGTCCCGGAGCAGAGGCCCAGCGAGTGGGACAAGCGCCTGTCCACGCACTCTCCGTTCCGCACGCTGGGTATCAATGGTCAGCCTCTGCCCGGTGCAGATGGGGTAAGTCTCCCACAGAAACTACTTATCACCAAATCCTTTTTAGTTGATTTTAAGTCTGTCAGTTCAGGAATTGGAGCAAACAATTTCATTTAAATTAAATTATCCCATGAAGTCTTAACAATTCCTGAACTAACTTATTTGAAGCTGTACATGCGTCATCACATTTGTTTTCCGTATCTCTGTATTCTCAGAGATTACTTCATTGGAAAAAAAAAACTGCACTCGTGTGAGCAGTGTGCATGGATTTATAATGGAACAGAGGAACCTGAAATTCTGGATAACATCTGTATTCAAATAAAAGAACTGATAGGTGATGAGCGCAGGCTCTTCCCTGGTTCTCTTACAGCTCGATGCTTTGTGTGTGCATGTACAGACCTATTCAAGGCATTGGCATGTGCTATGCAACACATGCATGTGTATGAGGAATGCAGCTGGACTTGTCGAATAGGGTCTGTACTTTTGAAATACTGATGTGGGGTTAGGCATCTTTGGGACCGGCTGTCCACTCTCTGAGAACTCCCTTTGGTTCATCTTATCTGCATTGGATGCCTTCGAACCCTGACATGTTCGTACTGCATGACTGACAGACCTGACGTGAAGTTTACTGCATGACTCAGAGATGACCCTTTCGTGAGTTTCTGCACGTTGTTACACTGAGTGCCTTCCTTTTCCCTCTTTCCTCTGTACTTCCTTCGTTTTGCGCCCTCTCTTGTCACGTTTCTTTTTTTTTTTTTTTAGTTTAGTTTAGTTTTGTTTTCATGAAGAGACCTCATTCACAGCTGTATCATTGCCAGTATTAATAACTAGATAGATGAAATTTTTACACGGTTACTATTCACTGCACAATAAACACGAGCCACGATCTAGCTGAGCTGCCGTCACGTAAACAGAGATCCATTTAGCGGGCCCTTTGGTGAGACAGTAACTCAACTGTAACACACTTAAACGTGAGGTTAAAAGCCTTGAGGTACATCATATTGTCAAGATGTGTTAGAGTTGCACTTACATCAAAGTCTGTAGTCAGATGAATCAGAACTCGTATGTAAAATAAAATATTTAAATGAGATGCTACAAGTGTGGATGACTTGAAAAAAAGGTGAATTGTTGGACATGGAAAAATCTAAAAATGCATGTGGCAGTAACATTTCCATGCTCTGGACAACAAAAACAAACATCAGAATCGCATTTACATTTACATTAAGGCTTTTGCCATGCTAATGCATCTGAGAGAATTAGTTATTGCGCAACGTTTTACAAGTTCAGTTCTTTTTCAGCCATTGCAAGCATTTCAAAATTCCTCCCTCTCATCTCTCTTCCCCTCCTCCTCCTGATCCTCCTCCCCTCCCTCCCCCTCAGTTTGTCATCCGCCTCCCACGCGGCCCCCTGCTAGACTTCTACTCCAAACGCAGCTGAGGGGCCGTCTCGACCCTGCGGAAAACCCCACACAGGTGTGATTGTGAGCCGTGGAGACCGCAACCTAGTCCATCTACCGTACCCATCAACCTCTCTAGCTTTTTCTTCTCCTCCTCTCCTTCCTTCGCCTCCTCTTCAAACATCACTAGCATTCTTCATCTCTCATCCTCTGCTCCACTTGAGACACTGCCACTATTTTTTTTTTTTTCTGGCCTCTGTGGAACAAGACTTTGTGGTTCCTTCTGTTTCCCACTGCGGCACAGTTGACCTGGTTTTTCCAGCCAGAACCAGACCTGTTCTCCAAAGACTGATTAGGACTGGAACTGACAATCACCCCGCTACTCTTTTGCATTTTCTCCGATGTCTTTTGGACTTTAAATCCTTCAGTCAAGCAGTATTGTCTAACAACTGACTTTTACGTGGAGGTTTTTAACCATGTCACTTTGAGGCTGATTTATTATTTTTTTTAACACGTTTTGAGGTAATTTATATTGTCGATTGTCTAAAGCTGATCACTGTGATGTGATTTTTGAATCTAGAATCTTTTGTCCTGTACCCACATGAAATAAGCACTAGAGAACGAGAGTCTTATTACTGGAAGTTTTATCAATTCTCTTTGTCACAATAGAAGTATTTCCTGTGATGGGAGACCCCGAGGCAGCTTAAATGTAATTCTTATTAACCCATTTCTCTATCACCAGTGTTTGGCAAGGCAGTATGTAGCAACTGCGAGAGATTCCCTGTTGCATGACTTTTTTGACAATCAATTTTGACCAAAGAATAAAAGGCATTCCATATACACTTCATATGATTGTTTGTTCCTTTCAAGGACCCCGAGTTTTGTCATTTAACTTTCATATTATGCAGTATTCTTAGTTAAGGACTGTCTAGTCAACAGTACAGCGAGTGGCTTGTCATTTGTGCAGTCCATTCTTAATGAGGGGAAATTCAAGCAATAGACAAATCCATTTCTCATTCTGACATGTAAGGAACTATAATCGTGAATGGAATACGGAGCAATACCTCTGTTCAGTATCCATCTTATTTGGTAACCTGCTACAGCGAGTGTCATGTGGAAATCAGTAAGGAAAAGGAGTACACTGTGACCATGAAGGGATATATATGGTTTGCATTGATGGTTTATTAAGCTGTGGTGTTGATTTAGTCATATAAATCCAAAAGAATAATCTTACTTCATATCTGTAGTGCCTCATAACATGGATACTGTACTACGTTTTTTTTAACATGCATGTATTGGGATCTATGTAACTGTGACCTACTACACACACCATGTCAACAGGAAATCCGTCACCCGTGATCGTGTAGTGACTATGTTGTGTCTTTTTTTAGAGCGTGTGCACTAGTCCTTTGCTTTGTAATGGTTCAGAGACAAAGACTGCGCACGAGGAAACCAGCAGCAGTTTGGGCTTTTCAGGCAGTCCAACTGTGAGCCTCAAGAGTGAGCCTGATAGTGTCGAAGGCCCCGGTGTTCCAGTTGAGGAAGAGTCACGCGATCAGGAGGGAGTTGTAGTTTTTGACACCTCCCTGGTGCCCATCGTAGAGGTGGAGATGGCGCAGCTGCCTCCCTCCTTCGACCCCTGCTGTAGAGCTTTAGATGAGATCCAGGAGGAAGAGGGATCGTGTCCCGAAGTGTCCGAGTGCTCTGGGAGGATAGTTGGATCTTCCCCAGCTTCCTATTTCAGGAGCGATGGTCCACGGGTCATACGCTGCTTCCAGGTAGCCTCCTGACCCCCCCACCCTCAGGGTGATGCTGATTCTGTCTCTGCTTGGCCTCTGTATGATTTCAGGGCTGCCACACTTGCTCACTCCTTTGCAGCACCATTGCGAATCATATCAAAAAAAAAAAAAAAAAAGCATGAATCTGCAAAGGCACAGTGTCACGTGAGGTGTGAATTTATGCTCATCATTATCAAATAAGTAACTCTGGTTGCTGCGGAGGTGTTGCACAGTGGTGTGCTAAGTCCTCCACTATGGTGACGGGTCGACGAAACACTTGCACATCCTTCTCTGCCGCAAAAACGCTGTGTCTCTCACACTGACTTTACTTTCATTATATTTCCAACCCACTCATGGCTTGATATTTTCCATTTCTCTGTTCTCTTTTGTGGCAGTTGGTGGTGGGAAGGGAAGTAACAAGGTGATTCTCTTGTTTCCAAAAAATCATAATGAAACAAATTTGGTGAGAAGACGCGGCTGTTGCGGTGAAAATTAATCCACATAGGCAATGGCTTAGAAGGGGATGCATGGTGTGAAACGATTTGGTTGCTGTGAGGTGCAAAGTGTCTGGATAAACAGCCGCTCATGGGGCTATGCTCCCATCCACAGCCCCCTCTGGTCCAGACCCAGACAGTCACCATCACAGCTGTCTCCAACTCCTTAACCAGTGGCGTCTCCACCACAGAGGTCCCTGTCGTCCCGACCCAGACCTTCATCTATGAGTCTTCAAAGGTAGGGGCTCCTGCACCTGCTCAGCCCAGATCTGTCTCAGCTATAGGCTATCGGTTTGCATGGAGGAAGATATCAGCACTATAGAGCATGCAGGTCTGGGAGGACCAGGCCAAGGAGCTCCAGAATGAGCACGAGGCAGCACTGCACCTTCCCTGGCTGAAGCTCAGGGTCACTTTATCTAAAAACCGATCATTCACTCTACCTTTTCTTTTTGGTCTTTTTTTTTTTTTCCAACATCAGGTGACAGATGATGGTACAGACGACAAAGATAGTACAACTGTTACCAAGACCGTTACCTCGGAGAGCACCAGCGGCACCACAGTCACCACCACTACCACCCACATCTCAAAGGTCAGGAGTACGATTTTGATTAGTGTTAATGTCCTTCTGTTTGATTTCATTTGCCCGTGAGTTATATATTTTTGTACCTCTGCCAGGTGGTGAAAGGTGGATCTTCGGAAACTCGCGTGGAGAAGAGAATTGTCATAACTGCGGACTCTGACGTTGACCAAGACAAGGTACAAAACCGTCTGTGCTAGAAACCCTCTGCCCATGACAAAAAACAGAAATGGACAGAATACTGAAGGAATAGTCTGACATTTGAGAAACACTCTTTTTGTCTTCTCGCTGAGTTAGGCGACTTTTATGTGTTCAGTGACCAGCACAGTTTGAGCTATTTAACCCGTCATTTGTTTAATCAAGAAATAAGCATAAAAGTTACGCGTTGCATTTCTTAGGGCGAGATTTTGCCCACTTCCTGGAGCCAGGCTAGCTGGATAGATTTAAGTTGTATCAATCTTCTCACCTAACACTCAGCAAGAAAACAAATAAGGTTGTTTCCTCGGATGTCTAAACTCTTGGCTTCATTCATTTACTAATACAAGTGCACACGATGTCTTGCAGGGGAAAGATGGAGGAGCATCTGCATTGTAACTGAATCACCACCCGAGTTTATTCTTTTGACTATCCACCTTTCATCCCTTCATCGGAGTGCAGCGCTCAACACGCAGTGACCAGCTCTATCTGCACACACATATCCAGAAAGAAATATCTCATAAGTTATGGATAACCGAGTAGATTCATCTTTGTAGATCCTCTTTGCTTCCTTTTGTTTTGTTTTTCAGTTGAGCCATTCGTTGTAGGTAGAGGAGGGCTGCACAGTGCTCCGGTTTGATCAAAGGCTTACAGTATCTCAGCCAGGTGTTACAAAAAGCATAGTGAATACACTTTTATTGATTTAAAAAGAAAACAAAAAAACAGCGTTTTCAGTTGAGTGATCGCAGTTATGTTTTTGCTTTTAAATGCTTTTATTTTGCTAGTGGTTTTTATTACATTGTTGATTTTATACAAATGCACTGTTTCCATCCTAGTTTAGACACCTTTAGCAGCATTTATTCCCTTGGTGCTGCTAGGGGAGCGTTAAGACTACATTCAAGGGAACTTTTTATCGTTGTTGTTTACTTGTCTATTTAATTCAGGAGCGACATTTTCTTTCTTTTTTTTTTTTTAAATGAAATGACATACCTCACATCATGTGATCAATGATATTTTGTGCTCAAATTTGGACAGTTTGGCTTTGTTCACTGCTCAGGTACTATCACAAAAAAATAAAAAAATACAAATCTTTTCTTTCCCTAACCAGCCAAGAACCAGTAGCCTCCTCGTTATTGTAAAGTTTGGATTAAAAATTGATCTATTTTGAAATATTTCTCTATTTTATAGAACTAATGCTTTTATAGTATTTGTACAAATATGAGGTTTTTACGTTATTCATATCCATCCGCTCATGAAATTGTAGGTTGCCACTGTGCTGTTTCCTGAATTTCGAGGTCTGTCTGACCTGCTTACCCGTCTTGCCTGACACCCTGAATCATTCTTATTCGTTTCCTCTTGTAGTCAACGAGGTTTATCACATCTTTCACAATTTACACGCGACATCGGAGTGCTTCCCTCAGCCCTGTGTTTTTTGTTCAGTAGCATAGAAGTCAATTGCTTTGAATATATTTGATAAGAAAAGTTTTACAAGCTTTGGTCTGTTTATCTCAGGTTTTGATATTATTAGACTACAGACCTCCATGATTGTATGAGGAATGTCCATATATATGTATATCCATCCCCACTTTAAATGTACATTTATGTTCAGCCAAGTGAGGTCAGCACCTACAAAGCTTGTCTGTCACAGTAACCACACATGTAACAGGTGAAGGCAGCTGTCCCAGTATATGTGGCTTTTCTCTCATAGGAGCACAAGTTGTCTTTTTTTTTTTTTTTTTACATGTTCTACTATACAGTAATTTATTTGTAAAGTAGGAACCGTCTCGTGTGATTTGATGTACTGTGATGTTTCAACACAAGCTGATTTCCAGGGTTTCCACTAGAGATGTCACCATGTTAAATATTGCATTAGTCATCAACCAAGTTTGTAAAGCCTTTTTACCACGTTAGTCTTAGATTACACTCTGTACTTTTCATAGTGGAGAAAAATGCTTAAAATATACAAACCCCTTTCTAGATAGCATGTTTGTTAGCAAACTTTTTAAAACCCGAAAAGAAGCCATTGGTATTGTAGCTACATGGAAAACATAAAACCTCTCCTGGAAGAAAATGTAGACTTTCACATGAAGATAGTTTTTAGACAATGGAAAATATTGTTGCTTTGTGACTTATCCCTGTCTTTTTATGAAAAAATAAAAACATGCATTATTTTGCATTTTGTTGGGCTGTCTTGTGTGTGAAGAATATATATTTTTAAAAAATTCAAAGGAGATCTTGGTAAGAAATAAATATTTAATGCCATTCACTTGTTCCGCAGTAGACTGAGAACTTGAGGAAGTTACGTCTGTTTAGATTGTAATACCATAATGTAAACAGAAACTACAAATACAAAATCATCAAGAACGTAATGTTACATTAGCCTAAACGATCAAGTACATATATAGCCACTGAATCTGAAGGAAAGTGAACAGCATAATAATAATAAAACTGAAATCAAGCATAGGTCCGTTTTTAAGTTCTCACTTCCTCTAATTTGGTGTTCATTGTTTTTCGGAAATAGCACCTGACCACATTTACTACATATTGCTGTTATCAAATAAAATGCTTCATCTTGACGGAATAAGTTCTTCTGCACATTCCAAAATCAGTTCTGCAGCACAAGTTAATATGAATTGATGCAATTTAATGTTAAAGTATTGACCGACTGTATTACGGATAAGGCAAATCTGTCAGGGGCTGTTGGCAAGATTTCCTGTTACATTCAATCACCTGCAGTTGAGCCAAAAAGCCACACTGTAGCCTTCATGATCGCAGAGTTAAAGCCACTTATCTGTTTTGAAAAAAAGAATGGATTGACATCAATTAAAGTTTAACACTGTGTGAGGAGACTGACCCTTTGGGAATAATTACATGTTCCATACAGAAAAATGAAAAGGTCTGAATCTGAGACGGTCTACCGACACAGAGGTGAGTTTGAGGAACTGTACAGGCATTCAC
Organism: Nibea albiflora; assembly: GCA_014281875.1. Lineage (NCBI taxonomy): Eukaryota > Metazoa > Chordata > Actinopteri > Sciaenidae > Nibea > Nibea albiflora. The sequence goes on from CM024804.1 coordinate 13,078,631, forward strand.
TGGGAATATATAATCCATTGCTTCAAACAAGCAGTAAACAACAAAGTCCTTTGAGTCCACTGTGTTCATCGAAGCAGAGTTGTCTAACGAATTGTCTTGGCCGGGCTCTTGAAACTGGATGCAGCCTGAAGTTGGAGTTGATAAGCCATTGGGTGAATTTTGAAGCCATATAACCTGAAAAACAAACAAACATGAAACGCAGTCACTTTCTGGACAGGAAGAATACCCTTTTTAGTCCTCTGTATGGACTCTTGTGTCAATATGATACCAAAGTTCCAGTACAGATACCAAACAAATTATTTAAACTATTAATTAATCACTATAACTAGCATGTTAATGCTATATAACATGCTATAACTAGCATGTTAATGCTAGTTATAGTCAAACGCACCTTGGCACAAACTGGTTGGCTGGTCGTTTTGGACGATACTCTGGGTGCACCATGAACAGCATGTGGGGGAACCCTGTCCCAAAATAGGCTCCATCTGTGTGGTGGTGTCTGGAGGATTTGGGGGTGTAAACGTCCATGCACTTTGGACAATAAAGCTTCACCATTGCTTCTCCGGGGATGTCTGACAAACCTGCATCAGACAAGAGATCAGTGATAGTCGAGAGAGTCTTCACACCCGCTGACAGAGGCCAAAAGTGCAGAGAGGGTTTTGTAAAGGAGAAGTTGTTAATCTGAAGGTAAATCTGTCAGACTTACCGATGGGAAGCATTGGCTGATTCTCACAATAGACTCTGGGGCAATAGCCAAAATCCCCTTGTTGATACTTTTCCAACTGTGGAGAACAACACATTTAGAAATGGCTGATTCTTGCCGTAAAGCATGAAAGAATCTGAAGCTATTAAGTAACACCCTTACCATCTGTGCAATGCCTCTGTTTGTGAGGATGTAACGCGCATGTATGAGCCCGTAGAGCATCTCCGCCGCCTGCTCTATCAAGTCACTTTGATTGGGGTTATCTTCAAGTTCCTCATCTGTCAAATTAAAGTGATTTAGGCAGTTAAAACACTGACTTTATATCATTTCACACGGGAAATGCTACTGGACATCCTTACCTGGCTCCAGGTCAAGAATCATGTCCAAGGCCTGACGATAATGAGGCACCTGCTCATTCAAACCCGTCAGGTTAAATTTGTCCTGTATGTAGTCTTCATCAACCTGTAGCATGCGATTAAAAGCCACTATTAATGCCATTAACTCCGATCACAGCGCACTGCAACACCACGCCAGTGTGGGAAGCGTAGCGTAAGAGTTAACAGGATTTCTCAGATGTTGCAAATAAAGAAAGCGAGGTGTTAAATTTAGAAGTGGACTGCGTGAACGCTGACCTCCCAGACACGCCGGCGTGTTACACTTTGACGCCTAGATCTGGCGCGCGTTTTTGTGTTTTTCCTCTCGCGCGCTTTTGAGCGAGAAAAGTGCTTCAGTTTAAGAGATCAGGAGGAAACGGTGAGGGGAAGCGGCTGCAGCAGGCAGGAGTGTTATTGTAAGATCACATCTAGGGTCATAAAATGTGTGCTGCGCTGTTACACAGACCCAAGTACATTTAATTGTCAAGCCACACAACATGCAGATGAGATAACCACAGCAAGGAAGAACAAACAGTACAACGTCTGGCTTTATTTTCTGGCATGCACGTCAGGTTAGTGGTTATATCAACATCCTGCTGGCAACCAAATTCCCAGTAGATCCGGGTACCAACCTCACAGAAGAACTCATTCCCTCTCAGTCCACAAAACCAGGATATCCAGGACACCTCCTCTGAGCTGCTCATCCTCCTGTCACACACACACACACACACACAACAGGATTCATTTTACACCCTCACAGTCACAAACCACGGGTTTTCACCTTTTATTTTAACACGGGTGGAGCAAACTGTGGATGCTACCACAGGAGCTTTGAACAGAAAATGTGATTTTAGTGTACACAATGCCCAATTCGCCTCGAGTCTGCGTCCCTAACCTGCTACCTACGTTAGCTCCTGATTAGCTCGCCCGCTAGCCTTCGTTAGCGTTGACGCGTCTGTTTCAGATAATTCGTGAATTTATTCCTGTAACTGCTCCATATAGACAAAGTTGCTGTCTTCTACGTGCGCATGATTGTTCACAGAAAGTCACATTCACTCACCCTTCTCTGTATTTATTAACACATCAACTTGCAGGCTTAGCTAGTTTGTTCTCGCTGGATGACTGAAACGTCTTCCGGTTAACCACAGTTTTCAAAATAAAGTTCCTCATGACGCGCAGGGCTACCACAATAAAAGTGTGTTTAACAATTTAATTCAACTGCTATTCCAAACCTCTTTTAAAGGGGGACAGACCATGAGCATGTGAAGATGCACAACAGCATTTAAAAATGTTCTGCAGCAATTTTATTTTCATTGTCACAATTATCATTTTGTAATGTAATCAAATCTAAACCAATCAGGTGTGACAGTTCTTCCTGTCTTTCACATCTGAACCTCATGTTCATTCTAAACATGACTTATCATGACTAATACAAAGTCTGTTAACATTTAAAAAGTATCACTCACTTTCCTTTTACAAGATCATGTCAACCAAACAAGACAAATCTTCCAGTCATACAGTATCTGACAATCCTAGCAGGCCATAAATAATATGTTATAAAAACCACATGAGGGCCACATGAAATCTGACCATGGGCCGTGATTGGTCTCCGGGCCGGACTTTGGACGTCTGAACTACATCTTTGAAGTTGCCTCTAACTGAACTTTAATGTTATTTAATGTTAGAGTCCATCTAACAAATGAGAAATGTGTGATGCATGAACTACTTTATTTTGTTTAATCTAGTCACTTTTTTGTTAACGACTGATGTTAGTGATTGCTTGTATGTTCTTATGAACAAAATAATTTTAAAAAGTGAATGTGTATGAAATGTGTTTGATTTAAAGGCAAGAACAGAACCAAAAGACTTTTCTATCCAATCAGTTTTTAATGAATGTCCAGAAGAACTATGGTAACACAGACTTTCTGATTGTTTCATTGTGTATATGTCTTTCAACGTTCAAACGTTCAAACTTATATTTTGTACAATGTTGGCCTACAGCTTATATAAAACCCAGTCAATCTCTATATATTGTTAAAGTAATTATTAAGGTGTTTTGTCTGACATGATAATAACCATTTACATTTAAATTCAATATCAATATATAGTGTTTTTAATTAAGCATCTAATTCAACATCATATAGAGGAAGTAGGCTTAAGCATTTAATTGTCTATAGTCTGTACCGTGGTCATATTCACACAAAACAAACATTTTATGTAAATTCCGTTACTTCATAAAAATGCACATTTGACAATATGTTTCTATTTTCTTGTTGTTGACGTAAATTTAAAATCTGAAGAAGAAAAAAAAAGTCACAGTGACAGCTAGTTCCTGTTACGATGTACAGCTCCTTCAGGGCAGATCTGAAAAGGTTTTGCGACGAGGTGGTCCAACCTCTTTGGACTCCTGCTCCTTTCCCATGCCTTCAAACATCAAGATCCTTTAATGAAGAAAATTACACGTCAGCTGCTGAATAAGACATTACTGTAAACCCGTAACGTTTAGACAAAGACTACTTTCTCTTTCTCTTTTTTTGCATTAAGCAATCACCAGATGCGCTTTCAGGTACTTTTACACGACACAACATTTCTGGGGGTGAGGCACACAAAGATTTTTGGCATCAAACTAATGGTTTGATCAGCTAGATTTAGGCTTTATGCTTCAGGCCATTAACATCACAAGTAGCTCTACACAAATTTCTGTCCAGCACCTATTTATGTAACATATTTATATAATTATTTGGCCTGTTAATGTCCCGTTAAGTCTAACCCTCCTGTGACCCAACTTCGGGTCGCCATCCATTCTCTAAATAACCCAGTATTTACTCACAATTTTAGAATTGCGTTTCTTTTCCCCAGCATCATATTCAGGAAGTCGTGGTAGCTGATAGTGTCTTTCGTTGTCCCTCCAACCACCTCTGACATCATCTTTTTCAGCTCTAAGTGAGTCTTGGCCAATCCAAGTTTTTCCAGCATCCTTTTCAACCCCATTATATCTAGAAAATGAATAGTTCAAAGAAAACAAATAAGTTACAAGTGGATATGTCTATAATTAATGAAGACAGCTTTGCTAGAGAAAGCAGCTGTTTCGAACTGTAGCTGACAATATCAGGGCTTCAAGAACGTACCTATGTCTCCTTTGTCATTAAGATCAAACTCCATGTATTTCTCTGTAATACAAGCAGATATAATCTCATTCCAAAACGTATGCCCGTGCTCTCAGTTACAGAACAATTAAATGTGACAAAACAAACTCTCACGTTTAAACATCTCAAGCTTTGAGCCAAGGTCTTCTTCCTCTGCATACTGGGGATCTGCGAGAAAAGCCTAAATAATGACATACAACATACATACGTATTATCTTTAGTATCACACAGGTGTCAAGTCTTTGTATCCAGACCCTATGTGTAGAAAAATGGCTCCAAAATCCATGTACGTCTGTGGTAACTCAATAAATTAAAGACATCTACTTACCTCATTAATAGAGTTCAGTCTTTCTTCCTGTTGTGTCTTAAGAAGACCATATGCTTTGCCTCCTGTGAGAGACAAACAGCCAACACAAAGCAGTCTTACTAATCATCCTTTTAATAAATATGAAATATAATTTGATATAAACAGCAGAAAAAGGCAAACTAACCCTGAGCGTTGCTAGCCATTTCTGTGTCCCACACTGAGAGCCTGTGAAACCAGCACTGGCCGTGAAAAGCTATGATGGCGTTTCTGTAAATCTAGCCACAAGAGGAAGTGGAGTGATGAAGTCAAGTTTCAGCATTAATAAGTTCCTCTGTTGTGTTTAAGGCTGCAGCGAGCAGAGGTCAGCTGGTGTGTGGGCTATTGAAACATTTACTCTGAATTTCACGATGCATGTTGGGTAGAAAGCATTAGGAGAGAAGTCTGCATGAAAGATAACCGCTGTGCAATGGTCCAGCTCATTCACATTCATACGCTTACGATAAAGTAAGTGTGAGAAAGTGATGCACGTCCACTGGTTTAAAAATAAATTGACATTTTCTTTTAAGGAAGGAAGAGTAGTAACGAGAACTGCGACTTTAGAAATAAAGACAAAAGAGTCTGCAGTAATAATCAGTATTAAACACCCATAGTTATACCAAGTTGGTTTAAACTAATAGTTTGATCAGCTAGGTTCAAGGGTTAGGTTTAGGGCAGAGCAGTTGTGAGTTAAATCCCTGGCTCAAGGGCACCTCGGTGGTGCTAATCAGGGAGGAGCAAGTGCTACTATATCACTTTTTCAACTCACATTTATCAGTGAACACCCTAAATAACTTGCAGTGCATGCTGTGCTCTTATGTGATGTACTGTTTTGTTTTTGCCACACGGGGGCTCTATTGGCCACATAATCAGGTATACATAAAAAAAAAAAGCAACAAAAAACTGGACAGCCACAAGTTTCATATTGAGACTTCTGTGTGACTTAGAGAACTGAGAACATGTGAAGACACAGGAAAAGTCATAGAGCGAGTTGCTCTTTGTCTCTTCACGCGGTTGCATTTCACAGAAAAATGGCACATTTTTGCCTGCAATGTCTCCTGTTAATTCTGTTAATGGTCATATCAGAGGGCGGAGGTGAGTAGATCACTAAATAATTAATCATTAAATATCATCAATGTATTTACTTCTTATATTCAGTGGGCAGAATAAATAATGATAAATAATAAACGTGTGTGATTGGACTTGGAAAGGTGGCATACATGCACTGCCTATAAATATTATTCTAAAATGTTTTAAATAGCTGCAATTTATTGTGAAATCTTGAATTATGTGCCTTGCAGTTCAGACACTGATTGTTTTAGAGTAAACTATTCAAAACCCCTATATACAATATGTACTCTGGCTCTTATTCTTGGTCTTCTTCTTCTTCTTTTAAAAAAAATCATTTTAAAGGTGCAGCACCAGAGATTGCATCAGCTCCTCGAGGGGAAAATGTAGTCCTTCCTTGTTTTAATTCTACAGTGATGGATCAAAAGAGCTGCTACAGAGTTAAATTGTTCGTCACAGATGGCAAAGAGAAGAAGCTTCTCTTCGCCAGGCCTAAATCACCCGCGATCCCGGATGATAAACGTATAAAATGGCAAGCTGATGGAAATGGACAAATGTCGCTTTATCTGACAAAACTGCAAGAGTCTGATCAGGGACAGTACACCTGTGAAATCTATAAAGGCTGGGACTGTGTTCTTGTCAAAACTATATCTGTTAGAATAAAAGGTAAGATTACAGATTGGAATCAACTTATTCTCTCTCTCTTGTGCAAATACGTCACTTAAATCTCCCCTCTTTCAGAATGCACCCTTGCAACATCAATGAAGGCAGCTCCCAACACATCTGTTAACCTGACCTGCCCAGTGGACATAAAACCAGGACAGCAAAGAGCCTCAAAAATCTCCTGGGTAATTCGGAAAGGAGACAAATCTGTAGATGTTAACTCTGAGATGGTTCAAATTAATGAGACATTAGCTATCCAGTCTGTGAACGAGAGAGACAATGGTTGGTACAGATGCAATTACACACTTGGACAAACTCAGCGCTGCTTTGACATGAATCTACTGGTCCAAGGTAAGATTTTAAACGTCTTGATATTGTCACTAACAACGAATGACAATAACCCCAACTGTGTGTTTTCTGTTTCCCAGAGGAAGTGAACAATTCTGCTGTGGCCACAACCACTGGAGGTACTGCAAGAAAAACTCTAGACTTTTATTATTTCACAGCTTGATTGAATTGCATCAGTAATCTTCTTCCTCTCTCCCGTAGCTCCGACAACCGGTGTGATCATTTCACCGACAGGAAAGGGCAGCAGTATTGTACCAGTGGTTTCAGTTATATTGGTGGTTATTGCCATAATTGCTGCCCTGATAGGACTGCTCATTCAGTGCAGACGTAACACCCGGAGAAATCCTGTGCAAACGCAGAAGCACACAGCAGGTTTGATATGTCTGGAATGTATTTTTTAATTTTGATAGCAATGCAGTATTGATATGTTACACACTTTATGTTTTCCTCTAGTGACCTTTGATGGTTATGAGGTTGTGGGTCTTGAAGTGCCAGAAGGTAAGTACCCTTTTCTTCTTTCACTGCCTTTAGTCCAGTACACTGTGACCCCCTTTCTTTACCACATTTTATTTGTGTCCCACAGATGGTACAAACTATCAAGTCAACAGTTTTTACCAGCCGACACAGGATAGTACCCTGTGTACTTGTGAGTAGTTTTACTATTCAAGTCACTTTACAATACTTTACCTTAGTAATAAAATACTTTATTTTTCATCATATTGTTCAATGCTTCCTTTTACTGTTTTTGTTGTTTTTATTTTAAACAAGATTTCACTCATGAAGCACTTTGTGACCTTGCTCCATGAAAGGTGTTAACCTAAATAAACATTATTAATGATATTATTACAGTAACACATTTCTCTCCTTCATTGCAGTCACATATTAGTTGTTTTCAGTCTGATCAAGAAGAAGATCTTCCTTACTGCCTAATCTGGTTTGCCTGCTTACATTTATGCATTATGTAAAAACAAGAGTTTGTAAAAAAGAGACCAAAGTGTAACATGGAAAATGCTACACGCTGATTTTTTTTTCCTTATTACCCTGATTCTGTTGATATATGTAATGACTTGTATTGTTTTAAATGAAATGGAGTCTTTTTACAATGTAATCTTCCATATTTTACCCAGTTTGAATAAATATCTGTAGGATGATGATATTATAACCACTGATCTGTGTCTAACAAGACAATATTCACTCGTAAAAACATTTGTAAAATGGTGTAATATGTATTCATGCTAGAAAGAAAGTAGAAAGATGAGAAAGAATGTTTATTTAATTCTAGTTTACAGCCTGTAATAAATCATAGAAACTGTTGGTGTCTGCAGCTTCTCGTTTGTTTTGTCTTGGCTGGTCTGGTTCCTCATTTGCATCCTGAACATCCTCATAAACATGATTCTGTGAAGAGCAGTACTGGAGTTAATGTTATATCGGCGTGACCCAAAACTCTAAAGTAGTGCTTTTAAACAACATAATTATTCTTAGTCATGAATTACCCTTTCCATTTCAATATCCGACTCTTCATTTCCTGCAAACAGAAAGATAGGAAAACTTAAGACATTCAAGTGATTGCATGAGTAAAGCTCTCTTCTGTAAAAATGTATGGTTCCCTAACCAAACCCAGTACCTGCATCCTTGTTGTGTTTTCTCTTCATGTGCACGTAGACTCCTCCAGCAGCTATACATATCAAGAGCCCCAGAGTAAGGGCTAAGCACAAAGGTGTGACCAGAGCTGTAAACATAAAATTATTGTCATTTTTACTCAGAGACAAGGATCCATTTTATCGAATTATTTAGAAGAAAAAAAGCAACAATAGCAAGATGAATACTTACAGTTACCAGTGTGCCACTTCTTTGATGCCATCAATTCACCCTCTCTGTGCACAAAGCAGGTTAATTCATCTGTCATTGAAACTGGGAAAAATAGCCTGCTTATAAGCGTGTTATTATACATTAACTGGCTTTGCAAGCTATTTTGACCATGTTCAGACCAAGTTAAACTGAAGTCTGCTTCACATTTTGTACTGCAGGTTAACACACAGCTCAGTGTGAGGTTATCTCTTCCTGGCCCGTACTCTGCAGACACTGTGAAGATAAACATCAGAGCAAATCCTTTAATAGCAATGGCGCAAAGAGTAAATGTAGCACATGCTATTTGACGTTTTAACAGCTCACCGTCGAGGGTATGCAGCCTGAATTTTTCAGCATTTTGCTGACACTTGTAGTCCTTAGCATGCAGAGCACTCACTTTGCTGATGACCAGTGATGATTCTTTAATCACATGATATGCATCTGTTTGGCCTTTATGGTGTGAGTTATCATCAGTCGGACTCCTTTCAGTCACCGTGCCCACACCAAGAGAGGAAGTGCTGCTACAAGAGAGTGACACTGACTCACCAACTGCGACAAACACTTCCTCTATACCATCTGGGGGAAAGGAGCACTGGTTACACTTTGTACATCTTAAACTACACCTTTCATTCAGGATATATTTAGTAGACTTTAGCACCTTTCATCGTTGTTGTGTAACTGATGGCAGCTTTAGCCGTTTCGTTCTGAAATAGCTGGCATTTCCACTTTCTGCGATGGTCTGTCTTTTTTTTCTCAGTGATGATCAATTTAGAGAAGCAATCCGAGGGTTTTTCAATGTCAAATCTACCGCCAGTTCCATTTATTGGTGTGTCGTCTTTAGTACTCCACTTGATATGTAGCCCTCTGATGTTACAATGACGGTGTCCCACATGTGTAGAGAGGAAACACTGAAGCTTTAGTGTCTGGTTGTTCTCGGATTCCTCAGAAACTGATGGAGGTAAAAAAAATTATAAAAAAGTAAAAGATCTAAATCATGTCATTACTGTGATGTTCTAATGAACTTATTCAAGAAAGGTTTGAAGCACCAGGGCAACTCACTTACTGTTAAGAAAGTAAAGAGAGACTGAACTGAGTGATCCACTGACACAAGAGTAATGTTGTGCATCATCCGATTTCAGGGGATTTATCTGCAGGGAGCAGTCCTTCAGTAGACTGAACCTGTGGACGTTTGGACCCGTCACACGTCCGTCCTTCACCACCTCAGAAAAATTTCCGAGCTTCCGCCAGTTAACAGAGGAGCAGGATTCAATATTTTTTATGCCACATGGCAAAGTAACACTGTCTCCTAGTGCTGCAAACATCATCAACTCATCTGTTGGAGAAGACGAGAGAGACGTCATCAGGCAGCTCTGTGAAAAATCTAATTCACTATTTAGACAGGGCAGATAACTAAAAACTGAAGATGAGGAAGTCAGTGGTGCGCCATCGTATCTGTAACCACAGCTGACATCCACGCATTATTTCTATATTTATGTTCAACTTTATCTGAATCTATTTTTGCTACCATTGACTGTACTCATATTGTATTCAGTTGTATGTATTTTAATGGTGAAGTCTTCAACACTTCATGCCCCGGCAAGATCAGAGAGCTTAAGAGTTAGTCCAAATAAATATGCAGCAGATTAACAAGTGAACATTTTCTCTTTGATCATAATTACCAGGTGACTGAGGTCCAGCTGCTGCATGTGTCAGAGAGAGAAGAAAAACACTGATGTATGAATACAAAGCCATCCTTCCCCCTGGTGAGTTCCACGCTGATTACAAAATCTTCAGAAGGAAGAAGATTTTCAGCACATGTCCTCAGGAAATTACAACATTATTTTTAGTTCAGGCCAGCCCACTAGAGGAACTCCCGTTCATCTTCAGCTATTATTACTTCCATATTAAACAACTCTGTGGCCCTTCTTTGTTTTTCGTGAAACAACATTTTTGTCTCTTATGTGTGCAAATAATGACACCTTCTAGTAATACCTTTACCTGTGTTGAGTAAGTCTACTATGTTTTTGTTATTTCAGTGTTCAGTGTCTGTCCTTTGGGTGGTGCTGATTCTCATGCAGCTCCTCCTGCAGGGTTTATTTGAGATATCTTAATGGCCCCTCGCTTTCTGTTCTGCTCTGGCCTGGTTTTAATACTTTAACAGATTATTTTAATCAGGATATCCAATAATACGAGCAAATAACAAGAAGCACTGATCTGCAATTATTTTAACATGCAAAGGTTTTTTAAAAAACGCCTTTATTTGCACACAAAAATACGACGAGTAAGCAGTGCACCCTCTGAAGTTCAGGGATTAGTCACAGCTCTTGGACGTGCTATAACTGTGAAGGCCTTGACCTTGAGCACAACACTAGCAACTCCTTTCAGGTCGGGCAGAGAGGCCTCGCTCTCGGGAGGGATGAACTGGAAATCTCTCAGCAAGTAGGCAGTGAACAGAAAGAGCTCCATTTTGGCAACAGACTCCCCGAGGCAGAGCCGTGCGCCCCCTCCGAAAGGGATCAAAGCACGGGTGGAGCCTCCTCCTCCTTCCAGAAAACGCTCTGAAAGAGAGAGAGGAAAGTTACTTGATTTTGAGATTTGCTGAGCCAGGTGAAAGGAATGCACCCCACCTCACAGTTAGTTAGCAGTACCTGGTTTGAAGCTGTACGGGTCAGTCCAAATTGTAGGATCGTGGTGAGCTCCAAACAGATTAGGAATGATGACTGTGTTCTTTGGAATGAAGTAACCTGCAATACTAAATATGCAAGCGGATTATACATTCACAATTCTTACTTTGTAGCCACGTTCATCATAGGTATTTGCATCAAAATGTGCGTATCGTGATTCTAACTGAGAGAAATGTGAGTCTGTGCCAGATTTGTAAACCGGTCTGTCTCTTGTACCGACCTATGACGATGCCTGATTACAGATATCTAGTTTCGCAGATAAATGATCTGAGTGGTAAGCTGTCACTAATCTTCTCTGTGTTCTGTCGTTATCACTGCATATCGCTCAGCTGACCTGCTGTCTCTGATGGCTCTGTGTGGCACCGCCAGCGGGGCGACAGGCCTGAGTCTGAGCACTTCATGAATGAGAGAGCACAGGACAGGAAGTCTGTGTCTGTCGCTGTACTTTGGGTACCGTCCCTCTAGCACTGTGCACAACTCCTCGTGCACCTTGGCCTGCACCTGAAGATTACAGTGAGAGAAGAGAGAGACACCGAGATAGACTTGAGGCCATATAAATGTGGTATTCTTTTGAAAAATTGTGCGCCCTGTGTGCGTCCTGCCTCTGGTCTGTGCAAGAGGAAAGCCACAGTCCAGTTCAGCCAGGCTGCAGTGGTCTCGGTTCCCCCGATGAGAAGGTCCACAGTGGCCATGTGAACATGAATATCTGTCAGAAGCTGGAGACATCAGGATGTGTAATTTAGTAAACTCAAAATCCAATTCGTACTCATCGTGCCCGTCAACCGATCATCGGTTTTCACTGTTGAACTCACCACTCCATGTTCCGTGTTCTGCTGTTTGTCGAGGCCCTGGAGGAGCGATCCAGTGATGGCGTCCGCATTTATTTTGTCTTTTGACTGCAGCTGATAAAAATGAACGCAGGCTTAAGACGGTGATTGATGCTTGATCTGATCTGTGTGATTTTGACATGACATTTAACAGAATTGTGAATCCAAGCCTCACTTTTATGAACCTGTGATCTGAGCAATTCGGCCTATTCAGACCTCTCGATTACATGCATTCAAAACCATTCCAGTCCTCTTATTCTTTTCATGCACTTGCCTTGTAATTGTTGAGATGTTTTCTTATAATTTCATCTCTCTTGACCACCTCTTTCAGCAGACGGGAAAACACAGGGTTGGGTAATTTCTTTAAGAGAACAAATTACATAATGTGTGAAAATTCCGATTAAATCATGTTTGTTGGTCTTTTCTCTGACCTACAGCCGAGATAATGATTATTTACTGACTCTGAGCAGTGGGAAGGAGTCCAGTGCAGAGATCCAGGTGGAGCCCCACAGAGCAACAATCTCATTCAGGCAGCTGTGCAGCTGCTGCAGCTCCAAAGAACTCTTGTCATACTAGAAAAACACAGAGCTTTGTATTTCAACACATCCTACCAATGAAATCCACACAACAGCACTTTATGAAAGCATTTTTGTAATGCAAGCTTCTAAACGGGCAACCAGGCACTCGTCGCTCGCAACCCCAATAGATAAATAACAAATTTTGCAATCCATCTCCTGTGCTCAGAGTTACAAACTGAGCCGTGCGAGGACAGATACTCACTTCCTTGCCAAAAGTCAAAGTGGTTATGACATTACTGGCTGCCACTGTGAAATCTTCTGAGAGATCTACAGCTCGTCCTTGATAGTCCATCAAAACCTAAACAGTGAACAAACAATGCTTTTTATGTGACCTCGAGACTTTGGAAAGATTTGCCTTATCTTTTTTTTTTAGATAAGGCAAAATTTTCTTGCGTTTTCCGTACCTTGCTCAGATGCAGTGCCTGTCTCTCGATCACGTCATGCAACGATTGCTGGCAGCAACGCTGCAGAGCACTGTGGACGAGACGACGATGTGCCCTCCACTCCTCATTATAGTCCCCCAGAGAGATGGTGTGCCCTCCCCCAGACACAATATCACCTGATGCAAGTCAGGAGAGGTCATATAATAATACAATAACCATGTATGCTGTCACTGGAAAAAAAAGAGTTTGCATTGTTTACCGGTGTATGAACCCGGTCTCCCAGCAAAGTCTGACCATTTTTTCACCAGTGCTTCTCTAATGACGTCAGTACTATTAAGTACCACCATGGCTGGAAAAAACAAACAAACAGGGTTTTGGTGTGAATCCCGCTAGGAAAGGTTCTTTAAAGATTTCTTTGTTTTCATGTCAGCATGTAATATAATGAAATTGTATATGATTACTTGTGTGTCCACATTTAAGGCGGTAGATGTTTCCGTACCGCTGTGCCAGATTTGTCAGGTGAATTGGCAGGTGATCATGTGTCAGCTCCATCATATTTCCTATGAGGAAGAGGCTGGGAGGACCTGGGAGGGAAGGAGACGATGTGCGGGGGAGGAATTGATAGAGATACTGCAGCAGCCTGGATTCAACGGCTGGATGAAAGAATTAAGAAAGACAAAGGTGAAACAGAGAGCGTCCATTAGATCAGGTTTGGTAGTTTATATGTGTAGAAAGAAATGTGCCAATCATTATACATAACATTAAAAATACTTAAACAACTAGGACAGTTAAATAAAACAAATAGATAATTACCTGTACACTTACTGTCCTTTTGGTCTTCCTGTGCACATTTGTCTCTCTGATCAGAAGTGCAAATCAGCACTATTAACAGCAACACAACTAGGAACACAGCTCCCACACTGATCACTGACATTCCTATTGCCATTCTGTGTCTTCTCGTGGAGGTCCCGCTTCAGAAAGCTGGACAGCACAGTGCCTGCCACATTTATAGCATCGTCATCTATCTCTATGTCCCTCACTTTGATACAATGTAGGTGTTTTCACTAAAATCAAGGACGTCTAATTTTCAGGTCAACATCTGATAATAAGATAAATGCAACGCATGTAACAAGAGACAGCCCGATAAACATGGCCAGGACTTGGTGAAGGGCATGATAACATATCACATTTGACGTGACAGTCAGGCCTGCTGGTGTTTGTTTATCTCGTAGCGAAATGAATGAAGAAACTGCTTTCTGCCAAAGGATTGAGGTGTTTTGATTTGCTTTAAAAAAAAAAAAAAAAAGAAGAAGAAGAAAAGGAAATAAACACAACATTTCAGACCCACATTAGCCACATTTATTCCAATGGAGTGAGACAGTGCATATTTAATTACAGTAGTAGTGGGGTGGCATACCATGGTGGTGCACAAGAAGGTATTAAGAGTAAAAACAAAACTGTGTTGAAATGGATGGGTCAGGCAGAACAGAAGAACAGTTATACAAAAAAGTTGCAATAAAACGTTTCTCCACTTGTTTGGTACATTTCCAGAAAAAAAAAAAACAGATCAGAAAAGAAACATTTGCACACTGAATCAAATGTGCCGAAAGCTGTCACAGCTATCACAACCACTGCACATGCAATTTCAGTCGGAAAGTTGAACTGTGAGATCCACTGTCTTCTGGGTTTCTAGAGCTGTAATCTTCTGTCAGATGGAAGGTTTGCATGTTGGAGAACCCATGAGGACTGATGTATATTTAGCCGTGAGTTGCAGGAGAGAACCTGGATGGTCTGAACTTCATCTCAGTGAAGGGAATGGAGGCGTCTTTACCTTTCCAGTCTATCCAGACTATTCCCTGTATCAGAACAGAAACAGAAATGGGGTCATATTTGGTCTGAGTGCTGTATCGTAGAAGATAAAAAGTGTTTAAAGTTCATTATAATTAAGTCTATTTCCAAAAAGAGGGGTCAATTGTACCTGATTATTACTGCTGATGCCAAAGAGGCCGTTGAGGTTGGTCTTGTAGCAGTTCTTGTACCACCAACCTCCCATGTAGGCCCTGGCACAGTAGATACCCAGAGGATCAGGGTCCTTGTCCCGGGTTGAGAATGGACGCCCATTATGGTATCTCATAGAATCACCTGACATAGAAATACAGTGGCATTGAGGTTTGAGTCATTTACGGGATAATATAGTACATGCTCAAAGAAACGTAACTTTTATACTGTTTTTACCTGCAGTTCCTGTGTAGCCAGACACTGTGAGAGTATAGTGTCTCTCCGCCGAATCAATGGAGAAGTTGGCATAGTGAGCGTAAACGGTATCATTTCCAGATCGCATATCCACCCTCAGACTCACGGGGCCGACGCTGGTCAGGTTGTGAAGAAGCTCATTTCCTATTAGTAGAAGACATGAATAGTGAACAGTTTAGTTTCCTATGCAGCTGTGAGGATAATGAGAACCTGCTTCAACCGTACCAAGCCAGAATTCTTCGCTGAGGTTTCCAAAGCCGGTGCTGTATTCACTCCAGGTTCTGTAGAAATCTGTCTTTCCATTCATCCTCCTCTGGAACACCTAAAAACACACCACATCCGATTGTTGTTGTCTACTGTATAAATCCATTCTGCTACTTTTTCGGTGCAAAATTCAGATACCAGCAATTTGTCTCACCGTCCAGCCGCCTCCATCGGTCTCCATGTCACAGTAGACTCTGACTGCTGGCCCCTCTTTTCCTTGTGGGTAGATATCCACCTCTCCTGAGTGCAGAGCTCCGTTCAGCAGCTCCTGAGAGCACTCAGTAGGGAAGGGGAAACGCAGTTTGCCTGAGGGGGTGAAAGAAAAAATGCTTCAGTTCTAATAAAGTATTGACAGGGCAAATAAATTAACAGCGGCTGAATTACATCAAATAGAATACCTGTGATGAATTCTGTGGTGACAACAGACGTGTAGTGTCCATCTCTCTCGCCTTGCACCAGAACAATATAGTGTGACATTGACAACAGTCTGGTCAGCTTATACTCTGTGACAGAGCCATCCAGGATCACCTCCTGATGTATACACAGGAAAGAACACAAAGTTCATCTCTGAGGCGATTTTATGTCAGAGCTTTCTTTGTGCTGTGAAGCGAGAACATCAATCACCTTTGTCTCCTCTCCTGCAACCTGGTAGATCAGTCTGTAGCTGTGATAAACAACGCTGGAAGTTCTCCATGATATCACTGCAGAGCGAGCGCCTACCTCGCTGGCTTTAACCACTGGGGAACACAAAATTGCGTACGTTTTTTAACTCTTGCACTAACCCTGTAGACTCCAGCAAGTAAAAAAAAAAGCTTGACCGCTCTGCATCACTTACCGTGAGCAGTGGTAAATGTAGTTGAGATGGCCATGCTCTGCAGACTGTCCTTCTGACTCAGGACTTTGACTGTGTACAGGGTGCCCCTCTGCAGGCCTCTCAACTGATGTTCCACTGAATTTCCAGACAGCATTACTGTCACTGTCACATTAGGAGCTGTGGAGAAAAATACGAAGGAGAATTGGTAACACTCAGTTATTAACACTCATTAGTCATTCAAATAATGTTGCAAAAACTCACTCTTGGAGGACTCATAGCTGATGATGAAGCGGTCAACTTTCCCCAGACTGGGTGTCCATTGCAGCACAGCTCTGGTATCTGTCACATTGACAACTTGCAGATGTGTTGGAGGAGCGGGAACTGAAGGCAAGAGACAATTCATAGTGTGTTTATGCTGTTTTCACATGCTAAGTCAGAAAAAAAACAGTGCATAACAGTAATTTCGGCTGCGTACCTGTGGTGATAATGGATGTGAGGGCATTGCTCTGGGTTCTGCCTTGTGTGGTCGTTACAGAGATGATGTAGGAGGATCCAGCGGATAACTTGGACAGAACCACATAAGATTGCTGAGACACCACGGTGACAAAGCGGAACTCCCCTAGAATCACAAATATCACACTGATTAGCACTTCTGAATTAAAGACCCTCACTGATAAGTAAGGGGATTTTGACCCAAGATGCAGAATACAGGAAGCGTTTGACAGACCTGTGATAATGTTGGTGTATGTGACCCTGAAGCCTGTGAATGCGGCCTTTGGTTTAGACCAGGAAACAGTGAGAGAAGACTCTGTCACATTGCTGAAAACCATCTCTGTGGCTGGCTCAGGACCTGATGAGAGAAAATTGTATTCATATTTTGTCAGTGGTCTAGTGTATTCATTGGATGACTTGTGCATAAGTGACAAACGCAGTAGAACCTTATTTACCTGTAACTGCGGTTACTCTGTGAATCTTTGATCTTCTCTCAGCTGCAGCACCGTATACATACAAGACATAGCCTGTGTTTGCCCGAAGGTTACTGAACTCCACGGAGCGTACATTGCCAGGTACCACCATAGAGATCCTCTTGGTTTCAGCTTTGCCTCTAGATCCAACAGCTTTGCCAGAGGAGGCTGTTGTGTTGGTGCTCTCACTCTGTACCTGGACTTCAGTTGTGTTCTTAGCTGTGACGGTTTTGTCTCCTTCAAGAGCATCCTCTTCAAACTCCTCATGGTCATCTTCATCACCCTCTGTCCGCGGCTCTCTTCTGATTACGGTAAAGTTCTTGAACATCCCTTGTGGCGCTGACCACGTGACAGTGAAACTGTAGGAAGAGATGTTCACAACCTTTACAGAACCTAATCCAGATCCTCCCATCCTCCTTGCACTCCCAGAGCCATGGATAGTTGTTTTGTTTTGCTGAACTCGAGCCTCACCTGACGTTGCAATAGTTGTATTCACTAAATACTGACTCCTCTGGGTAACTTTCTCCTTTCCAGCCTTGCCAGCTTCAGTGCTTCTGTCATCAACGGATTGCACGGTTGCACTGTCTACTTTGACCTTCTTGATATGTTTATGTCCAGATGATTGAGTAACATTCTTCTCAGCTAGCGTGGACTGCTCCACAGTCTCCTTCCCTGCTCTGGTTTTGTTTGTCTGCCCTGTGACCTTGGACAGAATGGTCACAAGTTTCCCTGTGCTATTAGATTTCTTCACGTTACTCTGGGTTATATTGATTTGGGGTTCGTCCTTTAGTTGGTCAGATTTAGGAAAAGTTTTACTGGCGGTTCCTTCCTTAACAATCTTCACGTCAGTTTTTTGGAGGACCTTTTTAGAGGGTAAAACTGCTGTTTTGCCTTTGCGGGCCTCTTCTTGCTTTCTTCCCTCATGTTTCAGCAGAACTTGAGCAACAGTTGGGCGACTGGTCTTTGTTGCAATCGAAGAGTCTTTAGTAGTAATAGTTATTTTCTTAACAGAAGCCTCTTGTTTTGATTGTGTTTTAACAAGACCTGCTTTATCAACCACTTTGGATTTAGTGTCTGTCTCTTTGGCTTCAGACCCCTTCTTCTGCTCCTTCTTCTGGAAGAGTGTCTGCTCTACTTTGGTGGTTTTCTCCTGTGTGTTTTCTTTTTCTTTATTCACCTGCAGGCTCACTGTTTCCACCTTTCCTTTGGCAGCTTCTGAAATTGTGAGAGTAGAAGTTAAAATCAAAGTGTGAATGCGCTCATGCATGCTACTACATCCAAATCAGTGCAGACTCTCACTTACTTTTATTACACTCAGCTCCTTGTGCACACTTACTGCAGTCTGGACCCATGTATCCCTGTTGGCAGATACATTTCCCCTTCTGACATTCCCCATTGCCACTACAGTCATTTGGACAATTTGCAGAACATGGACCTGGGCAGCAAAAAAACAAAAAACAAAATAATGAAATCTACATTTCTAATGAGTTGTGTCAAATCTAATAATCTGGTAAATATGACAGAATCATACATTGCTCTTTTAATAAGGACATCTCTCTTTCCAGTCGGGCCAGGCGTCCTTTCAGTGCTGTCATCTCAGACTCACATCCCCCAGTGCAGCCACCAGGCAGCAAGCTAATCTTATGCGTCATCACCAGAGGAGCACCCGGCTTCAGCTTCAACTCCTGCTCCTTGGTGTTGCTTGAGTCACAGCCATCACTGATGACCACCTTGATTGGCTGTGCTTGAGCAGGCTTTTCTTTCATGGTGGTGGTGGTGGTGGTGGCAGCTGTGGTGGTGGCGGCAGCGGCGGTGGTGGTAGGAGTTTTGATTACAGCAGTCTGATTGGCAGAGGATGTGACCTTATCTTTACCAGCTGTAGGGGCCCTTGCTGGTGTTGATCCAACAGCTTGATCCACGGTGGGCGCAGGCTTGTCTTTGGAGTTCTTTACATCACTGCTGGAGGGAGGTTTAGCTACAACAGTCTGATTGACTGAGGCCACGGGCTTGCTTCTGGTGGTTTTAGCGCCACTGGCAGGAGCAGACTTTGGGGATGTTGACTGAGAATTTTGAACTACAGTGGGGGCAGGCTTGTCTTTGGCAGTCTTCCCATCGCTAGTTGAAGGAGATTTCACTGAAACAGTCCGATTGACTGCAGGTTGGAGTTTTTCTTTGGTGGTTTTAGCACCACTGACTGAAGCAGACTTTGTGGATGCTGACTGAACATTTGGAGCTCCACTGGGGCCAGGCTTGTCTTTGGTAGACTTCACTTCATTGGCTGAAGGGGATTTAGCAACAGTTTGATTGACTGAGACTGCGTGTTTGGTGACGGTGCCACTGGCTGGTGTAGCTTTTACTGCTGTTGACGGAGTGGTTTGAATTACTGCTGGGCTGGGCTTGCTTTTGGTGGTTGCTGGAGTGGGTAAAACTGTCTGATTAACTGTGTTTGACTTTAGGGTTGGGCGAACGGTCTGTTTGGGGAGAGCAGCAGTGGTTTTTGGTTTTGACAGGGTGAAAACGGCATTAGGTTTGGTCACGTCGCTTCCTGTCATGTTTCTTCTCTCATTGGTCGGGGATTGAATGGAGGGAAATGGGGCGAGAAGGAGGAGAAGTCCTAGAGTAAACAGCATTTTGAGCCAGGAGAAGGAGCCAGAGATGGTGTTTCCTTTGGTGGTTCTGTACGTATGTTACTGTAAATTTATGAACTCCTTCCTCTATGTTTCTCTGACCACTTGCAAAGGGAATTATGCCAGGTCTCTCCTAGAAATGAAAAAAAATGAAAGAGCTGAGTTATAACTGAGTTTAATGCATTGTATTTTATGCCAAATTATTTTAGAACGTTTTTTTTATCCCAAGAAGGGCTTTGCTAGGCATACATGCTCCTTTTCACATTCACAGAGTTCCCATTCACACTTTGTTGCTCCCTTGTAAAACCTCACATGGAGCAATTTCAAGTTTCCTTGCTCAAAGGTGACCAGAGAGCAATGGCCAAAGCAAGGGATTGCATTACTTGCTTTCCCCTTCATCCTGGTCTTTCAGTAATGGCACTTGTCAGCACTCAGGTTCTCTTAAAGTTATATGCTGTAGCCTGATATTTTGGGCAAAATAATTCGGTGGGCAAAAGTATAAGACCATATCAAAACATTATTTTGTATCTGACAACACATACTGTACTTATTTCTTTTTTGTGAAAATGTATGTTGAACTTCCTTAATCTAATTTTCATGCACCAGTGCATCATGAACAAAATTACCACTAAACCATATCCTTAAATTGCCAGACTGAGTGTTCAGAAAAAATGATACTGCAATCTCTTTTCTAAACTAATATAAGCTGAAGAATTGCAGCAGTGTTCCAGTCAGCCATAGGAGTTAATTCAATAGCTTGCCAAACCAAGTCAAATCTAAATTAGTTGATTTTGAACAGGAAGGAAGAAGGTGACTCGAGCGGGAAGTCTACAGAGTCTGCTGGAGAGACTATGTAGAGCGGTAACAGAGCGTCACTGTATAGAACTGTGGGACACTGTACGTCTTTCACTATACAGAAGGTTACATAATCCGCTGCACCCACAACTCAAAGAACTAAGTCCAGCCTTGGCTTTAAATCTGTAGAAAATCAAATAAATCATGAAGCATGTAAACACATTAAGATGCTTTGCTATACAGCAAGCCAATTTTTTAATGTTGCATTGGAGAGCATAGATGATTAGACTAACTGACTGCAGTATTAACTGAATCAATAACCACGATTTATTTCTGAAATATGAATCATCATACTGCCACATTTTCTTATAAAATGACAATGAATTAGAGTTTAAATAAATTTAGACCTATAATATATCTTAATTTGTTTCAACTCCTTTTCATTTTAAGGTATATTATACGTCTAACCATGTTATGTGTGCAGACTAAATATTACAAATCATGTTCACCATTGCAACTAAAACACATATATTACACAACAACGGGAGTTTTCCCCCACAAAACACTGGGAATGTGTACACCATATAGGCACTATGATATTTATACATATCAACAGACCTTCTTAACACAGTATATTTGGAGTCCATTCATTCAAGTGACTGCAGTTACCACTTTGAGATCATAGCTACATGACAAAAATGAACTTACCAGAATAATGATTCAGTTCTTGGCTTTATTTCTTTCTTTGTGTTGCTCCCTCCATCTGAAAAGTTCACAGAGACTTGCTGGATATGATCTGGGAGGAAAGAGGTGAGAGAAAGGACCGCCACTAGAAAGGAGGAGAGTGATAAAGTCTGCTCCTACTTAAGGACCCCCCTCCTTCTCCACGCCTAGTGGTCCCACTCTCTCAACCACCATGGAAAATATTTGTATTGGACTTACAAAAAGAGTTGCATTTTTACATGGATTTGAGCATCAAATACTGTATAATCTACAAACATGACTACTCTCTTGTATTATTTTTCTTTTACTTAATTACTTTGCTTAACTACTTATAAACTGACTTTTGTGCATAATATGTAGTATGATCACACTTCTAATAATCATGATTGGAATTGCAGTTTTGCTCTCAAACTCTATGCAGTACATGCTGGGACCTTTGTCCATCTTCTTTAATGTAGTGTAACTCAAAAACAGCCTGCATGTTTCAGCTTTGCATGGCTGACGACAGTTATTTCAGTGTCTGCTATATGTAACTGGACTTATACCAGACTTTGGTAACACCTACACACAGCTTTGATTGAATAAAGCCCTGGTCTGAGAATCATGATTCAGCTGGAATACATAGCATAACACTGCCAGTATTCAGTGCTGACTCTGGGGGACAGGAACCTCTCGGTATATGAATTGGCTGTTTGTTGGAAGTAATGAGATGTAACTACGTGGGAGTTATGTAAGTGACCAAATATCCACCAGATTTAAGGAATACTCTGTGAAGGCTCTGAATCTCCGACCAAATGGCCACCCACCATCCCACCTTTTGTAAACCACATGAAGACATGTATATCAGGGGTCTAGAGCAAACAGGGCATAAGTGACATTTTGGTAATTTTACAGGAGAGCAAAAACAAAAGCTTATATCATTGGAGCCTTTAGATGTATATATAATGTAAGGTACATTGATACCAATTAGATTCAGTTGATTTGATCAAACTCTGTTTGTATCACGCTTTTTGTGTGTGAGCTGTAAAGTCATACCGCAACGGGCTGTGATTTGTGTGTGTTCACCCAATCCAAGCCATAATTAATCTTTACTTACAGTATATTCCTCTTAAATTCAGCTTGAGGCAAACCAAAAGCCTACAAGAGACGAGCTTTATTTATTTTTCTGAGTTGTCTAATCAATAGACAAAAGCATTCATTTGCCATCAAATTATTTAGTTACTAAGACAGTGATTACGTTAAAAACTTTGTCCAATGCTGAAGAAACAGCTCTCTCATGTTCTATTGCTGTTACATATCCTCACTCTATATATGTTTCTGTGTGTGTATGTAAGAACCCACACAGTAAAAACATATTTTACCGGTAGATATTTTAGTTGCAAATGCACCGAGCTATGTTTTTCTTGGCAAGCACACGATGTTCTGATACTGAAAGACAAATAACCTACAGTTACTGCAGTATCGCAATGTAGTACAGATAAATGCGGTATTAATCTAGTTTGTATGGGTATTCCAGATCGGTGGAAATGTCAGACGAAGAGCTGATGGCGCACACTGAGCCATGAGACTGTACAGTAGACACTTGAAGTTTGTGTAAACGTTCTCCCATACCAAGAAAACCGATGAGGACAAAGTAAAGAGTAGCCAATGAAATAAAAAAATAAAAAACATAAACCAGACATGATCAAAATGTTAATAAAGATCCTCTAACATCTTGATATACAGTACAGGCACACACGTTCACAAAAGTCTGTTCACAAGCTAAACCACATGTACAAATTTGTACCACTAATTGGTTTGTATGCAAACACATGGCACACCTCTTGAGATGAGTGCTTTGCACATAGACACACACACTAACACACATAGTAAGATACACTCAGATCTCTTTATCGCAACTGCATCTGTTTATAACTTTGATTTTGGGACCGAATGAATGAAAGAAGTCTGTAATTTGAGTTTAAAAACGTGCCGCATTCTATGTTGAATGACACTTCATTAAGGGCAGGTGATTGCTTTTGCAAGTGACTGTTTCTCCGTTGAGATTCATGATGGCTCTCTTCTATTCAAGTGTTGCAGTAAGTCATGATAGTGTGACAGCTACACAATACCACAACCCTGAAACTAGAGCTGCTGAAGGGAATTCAACCATCATTCATTTTTATTGGTTATTTTCTGCTAAGATAATGTCAGAATGTCTTCTGTAAAAAAAACAAAAAAACAATTTACCTTGATATCGAGATAAAAAACAAAGAGTAATTGACCGTGTACTGTAAACTCCTGAGTGGGTGGTCCCACTCCATCATAGCTTCCATCTGCTGGCAGCCTCCGCGACCAGCTCCGCCTTCACGCTTCTCCTTTCCGCACCATAGACCACCCTCAAACCGCTGACCCTGCGTTGGCCTTTGGAAAAATGGCCGGAGACACACCTTCAGCAACTAAGGTTACTGCACACCTAACAAAATACACCTGGTCGTTGGTATTTCACAGTTCCCCAGCCGCACTTCAAAGCTGATGTTCAAGCATGTTTGATGTGTCAGAAGAGGTGAGCATCATGAGCATTTTACAACAAAAATCTCTTGTTGCAATCCACAGATCTAAGAAAACATAAATCATTCACTCCCAACCGTCAGCGTTTCTTTGTGAGACAATATTTGAATCGGTCCAGCCTGAGCAATACCTAATCTGTGACTACTCTTGATTAATTGCAATCATACGCACAAGTCTACACTGCTTGGTTCATGACAAGCCATTGATTACCTTGAGAAGGCTGCAGTAAAAACTTTTTTTTCAAACGTGCTGTTGCTGTTGGCTTGCTGTTGATGGTGCACTAAAGTAATCCCAAGATGAAAATGTGCGATGCCCAAGTCTGCGTATTTATTTGCCCTTTATTGATTCAAATTTAATGAAATGTCTAATGGCAAAGGCTGAAACAGTGCAGGCATTGATCTGCCTGTGATTGAAGTGACGGTCAGTACTCCCATGTTGCTTACATTGGAACTGGCCTCACAGATTAGAATAATATAAGCACATAAGCCCTTGCTTGTTCCTCACCTCTCCACCCATGCCCCCCTCCTGCTCCTCCTGCACCGCTCCCCCCTGAACTGCCCTTCGTTTTCTCCTGTTACCTCTCTGCGCGTCACCTACACTGAAATTACATAATTGCATCTTCTGCAAGCGTCTTTCTAAGTGGGACACATTTGAAAAAACTATTGGCTCTCTTGAGCTAATAAAGAGGTGACGATTGATCCAAATCCTTCTCTGTGTGACTCTACCGGGGGCAAGTAAGCCAGTCTTATGTGCAGACTGTTATGCCACCCCCTCTCACCTCTTCCTTACCTTGCAGATGTTAAGGAAGGAGGGGGGGTAACTTTGAGGGGGGGTATACAGAGTACAGAGACCCCTCTCAGTTCCTTTACTGCAGGTAAAAGAAAAAAAACCTTAAAAAAATAAATATATTCAGCAGGAAAGCTAAATCAAACCGGTACACGAAACTGAATCACACTATTTGAAAATACATGACAGAGCAAATGTTTGTTTGTGGATGAACTTTTTTTTTTTTTTCATTGAGATGTGTTCCTTTATTTAAAGACTGGTAGCTGTACTGGACATAAAAAATGATTAATGGTTACATTGTAAGTACAGAAATTTCAAACAATATTGAGACCGGCAAGCTATAATGTCTCATGACTGATTATAAACAATAAAAACAAAAAGAGCTCTCAACACCGTGAGATGACTGTGCATCCCAGGAGAAACCACAACACTGAACTAAAAGCTGAATGAGACAGATTTCGGTTTCACTGCCTGCAGCCGTCAATCTTGTACTCGTTTGTAAAGTCATTAAACTGTCTGCAGGTCATTCTATATTCAGTTCTTTTACATTCGTTTTCCGAAGGCTTTCTTTCAATCCAGGTGTTTGATTCTAACAGATACTGCATCCTGGGAAAAGAGCAGCAGAGTGCACAGAATGAGAATCAATCCTTCTAAAATGATACCTACATTGATAGAAATGACAATACTTACATTCCGTGCGTGTCGGTCGTGGCGCCGTCCTTGCCCATGATGAGATACTCTGTTCCCAAGTCTAACTGTCCTTTACACTGACGCCTCTTGGCAAACATCCGCACAGAGTTCTCATTCACGAGGATGTCTCCATCTGACAGACAAGAGTATTGCCATTATATTTATGTGACGTCTTCCGAGCATAAACATAACGGCACACAACTATTTAAAGGTCAGTGTTAGAGCACACGCTGCTCTTGGTTGCGGCTTACTCACGTGATCTGAGGACGTCCTTTACGTTCATTTTGTACATCTCAAAGTTGCTCTTTATGGAAACGTTGACGACTTCAACCATGTATGCTGAAAAAAAAAGAACCATTCATCTGAATTCAGCTGAGTATAATTCATTTTCATCTATATAGCGATAGCTTTCATATAGAGTAGATCATACGTGTTATAATATCCATCCACCCATTATCTGTAACCACTTATCCTCATCACGGTGGGGCTGGAGCTTATCCCAGCTGACTACTTGTTATAATATAGAGCGTTCAATTGTATAATTTTAGTACTGTTTCACTATGAAAGATGGATTCTTTATAGCCAAATGTCTTATGTGTAATACTGACCATAATCTACTATAGGGAAGAAGCAAGCATGTTGTAAACGGTTGTCCTTTGTGATTCTTCGACCTCCATTTTTCTGCTTAAATGTTTGTTGTATTTCATGACATGGTCCTGAAGAAAAGAGACAAGAATATAACGCAAATTAAATTATTCGCACAGACCTGAAGGGTAGAGCTACATTTATTTGTCAGTGTAGGTTTTAAGACTAACGGCCTACTTTCTGCACATTGGCACACATCCCCTGAACACAGTTTGGAGACCAGCTTGCTTCTTTGGGGGGCGGAGTAGAACACAGTACACTTTACGTCTGCAAGGAAAGCACAAAGAGTTAATAAATTCCTGGTAAGTGAAACAATGAACCTGGCTTTACAAAAAATAAAGATGAAGATATCAAATAAACACTTACCTGGTTCATAATAATCGTAGAATACAGCTTGAGCAGGCTGCAGAAGGCCAATTGGTATTATCTGTTGAGCATCGAAACTAACGCATTCCTCTGACTCGAAGAGCTGGAGTGAGAGAAGAAATCTTTAAGTATCAAACATGTAAATTTGTTGTGTATGGAAATGAATTTGAGTCTTACCTCATTGAAGTAGATCAACACTCTTCCATGGGAGACCTCGTAATGGGAAATATATCGTTCGGGTTCCGCTTTTAGCTACAAAGAAACAAGAATCAAACTTTTTGACACCACAGCAGAAGAAAAGACCATTCCTCTCATTGATTGCTTTGTCAACAGAGTTTCGGTATACTGGAAGAGAGCTGCAGTGGCGGGCTACTAATTAACACATATCTGGTATGTTTGTATGAATGTGTAAAATCAACAGATTTATAAGGGATTACGTTGGACCATTTCTTCATTGAGTCTTTAGTGATTGCCAGGTAACAGGTCATAGTTAGCTTTATGCTAGCCTTATGTTTTTATCCACAGAGACTTCAGATCAGATATTTTTGACACAACTGCTGAAGTTTAACAGGGAGACTTTCATGTCCGTCCATCCTCCAACTGTTGTTCACCTCAGCTTGTCTATTGAGAAAGGCAACTGAAAGAGGAGGTGAAGAGGGCTACTAACCTTTTCCAGGTCCTCAATGTTAACATTAAATCCACTCAGAAGTGTGATGTCAGCAACAGCCATTCCTGAGAGATTTCGGTTGAGGCTATGACTGCACACCGGAAACAATGAAAAATATAGGTTGATCAAGCTTTGTGACTTTTTTAAATTTTTATTTAAGAATGTTTCCCGTATTTATCCGTATTTACAAATAATCTTTTTCACTTATAAAATGCAAACGTGAATCTCATTAACTAACCTGACACAGACTGTGTATGTGACAGCACCTTCTGAATTTAATTTGTTCTCAACATCTCTCCTGCTTCGGGTGCGAGCGTCAAACCACTCGATCGCTGATCGAGGTACTCGCGTCTCTGCATCCTCGTTGTTGTCATAGTCATCATAGTATTCATAAACTTCTTTGACTTTAGCTGAGGGAGACAGAGGTTAATATAACTCTCTTACTTTATCCCCAATACATGATTTATTATCAGTGACAAAAGCTTACCAGTGTACTGCACTTTCCCCTCCACTGTGACGCGGATAGACACTTGCTTACAATCATCCTTGGAATCCAGTAGTTGGTAAGCCTTTGCAACCTGACAAACAGATTTACCGTAAATAATGGCTCTCTTTCAGCTCACATGCAGACGTTATTTAAACTTACTTTTAGCTTGATGTCTCCATTTCCTGTTAATTGCACAATAATGTTGTTCCCTTTAAATTTCTAGGACAAAAGGCACAATGAAAATATGTTTTCTTAGAATAAGGTTCAATATTTTTTGTGTGAATTTCAGTGGATTGCTGACAATGCTCTGTTACCTTAAGGTCTGTTTCCACCTTGTCCTTCTTTCTTTCCATTGCAAGCCTCACAATGTCAGTCCTTCCTGGGACTGAAAACTCTGCTATTGCATTCGCTTCAGGACTGACAGCCCTCTTCAGCTCATACTCTGCTAGGGCTTCCAATGCCATGATAGTATCCTGGGCGTGGTTATAAAACATTAATAATAATGTTTAACATTTCTACTAAGGTTTAATCTGGACCCACACTGTATAATGTTGGGGTCACCAAAGATAAGGATTGTTTGAGTCACCTGCGAGGATTTGAAGCCTCCAAAAAAGTTTTCTTGGGTGGTTAACCAGCAGGCTATTTTGTCTGCCCGCTCCGTATGACCAAGCTCCACTGCAGCTAGGAGGGCATAAGCTGTAGCCTCTACTGTGATGCCATCAGCCTTATTCTGATTCTGTGGGCTGGTATTAGTTGTCCACAGAAAACAGTTTTTAGCCCCTGATAATTAAGGAAAAGACCGTAAGTAAAAATGAAAACAATTTCAGCTAGTAGTATGCTGTGATGATAATAATAGTATACTTTGTCAAACTATAATTAATTAGGGTTGGGCGATGTGTAAATATATGCAATAATATATATATTGTTCAATTGACAAATATTCTGCCACATATTGTTTACACCATGATATCACTTTAATATGTCTGGGTGTATTAGGCGATGCTGTAAATCATTTAAAAGGACTTTAGGACAATATATTGGATTTCACTATGATTTTTCACTTTCTTTCACGGATTATACTCAACTCACTATACTTACTATTTCATGATAACATAGCTACTCATATATTTTATCCATATCGCCCACACTTATTCACTTTGATTGCACATGCCTTCAGTAGCCTTTGCTGTAAGTTTCGTCCAGGCAGAAGAAAGATCTGTTCCCTCTGGCAGACAGGCTGCGAGGCAATAGGTTGTAATGGCAACAGCATAGGGATGCTCAAGCTCCTCCAGGTGTGACATGAGATATGTTGTTGATCTTGTAATACTTGCTTCCTGGTGGAATAGCATGAAGACAGTAGTCAATTAATATAGCCAAAATCCATTAAAATCCATTGATTTAAATGGATGATGATAGTGTCACAGAAGCTGTCACAGCAGTGCTTTGAACTAAATGCTAACATCAACATGCTAACTTTGCCACTGTCTTATTTGAGCTTTTTTTTTTTTACACACTACTGTTTGATAAATCAGTCACAAGCAAAGTACTAAATATATTTTAATAATAGATTTTGGTCTCACCAAAACTACAAAAAATATCACCCTGAAGACAAAATGAATGCCTGTTTCATATCTCATGGCAATTCATCTGGAGATTGTCAAGACATTTAAGTCAAACCACAAATAACTTTATAGCAGTACTAAAGAAAAGCTCAGATATCCAGAATTATTAGGTAGCATGAGGTCCATTAATGTCTGAACAAAATGTTTTTCCACTAGTAGGTTTTAAGATGTATCATTGGACAGGTGATTGGTGAAAGTGAATTACTGAGATTCACCTTCTGGCCTACATTAATGTCTGCACAAAACTGCCTGACAACCCAATAATTGTGGAGACATTTCAGTCTGGACCAATGTGGTGAATTGAATAACATTGCCATCCCAAAGACAACACCACTAGAAAACTTTCACCCAAGACATTAAGTCATAATATTTTCTCACCACATTACTTTTCATATTCTGATCACTTTTCAGGAATTCAAGGGACCGTTGCAGTGCCAGGGTGATGAAAGCCGTCATGGATGTTTCTTGGTCTTTTCCTTTCTACATTAAACACACAAAGACAATTGCATACAAATCAGTGCTATTGGGTTTGTTGCCACATCTAATAGCATGCTAATATGCATGTTCTAATATCAATGCAGTAGAAGTTACCAGAATTCCTCTGTGCAGGACTGGATTTTGGTCTCTGAATGACCCATCAGACGTCTGTACTGAGAGCAAGTAACTGACTGAACTTCTGATCTCTTCTTCTGGTACGACCCTAGCTTTCCTGCCCTGCTGTCCAAAAGACACTGTTTGACGCTGTGCCACCAATGATAGCACTTTCACTACAAGGGCAGTCACCCTGAGGACAAGAGAAACGAAATAGTGAACAGGAAAAACTGATTAACAAATTGAGATATTTAAAGTCACTTACATAAAAATCAGTAAAGCAGCATTAACCATGCACTCACCAATTGCTAGATGGCACTGAACTCCATGCTCCATATGATCCATTTTTTTTCTTGTATGTTAATATCCTTGTGTAACCTGACAAAGAAAGTGTTTAAATTGTTAAATGTCTATAACATTGTTAGTGACCTGTGTACATGATCCACTTTTGATTCCCAGTTGAACTTTTAAAACATGTTAAGTCAGTTATTCTGTGCAATGTTTCTCAAATGTTATTTCGATCAGGAAACATTGTATAGTTTGCCAGAGTCTTTGGCCTAAGGTGTTCTGGCTCCAGATACACCAATCAGAGACCTCATGTTCGAACATGGTGTTTGTTATGGCAAGTCCATGAATAACACGGATGTCCGTGGGTCTTCTCCACGAGTCAGGGCAAAATGGAGCATGAGATCAACAGGCAGATCAGCATGACATCAGCAGTAACGCAGGAGTTGTACCAGATCGTTGTAATGAAGATGGAGCTGAGCCAGACAGAAGAGCTTTTAATTTACCAGGTCCAACTCTCACAGACGATCATGAGCTTTTTCTAGATCTTTCTACAAGCAACTGAAATGAGTAGATGCTCCTTTGCTTCAAACGGAGCCTGTTGAGCTGGCACAGGTATCTGGTAGGAAATCCAATGTTGGACAAAGATTGTATATCTCGTCTGCCATGGGAACACCTGGTTGATGAATGATAAAGATGTTATGCAAGTAACTGCTTGATGTGTTACCTTTCTCAATTTTATCAAGAGTATCATCTCTGGTACCAGGAGGCAGATCAAACCATTGGTTACTCAGATCAAGGTAGCGCAGGGCTGAAGCTGTAGGGGCCAGTCGTACCATTGTCTGCTCTAAACATCCATTAGGCAATACGATCAGGCCAGCAACCCTCTCAGGAGAAAGAAGATTCTTCACATGTGAAACGCCAAATCCATCCCCTGTCAGTAGAGAACACTAAAAGGGTAAGACACTATTATTTACACAGGTCTGAGGATTGTTGTATATGTGCCTCACAGCACATACCTTCAGCTGAAACGAAAATATTGGTGCTGGTGCCGGGGACTGTGTCATCTGGTACAGATCCATCAATAATGAAATTCTGAGTGCTCCTCCCTATAAAGACAGAGAGAAGCAAAGTCATTAAAGAAAATGTACACGTGAAATAGGTTGAAGAAAAAAAATGATAACACGTAAGCCAATAAAACAAGCTAAAAGAACTCACCATCCAATTTAAAGACCTTGGTTTCTTCTGTTCTCTCTTCTAGTCCTTCTGTCTACAACATGTAAAAATAGAGCCAAAAAGGAAATGTGCAAGTGGAAGAAGCATTTTCACTTTCAAGTTAACATTTCTTGTACACAAATAGGCTCATTAGCTATTATTTGAGTGAGTACTTATAAATCTATCATACACCTTTTAATGTATAAGCACATATAAGCACAGATTACGCTGTACTTACTCTGAACTATTAACAGCATGTTTATCAATTTGTAAAAACTTCAAAGTCCTTGTCACTTACCAACACATTCAAAGTCTTCTCAATAGCATCGACCCCCGTCTCATGTTCCATGTGATAGAGACGTATTTTGATGGGTATTGAGCCAGCTACCATGGGGACAGCAGAGAAGGAGACAAACTGGGAAGACTCCGGCTTCACAGTTATGTTAACAAACGCTGTAGTGGTGGCCGAACCGGGGGAACAAAGTCCCTCAGTCTGTTCCATATGAACTGCTACCTATAGAAAAGTCAAAGAATAATATTAAGTACTGAATTTCTATATAATTTAGAATTTCTTTTCTAATATCTACCTGTAGTTCATCATCGGGGTCATAGTTGTAGATAACAGGCGAAATGGATAGTTGCTCATATTTCCTCACAGAGTAAGGCAGTTTCAGAGACACAAATGCTTTCTTAAATGCCTTGAACTCAGATGGCTTAACTACACAGATACCTGAATGAAATATAGAGAAAAAAAAGAATTGTTATTAACGAGAAGCTCTTCAGTCATATATCAGAGATGCATTTAAGAAGTGGGAAGCTGTTATTACCTGTGGCAGGTGATAAAGTGACGACCTGTAGCTCCCATGTGGTGATCGAATCAGGCACAGGCAAAAAATGCCTAAGAGTTTTCAGACAAATGCTTTGACTACTTTTAGTTTATATTGTAAAAGCTAAAATTCTCCCACTAAAAATATGAAGCAGCAAACAAGAAATGCAAAAGGATGTGACTATTGCACTGGAGAAGGAAATATTTTATTTAAAAAAACTGTCAAAAAAGTTCACCGTATACCTCTTACCTTTCTGTTCCCTTTACATCAAATTCCCTGAAAGCAAAGCTTGGGGGGAAATATCGTCGAATGTACTGAGCAGCTGTGTCCAAGAAGAACTGTTCAATGTCATCTGTGGTTGCAGCTAAAAATCGGGTGAAAGGTGGAGAAAGAAAGAATGAAAAGTTTGTAATTAAACTCTTAATGCCACAATTATTTAAAGTTTTGAGGCAATTTCGGCTTACTCCTGCCAAATCCTTTCAGGGCATCCTCTTGTATCTGTTTTTGTCTCAGACGCTCTCCTTCAAGGCAACATTTTAAAAAAGCATCTGCACATGAAGAATTTGCTTCCACCAGAGAGACTCTCTGTGCTCTTTCCTGACACGTCCGTACCATGGGGATGAGAGAAAACCCGTGTACACAACATTCTTGCAACTTTTCATCCTCATAGTTCGATTCTGAAAGTGACATTTATAAAAAAAAATAAACAGGACGAGGCAGATTTTTAAGAATATTAAAGCAGAAGTTTCTTTCATTATCTCAGACCAGAGTACACCAGAATGTTGTCATACTTAAGGTCATCATTGCATGTTGAAAGTCCACAGAGCGTCTCTGTCTTGCAGATTGTGTATTACACCTGAGACCTGTAAAAGTAGTATTACAGCATCAAAGCACAGCCTGGGTTAACTATGTTGATACTTACTTGAGTTTGGTAGTTGGAACTGAGGCATTATGAAAACAATCATTCATTAAAAGCATACGGTTTCTGCATAGCATTTCCATCCTAATATCTATTGTTGTCTTGTTAAGCACAATATAATGATTCACTAAATAAAAACTGTGTTTTTGTCATACTTTTTTTATACTTCGCCTGGGACTGAGATACAAAAGACAGGCCAGCATTTGTTAGGGCAGATCCAGGGTCAGATCCTCCACTGTATGAGCAACCAAGGTCATACGACTGCATCGAGGAAAACACCTGAAAAGTAGAAACACAAGCTTGGATTAACTTAGATGGGTTGAATCAAATAACCTCAGTGTGTAAGAGAAAGTACATGCGGGGGTGTGTGTGAATGCGTTACCTGTTTGGAGGTGAGTTTATTATCGGCATTGAGAGCATACATGGCTTTATCCACAGCCAGCAAAGCCACTCTGGCGCTCTGACCATGTAAATCAAACTCTAGCTCGGTCCTCTTCCCGGGTATAAACTGTGTTTTTTGTTCCACCTAAATTGAAGTTAAAATATGGCAGCGAATTTTAAATGTCACGGTCAAAGCATTAACATATTCAAACACTATCATCAGAGGTAAAGTTCTGTTGGTT
Source organism: Nibea albiflora (assembly GCA_014281875.1). NCBI lineage: Eukaryota > Metazoa > Chordata > Actinopteri > Sciaenidae > Nibea > Nibea albiflora. The sequence goes on from CM024804.1 coordinate 13,112,310, forward strand.
TACTCTCTCCCTCTGCTCGGGCTGCCCTCTTTATCTGTTTTGTTTACTCACCTTGACCTTTATCGCACATTCATCCTTGACATCTATCCACGCTGAGTCAGCAATGATGTTACCATTCTGGTCATAGTAGTAGCCAATAAGACGGAAGGATGGCACCATATCAACCGTTATCTGCAGGTTGTCTCTAACTGAAATGCCAATACTGTGAGAACCCTGTTTTGTTAGGACCCCACGGCTTAGGACCTAGAACATAGTAAAAATATTCGTAGAAATATTAGATATTAAAAAACGGTTGCTTCTTCAGAAAGCTGTGTTCGCTTAGATATGCCTCACCATGTAGTATATAAACCCACTGGTTGGGGGGTTGATGGTGTTGAAATTTACAGTTAGTGAGTCACCAACAGAGTACATCTTGTTGGAAAAACTCAGGTAAAGGTAGCTGTTACTTGGGGATGAAGCACGTTGAATGACTTTCCTCTGCTGAAGGCCATCTGCTGACACCTAATGAAGTCAGAGTGTAAACAGTTCAAGAAAATTCAGTGGTTTATCAGTCTGATAAGGCATTTAACTTGTTAGTGGTTTAAGGATACTAACGTCAACAGCAATCTGAGCTCCAGTGTTAAGATTAAACACAGGGAACACTGCCCCCTCCTGGCCAGTGTTGCCTTGCCATGATTTCTCTGAAGACCCTGCCACATCAACTTTTACTGGCACATCAGCTGCTGGGGAGCCGTCTGGGAGACGCAAAACCACCTACAATAACAACAAACGCTCAAAGTATCAGATATAAAACTGTCACACTCATGCACACTGCTTTGTGTCCATATGTTATTTTTATGCATACCACCACATCCAGTGGAAATCCAGGAAGGAAATGTGAGCGAGTTCGAGAGAGATCAATGGTGTATTTGTTGGAGATGACAGAGAGGTAAACCTCTGCCTCTTGTATTTCACCACCTGAACAAAAAAAAAAAAAAGATATCAGATTAAATGAAAACTTAGAATAATATTCCCAATATTGTCCTCCTATTGTCTTATTTAATTTCTTCTTACAGGCTCTCAAATATGTCACTGTAGCCCCCACACCTAACATATATTCCCCCTTTACATCATAATATTTTTTAACTTTTACATTTCCCTGGGGTTAGTAACTTAAACATTGGTATGAGTGTAACATAAGGCCCTTTACTTTGTATGTTGGTGACAAACACTTTCAAGTAGAGCTGTGATCCACTTTGCTGTAGTCCGGCGAGGGTGTAGTTCTGTTTTTGGAGGTTCTTATTCAAGTCTCCCATCTGGAGAGAAGTTTGTGCCAATCCATTCTCGACCTGCACAAAGCCATATCTGTTGACTTTCAAAATACTGCAACACTATATAGATGCAGTATGTTGCAAGATCTCCGCTCTTGAAATTAGATGTATCGTTAATACTTTGATGAATATATTTTTCCTCACCGAACCAGTCAGCTCCAGTCCCCTGATATAGACGGGGTTCTTTTTTTGACCAGGGTCTGTACCTCCTACTACTCCAAACATGCAGTGGTACGCCCCTTTAACTTTCTCACCGTGTGAATACCTACAGGGAAAATCATTGTAAAATTGTGACTACTACAAAAGTAGTGTCTGAAAAAGAAAAACATTAACATAAGGGTGCAGCTGAGACAAGCGGTCTCAAGATTATTAGCATGTTATATCATATTAGCACATTAGCATACATACATCAGTGAGACGCAGTAAGGCCTGTGGGCCAGTAGGGTGTGGGGTTGTCTCTGGATACCAACTGAGCTGATCAACACTCCCATTAGATGGAACTTGCAACTAAAGTAAGTTTCATTGGAAATTTGTCAACACCTACCTGGCTGAGATGGTGAAGGCAATCTGTTCAGCATTCAGCAAAATGTAGTTCTGACTCATTGCGATGTTCACCTCAAAACTGGGTATAACTACAGTGTGTATGAAGATGAGAAAATGCTTTTTAGAGGCAAGAAATATCATCTGACAGTTAAAAAAAAGAAATGAAAAACTCAACTTACCGAATCTTTGGACTTTAAACAGGCTGGAAGCAGTATTCGCTTCATCGTCTTGGTAGTGAGCTGTGATCTTCCAAGTGCCCATTCTTTGTGAACAAAACATACGTGTTGTTTGTGTGTGTTTTCATTATTATACAACAACGCTTGTGCTGTTGCTGTTATGTAAGAGCCAAATCTGTTTTAACATACTTAGAGACGTCAGGTATGATAAAATTGCCTTGGAGTATTCCTCCCTTTGCGGACATAAGAGACTTCATTATCTTGTTTCCAGCAGCATTCTGTCACAAATTCAGAAAAGCATGGGTCATGAAATGAAACCATGAAAATCAGTAACCCTTTATTCCTCAAGAAAACGCATCTACTCACAAATACTGATATGTGGATCATTTCCTCATGAGGCCTGAATGTGCGGTCAAGACTGAATATCCTGTATCTCACTAGAAGAGAGGTATCAACATAAACTTCAACATAAATCTTTGAAAAGAATCACTGTCTTTATAGAATTGTTGTTACATTTATTCATAGCTGTTGACTTTCCTTTTTTACCTTTCTCTGTTGGGTTGTAGATTGGCTGATCAGTTTGGATGAAGATACTGCCCCTGCGTTTTGACACCAGGACCCTAGTTATCTTCCTGCCCGTGAAGGAGGGGCTCTCTGCCACCAGCAGTAGGTACATACGTTCACTTTGAGGCAGCCTTGCCATTTGGTCCTTGTTTATCTGTAAAGATGCGAATTAGAGATTTGGATTAATCTCAGTCCTGGCTAAATTGTTTTGTTTTCTGTATGAGTGGGGAGGTTTCTCATACCATGAGCTCCACTGTTTTGATCTCCCTTTCCACAGCACACACAGTAGTTCTCTTCTCAGAAACGACAGTACCCCTACTCTCGTGCTCCAGGTAGAGAGTAATTAGGTTGTTAAGATGAGTCGTTCCCATCTGAACAAACACTTTCTCATTAACGCCTACATGAAACACTCCGGGGCCTGAGATGAAGAATCTGCACAAAGGTGAAAAATAGCACTCACTGTATTCCTCATTGATATATTTCGCAATCGTCAACATGACACCAGCAATGCAGCACTTGTCTTATCAAGTGCGCTATGACAAAAAGACAGTCAGTACACAGTATATTATGCATATCATGCAACGATTTCAAATCTCCAAAGACAGAAAGCACATTTTAATCCTGTTTGCATTAAACACAAAATTGTTCGCATGACATTACATCATTACATAACGTTGATTCATGCAGCCGTTTGTACATTTACCTGTCCCCAGGTAAACACTTAGATTCCATAATCAGGATGAAGAACAATATTGCAAATATGAAGCACTTCATTGTGCCGCTCCTGTTTGTTTTCCTGCTCTGACACAGGCTCCTTGATGAACTGAGGTTTTGTAAGTCATCCACCCCTGTATTTCTCAATCGTCGGATCTCTCAGTGCCCTCCCTCTGTGTTTTTTTCTTCTAAAATAACTTTGGGAGAAGTATCATTCTTCAGAGTGATGCATTAAAAAACTGAGAAAATGATCATACTGTCAGATATGACATAAATATACTGATGTATACAGATGGGTGATATACTGGGTTGGTTTAGTGTGTACATTAGTGTGAGATCAATCTAAAGCAGGAGGTTAACAAGAAAGATCAGATCACAGTTGACAGATTTCAGACTACAACATGTTTGATATTTTTTATAAAAGTCTACTTTATATCACTATGTAGACTGCAGCATGCAGAAGTGTTTGTTTTCGTTTCACAATGTGTAACTATTCCCTCACCAGTCACTGCAGGGCGGCCAGATTTCCCCTAGATCATGTGATTTACCAGAAATCCAGTCCAGGCTCTCTGGATGGTGCCAGTACTGCTGACTCTACAACACATGGCTCAGGAATGATTTGCAGAATAGAGCTCAACTCACAAATTACAACATTTATTGGCAGTTTAATGACTCAGATTTTTTAATCTGAAGCCATTTCTTAAACACATAATACATGTCTTGTGCTGTTTATCTGTGACTTTACAATCCACATTCATCAGTTAACTTAACTGTATGCCAAAACAAACCCTCTCCGCAATACAAAGTCACAACTTTACTTGGAACTGATGACAAAGACACAGAAAAGGAAAGCAAACAGCAAAGATAGCCAGAAAAAACTTTATTTTTCTCTACATGAGCAGCTTGGCCTAAGATGCAATAAACAGTTACAAAAAAACAAATCTTTTGTTGACGTGTAGCAGGACATTAAACACAATGACTGAACAGAAAGTGTTTTTTCTTTTTAAAGTTTATCTTTAAAATAAATGACGTGTTTATGTATTTACAAATGTTTTGCTGTATACCCATAGCTTGTAAACACCCACAGACATCCATGTCAAGAGTTTTGGAATTGAGGAATTGAAGAATTTATGCACTTAAATGTTGAGTCCAGGTTAAGTGCTAAGTGATTGAGGCACAGATCCTGAGATCCTCAAATTTTGTTTCAATTTTCAGTCTTGCTCAAAAAGTACATCCTGTATTGTTTTATAAATTGGTGTTTCAGTTCGAACATTTTTTTGTTGTTGTTAATACACAATCAATAGTGGGCTACATTTTTAACAAGTGTCTTCATTCAAACAGTTTTGGATTGCAGTTTTAAATATATCGAAGTTTCAAAATAAATATAGCTATAACATCAACATTAGGCTTAAGGCAGCTTCACAGAAGAGAAAAACAGGTAAAGTTACAGGAGCCAATACATTATACATTATACCATAAACATGTTTTTATGGCCCTGTGTAATCCAAAGACACATTTGGCTCATAGAAGAAACATCACTGTCAGCCTCCATTTCACTTGACCAACCATAAGCCATATGGTGCTGTGCCATATGGGTCCTCATCCACTGATGATCTGAATCTCCCCACATAGTGAGACATACTCATTGCACTTTTGAAAATGTTTCTGTCCGGCAAAGTGGATAAGCAAGTAAAACTAACCTAAAAAACTAACCTAAAACTAATCAAGCTATTTCAGCTCTTTAGAACCATACAGAAAAATGTCAGTCCACCACTGCAGCCTCAGGCTAGATAGGTAATGCAGAGGAGATAACTCAAACTCGACTTTGAAAAGGCAAAGTCCAGGATAAGGACGCTTAATGTAAATAAACTGATTTTGAGTAGAGAAACGCAACTTTTGATCGTAGTCAAAAGTCCCTTTTTTAAAGTTAGATGTCATGTAAAAACTTCAACTAATAGTTTAAAATCCATGATGGGCCCTGTTCAGTTCTTTCTTTGCACACATGATATTTAAATAAATAATAAATGATATTTAATTAAGTCCCATGTTGAGATCTGTATTATCAGAGTGAGAAGGAAGACGGCGTAAACGAGAGATGGGTGCATGATGTCCATCCACAACTCCTGGATATGGAGAAGTAACACAAGAATTGCGTTTGGACAATCAACACCAGTCTCCCTGTCAAAGCTTGGGATGAACAGCCCAGGGAGTAAATCCTGCAGTGGGTAGATGATGTGATATTGATTAATATCATACGAGATTAACTGAAACAAGTGCAGAAATATCTAACAAATAACATGTTTTGTTCAAGTAGTTGCTGTTTGTTAGGAGACTGAAGCATAAATGAACTGTCATGAGAAAGCATGCTACACACTCAAAAATCAAATAAGTAATTGTTAAAAAGGCGAAATGTGTTTGTTCCTGATGTTTCTGCTGGTATATGCTTTTTAAAAATGTACATATAGTTCATCTAACAATTCCCTTCAATTATTATCTATCAACTTGCATATGAGTGAAAAAAAATTTTAAAAGTGAAAAAGTAAATTATTTGAATACTTACCTTGTGTATCATCAATAATACAGTGATTAGTCCCAGAGAAGTAGCTAAGATTAATTAATGTGTAATTCAGTTAATATTAAGTATTAATCTCTTTCCTTCTAACTTTTTTCAAATATTGTGCAGCTCTCTCTCCAGTGCATCCGTCCTCAACCGCTGCTTGTTCAGTGTGTTTGTCTGTGTCCCTCTCTCTATCTCTTCCCCTCTATCCATCTCATTTCATGCAGGAGTGGGGTTACCTAAGAGACTCGGCCTCAATGGAGAAAATCTCTTTTTCTACAATTAACTGTGAAAGTGACAGAAGGAAAAGAAGGGAGGGATCTGTGGAGGGGCGCAGACTCAGAGAAGAAAAGGCGAGAGGGAAGAACACAAGTGCGCATGGCAGGTAGAGAAACGTGGAGCTAAAAAATAATATTTATTTTTAAAGTTTCAACTTTAGTTTTAGCATAAATAGTTTAGTTTCAGCATTGAATACATTTATGTAAACATTTAGTTGAATGTTCGGACCCACATACAGCAGCATTTAGTTGCTGGAGTTGACCTTTTGATTCACTGAATATATTCTGTATTATATTTACTGAGACAAATCATTTATATGATAAACTGACATACAAAGTAACGGATATATTTTATGTCCTACGTTAGGAAGCATTTCAGGGTCGCTCCCAAATAAACATACACATTTCAGTTTTGTACCACCTCATACTTGAATTGGGATTAGGCCAAATTAGGTTGCATTACACTGATCCCAGTGAAAGTGAATTATGTGTATCACCATAATCTCTAAATATGCAGAGGGAGTGACCACTGGGTTTCCATGGAGAGATGTACACAAAAGGGTGTGGCGTGGGAATGTCCTCAGGGGTCAGGAGTGAGGGTGAAAGGGTCAGAGGTCAGAGGCAGCTGGACAGCACACAAGAGGAGATGAGGGTGAGAAAAGGAGGCGAGGTGGTAGTCCAGAGACTGACTGACTGGATCCAAAGGGACATTAACATTGAACTGATGGGAGGCTCACTGACCAATGCCTATTCAGGGAGAAACTAAGCTACGACACACTCATGTGTAATGGTCCATGGTAATTGACAAGTGACAAGACCCTCATTGTCGAAGCAAAAGCAGTTATCAGAATGCAGCGGTGGATTACAAGCCGTACATACCGGTATTCAGCCGTTATGTGGGGTTATTTAATTCAATGATTCAAACATATTTCTATACTGATGAAATTACTAAATGCTCTATCTTTAAAACTGCATAATATTGAAGGTGTTGAAAAATGTTAAGTCACTTGTTTCCAAAAAGAGGCCTATGGGAATGTATGGAGATATAGATGCTGATGTTAGTCAGTTTATGGTTTGAGGGCTCACCTCACTATGCATCCAATATTACCATTTATTTAACTGAGAACTGTTACAATAAGTATCAAACACAGCATATTTCCTCCATTCTTCACATAGTTTCTTCTTTTTCTACCTTAGGAATATGCATGGATACCCATAAAGTTTTACACACATCAAGTTCATTGTGGTTCAGTTTTCACTGTGATATGTTTGGAAGAGATTGATCAGTAAAGTTTTGAGAACTTTATCTATCAAGAATACATCACATTGTTACAATCATTTCATGAGAAGAGATTTTTTTTTTTTTTTAAAGAAGGTATTTTATTTCAACTTCATGGGCAACAGTGTAGATTTAAAAATATACCAACTTACAATTATGTCAAACGTGTATCTGGAGTCATTAATGTCAAAAAGGAAGCACGCTTTTACTGTGTTGTGAAAAGCCAAAAATAAATAAATACACAGACAAGACATGATATTTCTACAAGCACTGGTTCTATTTAACAACCTGTCTAAGTACAGTGAAAACAGCATATCCACATTTACATATATGTCATACAGTTTGAGAATGATGAAACACAGTTTTCATTAATAAATATGTTGTTTCATGTCTAGGGGCATAAATATACAGAGCACTGGGGCCTATTGGCTGCTTTCCTATTTACACAGGCAAACCCATCTCCATCTCCATCATGGTTATAGTTATAAAATTGTCCATAACAATCTATAACAAAATCATATGCTTATTCTACAGTCCAAGTTGTTCTGCCACAGTTTCAATAAAAACTTAAAAGTCAGACTATAAACTATGTCATTGGTATTTTGTCACACACACAATGAAATTATGATTGGTGGATAACATATATGTTGAGGTTGTTCAATGTCAAGTCTCTGCTTAATCATATGACAACACAATATGAGCTATGTTTGCTAGGGCCCATCATAATCACATGCACTGAGGCCTGTTGTAGCTACCTTACGCTGCTGGTCATGCCCAGTTCCCATGGTTATAGAGGCTTCATGTACCTCAAGGATGCAGACAGGAAGGTGAGCGTCTGTGAGCTCTGTCTTCCATGTTGCTGCTAGTGAAGGTCAGGTCAGTGAGGGCAGCAGGCAGTCTGGATCGGGGCCATACTATGGTGGTCTAAAAAAGACAATCTTGGGGCCCAGCCCGGGGGGTCAATATGCAAATAGTAACCCCTGAGTGAAAGGCATAGAAGAGATCAATGTTCTCACATTACTCTTGCTGCCCATGACTGTGAATGTGCACGCCTACACACCACATGAGGTTTTCATATTTAATGAAATTCAATCTCAACAATAGAGGAGGCAGCTGTATTTTAACAAAGGTGGAAGTGTGACGTCACAAGTGAGCGAACATGTGAACAAGTCCATCAAAGTCCACTGGCTTGATGTCAAAAACATTTAATCAGTAACTGCAAAAATATTATTATGAAACAGCAAAGCTTGTATAAAGAGCGCAAATTTCAAAATTGTCATCAGAAGTGTCACTGGTCCTCTGCACTTATCCGGCACATCCATAGCAGATGAAATTCAGTTTTTCTGTCTCAGGCAAGCCTACCCACTGCTGCCCCCCAGTGGTTTTAATGGCACCTGTAACACCACAGTTATATTTCCTTTCAGATCCTTCTCCTGGTGCCCAGTTTTGGTAACAGCCAACAGTTGAACTGGACCAGAACCAAAAGTTAAATTTACAAGTGTAGCGTAGACCTAGCCAAACATAGGGAGATTTGGAATCCTTTGCCTTTTCAGCCACCATGTCCTGAACGTCTTTGGTGGTAATGTAGACAAGGTCAATATGGTGCTCTCTGCAGTAACTCATAGCTTCAGTCCATGTCAAATTTTCCTGGATTAGTATCAGGTTTGCTTTAGGAAGACAACATAGAGAAACACAAATAAAAAGACAAAAAAAGATTCTTATTTTACCAATCCAAATTTATGCAAAATGAGCACAGAGGCAGATAATATCTTTTAACATACCTGGAAGCAAACCTGGACTGTCTGTAGGCCTTAGAGTTGTGGGCTGTGCGGCCGTCTGGGTTGAAGTCCCCATCAGTGTTGTTAATGCAGAGACACCGTCTGTAGTTCCTTGTACAGTAGTCGTGGGCGGGAGCTCCGTTCCTGTCACAGCTGACATTTCTGCAGTTGTATTGTTGAGCTCAGTGCTTGAGGTACTTGACACAAGATCTGTGGTATTTAGTGTTGTAAGCTGACTTGCAGTTGTTGCCTCAGTGGTGGTCATATTTGAACGACTGGTAGAAGCAGCCACAGTTAAATGAATTGTTAGAGTGATCACTGGAGATAAACTGTTTGGGAGAGTTGTGAATTTTGTTGTATGGGTATCTTGTGTACTTGTTGGAGTGAAGGATGTTGGAATTGGTGCTCTTGCTGTAAAAAATTAAGTAACGACACTGAGAGAGGATAAATATAACTGAAATTCAACAAGATCACAAAAGCATGTAATACAGCAACTTACCCCCATGACAAAAAAACCTGCGCATGATGCTGCATTTCAGATCATTCCACTTCCCTTTATCATTGAATATAGCAGCAACACAGTCCTGATCTTTATAGTAGTTTGGCTGCCCGGCCTTCCAGTATCGGAATGATGAGTTGCTTCCATCAGACCACTTCCAGGGATCTTTGAAGAGGCCGATCCACACTTCCTTTGAATTACGCACTGCCTCATTCTCCCCTTCTGAGTGTATGCTGACAAGATCAGACGATAAGTTTCTGCAATATATCTGTGCATCCCTCCATGATTTTTTCTCATCAACAAAAGTGGGAACACTACCGCTGTTTCCTGCAAGTTCAATGGTTTCATATTTCAGACAGAAAGAACATAGTGATCTTTATATGAACACGATTTGTGCCATCTGAAAAAATCCTTTCACTTACCACAAAAAAATTTTCTTCGAGTTTTACAATCACTTTCAAACCACTTGCCGTCTTCATCCATTGCTGCACATGCATCGCTATTATCCTTTTTTGGGTTTCCTTCCTTCCAGTTTGAAAAATTCCGTTTTTGATCAAGCCACGTCCAGTGCCACATCCGCACAGTACCAATCTCCAGTCCTATCCAGACACTGGGTTTGGTATTTGAAACTAGAGTGATCAAATTATCCATATCTGTTGAGTTGTGAACTGTAGCCAAATCAGTGTACATCATTCTGCAATAGGTCTTTGCTTCTTCGTAGGTCTTCTTCTCTTTAATAAGGTGAAAATCTGAAGATCCCAGTGCGAAGCAGCAAAGTCCTGTGGAATGGCAGGTAGTACGTTACAACAGTTTGAATACCAACAATAAGAACAAAAACTTTCTTAGCGTCTTCACAAATAGTACACTACATATTTATAAACATGATATGAGAAAACAATGAATAGCAGTAAAAAAAGAAATGTGTGAAGTTCAAACCTGAGATAAAAAGCAGATACAAAGTTAGAGTCATTTTGATCACGATGAATCTTTAAGTCATATATAAGTTAGTTATAGGCAAAAAGCAGCTCTTCACAGCATGGTGTTTGTTGTGAGAATGCCACTTGGCTTGTTACAAGAGAGCTTTTTGTGTGCAGCTACAGACAAAGCTAGTTTTTCAGGTTTCTTTCTTTCTACTGCACGGTGGATGATTTTCTGGTCTGAGGAGAATCTATTCCCAACAATTTGATCAAGAGAAGTCAGAATATGTGGTGATGTGTTTTTTGAATTAGACAACAGCTTCTGTATGTGGTTGTTTTGCATATTGCAAATGCAAATCATTCTTCCATGGCTCGCCTTTCCTGTCCTACATTTCAAAGATGATTACTGATAAAAGTACATACATATTTCTCATTAAAACATCTATAATAATCATTTGTAGCTCTACATTTTTATTATTTTTTATTTTTTTAGAAACTGGTTTCAACTTTGGTGACAGGATGACTATTTTAAACGATTTAACCATGTGAAAATAAAAGCAAATGCTGATTAATAGAAAGTGACCTTCTGGGTCCAAGGGTTAAAAAAGTGTTGCAATTAATTTACAGCCCTGTTACAAAACGTACGATGTTATAACCCGTTCTTCACGTTGGGGAACGAGGAGGTTTTAACAACGAGCTCAAAGAATTACAAAAAGACCATTGTGTTAAATATTTTAGATGGTGAAAAATGATACTGTGCAACGTTGCTGGGGCATAAAGACAATACAATACAATACTCCTCCTGTCAAAGACAAGGTGTGGCTGTCAGTTTTTTTTCCCAGATAACTTGTCCAATACTTATGCTACCAAAATAATAATAATAATAATAATAATAAATAAATAAAAGCCCGCGGCATTTCATTTACTGCATTTAACACGTCATGCTTGAATTTTAGTTTACTAACAACACATGCAGTTTAGCTGTGTCATTTTTCATTACTTACCCTTGAGTGATCATATGCCCTATTATGACAGTGTTTTGTGCATTGAGCAGATGGTGTGGTTATGAGTAGACTTCTTTTGCGGATGTGGTTGGGAGGCGGGGGGCGTCATTTAATCAATTTAAGAACAATATAGTAGGAAGGTTATAACAAACCAGCCTGTGTTATTTATTATAATTGCCAGACATTTGTTCAAATCATACGCAGAATTAAGAAACAATGAACCAACACCAGTCAGATTAAATTAAAAATCAAGATGAAGACATACTGCAGGAGTGTCATATGACCGTACTGTTATGGGTGGTCCCATGAGACATTTTGGCTCAAAGGATACTGGCACTGAGCCATCATGGCCTGTAAACAACAACAGCGTCAAGTTGAAGTAAACTGGATCTGAGTGTCGGCCCGTCGTCTGGCGCTTGGCTAATTACAACAAGTATAGTGAAGAGTTTTTTTTTTCAACAATGCGTCGAAGGTGTGTCTGGTAAGTCATTTCAACCTTCAAACGACCATGAGCTATTTTGTCAACAACTGCTTCTTCAGGCTATCACACCGAGCCGTGCGATAGGCTAATGCTAGCCACATTAGCTAAGTTAGCCGTGAATGCAGCTAAGAGGCTAATCTTAGCTAGCTGGAAAACATTACGCTAGCCGTGCGGATTTATTGAAGTGGCTCGATGACCGTCGAGTTATTACGCTTCGTATTCCTCGATGAACACCGGGGTATGTTCACGTTGTAGTTTTGTCCAACGTAATCGGGTGAAAGATGAGGGAGGCGTATGGCAAACAAAGCTAATGTTAGCTGTAGCCAACGTCTTTCGAGCGTTTATGGATTTGCAGTTAGCCAACTAGCTAACGGTAAAAACGTACGTAGGGCATTATTTATGTTTAACGATCGGTAACACGTTACAGTAATGTTTATAATGAGTGACGAAAACACTAAGAAGCTCTCGTTATTTTTTGCGGTTAGCTTTTAACATTTACTTGGTGTTTTTTTTTTTTTTTTACGTGAATGGCTACGTTAATGCGTAACGTTATCGTTAGCAACAACGTGTAACGTTATTGCGATGCCAACAGTGGATAGCTAACATTAACAAACAGAGAAATGTAGTCAAATGTTAATGAACTTTATTAGTGTGAACAAAGATTTCCACACCAGACACACAAAACGTCGTTTGGTTTCAGTGCGTTTTTTCCCTTTAATGTGACCAGATTTGAAGAGGGCGGTTCATGGAAAACAATTTGGCCCTTGAGCTTCATTATAGCTAATAAACGGAGTAACTCCGAGCATGTTTGTCCATCAGATCACTCCTTTTCTTGATAATTAATACGTGCATGCTTTATTTTACGGGGTTGGTTTGGTTTAGGATAGCTGTGTGATAGGCAGCGTCAATGTTTCCTGTAACCTATTGTCTCGGTTAGGTCTTTAAAGTGGCAGAAAATTGTGAAAAAAAATAGGTCCACGTTGAGCAAATCCAATATCGTGTACTGTCTGTACAGCAGTCCCAAACTCAAAGATATTTAGTGTTTACAGAGAAAAGCAGCAAATCGTCACAGATGCAGTGATTTTATTCTGTTGAGCAGCTCATAAGGTCACAGTTTTCACCCATGCTTGTCATCAAATCCACTTACTGCAAAGACAGGTATCTGTTTTGAAGCTCGTTGCATTTGAGTAATACTAATGTCCTTTTGTGCCCTCGGTCCTCAGATTGATATCCTTCAGACGGGACACCATCCTCTCCGCTGGGTAGTTTACTAGTCATGTCCTCACAGCAGCCTAACAACAGTTCAGCATCTAACAGTCCCACCAACATCTTGGGTTCTCCTTTCTCGGTCATCAGTCCCTCACTTAACTCCCCGGTGGTCTCACCCTCTCTGGGATTCGGACCCATCAGCAGTCAGGTAACGTGACAGTCATTCATGTTGTGGTGCACTTCATTTTTGTCTTTGAGAGATTGGTCTGTCGTAGTTGTAGGGTACTGGTGTTTGTTTTACTTGAGGCAGTGACTACACGTGTTAGTTTTGGGTACACTGCAGTGCGGTGTTATACAATATGTACAGTGCAATGAACGGCCAAAAGAGGAGGGAGCACATTGGGGTAATGCTATCTGCTAGAAGCTTTTGTGTTCACGCCGATGCCAAAAAATCATCGGATATCGAATTAGGTGACTAATTAGTCAAAAAAACAGAAAGTGTTGTCAGTACAGGTGCACCGATCACTTGGCGGGTTTTCCGCTTCATTTGCAGTGACTGGCGCCGTTCAATCACATCCATCCGATACTGTGCAAGTCCAATTTACATGCTGCACCGTGCATTGGTTCACGTCATGCACGCAGCGATGCAGACAGTCACTGGCTATCGCCGTGCTAAAACAGAACCTCCACATGTGGCTCACTTGTTCGACTTTTATAAAACATATTGTTTTGGAAAGTCGACACAGGAAGAGAGACGCATATGAGTGTGGGTGAGACAGGACGAAGACGCGCAGGTTAAAAATAGTTTGTGACTAAACACTAAAAAAAGAGACAGAAACTGTTATTCATTTATTCAGTTAGATTTTATGTTCAAAAACTCGTCCGGTAGCTTCACCTGGTGCACGTTCTTCAGCTTTAAATATTGTCGTAGTGAGTGTTACTTGTCAATGTTGGATGCTGTTGGATAGTTCTCATAAAGAAAGAAAATCTCTAGTTGTCATTTAGTATTGCACATAGACATTTCCGAGTTTCATATATTTCTTTTGTTGCCTTGTGTATCCAGATCTCTCCTTCAGGGATGCACTCAATCAGCAGCTCAGAAGATATCAAGCCTCCGTTTGGTCTGAGGCCCATGCCACCTCACAGCCCCGGACTGATGTTGTCTCAGAAGCGCTTGTGTGTCATCTGTGGAGACCGCTCGTCTGGTGAGTGAGCACACTAAGAGCAGGATTAGCAGAAGTGAAACATCAGCCAGAGACAGTTTTTATTTCATGGTAATTTAAGTGTGCATAATCCCTTTAGTATCAGATGTTTTTGCCTGTGACCTTGCCAGTTACTGTTGCTAATGAAGCTACAAAACGCATGTCAAACTGTTGCCTTCATTTTGTGTTTGATCTTTCCAGGTCGCCCTCTAACTTAACTTTTTTTTGTGTGTGTGTGTGTGTAATTTACAGGAAAGCATTATGGCGTGTACAGCTGTGAGGGTTGTAAAGGGTTCTTCAAACGAACTGTGCGCAAAGACCTGAGCTATACCTGCAGGGATAACAAAGAGTGCCTGGTCGACAAACGCCAGCGCAACCGCTGCCAGTACTGCCGCTACCAGAAGTGCCTGGCCATGGGCATGAAGAGAGAAGGTATGCAAGGAGCAAGGGCAGCGTTAGAGGCTTAGTTCAATTCGAGTGCCTGTTTTGGCTAATGAAGGTGTAGCAACATGTCTTGTTGCGAGTATATTGGAGTTGTACATTGGAGTTAAACATATATTTTTAGAATGATCTCAACATTGGCAGTCCATTAGTTTTCTTTAATTATGCCAAAGAAAGTCCAATTAAATTGATTAAATTACGTTGGATTAGCACACTATTTCTGGCACAGTTGAGGACGGATGCTAGACTAGATAAAACTAAAGGGTAGAGACGGCTGTATTGGGGCTGGTTGTATATAACTAACCCCTCTCCATCTCTTCTCTTCATTTTCTCCTATTCTGCCCTTTCTCCATCTTTCAATAGTGATCAAACATGTAAAGTGGATAAAAGAAGATGGAAAGGATGAGGGATGGATGAGTATGACATTAAAGTTACTGTATTTTGATGTTACTTAGAGAATTAGCGTGTTGTGTTAGACCTGCAAAATTGTTGGCTGGGGGTTTATGTGTGAAAACGGTGAGCGAGGATCGCTGAATACTGTCTTGTAATGTCAGACAGCTGTAAGTTTTTTGCTGAATGTCTGTAACTGTTTGAAGTTTGATGTGGTGGATAGGTTCTAGTTAAGGTCAGTTTAAGTGTCTGAAACGCATACAGTATACGGTGCATGTACCAGGAGAGGTGTTGCTTCTTTACTAGTGTCTGATCTGCCATTGGGATGAGTAGATTATATCGTACAGTGTCAGTATTTCCAAAGAGATTCAGACGGCTTGTTGTCTTTTTTTCCCCCCCAATTTGATCAGGAGAAGTCAGAACATGTGGTGATGTGTTTTTTTTAATTAGACAACAGCTTCTGTACTTCCACCTCACTAAAACTCATAGTCTGCGTTTGGGTTGCTGTAGGCCACCTTTTTTCTTTCTTTCTTTCTTTCTTTCTTTTTTTTTTTTTATTGCTGTAAATTTTAACAACCTTCACATGTTAGCGTCTTGACTCCTTAGTTGTCCTCATGGTGCTTTGTGCTGGTTAAGACAACACCACTCAGAGTCAGAGTCATGCTGCCATTCCAGTAGGGCTTCAGTAGGGTTTCATGATAAGCTAATGCATGTAAGTTAACTCGAGGGCCCGTTAACAAGCTCGTGCATGCAGCCTCAACCTGCCAGTTACTACTCTGCTTCTGTCAACAATTAAAGTTAATTCATCTGACTTGTGTCATGATGGATATGAATTATGCTATTGTGACTGCACTATACAGGAGTAAAAACATGAAAATCAAAAACCAGTCTGTACGGATGCATTGAGAAACGTTTCATAACCTGTTCTTAGCACCTACTCAAGTTTTGAGGAATGCGCTTTAGTGATTGCCAGCACAGATTTCAGGTGTCGGCAGCCACTAAATACAACACTTTTCAAATGCATTTCTACTGTTATCACCTTTTTTTTTTATCCAGACAGTATCAGATTTGAACAGGACTTTCTCAATGCAGCAAAGAGGCAGAGCATTTAGCATAATGTCTCTCTTTAACCCAGAAATTCACCCGTTTACATTTTTCTTTTCCCCGGAGTCTTTTCATCGTTCAATATTTACCATCAACTCATTCCTTCCCTCTCCCCCCACCACTGTGTCCCTGTGTTTTGTCTATTGCAGCGGTCCAGGAGGAGCGGCAGAGGAACCGAGAGCGCGAAGGAGAGCTGGAGTTCAGTGTCGGCGTGAATGAGGAGATGCCCGTGGAGAAGATTTTAGAAGCAGAGACTGCTGTGGAGCAGAAGACTGAACTTCACTCTGATGGTGGCTCTGCAGGCAACTCTGTGAGTGGTTAAAACATATCAATACTTACTTACCGCTTGCTGTAGCTGGAACTGCGTGGATTTGATAATAACGTAAGTAAACGTGATGTATTTGATTTTTCAGCCCCATGATGCAGTCACCAACATCTGTCAGACTGCAGACAAACAGCTGTTTGCCTTGGTGGAGTGGGCAAAGAGAATCCCTCATTTCTCTGAACTGCCCCTTGATGACCAGGTCATCCTTCTCCGTGCAGGTAAATCCAAGCGCCCTCAGTCATGAATGATCCGTACGGAGCCACGCCTTCAAAGTCAACATGCCGGATCAGATCCACATTATACCTTTGCTATTTATCAGAGTCAGACTATGATTTCTGAAAGAGGAAAAAAGTCGAGGACACTGCTTTAACGACACTATGTAGCATTGTGCTGTGCACACTTTTCCCTCTAGTGTTACCAGTGGAAAATAACACTGTCCATCAAGTCTGGGAACTTGAATGATAACACTTGTGAACACCCCAAATTATATTGTAGATGGCCTAAATGTTGATGTTTGTGCATGGATAGTTTAATTTAAAGATAAAGAAGTAACTGTAAATGAATGCACAATTTTTTTTCTGTGACAAATTTGAAACCCGAACAATGTATGCTGTGGCGTGGGAGGGGTACACAAAACTGAGCCCTGGTGCTGAGATAAGAGGAGCTTCATACAGTGGATGTTCTAGTCACGTTTGTAGACATGTGGGCAAAGTCTCCTGTTGTGAAGACTGTTGTAGTCCCTGTTACGAGCTGGGTGATATCCCAAAGGAAAATTTAGACACCATCATAACACTAGTCCCTGTGAGTGTAATTTCACCTGTGATGTTTTTCACTGTCGTCATTACTCACCAGTGTTTAATTGTATGTCATTTATCAGGGTGGAATGAACTCCTCATTGCCTCGTTCTCCCATCGCTCCATTGCTTTGAAGGATGGAGTTCTCCTGGCCTCTGAGCTGCAACGCGACAGTGCACACAGCACAGGAGTTGGAGCCATTTTTGACAGGTACACATATGGAGACAAAAAATTAGCTTGTTATGCCTTTTTGTTTAATGTCTTGCACATGTGCAGACTCAGCGTATTAACTTGTTTTATCAAACACAGGGAGAGTGTGCAGAGTGCAGAGGTCGGCGCCATATTTGACAGGTAACTTTACTTTTTTGTAAGATTTAAGTGTCTTTAATCAATAAAATTGTTCAATTTTCTCATAATTCTCTTTATATTTTACACTCCACAATCTTTCTCAAACATTTGCACACATTTTGTCATCTTTCAGGGTCCTTACGGAGCTTGTCAATAAAATGAGAGATATGCAAATGGACAAAACAGAGCTGGGCTGCCTCCGAGCCATCGTCCTCTTCAACCCAGGTGCCTGCACAATACTGATATCTATATAAGAGTGTTTACATTTATTTGGAGTAGGATACATCTTGCATGTGCCTTGCCCCTATTGAAAACATGTTTTATTCTTTCTTGCAGATGCTAAAGGGCTCTCCAACACCAGTGAGGTGGAGCTCCTTAGAGAAAAGGTCTATGCATCATTGGAAGCCTACTGCAAACAGAGATACCCAGAGCAGCAGGGAAGGTAAACATCCTCTTCTAATTAATGTCAAAGTTAGCGTGGATTCACCCAGGATCGGGATTGCGGCAACTCGTAGCAGGGTTGTCTGGTGGTGGTGGGGGGTGAGGGGAGCGTAGGTGGGTTGCCGTGGGCGTGTCTATACATTCTGAATGTAACCGCTGTGAAATAATCAGGAAATAACTTTTTATTTAACTTTTTATTTCTATATTTTTTATTTTTCTGTGGCAACCCCTGCGACTGCCAGTGTGGAAACACACGACCCACGCTGAAATTAATTGAAAGCCCTCCGTTTTTTCCCGGAGCGCCAGATCCTGTGTGACTCCCCGCTTAAACATCATGCATTGTTTATCCCGTCAAATTAAATGCTGTCTCTGTTTCTCCATGCAGGTTTGCTAAGCTCCTTCTTCGGCTGCCAGCACTGCGATCCATCGGCTTGAAGTGCTTGGAGCATCTCTTCTTCTTTAAGTTGATCGGTGACACGCCTATTGACACTTTCCTCATGGAAATGCTTGAAGCTCCCCATCAGTTGTCTTAGATAGGAAACATGTACTGTGGTTAGGTTTAGATAGCTGAAGTCTGGGAAGCTGGAGTGGGACTGGAGTGGCACTTTAATTTCTTTGAAGATTTGTCAATTTGTCTCACTGCTGTCTGCGTTACACTATTTGAGTGCAGCACAGATTTGCTCTTTAGACCAAACCCAAGGCTTGGCATGATCTACAAGCTGGTGCTATATGTTCAAATAACTTCATGAGTAACTATGGTTTTAAAAAAAAAAGAAAAAGGTATTTTTAAAAATGTAAACATTTACATATTTCCTTCACAGGAGCTATAATTTGGGTATACATTTTTATATAAGCTTTTTAGACATCTCAAACATGTAGTCTCAGTTGTTTCTCCAACTGAAACTTATCCCTAAAACCTGTTTTTTAAAAGGAAGGCAATCTGAATCATGAGTACGCATTAAGGATGGAGTCTTCTTTTTATAATTTCTAATTCAACCCAGATCTAAAAGTATATTATTGTACCAAACCTCCACAGGGAGCTGTGTCCTGCCACAGCTCCAAGTTTACTTGTATCCATTGCAGAAGATTAAATCTTAACCGTGAACCCGAGATAGAAGACGAGTCAGTGTCTGAAACAGTCAGGTCTGACTTGTCTGCGTTGATTGAGGATCAGCTTTATGTGTCTGGTAATATACAGTTAGTGTTGTTTACTTCTTTGCCATTTTATAAATCTAATCACTTTGTGGTTAACGATTAAACTGCACTGCACACTTGCTATGTACTATTTCTAAAACATACTTTGAATAAACGCCTGGCCTTTAAATAGTCAGGTGTTTTGTCTTTTGGTGCTATTTCAGAGATAATTTGACGTTATTGGTGCAGACGCACACCAAACCACAAAAACCTAAGAAAATATGCAAAACAGAAAATCCCTTTGTTAATCTTTGTTAAAAATGTAGCAATATAAAATGTAAAGTGCATAAGAGCTTTCTGCCCGTCAGTCATTCAGGGGTTTTACAAAGTAAATCATGTCTGGTGGAAAGGGAATACTCCATTTTGTAATTTATCTATACAATTCTGAGGTACTGTGCAAAAGTAATTGTTCAGGGAAAATGTACATTGATAAATTTGAATTATGATCGGGAGATACAAATTATATAATTCTTAACATGTGCCCTTGTTTTTAGTTTTCATCTAGTATAAAGCAGAACATGTCTTGGGTTGCACTGGATTTGCTAAGACTGTTTCAGCTGATTTTTTTTTTTTGATTTTTTTTTTGTGCTTTTTCATTTTTCTTTCTTCTTTTTTTCTTTCTCTCAGTTGTATTTTCCAACATTTCTCTCCCGCCCCTTCCCTTTTTTAGGTAGCTGTCTCGTTCATCTTAATGTCTCTGCAATTTATTAAAGGCAAACCATAATCACATTTAGATCCATAACACCTGTGGATATATAGGAATTTTAAAGCAAGACCAAATGAAGTCTCTGTGACGGCCATTTGTAAACCGCAGATGAGCTGCATCGGCCTCTGCGTGCTCTTGAACATAAATTGACTTGAAACATGGGTTGTGTGGACTGAAAATAAAGAGGCTTAAGTTGTTTTTGTTTTTTTTAATTATTTTTGTTTGTTTGCTTTTTTCCTTCCCCGTGTCAGATGTGACACTCATTTTTCCCTGGAGGAAACTCGGAAAACAACACAATTGAAAGACAATTAAAAAAACAAACAAAAAAAAAACTGTCAAAAGCTGTTTTTAATGAGCCTTTTTATTGTAGTTGTTACATAGTTTTTGCTGTGGGGTATAGACGCAATAGAAGCCTTGGGTGTATAGCACTTGTGTCCAAGTTCCACAGTGATGTTATGGCACAGGCAGCAATGTGTGTTTGGTGGGCTAGTGTTAAATTAAAAGAAGAAAAACGTTGAGTGCAATGAAATCAAAGACTTCTAAGGGATTCCACAGGACTAGCTGGTGAGTTTCATTACTGCGCGTTTCACCACATTTGTTCACTTTATAGTCTGTGAAGTTTAAAAGGTTAAATAACACGCACACAAACCCTACAGCTCTGAGAACCAAAGTGAACCTTCTTTTGTATCAAGCAGAAGTGGACACCTTTTTAAACCATGCATGGCTTGGTTTGCTTAAATTATATTTAGAATAATACTGCTTTTAGTCTATAATACACTATTCTACACATGGAGCAACAAAAAACACAGAAGAACATAAAGACATTGTCGTGACATGTACATCATTTTACAGCGTTCCCCCTGTATTACTTTACACATCGGTCTTGTTTTTGACAAAACTCAGTACGCTCTGGGAAACAAAATGAGCCCCCCCCCCCCCCCCCCCCCCCCCCCCCCGTAACTATTAAGTTGCATGCTACACATTGAGTCTAAGGTGCTGAATAGGTTTCAATAAATTCTAAACAAAACAAAACAAAAAAAAAAGAACCTTACTGCTGGTGTGGTTTTATGTAGCTTCATCACGATGTTGCGCTAGATTCTTGTTTCTCTCAATGGCTATGTTTCCATCACAGTGAAAAGTGGACAGATTAACCTTTTCTGTGATATAAACTAGTTTAAATGAAGCCATTCCAAATTACTTAAAAGCACAATGAGCTCTTCAATAGTTCAAAAACAGACCTATATAATCAAAGTTAAACCGCAGGCTCTCCCCTACTCACTTCAATACAGATTTACATGTCTTAAAATAGATAAATAATGGAGATTTTCTGTGCGACCGTATTACTAATTGTCATGTAACCCCTGATGTTCACATTCATAGCTTGAGAGTGAAGGAATACTCTATAATATGTCCTGTGAATGACAAACGGAGATGTCCAGTGATGCAGCTGAGCTGCACGTTAATTTGGCCTGGTCTATTTCTAACTCTTTTACCTAGATCTCGACTTGAACGTGGAACGATGCGTGCCCATTTCCTACAGTAAGGCAACAGGATATAGCTAATGTGCATAACCAATCCCTAAGTTGTCATAAATACTTTAAAGCTATCTTCATAACAAACTATTTGATCCAAGACGTAACATGGAAGGAAAAAAAAACCAGAAATTTTGCCAGGACAAGTTTAAAAACACTGGTTAAAAATAAATCACAGCTCATGAATGATGTACATTGCAAAATTATCCTCCCCCTCCCCCCCTCACAGACTGCACATCTGTAGTAACATTTCCTTGATTATATGTCCCTGAAAACGACTTTAATAAATAACTGTCTCTGAAAGGCACTCTGAAATGTGCAGCTCATAGTTTCTAGAAAAAAAAAAACCACAGAACTCTACGAAGGTCGCTCACCTGTAACACTGCGCCCGCCTTCCTCGAACCGTTTCCCGTCTGTGAGAATTAAGTTACATAACGCAACCCGTCAACATTTGTCTAAGCTAAAAAAAAAAAAAAAATGTTTGCATGATGAGCTTTAGTCGTCGAAGGTGGTGGCATCGCCACTCTCACCCGCAGTTAACTGAACTGTGATCTTTACAAAACAATGTGACGATGTGACATTTGACGATTTAGACGCACATATCTGCCATGAATCTGTCCACTTTGACTTACGCGTTAAAAACTGTGCTACTGTTTGATTTGCTGGTTACAACTGTTGAGTATGTTTTCAGATTCAGATGTCAGAGTGGTTCATCAGTGTCAAGGATTTCACATTCCATTGATACCCAACTTTTACATCCAGTGCAATTTGTTCCTTATTTGAGCACCTTCTTGAGCAAAATGAAAAGAAACACAAAACTACCACAGTAGTATATAACAGAATAACCTTCTGCACAAAGCCATCTATTCAATAGATGAAATTTCTTTCAATTCAATTTGCCACTAAAGCTTCAGGGCTTGACGCTAGACTCACACAACGGAGAGTTTAGTGTCTGTACCACACTTCTAGCCCTTTGGATTCAGTCAAGGCCACGGAGGCTGAAGCATACGCACTGCCAATTCTTCTCATGCCCTCGGCCTTAAAAAAAAACACACATTTGCGCGGGTGTCTGTATGTAATATCAAGTTCATAGGATGATTGTAATTAAGCCTAGTGAGTGCAGATCATAGACGTTGATCCCAGGAACGGCAAAGCTTAGTGGTTCGATTGCAGCGCTCGGTTTCTGCTCTCTCAGCTCATGACTAAAATCTTGTTCCGCCTCTCGTCCGCTCTTCTCGGGACCCACTTGTGTCAAATCGACGCAAACCAATTGCGTAAAGATGAGGTCAACTCATCAAAGCTGGAGGGGAGGGGGGGGGGTTTAGTGCCAAGCCGGAGTGGAGTGGGTTGCCAGGTTGGGTGTGGGCGTTGGAGGGGCAGTGAAAGGGCTTTCCAGACTTTATTTCGACGTCCAGCTCACACCTGCATCTCTGAGCCACTGGACAAGCCAAGAGCGTTTGCCTCCTCCGTTGTCAGACCGTTCTTCAGTGTCCTCCTCACTGTGCAGACACGGAGAGTAGTGGAGAGAGAATGATAAACTGTGATGAGTAAGAGCTTTTGAGCAGTATATTTTTTGTGTTTGCACAATGCGGCTGATAGCATTTCTCGGTGCGCTATTGTAAATCTGGCCACTTGTCCAGTCGCTGACATGACTCACATGATTTTCGGTTGGCTCGGGATCTTCTCCTCTCCCGAGGTTGCGTCCGCTGGCTGGGCCCCTGAGTGGCTGACCTAACAATCCTCTCCATGATCTCATCAGCTGTATCGTCTGTGCAGTTCACTGGGTCGTCATTGGCAGAGCACCATGGGGGAACACGCCCTAAAACAACAAGGTCAGAACGGATAAGCAAACAGCAGATAGTACGGCAGGCTTAAGAAGTCAAGTGTACAGCCATCGTACACCTCTGTGAGACAACACCAGCCTACTCACTATTTAAATACTGAGATGTTGACGTTCAGCAGGCATAATGCTGAAGTTCCTCATCTTAGTGGTTAGTATGCTAACATTTGGTCAGTGACTAGCACTAAAGACAAAGGAATTTAGTACTGTGCAGGGATTTAATCAAGTATTGTCTTGATGGCACAACACCAAAGCTATTGAAATTCATCCTGAGGGGAACATTGTACACATGTACAAAATTTCATAGCAGTCCTTCCAGTAGTTGTCAAGACATTTCACAGAAAACCTCTCATGCCGCGAGAGGAAAAGTCAGGGGATCAACAAAGTCAGTGTGATTCATCATCAGGCAACCATGAATATATTTTTCACAGCAGTCCATCCCATACTCGCCAAACCAAAATGGTGGACAGCCTGCAGGACAGGCGCTACCATCCACGTGGCTCTAGTGAAAGATTAGCTCAAACATTTCTGGTAGAAGTACTTCAGTAAAACTGAAACCCTCCTGGAGCAGTTATGCACACAGAGGAATACAGACTTCAGTGAAGGGATGATGTTATGAATATAGATATTAAGCTAACGTGGTCATGTGACTGACCTCTGGTGCTGCTGGCTCGGGTGCGTGTGCGGAGGCCGGGCACCGTGGACGTCCCACTCTCTCCACCCTGCAGGCTGCTCTTCAGTACGGCCTTCATGTTCTCATGTTCAGCTGCATCTTCAGCATACTGGATACCCTGAGGCTGGCTCTCTTGTGCTTCTGATGGGGCACCACCAAATTTACCGCTCTGGAGGAGGGGGAGGACACATGATCACAATATGATGTTTTATTAGCAGCACATGGTGAAACTCAGCTCCATGCTCTGCCACTTTTAGTGTTTTAAAACTGCAGGCTCTATATGTTAAACTTGTCATACAGGTTAATCTTCACTCTTCACTCCAGCTTAAAATAGAAACAATTAGTCATTTCAGAGTCTAATGTTCCACATACACATTTAAAGTTTGTGACAAACAAAAAAAAAACGAAAAAGAAACCTGTGACGGTTTCTTGCAACAATGCAGACATGCTGGTTTAAAGGTTTAACTTTGTGATCCCCTGATCACCATTAATTCTCTCAACACTCCAGCTGACATCGTGCAAACATGTCTTCGTCTCTCCTGTCATCACCCTGAAACTTCCTCATTCATGTGAGGTTTCACACACGTCAGTAATGACAGGCGAGTCCGGTTGAATGTTAGTTACATGTTCACACGCACTAGTTTGCACACGAATTTACCTCACAGTCATCGTCATCCTCACTCTACAGAGATAAAGGAAACTGAATGTAGTACACTGCTGGTATTAAACATCATTTTTAATTTCTACACTGACAGTTTTTCAGGTAACAGACACGAATACTGTAATGAGTTGTCTAACTTTTAAGGTGATAGCATTTACTCAAATTATAAAGAAGCATGTCATCCTTTATTTTGTGTTGTGAACACGGAGCTGGACCTAGCAGCTAGTTAGCTTAGCTTAGCTTAGCTTCAGTACAAGGCAACAGGGGGAAGCAGGTAGCCTCTTAAGCTCACTAATTAACATGTTATATGTTTGATCCACAGAACAAAAATGTTTGTGTATTATTTGGCGGTCAGATTTTGTTACCATTGTATAGCTAGCTAGCTAGTTTCCCCCTGCTTTCAGTCTCTATGCTAGGCTAAGCTAACTGACTGCTGGTTCTAACTGATCTAACTGGTCAGCAACACAGCGACAACATGTCAAGCTGTTCCTTTAAACAGTGAAACTGCTCTGTGATTTTCACCCCCACCCATACCATGAAAACATACATATATGAGCTGTGGAAGAGAAGAGCATATTTGACTGAACATCTTTGTAAGAGTGTGGTTAAGGTGTGGGTCTTGTTATTTCTCCTTCAGGGACATCCAAAGGTTTGAATTTTCACACAGTGATTGAATTAGGGTCCCTTTGAAGAGAGAGGGGCCCCTGCCAAGGCTCGCTGTGGAGTCCGCTCTGAGCAGCCGACTCCTCTGGGTTTAAGGGATTTTAATCATGCAGGGAGGTGTTTGCTCTGGCCTTTCTTAGCCTGCTGCAGCTACAGAATGAGATACACTAAAAACAACTCACTGATTGTTGTTACAGTAACCTATACACGTGAATACCGCCGAACTATGCTGATGTCACTACAAATGTATGCCGTGTCTGTCAGAAATGACCACGTTTCATGCTTTAACCAGATTAAAGATATAACCAGTGTCGAGGGATTGCTCGTATTGTTTCACAGAATTGGGAAAGTACAAGCTAAACAAAAACGAGAATCAGGAAATGGAGAAAGTGTACATGTGACTGTTGCTCGTGGTGAAGAGCACTTACATCTGTTATCATTTTTCCCCTGGTCTTGTTCCTCTCTCTGTGGTTGGCCCTCTTCTGTTTCTGTTGTAGCACGCGCTCTCTTGTTGTGCGATACTCCAGGGCAAATTCACTCAAGATCTTGCTAAAGCGATGAATGCTGACCTCACGTACCGCATATATCGGATGGCCCAAGAACAGCAGAAAGGCATGGAACCTGCAAATGCATAGAGAAATCACTGTACAGAGATCCTTTGGTGGAAACAAAGTTTAAACACGAAAATCAGTAACAAAGTAACAGTAACAAAGTAACAAAAGTGAACATGAATGAACACTCTGCCACTGAAACAGTTACAAAATAGACAGTTTATCGACACCTGAACATACCTGTTAATTATTCTTCGATGCACGATCTTCAAAATAATGATTCTCTCTGCACAGTCCTTGAGGAAG
Organism: Nibea albiflora; assembly: GCA_014281875.1. Taxonomy (NCBI): domain Eukaryota; kingdom Metazoa; phylum Chordata; class Actinopteri; family Sciaenidae; genus Nibea; species Nibea albiflora. The sequence goes on from CM024804.1 coordinate 13,138,790, forward strand.
TCTGACATTTTTTGTTTCAATGCTGGTTTCATCTCATGTTTCGCAATGACCTTGAGGTGATCCCATGACGCTTTGCACCTTCGCTCCATCTGGGCCAGATTGTCTTGAAGCTGGTCAAAGTCCACCTGACAACAGTATCACAGACAGGACTCAACGATGGTTGAGGACTCTCTTCAATGGATATGACATTTGCATTGGGAACATTGCTTTAAAAAAAGTGAAACAGGCTAACCTTGGTCAAGCGGGTGATAGCTCCTATCTCAGAGTAGAGGTCAGTGCTGTCTGGAAACTTCTCGACCACAATGGAGCAGGCGTGGTGCAGCAGGGACTGCTTGTGAACCGTGTCCTTCACTTCGGGGACTTTCTCCAAGTAACTCAACTCAAAGCCTTTAGCCTAGAGATTCATGCGTACACAGTAACACAGTCAGAACGTGGGACGGAAACAACTGTCTGAAATTAAAAATCAAAAGCTCTACTCGGGACAAAATTGCAGTGAATTTCCTTTTTGGCACAGTCGGAAAAAGGGGCTCAATGGAGTGCACCGATATGTAGATTCATTAAGCTGGTGATTATCAGAAACCACAATCTACTTCAGACCCGAGCGATTGTTCTGCTCACCACAGTGGAGCTAAAAAAAAATAAAAGGAACATATCTTGAAAGACAAAATCCCAAAAGGATCTCCCTTGTTCTTTTGCCAGTTTTAAATGGCTTACTGCAAAATATAAATGCAGCCATTATTTACGGGAACTACTTGTTTTGATGTTGATGACTTATGTTTTCCTTTTGCATTTTTGGCTCTCATATCCCGGAGGTTCACTCATACACAGACATACGCACAGATGCATGCGCACAAGAGGCACACGCAAGGCCACAGAAAGTCACAGAGCGAGACGCAATAACAAAAAAACAAAAAAACTTCACACACAAGCAGCCAGACAAACACAAACGGCCAGAAAACACACAATCACACAACCTCCCTCCCTTTTTCCTCTCAGTCTTACAGAGCCAGGATCAGCGGAGGCCTTGACAAACATTTTTTACTGTAGAAGGACAGTGTCTGGTGCAGACAGTCAGGCAGCACATTCTTCTACACATAGAGAGTCCACTGTTATCCTTGCCAAATAAATATGTTGGCGGGGGAGTTGGGAGGGGAGGAGGAGGAGTGTGGGAGGAAATGGAGTAAGTGAGTAACAGAGGCAGAGAAAGTAAAAAAAAAAAAAAGAGGAACGTCTAAAGCCATATATCTTAGGTGAGTGTTACTCACATTAGTGCTGTTGAGGAAGTTGCCTATGGCCAGCAATGTGGTCAAGATGTATCGGAGTGTCTTGTTTTTCTCTAACTGGTCCATCCCTTCCTTCAGGTCCTGGAGAGGCTCTGCCACTTCCTAAAAGAAGTTAAGGAGAACATTACCTATTCGCGCCAATTCAGTCTGCTTCTCGTGTCCCCTGATAACGATGTAAACTCTCAAAATTATAAAGGAGAACTCCAAACCAATTCTCTATTTTTGTGGCTAGCCAAAAAATGTTGAAACAACAAATTGTCATTTTAGTTCTGCATTCCCTTTGTTTCCGTTTTTTATGCAGCTGGCTGTAGCTTCATATTCACCGTACAGACATGATGATGGTATTGATTTTCTCTTCTAACTGTAAGTAACAAGGCGAATAAGTGTCTTTTCTGGAGTACCCAACTATTCCTTTAAAGGACCAGTGTGTAGGACTTAGTGGCATCTAGCTGTGTAGATTGCAACTCTCCCATTCCACCCTCTTATTCTTTTGCATATAGCACATGCTATAGTTACGCAACTATAGTAGGCATAAAGATGTACAAATGGCGCAAGACGCCCTATTGCGAGCCAGTCTTTAGTTTGTCTTTCCTGGACTACTGTAGAAACACGACGGTTTAACATGCCTGACTCCATGGAGTCATTCTAAGGTACCAAAAATCTAACAATGTAATTTTCCTGTGGTTATAATGAAAACATAGTTATGCATATTATATTTCATTTCATCCCCTTTAAATCATACAAACCTTTAATTTTCACATGTATTGAGAATATGAAAAGAAGTTAAAAAAAAAGGACCTGTAAAGCTCTGTCTGCATGTAATTAAAGTAGACAAAACAGGAAATGTGCCTGACCTTCTCAATAAGCTCATAGTCCATCTTGAATGCCCACAGCTGCAGGCGAGCAGACAGCTCGGTGATGGAGGAGAGGATGAGAAGGAATTGTTCAGCGCTGCCCAGGGGAATATCGGGGCTGACCAGCTGAGCCTCCTGGATCCTCTGCTTCTCCTCCTCTGTGGGGATCATCGTCAGGATTTTCTAGGAGAGGGAGCGAGAGACGCGTGGTAGGGAGGGGATGAGGACAGGCTTATTGGGTCATCCATCAAGTCAACATATCAAAACTTTTTCAGCGCCTGAGTAAAACTTTTACTTAATATGTTGGGGAGTAAATCATAGGTAGGGAGAGGAAGCAAATTGATTCTGACGTTCCTTCGCTCTGTTTATCTGAGATGTTTCCAAAGTTTCCCAGAAACGTCTGTGACACATGAACTTTCAACCTCTCTTTTGTTGTCTGGCTGAAGAGCAGTACTCCTCGCTGCTGAGGATGAACTCAAGGACGAGCGCTGAAAACTACAGGTTATATAATACCAAAGGGATGCAACATTAATCATTATCTGCTGATGTGAAGTCCTTCAAAAGCCTATAGTATGGTTTTTAAAACGAGCTGAAAATATGTATGTGGAGCTAACCTTTAATCATTGCTGTGATTAATTGCACGAGAACAGCCAAAAAGCCAAGCATCCGGCCAGAAAATCACATGATATGTCAACATTGTGGGTCATCCCATCTAGATGAGTTAAATCGTAAAATTTTAGGGAAATCCATCAGTGTATTTTGGTGTGCTGAGTAAATATCATTCAAGAAAACCAGGTTTACTTTGGACCCCAGTGAGCTTGAATGGGTTTTATTTGATGGACTTGACAGTACTTAAAACGTGCAGTAAAAATCGAGACAGAAAAAAAAAAAAAAACCCCTCTTACCTCAATGCCTTCCTTGTTCAGTGCATACTCATCGAAGTTGAGGATAGCGGTCTTGATGGTGCGGGGAGGAGGTAAGACAGTCAAGCCGATGTTTATAGCGTTGCTGCGTTTGGAATCCAGCACTATGATTTCTTGTCGTTTGCCGTCAACAGCTGCTTTCTACGAGAGATATCAAAGAAATCAAGAGTGTATATTAAATCATGTAGTCTTGAGTAGTGGTTCTTAATGGATCGTGTGTAGAATCCAACATCCAGCCTTATCAGCCGTTATCACCAAATGGAGATGATAGACTTTCTTTACACTGGTTGACATCTTGTACAGGAGATGATTAAACTGATGAAATATGAAATAGATGTTTTTCTTGGATGGATGAATGAAGAGGCAGAATATTCTTTTTAGATTTTAAAAGGGTGGCACCCAACCAGGTCGTTTACAAATCCAAATGCTTTATTTCCCGGTGAGCATGAAACAGTTAAATTATTTTGTGGCTTGAGGATGTTGCTGCCATGACGGCCATGACAGACGCTCATGAGATTTTATCCTTTTCCTGTTGTGTATAAGTGGAAATAATTTTGCCCATTTTTAAATGACACTTTCTGTTAAGGTTGTCTGTGTAGTGCAGTCTGACGGACTTTCACCCATTTTAAATGCTTCATTTATCACTAAACTCTGAATGATCCTTTTTAATATGTTGCCGGATAGCAGGAAATCCTAAACTATGGGAGAAAATCCGAGGCAAATCAGTACTGCAAAATAAACTCCGAAAGTGTATAATGATACTGCACGGCTCTACTGTAACAGCAGTGCAACACAAAGTTACCTTTGTGACAGGCAGCTCCTTGGATTTGGTCTCAAACAGCTGCTCCATCTTGGATGTGTCCAGCTTAATTGGCTCCAGTTTGGACCAGAGGGACTCCTTACAGAATTTATGGCTCTTACACTGCCAGTCCACGGGACGCACCTCGTTCCAGAAGAGACGGATGGTCTTCTTCTTCTTTTGGAAGAGAGGCACCTCCCCGCGACTCAACTGAGGGGAGGGTGGAGGGATAGGGGCCATAAACGGTGGGGGCGGGGGCATCATTTTGCCCAACAAGGGAGGTGGAGGGGGGCATCCGAACAGGGGCGGGGGTGGTGGCAGGGCTGAGCTGCACGGAGGAGGGGGAGGCGGTGGTATCGTGTCACTTGTTCCCATCACGTTGTCCATATCCAAAATGTCCATGTCATCCTCGTCCCTCAGGTCCGTGAAGTCCATTTCTTTGATCCGCAGCTCCCTGGGTGTAGCCATCAGCTGATCCCAGATATAATCTGACTCTTTCTTAGGCGGTAACGACGACGAGGCACCGGTTGATGATTTGTCCATTTGCTGCTGCTCTTTCGGAGCCTCTGCCTCGGGATGAGATGTCAGGCCTTTGACTAAATCTCCAAACTTCTCTGCCACGGCTCGCACACTACCCTGGTTGTCCAGATGTCCCACCTCCATTTTCTTCACATTTTCTTCTCTGGCCTGTCTATGAGCCTCCAGCGTGGAGATCCTACTGGCCAAGCTAGCCACAGAGGAGTCGCTTACTTCTGTCTCCTTCTCACATTTACATGCTTCTTTCTCCGTCTCTGCTACATTCTCTTCATCGTTGCTGGCTGTCTTCTGAGCGTAGAGCATGTCCAGCATGAAGCGCTTGCTGTTGAGTATTTTGTTACACTGGTCATTCACATCTGCGTCTTTAATGCACTGGGTCCACTGGCCTGTTGATACACAAACAAAAAATGTTGGCACTGAGAGAAATGTACATAGTCGGTTAAAGTAAGTGAATGAAATTAGCATCCATCTTACCTCCTTCAATGTCATTGCTGAGTTTCTCCTCCCGCTCTTCCCTCTCCAGAGTGCTACTCGTGGAGGAGATGCTGGATGCCGAGCAGTTGTCCTTTTCATTCACTTCCTCATTCTGTCTCTCCTTCTCGCTCAGCAGTACACTGTCTTCTACATCCCTCTCTGTCGGCTGCTCCTTCTCAAACTCTTCCTCTAACTCAACATTCGCCTCTGCATCGGGCTCTCCCACCTCTGCCACGTCTGACACCTCAGCTTCTTCTACCTGCTCTTCTACCACCGCCTCATCTGTGCACTGTTTCTGCTCCTCGAGTTCCTCCTGCTCTCGCCTCTCCTCCTTCTTCACGTCCGGCTGGTCATGTGACGCCGTCCCTGCCGTCATTTTCTGGTCTCTGGGCTCAACAACGTCCTCTGTCTCTGCGGGCGACTCTGTCTGAGTCTGCTGCTCGTCTGGCTCGGAGGGAGGCGCGGGGGAAGGTTCCGATACTGTTAACTCTGGCGCTGGACTTTTGGTCCTGGTCGGCGGGTCAAGGTTTGGCTCTGAGATGTGTTCTGTTCCTGGAAGAGAAATCAAAACAGCGTGGACACAAATGTTACTTTAAGTACTTCGATTATATGCCCTTATATTATCTGATAGTCTTCAGAAACATTCTTTGTTTATAATTAAAACAGCTTTAAATTGTTTCCTGACATATCCTTAATTGCTGAGACTGCAGCAGTAATTCACAAAGCATGTTACCGTGGCTCTTGACCATACAACGCATCTGTAGAACATATTCAGATCTTCTTTTGAGTAGTCGTGAAAGTATATTTTAGAAAAATAAACAACTGTATAATTAAAAGAAAGCAGCCTTTTTGAGTTACTGAGGCCTCATTAATGAGTCTCATTTCTGAACAATAATTACACAGTAATGTGTTAATGCCAGGTCCACTGTGTGTGACAGGTGCACTGACAGCCAGCATTGTCTCTGCCAGCTCTGCAAGCCAACATTACACTCCATTCGTACTCATGTCGCTCAGGTACTAACGACGAAGAAGCGCTTGGCGAGCGTCATTTACCCGGCGTCTGTGCGGTATGTGCAGTGGTCGTGGCGTCTTCCTGCGAGAAAACGGATGACGGCGTGGTGCAGCGGGAGGCTGTCCGGCTGGCGGGGTTGGAACTCAAACATAAAGTGATTTCTGTCCGTCCTCTTGTTGGCACTCTGGGACGTTCTCGCTCAAACTCCTCAGCAGCTAGCCTCTCTACTGCCTTGTACCTGCAATGACCAAACGTAGCGTTCAGATGTGGTTTAAATGCGCGCTGGTCTGGACTACATGTTGTTTAAGTTTGACAGTTGTGGCATAATCAGTAAAAGTTGTGAAAATGTTACTCAAATTATTGTCCCATAATAAGCCTTCGGAGAAACTGATGAAGTCAAAAATACTAGACACTATATTGGACAGAAATTCCTCCAACAGTGCTAAAAGTTCAGTCAGCTTTTAGTGAATAATGCTGAGTAAATAGCATGCCATGTTTGTGTTATTCTTCTGTAATTATGGAAAAATGGATCTGTAATCCCTTTACTCAGGGACTCAAATGATGACAAATGATGTCCTTTTGTTAAAGTTGCCAGAGCGCTTGAACTGATCCCAGTTCACACATTCTTTAAAATTCCACGAGATCCACCTTCCAGTTCACAGAGGTGAAAAACCCCCCCCAAAAAACGAAGGCATAAGAATGAGCTATAAATTATATGGCGCGCGCACTCGCACGCGGACACGGCTGGAGGGAGATAACCGGACCACATCCATGCCGAAAAAACAATTACACACTTGTCTTGTTAACTTTGCGGCGTCTTAATGGTGAGCAGGCCTGAAGCAGCTCTGACACCTATAATTCAGCCCGAGGCTGGGTGCAACTGACTTTACATCTGCTTTCAATTTTAAAACAGGATCTCAAAGCATTCACAAACCTCCTTAGATGTTTGATCTATCATCACAACCGCAGCATTATTGTGTGAACTCATGAAATAAAGTAAACTCACCTTTCCTCTCTGGCTTGTCGTACTTCTTCCCTCTTGTCTACATAATCTCGACTGAAATAGAAACGTGGAAACAGAGTCAGAGGAGAGTGATGAAGAGTCAATTTAGCAATGTAAGAATAATATTTATTTTAAACCTGATGATTCCTTCACCAAAAATCAAAAGGTAAGTGCAGAGAAAGGAAGAAAAGCCTCATGAAAAGATAAGTCAAGACACCCGAGTAGACCTCCTCCTGCCATAATTCAAGTTATCTAATGATGCTCATAATAAAGACAGCCCAGCTTGCATGAGACTCACAGGAGATTTGTGAACATCTCTCCCTAGGCCAAGACTCAGACAAATGTTTCTAAGAATCACATGCCAATATGTCATTTTGGCCATGCAGCTGCCTACGGTGCAAAGAAAAGAAATAATATGTTATGTGTATTTATACATATCGGTGAGGCGAGACTAACTTGAAGCGGTTCCTCTCTTCTCTTTCGATTCTCTGCAGCCGCTCTTCTCTTTCCAGACGTCTCCTCTCCCTCTCGGCAGCCAGAGACTCCTGATGCTGTCTGTACGATGAACTCAGCAAGCCCCCTAAAGGTCTGAACGCCAAAGAGAAAGAACAAATGTGATAACATTATCAAAAGTTGAGCGATTGGTTTGCGTTTTGATTCAGGCATTTGCCCATTTGTTCAAACGGGAGCTCTACAGATGGACTGAGTTACATTTGATCAACCATATCCACAAAATGTTCTGCATTAGCTGTGGAAAAAAGTTGAGATGCCAACCTGTCAACCGGTTTGGAGTCTGGTGCGGGGGTTGCTGAACTAGTGAAGCGATGGATGGGTGATGCGGGAGCCTGGTGCCTGCCAGGGTATGGAGTGCCATTGGCACTGATTCTGTTAAAAGAGAAGGAAAATAAATGCTTTGTTCTCTCCTAGGACATTTTTTTCCCACTGACAGACAGAGAAGAAGGCTGAACATCAACTTGAAGAATCTGTGATGTGATGCAAAGTGAATTCCAGTGTCTTACTGCTGAGTTTACACTGAGCTATGACTGTGTTGAGTAAAACATGCCATGTCATAAAACTCTGAAGGGTGCGTTGCTCACGCCTGTACACGGGGGTAATCTTTCATGAGCTGATCTTTTCGCCAGGCCAACTTTTTTCTTGTAATGCCATGTTGGATCTAACAGCAAATTATGCACATTTTGTCCTAGAACGCTTGCACAACACATCATGTGAAAATAATAATAGTTGGAATCGATCACTGGAAACACAGTTGTGCTCGGCTGTTACACTTGTACCAATTTTCCCCCGAAACATAATAAAACATAAACTTAATATAAATCAGAAAGCCTCAGAGATGTCATATAGTTTGTCTCGGCACACTCTCCCTCTCCACACCTGACCTGCTGGCTACCGGCCTTACCTTTCAGCCCAGCAGGGCTTTCTAGCTGAGTAAGACGTAGGAGAGCTGTTTATGTCTGTCAGACTGAAGATGGAAGTGAGGAAAGAGAAAGAGAAAAACAGTCAGGTCAGAAACTCCGCAAAGATTCAAACAATCAAATGTTAGTCACGCAAAGAAGATAGCGAGAAGTAGTCGCAGTTAGGAGGGCTGCAAGACACAACAACAGAGCTGACAGGGGCGAAGCTATCTCTGTCTGCGGTACTGAGTCAATGTGCTATCAAGAAGGCAATAAAATGACTTTTTACTTTTTTATTGTTTGACATTCAGAACAGGGGATCATTAGGGATACACAATGAGGAACTGCTGTGCCAGTCCAGATGTCTTTCGGTTGCTAGAGAAACAGTGACTGTGACTCATGCTAATATTTTGAATTCCTTAATGCTTTGAATTAATTTATTGACTTGTCTTGGATTAACTGTGGTGCAGAGGCACAATGAAAGACAGATGAGTACTAAATGTTCTGCAAAATAACGCCTTTCAGTCACTGAGAAAAGGAAGTAATTATGACTTTCCTTTTTCTGGTACAGTATGTCTTTGGAGACGGAGGCAACATAAATCACATCTAAAAGTGTTTTTTGTTTTTTTTTTTGCCGCCATGATCAAGAAAGCATTTTTTTAAGGATGAAGGAGGTAAAGACAGACTAAGCTACAGAATGTCCAACACAAATAACCTCATGGGACGCAACTTAGCGGAATAAGATATAATATTCTAGTGTTTAGAATGACTGCTTTTACTGGTGTGATGTTTGCAGGTGTCTATGCTGTGCACAGTGAGCTACGGAGAGACACAGACACTAGTGATGGGGAGGAAAGTGAGTTTCCACATTGTGAGGCGTAATGATCTGGACGTGACACAAGTACGTAGATGAACTGTAGCTCCTGCCCCTCTACCTGTGGTGCCTTTCTCTGTCCCGGCCCTTCTCACTCTCCTCGGCCCCAACAGACACCTGGCTCTGGTTCAAATCAGGGGAAGGAGGGAGACGTCGGGGGGTAGGGGAAGGGGGGGAGGTTGGGGTAGACTGACACTGAGGGCGTGCGGAGCCTGGCACTTTACTCAGAGCAACAGGGAAGACACGGTCAGATGGCTGGGGAGGAACACGCCAAGGACTAAGGGTCCTCTTTTTAGGTGCAACGGACACAGGAGACGATGTCCTGGTCTTGACGCTGAGATATTTTCTCTGCCCTTCAGGGTCACTGGCTTTAGGGAGGATGTTGGCCATACACTTTAAGTTCAGACACATGTTAGGAGTGTCTGCTACAGCTGGAGCCACACTAGGATGACAAAATACAAGAGAGGCCAAAGGGAGTGAGGAAGATCACACTTTCAAATGGAAGAAGAAAAACTAGGGAGATACTGCATGAGGAAAACGGGGGAACTGCTTGGGAAACCAGAAGGCCTAAAATACCTGTGATTGCCCTGTCTAGGAGAGGACTCAGTGACTGGATGACTTTCATCATCTGCCTCTTCCTTGTCCTCCTCCTCATCATCATCCTCCTCCTCCTCCTCATCATCATCACCATCCTCCTCCTCCTCCGCCTCCTCCTCCTCCCCCTCTCCTTCCTCCTCCTCTTCCTCCCCTTCCTCTTCTCTGTGGCGAGAGTAGAGGTCGAGGTTTGAAAGGAGGAAAGGGAGGATGTGGGCAGGCGAGAGGGAAGACAAAGTGGACAATATGAGAACACAGAGAACAAGAATGGGCAGGAGAGACACAATACACACACAGAAATGACAAACACTAAACACACGCTTGTAAAAAACAACAAAAAAACATAAAAGAAGTATTAGTGTAGAGGAGAGACAACCGCTGGAAGATGTACAAGAAGGTTAGTTGGTTATGACAACAGCCTGAAAATGTTAGATACTGATATGCACAAGCAACAGTTACATTTCTATGGCGGCATTAATGCATAATAACATAAAACATCACTGAGTGATTTGAGCTGAAGAGAAAAGGACTGAATTCAATAACAAGAGTTAGAGCTGTTAGAAATAGCTTGTGCGTTTGAGCTGATCTGGAATACATCGTCATACATGAGTCTGTGGCCAGTTGGCTATTTGGATCCCTCCTGGTTGTCTGGATTTCATTAACAATATGGAAAACTTCAAAGGCGGCTTGGATTTCCTGTGGTGAACTGGAAGAAGCTAGTCTGGTGTCATATGACCTGCTGGACTGAATTTAAGTACACCTAAAGACCTGAGTCCTACCAGGAGTATTGGTGCATGATATGCTACTTTTTTCCCCCCAGTTAGTTTAGCTTTTGATGATAATAGATTGAGTTACGTGGAACCAGGAAAGACAGTCATCAGTGGTGATTTAAAAGACAAAAAGCAAAGCATCAAATAATTTCCAGTTTAACATCCCTGCCTAGTCTTTGTCTTGTGATGCTTTTTTTTTTTTATCACCTAAAAAAAATGGAATAAAGGCTTAACATAATTTCCATACAAAAGAACAGTCTGACTAAGTTTTTCTGGTGCTTTTATAGGGCACAGTCCAAGCTACTGTGCAATTAAACAAGATTGCAATTTGCTTCTTGTCTAAGTCACCACTTGTGGTTTCTCTCGGTTTGTGTAGTCACAAGAGTTTGTCGCGTACAAAACAGATGGCGTTGTGGAGTTGAATGCACTCTCACTGGAAGACGCGTGAGACGGAGAGCGCATGGCTCGTATCATGTGTTCACACAAGCTTCCTATTTCCATCAGTGGCAGGAGAATGTCTTTGACAGTGGGAAAATTAATTTAAATGTCACTTTCCAGCAGCGGTCCCCTCTTTGCCTTTCTTTAAATTACTATATAATTAAATTCTCTGCTTTGGCTTGTGACAGAATCGACGCATCTCTCCAAGACTGAAATATAATGCAGACACTTGCAGTCAAGCTTTTCCTGTGAAACAGAGCAATACTCCACAGACCCGGGGATAATTTGTGATTCCTTTCTAGCTGCAGCTATCTCTCAGGCTTTAAAATATACAAGGTCAAAACAAACCCTCCCTGGCTAAGCCAGAATCAAACCGAGTTCAAACTAAAAAGGGAGTGAGGATAAAGTTTTCTTTTCTTCTCTCAAACATCGTCCACTTTTCTGTCTTTCTCCATCTTCCCCCTGCCTCACCTTTCACTGATGTCTTCAATGCGTTGGCCACCGAAGGCCTGGAAGCTGCTTGCGTGAGTGTGAGGGCTGCTGGGTGATGCTGGGGCAGAAACGTGGCCCCTACTGTTCTGCAGAGAATGTCTCCGGCTGCGTCTTCTCTCGAGGCCGCGCCTCTCATTGGTGCCGCCGACACTGGCCCGCCGACGGTCCCTGCGGGCGCTGGGAGGCAACTGGGTTTCTTCGTCTCCGTCCTCATGGCGTAGAGTCATCTGGGTCAAAGATATCAGAGAGGAACGGAGTAAATAAACTGCACACACACATCCTTTCTGGCTGCTGTATCAATGCGAGAAAAGTCGCCTGGCCTACGATCTGTTATGAAACACACATGTCATTTAAGATGACATTAAGGCGGGTTGTTATGTGATAATGTGGGCAGGGTAGGCTTCCTGACCTCGTAGATGTTGAACTGTTCCACAAGGTCCAGGTCAGTGCCTTTCCTGCTTAGGTGTCTCTGTGCCATGGCTTCAATGCCCTGCTCCTCCAGACAGTCCACCATGTCGTAGTACGAGTCCTGGTCTGGGAGGCCTGCCAGAGTCTGAAAAACAAACACATTCAATAGAGAAAGACGATAAGCCTTGTCTCTGCAATCGTTCTTAGATTATTATGACTTTAGATTAACTGAAGGAAAAGATATACTGGTATAATAAAGAGAGACAGAAACCATTTTCTTTCAATCTCATATTGAAATATAATCTGTCACCAGATATTCTACATAAATAAATCAATCAGTATAATTTAATACACTTATATATTGACTCCAGTGTAATTGGATCAGGTTTTTATCTGTGCACTATGAAAAACAGGGCGGATTAATTGTACACATGATACTGCACTATCCACACTACATTTTAATGAATGCACTTCTAAGGCTCTTTTGTAACTACTGCTGTAAACTGAAGTCTTTACGTTTTCATTTTGGTGACACTTGATTCAGTCGAGCTGACAGATCACATTTTTGGAAACAACGCTGCCGCTGCTCGCAGCATTTACGCCTCACACTAACGCGCCTGTCTTCTCATCCAGATAAGAAACCCGCATGTAGATTACATTTTAATACAATATTTAAACCCAGAGAAAGAGAATATATTGCAAAGAAGCAGAGCTGTTAGTTGTTAGTCTTCACTCACTGACCTTATTGATGAGTGTCATTGCATACACCAGCAGCTCTGTATCCACTCCATCCTTCTCGTCCAGGATCTCCATGACGTTTGACCACAGCTTCGTGTCTGAAGAGGCAAAAGTCATGCAACACGCTGCATATCATAAGGCAAACTGCACGGCACCACACGGCGACCTGTATTTTTCCACAGACACTGGATTATAATAAAACGCACAACTATTTTGTCATGTCATGGCTAAAGTCGGAGACGTGAAGTTAGAGCAGTCTTCCTTTTGAAAAAGTGGCAGTGGAATAACATCAGGGGCGACTTAATATCCAATGAGAGAGAGAAGCAGCCCCGTGTCTCCTCCACGAGGGGTCAAGTCCATCTCCTCATCAGGAGACTGCATATCAGGTTCCGTCTTCTTACGCAACAGCAGAAGTGATGGGATAAGACGGAGATACCCGACCCCTGCACACTAAAGCTCAACCTCCTGTTGTATGTTACAGTACAATGTGGTGCCTTTTAGAGCGACGCGTAATCGAACCCCACTGCAGGCAGGAGTTGCAGTCTCTCTCAATAAGCCTAGTTCTATGCATGAGCAGGAAGCCGTGCAGAAGTGATCTGACTGCTGTGTAACAGAAGACTGCGATCTACGGTCAGATGAGCGGCACTGCAGCCAACGTGGATGGCTTGATTAGTGTAAGTGAAGAGAAAATCTACATGAAATGCAAATTGTGACTGACTTCAACGTGGCAAAGTCCCTGTAACACACCATAACCTGTACAGAATCTCCTATTAGAGTGGATATGCATGTACGATATGTAGATATGCAATTCTGTTCACCCTGCTGGGTGGTTGGCCGGGGCTCTCACCTCGTTTGGCATCCACCACGTTCACAGCCTTTATGAGCAGGGCGGTGTTGGATTCGGTGTACTCCACAAACACCAGCAGCAGCTTTAGGGCTGTCTTCACCACCAGACGGAACTACGCAAAGAGAAAAACACAGTCAACACAGAAATCACAAAGTGGCACCAGCCCCTGGTGCCCCTGCAAGCATATAACACATAATTTATTTAATTTCACTTGTAAACTTTGTGTTTTTACTGTGCCAGCCCCTCAGCTCCCAACGCAAAATATGTTGTCTCGTAAAAGAGTTTCCTGTCTGAACCATCTTGAGAGATTTGATAAGAAGCTCGTGTAATGCTGGGACAACATTAAATAGATTGAACAGCTCATGAGAAGATACCGACCTGCACTCAAACAGCACAAAGATAAAAATGATACAGTTGGAATCAGCTATAAACACTGAACAGCCTACTATTAGTCAAAATTTACACTCCTACAAAAATGCAAAAAAGGAGAGAGAAAACTAATATAAAAAAAAGGAGGCAACAAACCCGATGTAAAGCAAGGCTGTCAATGTTAATTAGCTTTGGAGTGAAAATCAACATCATGTCAGCGGTTATAAAACCATCCGAGTTAATTTAACACTTCTGAACAGCTGCCACATCAGCGCTATGATTGGACAAGCAACACCCCAGTGATCACGGTGAAAATTACTCCATGGGTGATGGAGATTTGCCATATTAAATGACTGGGAAGACAGGGTTTTGATTTAAAAATAACAAGGCGGATGCCAAATATTATTCCAGTGTTTACACTGCTGCAATGCAGAAAAGCAATTAGAAGAGGAGAAAACAGTGAGGGGGCGAGAGGAGAGTCAACACAGTTGACTGATGTGCTGCGAACACGCTGCGCATGTCCGAATGTGGCCACTAGAGGGCTGAAGTGGCCACAGTGACAAGCGCATGTGATCCTTTCAGCTTTGTCAGAGCACGGACGGGGTTACTGAGTTGAGTTTTACAGTACATCTACTGCGCGGGCTGTAGTGAAAATGAATGGTCATATTCTTTACCTTGGATCCGACCAGGGTGTAAAGCCACTGGACCGTTTCATTGTGAGATATGAGGCCGTTCATCCCATCCACATACAGCATTATCTGACCAAGAGCTGGAGAGAAAGATGGAGAGAGAAAGAGAGAGAAGGTCATTAATCATCTACCATTTCAGTTTTGTTTTGTCATCAAATTTGTCTTGTTCAGCATACAAATACGGGTTGTGTCTCACTTATCGTGACTCTCTGTGAAACCCTTGCTATGCAATGAAAACTATCCACCAACTTTACCTTGTTAAACTTTTAAAACTTGTTTCTCTCCCTCTCTGCTTGTAAATATATATGCATATATACATGTATGAACAGTCACTGACGCAGATACATGCATAACCATTGTATTGTAAGAGAAACTGGTACATGCCATTCTTCTGATGTGGAGCTAAACTTTCCAAACATCACAGGTTTACAGTTTACAGGTACCGAAAAAAAAAAAAAAAAAAAAAGGTCAGCGGACACAACTGGAGGGAAAATATTTGAGCAGGGTGCCTCAGTGGATGCTGATATGACTTCCATCTGTAACAGGATACATAAATAAGAACATAATAAGAGCCAAGGGATCTCAACGGGGGGCAGTAAAAGTGTACAGTGGCTTCTGTTAAAGAAGGAGATGGGGGAAGGGAGACAAACGGCGCTGGGCTGCAGCAGAACAGATGAAAGCTGCCTTTAAATATGTATGTTTTTTTGTTTTTTTTTTATTTCACCAGCATCTCAGCGGCCCTCCACACAGAGGGAGTTAATGCATTTACATAGAAGACCAGAGCAACAGGATGAGCTCAGCCTGAACCCACTGTAACTTCAGGTGATACATTAGCTGACACGAGGGGGGGGGCTGGAGCATAAGCACACGAACACATTGAAAGTGAAACATTTTTGGAAGGCTTGTTTGACTATTTCTTGGCAGAAGCTGTGTTTTTTGGGGGGTAATACCTATGAGAATTTTCTAAAAAGAAAGACAAAAAAAAAAAGGCACGAAATTCTTGTCTTTTCCAAACATGACAAAAGTTGATGAGCTCGTACTGATCAAGTTCAGAGATGTATGAATAGCTGGAGGATTTTTTTCGTGGGCTGAAAAAAGGCTGACGCACCAGGTGTTTGGAACTGTGAAAAACCTCCGAAGAAATAACACAAAAACAGACAGAGTTCAATCTTTGACCAGCGACTAGATAAAACACTTAAACAGACTTATTGAGAGCTCCTTAAAAACGGTTTCCTCTGACATGTTCTGATGAGAGGCTGCAGCTTCTGTCATATATTTTCCCTCCCCTCTTCTCTAGAGGGGCATGAAAATTGTGAATATGCTGTAGATAAGCCAAAATTCCCAGGTGCAGCTGCTGTGTGTGCATAGTGTGTGCGAGAGTATGTGGGCGAATGCATGAGTGCAAGTGTGTGTGTGTGTGTGTGTGTGCGTGATAACGGGCCCACTGCAACAGCAACAGCAACAGCAGCAGCAGCGGCGGCAGCGGCAGTTCATCTTTTATCAATCGGGGGTTAATTACTCACAGCATGTCAGGTCAGAGCATTCCTAAAAGTCCTCTCCTGCTGCGAGCTCGGAGCTGCGTGTCCCAGCCGTCAGCAGCGGAGTGGACTATATGGCAAAATCCAAGCAGGCCACATCAGAGTGTGTTTATGAAAACATGATTAACCCCCTCAGTCAGCGTGAGCCAGAGTGTCACCCTCTTCTGTACCTCACTTTGTACGGCACCGCTGCCGACAGATGAGTGACAGCAGTAATGACATGACATACAGCTGGTCTACTCAGTCCAGACTGAACTCCTACAGTGTACTGTTTACAAAAAAAAAAAAAGATCTAACAACGATGTAAAAAGTGACTAGAAAAAAACAACTCCCAGCATTTCTTTATATGCGGTCACAAACAGCTGGATGAGCAACGGGACGCACGCTCCTTTTAAAGTTGGTAGCCGACGTCTGACCCGCAGTATCATCGCCGCGCAGACTTTTATCTCTCGTGTGCACCTGTGTACAGTATCTGCTGGGGTTTTTGAGGAATGTCCATTGAAAGCAAGGGTGAGAAAAGATAGGCGGCCTTAATGAGCCTTTTAAAAGTGTCATTACGCAACGTGAAGGTTCGGCTGCTGACAGATGGGACGTTACTGATTGTTCCCGAAAGGCGACCGTGAAATGAAATGACTCTTAGATCACTCTGACATGTTATCATAAGACGTTATTTGAAGATATCATCGGCAGGTTATGGGTGGCTTTTTTCTTTCTCTTTTTTTTGTACCTAAGCGTATAGCCAAGTAAAATAAAACCTGAATGTATGTGAATTGAATTTAGTGAGCAGTTAAGACAGAAATGATATTCAAACATTTATGCACCACGCCAGAAACCACACAATCATTACCTTTTCGCTCTGATTCATTAAAACTGCAGCTTCATGGAATTATTCAATGCCAGCTGCCGTTTATGTACAATTCAACTTTGAGTACCAGAAACCACATCGACTGCAGTTACCCTGTGAACAGTTAGGTAAAACGATACTGTAACTGTTTCAAAGGGGAAAAAAACAAAATTACCTTTCATTATGGGAAAAGTGCAACCTTAAGAGTCTGCTCAGAAACTGTTTAAAGGAAACATCTAATTACTCTCAAAGCAATCACCTTTGTGAGCTTCAAATGGAACTGATTTCCACGCGCTTGCGATTAAATCAGTCATGAAACTGCTCGGGGAAAATGAAAAGTAACCTGCGTGGTTGCAGTTCAGCCTCTAAACGTGTGATCAAATCATTCAACTATGCCGTACTTTCCCAGCCTTGTACCTTTGGTGGGTAGCTGACAACGTGGGTCCAGAACCTGAGATCTGTTTTTAAACTCTACGACAGACAGTCATCAATAACTGTGGAAGACGGTTAATAAAAAGAGCATGTGAGTGCTGCGTCTGTACAAGAACACACTCTACTTCAAGCGCTGATCCGGGGCCAAAAATGTGGGCCTCCATTTGAGTAATCATGAGCAGCTCTACAATACCTCACACAAATTACAACAATAACACTGCTAAGTCTCTCTACATGTTTATCACGTAATGAGAGGCTGGCAGACAATGAGCTTCCTTCAAAGCAC
Organism: Nibea albiflora; assembly: GCA_014281875.1. NCBI lineage: Eukaryota > Metazoa > Chordata > Actinopteri > Sciaenidae > Nibea > Nibea albiflora. The sequence goes on from CM024804.1 coordinate 13,156,406, forward strand.
AGTGATTAGAATATAAATGTAAGGCATTATGGGGAAAGACAGCCAGGGAGGAAAGAGTTAGCTCAAAAGAGACTTGGAAGTGTTCAATGAGCAGCCTGGCGTCTGTGCAGCACTCTCACACTCCATTTCTTTCAATACTTAACATACGTTCGCCTTGAGAGTAAATAGAACATTTGAATGGTATCGAGCTGTAGAGGAGAACCACAGACGACCCGTCGTGTGGATGAGACGGACCCTGTTCCTGTGTCCTGAACCAGAACTCTGAGAGAAGTTAAAAACTTCAGCCACTGGGGTTGGCTGGAAGTGTTTCTTCAGGGCCTCTCCCTCTCATAAACCACAGCAATTATCTTCCACAGCCCCAGGAATGTGCAGGAAGGGCTGCTCCCTGACCACTGCGGAGGTGAGAAGCACTCTGAGGTCCGGGTGGTAGCCCCAACACGAGCCAGCTGACTCACATGTACACATTAAAAAATGTTATCTGTGAAGATGCAAGGAATCAACTCAACAGCTTCCCCTCAACAAAAGCATTACTCCCCTTCCACTCAGCGCTCTGCCCGCCTTTGGTTTCATTTACTATTTGGAATTTATCAAAACTGGGTCAGCCAAACTTGGTGTCTGTCAGTGCGCTACATTTATTTTACCAGGACTTTGGGATAAGGCCAAATCTCCACCCCACACAGTGAAACTTACAGCCTCTTATCTTGTTATGTTCTGCATTAGCCGGGAGCCGGGAGCTGCACTCAGATCTGAAGTGTGCCCCCCCCACACACACACACACACGTGAGCTGGACCTGCTTTAATGCAAAGTCCGGAAAATACTTTTTTACGGAGATTCTTGCTCTGGTATGTCACTGCAATAATAGTAAATGATCTGAATTTCAAGAGCAGTGTGTCGAAGCTATATTCTGGACGCGTACCATTACAGGGCTGTTTTGCACGTGTTGTATTTCTCATGCCCACTTTATTGTTGTTTGTTAATGATTTATGTGGGTCAGCATATAAATTAAGGAGTCATTTCAGCAAGCTTTAACTTGCAGAAACACAAACTTTGCAAAGTTTAAAGTTGGTTCTGCCCACCTTATGCCCCTCACTAAAGTTTAAAGGTCCAGTGTGTTTCAGGAGACTATTTACACCATATGTAATGCAATAAAGTAATATAATAATCATAACTGTGCTTTCATTAGCATTTGATCACATGAAAATGAGGACTGTAATGACATTACATTCAAAATTTAGAGTCTATTAGCACCACAGACAGACAGAGAGCACAACAGAGGGCACTCAGGTATTAACTTGACCTACTGTATGCTCTCTTGATCTATCAGAATACTAAGCAAGTGACGTTATGTGGTATTGTTATGTTGTTAGCTCTGAAAATTGAGGGTACTATTCTCTTGATCACAACACCAGCGCACCTGAGAAGCAGTGTATGGAAGTATTTTGGGTTTCCATCATAGCTGGCAAAATAGCTAACAAGGAGAAACAAAGCAAAGCAACGAAGCAGCTGTCCGCTCTGCAGCGACGACAAATCCGTGCACTCACCTGCTAGCTTGCCACCCCAGCACATTCAAATGAATGCGAACAAACTGCATGTTCAGACTTGATTTTTGGAAAACGTAACGACCAACTATGTTGAACCATCAATGTTCTACAACAGACAAACTAAACGCCGGCTCTACATAGTGCGTTTCATATTTTTTTCACATCAAAAGCAAAGTTTTTCCTTCATGCTGAGAAGTAGAGCGGGAGGGAAGAAAGATGCAATCAGCAACTACACCGCTAGATGACACTGGTCCTTACAGTAAGCACTTGGATATCAGTTGATTTTTGGCCATTTGAAGGCTGTTGAACAAATTGTAAGAAATGTATGCATCAGTGCATTTATGAGAGCTTTTTGCAGTTGCCTGATGTGGAGAAACAAGGTTGACAAGAGCCTGAACAGTAAACAGTAAAGTTGCAAGTCATAAAACTAAAACACCGAGCTAAAAGCCACAGTCAGCTAACACAGACAGGCATTTATCATTACTGCATACATGCATTTCATTTAGATTCTGTCTACCATAAAAAGACAAGTTTATCACTGGGGCCAATTACACAGCCCTTACTGTATATGAAATGGGTAAAACATGTTAGTTTATGTTCCATTTGTTATTTAGCTAATCACCCAGACCATTAGAGCCAGACAAACTGCCTCTACCAGGCCAACTCCAGTCACAGAGTCGACTGCCAGACTTACATTGAGCCCCTATACAATAAAACAACAGGGAGATGCTTCCATTTTCAGTCTGCCAGTATCTGACAGAATTTACTGTGGGCATAAACCCAAACAAACTCCCCAAAGACAAACAAACAAACCTAATGGAACAGGAGCATGAAGTAAGGCAGGGGAGCCTCTCCAGTATTTGGCTGAGCAAGCTCCACAGGCACTGCAGACCTGATAAACTACTGCAGTGCTGAGCAGGGCACAGCAAGGTGGGTGGAAAACACCATAAAGAACGTTAAAAAAGGCTAATATACTATTTTCTACACTTTTTAATGATAGATTAGAGATGACCGCGCTACAGAAAATAATTTTAGGACAATAAACAACTGGGAAAAGCCCAACAGATGAGCTTTTCTTATCCCATCCAATCAGGGAAGGCTTTGGAGAAACGCTACTGCATCGCATCCACCCACTTGTAAAGCGAACTGAAAGATGAGCTGCGGTAAATTCTTACAGCTCTTAAGAGAGTAGTGGTGTGATTCGCTCTGGCCCTGCTCAGCCATACGCTGAATTCAATCCCAAAACACAGTCAGCTCACAGGAATCAGCCGTAAAAACCCACTCGAAATGCTGCGTGCTACATTACTGCAAAAGATTTATTTTTTTTCCAAATGATAGTTTATGTATCTTAGACAGCAAGGTCAGAGATGATAAAATAAGAGCTAGAGAAATGAACCAAATCAAACATTCTTATAATATAATTGGCCTGTGTACTGAATTCTGTTACAGTGAAACAGGCTGCAGCGCCGGGTTGTAATCCCACCGCCAGCGAGTTTGTTGAAAACTTCTACAGATGAAGGGAGAAGAAAAGGGGAGGCAGAATATAGGTCAGGCAGGTGGGGTTGAATTGGGTTCAGATGCAAGCGGCCTGTTCATGTGAGGGGATCCGAAAGGGTCTGCAGGGTCTCACACATGGGGGGAAAACAGGGTGGGACGTATCCGGTAGGAACAAGGCTCTAAGCTTAACCAAAAACATGACAAGGGGTGATGTTTTTCTGTTTAAGGCTGTCCGGCCTTTTTCCATTTCCTTTAAACTTTTAATTGTGAACCTGTTGGTAAAGGGTGGTAAAATGTAAAATGGAGTATGTACAGTAGAGTGTGTTTTAGTGCAGCATTGAGTATGTCAGTCACTCTGAGAGCTGGTGGTTGAATTTAATAGAGAGAGGCCATGCTGGAGGCCAAAGACAAGATGTGACTTCCTATGGCTCAGACAAGTAAAGACGCTAAGTCATTTATGAAAATATTACGTCTTTCTGAAGAAGACAAAACCTCTTTAGCGAGGAAAATAATTTGTGGGATGTCTTTTGTGGAATGCGGGTGCTGGCATTTACAATGAAGTAAATGAAGGAACCTTTAAAAGCACAACAAGTGGTATCAGGGATGAGTGTGTGTGTGTGTGTGTATGAAAGTTTTGCATACTTTGCACAAAGGGGCAGCACGAGTGCAGTGGCTGGCTCTGAGCTGCAGGAGATTGGGTTGAAAACACGCACCGCGTTCCCATGGGATCTCATTACAAACCGGGAGTTCAAGTTTCTATTAGTGTGACAAGGGCATTCCTGGAGATCTCCTTCTCACTCCAAACGCTGCGCTTGTCCACATAATGTGTGTCAGCAGTTCCCTTGTTTTTCCCTCTCAAATTTCCCTTATCCTAGAGGATTTAACAGATCAGAAGCTCGACTTCTCCTCCCCAATAACCAACGTGTACATTCATACATTCGCACAAAGTCTCTCAACCCGAGCCCAGACAGAATGGAAATGTTTATCCAGATGATGGGCCATAGTAAAGGTCCCCCACCCCCTCTAGAACAGACGACCTATAACACAGCCAGACAACACAATACACACTGTTTCCAACGAGAGCTTCCAACACCACTGTTAACACAACGGTGCCTGGGTTTTCACTTAATGCTCAGCAAAATGCTCCAGCGCTCTGTTCAATATTTAAACGACTTGGGTCAGAGCACTACACAAAAACAATGATGCCGATTCTAAATGAAGAGAAACGAACTGTCTACCTAGTACGTAATGGTCTAATGGAAAAAAAGTGACATTAGCTGCATGAGATCATTTCAAATCACTGCATCGTCGACATGTTTCTTTTCTTATTTAGCAAATAATCTGTTGATTATTACACAATTATAAAGACACATACTTTGTAAAGGAGTTATCCCAATAGTGTTATTAGCTATGTGCGGTGGAGGTCTATAGGTTTTCCAGCCAACCACTGATTGAAATACTTAGATCACAAAGGAGGAGCAAACAAGTAAACAGCAGCTAGTGTGTTTGTTGCCTCACAAACTGCTGCACAAGTGTGTCACCGGACGTGCTGCCTCGCTGATCTGCCACGTATAAAACGCAATGCCGCCGCTCCGAGGAAAACTACGGAGGCCAACAACAATTCAAACAAAAGGGTCTTGTGTTTCAGGTGCACTTGTAGCCTTGTGAAAAAGACTGCTGCCCACTAAAGTTACTGCTGTGTGTGACACTAAAGGCTGGGCTGAGTGCTGTATTGGGAACAGTGTTCCAGGTCCCAGACAGTTTAAGAGGCAATGAAACACTTGACTAGAGCACATCTCCCTTTCCCGTTGAGGCCCTCCGAGCAGCTCCCTCTGGAAACAAGGAAGTCAAGGTGCTTTAACTTATGGCATTATAACTGCCGTGTCATTAAAAACAGAAGATCTCAAAATGGTAGCAGAAGACAGAGAGATACACACAAGGAGCAAGAGAGAGGAATAAAGGATGAGATAAAAGCGCAAAATGAAATATGGGCATGACTTATTTGATACAGTAATACTTTTGGACCATTCGCGGCACAACTCCCATTTCTGTGGTAGCTATAAATTCACTCATATAAGTTATAGCATGTAAGCCTATGTATATACAATATAATACAGTATGCATGAGATATGGCCTCCTGGGTATGAAGGTAATTTATGTAATGTTTAGGAATGTGTTTTCCAAAAATGTGTCCAAGGATTTTTTGAGAAGTGTTAAAAAAAAGAAAAGAAAAAGGAGCTCTCTAAATTCCTATAGATCAAAAAAAAAACAACAACTTAAGATTCACTTCCAATTTGAGTCCACCGAGAGTTAAAGATGGCAAGTGTTTGGTAAACAACAGTGCGCAGACAGAAATGGCATGGCCTTTAAGAAGTGCAAACAGAGACAGTGTTGCTAAAAACATAGCTTATGGTGAGGAATGTCAACAGTGAACATTTTCAAAGCGGGGAATAATTGCTTCAAGTTGACTGTAATTAGTTTGTCTTTAATCTGCCCACCATCTGCCGCTCCCATTTTACGGTTACCAATTAAACACAGTTGTTACTTTTGTTAGTGCTCTTTCTCTAAATACTACAAGTAGTACGATGATCCAGGGGGAAAAACAAAAAAAAAACCAAACTCATTTGTTGTTGTTAGTTGCTCTTCCACCTCGTCTCACGATGGTAAGTACTGTAGGGATCTTTTTCTCACCGCAGTGAAAACGTTGGAGCTTAGCGCAGGAACTTCTTTGACCTTTTGCAGAAGCTGCTTTCAGTTTAGGGCGCTTTAAGCGCTTATTTTGCTGTCAACAGTGATGCGGTACTCTGACAACCAATTATTTTTTCATATTTTGAAGAATGGAATAGAAAGTGTTGTAATACCGCATGGAACAAAAGCGTCAGCAATTCTATTTGCCCATGGTCTATCTGGTCTCTTTGAACCTGTTTACTGGGCTTGATGACTCAATTGAAAGAACTGATGATTAGATCTCTAGTACGGCTGTATGTAGCTCAGAATGCAGCTACACAAAGAAGCTCTGAAAATAAGTCTCCAAAACCAGGAGTGCATTACGCTGAGCGCAGTGAATCTGCAGTAGATGTTCAGAAAATCCTTCTGACAGAGAGACTCCATAGCCATGCTAGCAGCTCTGTGAGTCAGTGCTTTCACGTCAGCATGCTAACAAATATCATATTAACATGTTGATATTTAGCATTAGTTGCTAATTAGCACTAAACACAAAACACAGCTGCGAATGAATGTCTTTACTTCATAAAGGTCATAAACCAAAAGTAGGCTATTAGATAACAAGAAAATTGATGATGGCTTAAGGTAAGCCTTCATAAGTGATCACCTTGAGACTATGAATGTCTGTACCAATATCACAGCAATCTGTCAAATGTCATTGCAATTTATCTTCAAGGGACCTCGAATATCTGCAGCGAATTCCATGGAAATCCATCCAATAGTTGAGGTTTTTAACTGTGAATGACAAATGTGCACCTGCTTGAGGTGCTAGAGGAAAAGTCAGGGGATCGCCAAAGTCAATCGAATTCATCCTCTGGGGACCATGAATATCTTTACAGAATTTCAAGACAATTTATGCGATAGTGGTTGAGATACTTCAGTCTGGCCCAAAGCAGTGGAATGACCGACCAGCAGACTGACATTGACATCCCCAGAGCTGCTAGCATAGCTTAAAGCCAATTCTCTTTATTTGTGATTAAATGTTTTGACTCGATGAAAAGGTTGCATCTGTTTTCCACACTTGAGATGTAGACTGGGGGCCAAAGACTCAGAGACTAGCTTAAAATGTATACATAAATGGTAATAAATACATGTTGAAAGAGAAATAACATTTTACACCATCCTGTGAGACGTCTGCAGTTTGGGAAACAACATTCTTAACTACAAAAACATACAGCATGAAACCTTTACTCAGCTTTTCATGTCATGAAGCAAAGATTTATAATTTCAAAAACTGTTTTAGAAAGATTATAAATGAGCATAAATGTTCTGTGTTGACTGGAACATAACCTCTGTGTTTGTTTAATTACTGAAACAAGCAACATGTGCTCATTTCACAATGGAGACCTAATAACTGTAATGAGCCTTTCACGACCTCGCTGGCTTCTGTGTGTTTGCAGCACTTCCCCATGGTGGAGCGCGAGGCTTACAGGAGTACCAGATGGCATAGGCACCTCTGAAAAAGTGACCTCACACCCTTTCCCACTGATGGGGCGATAAAGGCATACAAGCTTTCCCTTGGGCCAGAAAACGCAAGCCTCCAAGGAGCAAAGTCCAGGTCTGGAAGCCCTCCAAGCCAGGTGTGAGGGGCCCAGAGAGGGGCCTGACCCCAGCCAGAAAATCCCCACATCACTGAGGGAGCACTAACTGGCCACAGACACCTCCAGGGCTTTGAGAAGACAGAATGAAAAAGTGAGGAAAAAGAAAAAAAAAAGTTAGAGTTAGATGGTGCAGATTGCTGCAGGAACTACCATTTACAATGACGGCAACGTTCCAGAGAGCTCAGACTTGGGAACCTGTTCTTGTAAAATGCATGCAGACTGGTGTGCACGTGTGCTGTTTTCATCTACAAAAGACCCATAAGATTGATTTTTATTCATGAAAGAGAGCGAGATTGTTTTGTCGGGAGGTTTTTAATGTGCACCAGACAGATGGGTTCAAGGCTGCATTCCTACTTTTTCTTTTTTTCTCTCTCTCTCTCTCTTTCACTGGCCTCAACTTGAAAGGCAAAAGAAAAGAGAACACATTAGAAGTGATCAATGTTTGATACGAAAGCAATTACTGTTGTTGGTTCTCTCTCTCTCTCTCTCTCTCTCTCTCTCTCTCTCTCTCTCTCTCTCTCTCTCTCTCTCTCTCTCTCTCTCTCTCTCTCTCTCTCTCTCTCTCTCTCTCTCTCTCTCTCTCTCTCTCTCTCTCTCTCTCTCTCTCTCTCTCTCTCTCCTTCTTTCTCTCTGCACGTGTGAAAATTTAAGGCATCTAATTTACTCCCCTCCTGGGAATCCGTATGACTTAGCTCCTCTTGGAAGTCGTCAACAGTAAAGCAGCCAGATCTGTATACATTTGTGACATATGCATCTGCGTTCCAGCACATGCTCGACTTGTGTTCTCCAACACATGGCTCACAAGGGAGGTGATGTGCTTCGCTCCGCGTTTCCTCAGCTGGTCAGGAGAAATTAGGTCAGGAGTTGAAACAGGTTAAAAGGGCTTTTGGGAGAGTAGTAGTTTGGTTTAGTTTCTCATGGTAATGTGGGGATACATGAGGGGGAAACTGTGTCTGAGTCCGCTGAGATGAAGCGATAAATTAGCACATGAAAGAATAAAGAGAGTCCCACAGAAACACACTGACACAGATGTTTTATCAGGATTCTCTGGGAGGTAAAGGGGGGGAAAAAAGGACAGCACAATAAGGAGTGAAAAGATATGAGAAGTGGTCTCATCATTCACAGTGCAATGACACTAACAACTCTTACATGTGGTCAACTCTGAAGTTTCCAAAAGCCTGTCATTCTCATCCTCTGCCTTGTTTTTGGCCATTTACCCCGTTTGATTTAGCTCTCTGAGTCAGGGCCCGGGCCAAGTTCACATGAAGACTCAAACATTAAAGATCAGAGCCTACAGAGGTAGTCCTAGCAGGGGGTCATGTTCACGTTTATAACTTAACCAGGGGGGCAACATCAGTGCTTTGTCACAGAAAAGGTCAAAAATGAGTAGACAGCAAATATTTAGGAACGTGTCTAACTGAATAAAACATGAGCAGGCTAACATATGATTGAAATGTGCAGCCAAATTATGAAGGTCAAGTCCACTGTGAATCCTTTTTGGCGAGGCTTAATGAAGAATAGCAAAAGAAGGGGTGTCTGCACTCGACTAGTCTCGACCGAAACTCGCCCCGAAATTTGGATCCTACATTAAAAAACAATTAATTAATGAAGCCATGACGTAGTTGCTCGGGTTTATTGACAGAAGTGCAACCATTTTTCATCAAAAGACGAGTGACCTCATGACGAAGAATGGAAGAAAAAAAAGAGGCGGGGAAATTAGTTTTATGATCTGCAATATCCTGCCAGAACTTTTATTGGCCACTTAAGCATGTGTGACCTGCCCCCTCACAGCAGGCTGTTAAATGGTAGTGACCTTGCAGCGAGTGTTATGAACCCCTCGGTCCTCTAGCATCCCTGAACATGCTGCCCCCTGCCCCTCCCCGACATGAACGCATATGATCTTTCACCTTACCGACATGGGACATATAAATTAACCAGCTGCTAAACTTGGCCTGACTTCCACATTATCTGTGGCACACATTTGAGTTTGTTTATGCGCCGTAAGGGTGTACGAGTGTGAGAAGGTCATCGAGCAGAATCATCAATTTACAAGGTGTATGTAAACACATGTGGTCCTGGATAGGTTTATGGAAAGAAAAGTGTTACAGGATTGATGAATAGCATCCTCGATTTGCCCGTGTTGTAAATTGAAGTGTGAGAAAGTAGAAAGTATGCTGTGAGTTCACTGGTGGAAAGACGTACCCCTGAGGATATAATTCTGGTAGTTCTGGTCGGCTTCAGCTCCCACTTTTATCAAACACGTGAGTCCTTCTGCCACCACAAACTCGTGCACCAGGTCCTTGTCATCCTAGAAAGAGGAGAAACAGCCATCATAGATAGAGCCAGAAACTATATATATATATATATATAACTGTCCACAGAATTAGATAAACCTTTGAGTACAAATCAACAATGAAAAAGCGTGCACAGAAGTAATGATCTAGAAATCTGCTCTTTCCAATTACTTCAAATGTTTTTTTATGTGATAAATAAATAAATTAAACCCAGAAACTGTGATTTATGATGACCTGAAATATATATGCATGTCTTATGCACACAGTGGACAAATAACTTGTTATGCAACAAGACAACACAACACCTTATACTGTATCACTAAGAAATGAATTAAACCATTAGCTGTGCAGAAACAGGTTGTGTTTGCCAGTGAGGACGAGCACATCTCTCTATTCTGCCTCTACGAAACCCTCAGTTGAATAAATGTGTCTATCACTTGCTACTTTTACAGGCTTAGCTACTGTAAGTGCAACGGGCACTGCAATATGCTCGCAGTATGCTCAGATAGATTCCTGTTGCGTCGGCCTCCTCACTTCATCCCACATTTTGTCCTCAATGACAAAACCACCTGCACGTCTCACACCTGTTGCTGACTCTGCGATTTAAGACTCATACACGGCACGCCGCACTACTGCAATGTAGAAAAAGCAATACAGAAACCAGGCCAAGTGGACGTTTTATTACACAACAAGAATCACAAATAGCCTCTACAAGTAAAGTACCACAAAGCCACTCGTAGTGTAAAAAGCGAGCTATTCTAATCTGGTCTGGCCATGCATCAGCGCCTGTTGCTCTCTTTTCCATCTAGCAGTCGGTTAACCCTCCCCCTCTATGGCCGACTGCCCACCAGGCCAGCCCAGCCCAGCCCCAGTGTGTGAAGTATGACCAGACCTGAACACTCCACAGCTGCCACGAAGGCAGACTCTCTGCAGCAACAACTCCACCTCAAGAAAACAATGCTGTGTCCAAGTGCGCGCGTGTGGGCAGTGATGCATGCGTGCACGCCGCATGCAATTCTTGCATGCTAATGCGTGTGCATGCATAGGAATGTTTAGAGGCCTGGAGAACAGCAGAAGATACACTTCACATGGTGAAAAACGCTGCATTTTTGGAAAATGCCCGACATCGTGAAAAAACATAAATAGCAAGGGAATTCACTGGATCTCGTACGCTGATTCTTAAGAGAAGCTAAAATAGAAATAATTACCTGGAAAATCTGCTTGAGGGAAAAGAGGGCTCTGCGTAGCTCCCGTCCAGTTGAGTTGTAGAGTTTTTCTGTGCGGAGAGAAAAAGGACAGAGTGGAACAAAAAAAAAATCAGCTGACAGGCACACGTGGTATTTTTCTATGATGCGGTCATGCAAAAAGTTAACAGAACAAATGGACATGAGATCCAGAATCATTGTGACGTCTCTTGAAAAATAAGGTGCCTATCTACAAGTGTTTTAGTGCATCACATCATCATTTACATGATGAACTATACATTTCTCTACCAGTCCTGTATCAAATCATTGCCATCAATTATCCCGAAGAGCTAAATGTGAAAAATATCCTGCGAGAGGAATAGTGAGAGCAACTCAGAGCACATCTGTGGATTGTTAGTGAACAGTGGATGTTTCCTGCTGACAAAGCCATATCTGTAACTTACCATAATACAAAGTCATGGCAGAAACCTAAGCCAATAGCCACCACAACGGCTAAGACACAATACACGCATTAATCAGTTATGGAAACACCGCAGAGTAATAAAGGAGACACATGGCGGATGACGGATGCTTTGTGATGGAGGCGAACATTTCCTGCAACTACTCTGACAATCCTTCACCCTGTGTGCAGTCTGCCAGGGAGTGGCAGCATTGAGCACAATCCTTGTGGCTCACTCATCACTGCTGAGTGAACCCTCTCTGACTCAGCAAAAAAAACTGCCTGTTAACTGCTGCAGATACAGCAACATACAGAAGAGGCAGAGACCAGTGCAGTTTAATACCCTCACTTCCTGCTTCTCTCTCAGCATTTTCTTTCTGCGCCGCCTTTCATTGTGACGCTAAACGGCTCTTTAGTCTGTCGTCTTGTCTGCTTGGAGGCATGACGTCTGGTCTTGATTTGATGGGAGCCTGGCATGGACACAGCCACGCATGAACACAGCGAGGCGGTTTCTCTCCCTCACACCCACCCACCCCTCCCACATGAGGCACTTTGCACTGTGCCTCTTAGTCTGTTTGTTGCACCACTGCAGGAGGATGATTTATCGCCGTTGGTGCATGGGCATGTTTCAGTCAAAACCTGAATACCCAAACATGCAATTAAAAGACGCAAATAAGCAGACACAACATGTGTAGATGCCGCATTCTCGTCCACGTATACACTCACAAATGAGCTGTGCCTGCGAGCTCCTCGTCTTTGTAAACAGCCTGCAACTAATTCTATTCAAAAGTGTGAGAAACACACACCAATGAGCGCATACGCTTGGGATTCACAGCAACAGGCCTCTATTCATTGTTGTCCCTTCAACTGATGAACTGAGACAGAGAGAGAGAGAGAGAAAGAGAGAGACGGGGTGTATGTGTTGCCAGTTCTGTGTGCACACACAGGCTACTTGTAAACGCTGGACCAGACAGAGCAAAGTAGTCGTGGTCTAGATGTCTTCGGGTTGCCTTTGCAGTGACACACAACATTTTCACAACACACATAAAACTTTACATGCGGTGACAGCTAGTATATAGAGACCCACTGAGACAACAATGAACTCCACCCCCCGACCCCTGTGAAAAGAACAAAACAATTTTGGAGAGAATGCATTAAAAGAAAAAAAAAACAGAATAAATATCTTCAATCTATCTTAATAATGTTAGGTATGAGACAAACTTTGGTTTGAATGACTGTATTACATTTCTGGATTAAAACTTGCCGCCATGTTTTAGGACATGTCATCGCAGGGTAAGGTTGTCCACAGCTGTGTAACTCACACTTCATATTATTGGTGTAATCCACTCTACTTCAGACAGTCATGACACTGGAGATGCATCTGCGATGCAGACAGCCTGGGACTAGGCCATGTGTGGTTAAAAGTCTCCTATTTGATGAGGTCGCACGCTGAAATCAAACACCTCGCAATCCAGTTCCAGCAAGAGTTCCTTATCTTCAGAAGATGTCTTTGTTTCTTATTTATGACTCTAATGGTATTTGCTATGAGCGCAGCGGAGCTTTACATGTTTTGCACATTCAGTGCCGTACATGGTTGAGGTGTATGATGACTAGACAAGTCTTGGTCTTTTACGGAACAGTCATGGCCAGCCACTGGCAAGAACATCCACAAGACATAAATTTCTTTGGGTGAAGAGTTATTAAGAAGGGAAGCTGTGTGACGTTGGTGATTTGTGTCTTTATAAATAACAGGAAGGAACTGTGACCGGGCCTTTTCGGTTCGGGCTCCACAGCTGTGGGACTCCCTGCCAGAGCACGTCAGAGTTGCCAAGTCGGCATCGTCTTTTAAATCTCCCCTCAAAACGGACACATTTTTGTAGCTCCTTTTTTTTTTTTTACAACTCTTTTAAACACCTCATTCTATTTTTATCATTGTGATAATATATACACTGAATAATAATAATGATAATTAATTAAAATTCTTTACAATATTATGTGTATTTAATTTATCAGCCTGGGAACCAGGCTAATCTCTGAGCACGGGTTTTATTTGCTCTGGCAGATATGTTTCATAAAGCGCTCATGTCTGTGGTTAAAGCTTTTTAACTACTGCACCCGCCCCTGCAGGTCAAGGTAAGACCACATCCATTGCCCTGTAGCTCAAGAAGCTGACTCAGAGTTTAGATTAGTGATCTAAATAGACAAGCTCTCTGATCACTGGAGTGGAAAGCCAGAGGGAGCTGCTCTGGGTTACTCATCACACCTTCCACCATACAAAGCAAACTTGATTTGTGGTCCTACTTAAACCCCAGTCTTGTATCAGTGAGCTCTTTTTCTTCTCAAAGCCTTGACTGCACTTCCACGTGGACTTTGAATGTTAAACCGTTGGTAGATAAATCACCCCCAGGACTACTGAGCAACCGCTGATGATGCTGGCTAGATCACAGCACGGCGCTTTGACAGTGACGCATTAGCACCTGGGTACATGGTTTGTGTGTGTGTGCGTCCATCAGCAACAGCATGGCTGAGAAATCTTACATGCATTTTTTTTTATTCCACTGCCAATCACACTAAGGTTTGTGCTCCTCTACTTAGCCCTGAAGTTTGAACCACAATGAAACTGTCACAAAGTTATTCGTGCCCGGCACTAAATGAAGCCCATCTGCAGAAACAGACAGTTCCTTCCCTGTCCCTGTCCGCAGTACAGACATACACTGATACACCTCAGAGAGGCCCATCTCTAATGAGAAATAGCTCTGGGGAGATTAGTTCCATACCATTTGGCACAAATATGCACCCAAAAGTATGGGCCTTTTGCATTTCCCTATTTAGGAAAAAAAAAAAAAAACAACCAACCAAACTCAATAGCTCTGTACATTTCGAGGCAAACTTACAAGACAAGAGTATGGCCACTGTGAGACATTCTGAGCATTTCCGATCCATCTTGCAATTCAGATTGGAGCAGAGCCAAAATACAACTCTAATAAGAACACAAACAAAGTAGCTCTCCAAGATCTGATGTTAGGATTGATATAATACACCTATATGGCTGAAGAGTCGTCTAACCATGTTAATTCATACTACAGCACGCCCTTAAAATTAAAACAATGGAGGAGTGCAGCTGAGGACAAGCAACCCGTTTCTGCCCTGTCATCTTTAATTTCTCCTTAGGCATTTACTGACAAGAATCTGACAGTGGGATGAGTCAATGGAGTGAAAGTGGGTTATTTTTTTATGCCTCATGTTGATGTACCAAAGGGAGCAGCTGTTTTCTCTTCTTAAATTGCAATCCGGTCACATTTTCTCAGCTGGAATGGCTACAGGGATGTAATGGTCTCGTAATTATAACAATCATAAAAGTAGTAACGGAATTTCTATAATCGTCAGGAATGTGCTGAAGTACTCGGAGCGGGAGGGTGAAGAGAAACCTGCTGTGGGGCCTGATACATTCAGGACAAGCCAGGACTTCATGGATGGTTGTGCTACCGCTGAGGGGACAACTTTTAGAAGCAAATCTGTCTTGCGCTGCTCTTGACACCTTCTGATGCCTCTGCGTCAGTGCCAGCACATTCCAGTAATGCTGTTTCACGCGTGTCACGGGTCACTTTTTATTTATCTTCAGCATGCCAACCTCAACCCAAGACCAGTCCCCACCTCCTCACTGCTGCACGGCTCGCAAACTATCGAAATTTGTTTGCCCATAAAGTCATTCACTTTGCTTATTTTCCATCAGCAAGCATATATCTGACATGCTCCGTTTCTCATCGGCTCGCATGCCCATATTTCCAGAACGTGCCATAAAATGAACGGGATGACTACCACTGCTCATGCTTTGCACAGCAGGCGGAACACATAAACCACATCCAAAGCACAGCCAGGAAACCCACAAAGACCCCACTGAGCAGGACAACCCTGCACTCACCACTGTAAATTAAACTGTGTTTGCTTTCGGGAGTGGAGCTGTCAGACAAAAAGCTGGAAGAGGAAGATCCCTCGCATTGTACTGATGATTGTATATAAAACTGTCTTAACAATACACAATCGAATCAACAGCTTTCATGTGGGAATGCGGCTGTATTTACTGCCACCCCAGGAGCAAACAAAACAAAGCTGAATAATAATCGTGTCATCACCCACATACAGTAGTGTGGGTGCTGTGTTCCTAGCACCGCTTCGGCTAGCAAGCTAACATAAGCAAAAACAGCAAACATTTTGAATTTCTTTGGAGGAGGTGGGGGAGAAAAAAACATCCCGACATTCGACCTGCTTCGAGCCAAAGCTTTATTTCGGTCGTGACACCACAGATAGCTCCTTTTTCTCTCACCCCTTCATCACCTCCACATGCGTGGTCAAAGCTCAGCTCAGACTGGCCTTATAAAACCTAAATAAGCAACACCAGTCATGTTTTCAAGCACAACACGCACTGGTAGAGGACTAGAGTGGGGAAAGTACAGTCAGCTTAAAAATATACTGGTTTATAGCCAAGGGCACTGCATGCGTGTTGCTGTAAGTAGAATTTGTCATGAGTCAGTGTAACAGTAGCAAGTTGTTTGCCCGAACTGCCTCATAGGCGGCGCTTCATGCCCTGCATGGAGCTGCTTTGATCAGTGATTACCCTTCACCCTTTTGTGCAAAATATTTCATTTGGAATTTTTTTAAAAACAGCATCAGATCACATGGGTGAATCCTGGTAAAGGTAACCAATGAATAAGCTACCATCTACATTAATCAAATGGCAGGATGTGTACTGTGTTTCTGTGCAGGTTTCGCAGGAATCAAGGTCAGTTTGTGCTGGTCAAAGATGAATCTTAGAGTGGACTACAGTCCCAAGCCAGTGCCCTGCCCATGTCTGCATTTAGCCCCGTCTCAGAGAGCCCGGAGCCCGTTCCACTGGTCAGTAAAGGCCACAGACTCTGTGAGAGGTGACGGCGGTCAGACTGTGCTCAGGCAAACTGTAGCCATCTGGGAGACCACAGTCTTCTGTGAGCCAGCATGGCCACATCACTGCCTGCCATATGTAAGGATGAAGGGACCCATCTTTCATTTTTGTCCCCTTGGAATTTTCATGAGAAACCCTTGAGTTTACAGTATGCGTAACGTCCCTCTGCTGTCACGAAACACAACAGCACAACAGCGTCAACAGAGCTTCCTTCACATTTTTTCTCCTTTCTCACCCTGTGAGGGAAACCTCCTGGTCCAAAATTTATGAAGAGAAAACACAAGTAATTAAGGTGGGAGACCTCCCAACATGTGCATGGGCTTGTAACATGCTACTTTGTGGACTGGGGTTTCTTCTGCTCTTTTTATCCCTTTTCTCACTGAACAAAAACATAAGGTGAATGATGGGTCAATAAAAGCAAATTATAGCACTCAGGTGGAAATCATTATGCGGGAATGCAGGTAAGAATGAGATCACTTTCAGCCTGTTTGGGTTCTGAGCGCAACTGAAAAGTGGATCGAGACAATTAAATGGGCAAAGTGTGTGCGCGGGTGTGCGCGGATGTACAGGAACAGGCACTGCACACATGTAAGAATAAACACACGCTCGCGCAGGCGGTTTACAAAGCGCACAGAGGAATAAGGACATTAATTAATTTGTTCCTGTTGCCTGGAGTTTATTCAAATGCTTTGGAAGTTGTGATGAGAGACATGTGGAGACGATGGTTTAGATTAAGGAAAACTCAAGTCGGGCCACACAGACTAAAGAAGCCCCTGTCATTGCGGAGCAGGCCTCACAGGGAGCCTGCATGGACCCACAGGGTGAGAAAGTCTTTAAGCAGACACACAGCTAAGGCATGGGACAAGGTCAGCATCAACATAACTAATAAATCTGGGCTTAATCTAGTAATGAGAAAAGAGTTAACAGGATGTAAAGCGTTGCATGTGCCTGTCTTTGTGTGCATGTTTTGCAATCAGTGACAGAGATAACTGCTACACGGGAGCTTTCCTACGTGATCTTGCGAGGTCCACCATTAAATCCTGGACACATGTTCTCTCAGCGTTATGAGCATGCAAATAAACCAAACTAATTCCCTCTGATTTGATTTCCTTCACGGATGTTGTACCTAGACTTCCTCGGCACGTCGTGCAGGAGAGCACGGTGGTGTCTGAAATCTCACAGGAGCAGTGAGGAGATCAGGTTTCTGGGCTGCGACACTCTATCCTGGCAGAGACATTTGATACCAAGGCATACCACAGCTTAGTTCCAATAAACACAAAACCCGGCCCGCAGAGCTCAACGGCACTCATTGTCCCTCGATGGAAATGGGGAAATTGGATTGTTGTGTTTATTGATGTGTTTACACAAGACCTTCAGTGAAAGTTTATGTTTTTGTCAGTCACAGTAATTCTTCTGGAAGGCAGCAATGGCATTTGTCTTGTAGCTAAGTACTCCGAATAGTTTTTACTTAAGTAGTTCTGCAGGGGAAAAATCCCGCCATTTAACCTCATACGCCTTTTCATTATTCTTGCGCGCGCGTTCGGCGGAGCGCTTAAAGGGCATCGCGGACTAATCATCCTCCTGGTAAGTCTCTTCAATAAACTGTACGTTAACCAGCCGTCAAGATGCTATCTGACGCTGTCGGAGAGAGAAACAGTCGAGGAAAGCGAGGGTGGAATCTGCAGAATTCCAGACCAGAAGAGAGACATGACAGCAAGGCCAATGTGAGGACAGACAAATCTTTCATTAGTGCCTGCCTGTCTAATGAGTCATTCCTTAGCTACCAGGTGGGGCAACCCCCCCCCCAGTAAATACCCCTCTTTTCTTCGCTCTGCTTTTTTTTTTTTTTTGTAGCCCACTGCCCCCTTTCACCTCCTCAGCGGGGTTTCCCCACACTCGCCACCGCTGACACAAATAGGTAGTGGAGCGGAGAGCGGAGCATAGGCATGTAACTCATTCAGCAGACCAGACAAAAGCCTGACACAGATATAAACTAGGAGGTCGACAATTGTGGGGACTGGTTGGTTCGGGGGGGGGTTGCACTCTAACATAGTTAAAAGCAACGCACCATAAAGTTCTGGTGACTGCTGACAGAGGTAAAGCTGGTCATTAGTATTATTTCAGTGACTCGGTTGGTGAGCGCTCCTCTAATAATCCCTGCATATAAAGTTGGAAGGAGGTTGGGTCAAGGCTTTTCCCCATGTGTTGCTTGGCAGCTGCTTGAGCCAAACAGCTTTTTTTAGTGCAGTAAAAAACCAGCCATGTGCCTATGGATGCAGGACCAGATGCTTAAAAAGTAAGAATTTAAAATCTCAGTCCATACACTATTATTCCCCTACTATCATATATGTGCACATGTGCTGTAGTTCTTTTTTTTATTTTTTTTTATTTTGGGATTTTTATCTTTGCACCCATAAAAGACACACAAAGCCAACTGCTTTTCTCAATTTAGACTTTATGATCCTCAGAATCAAAAAACGTTTCATATCATGTACTTGCAATTAAACGAGAATGTTAAATGTTTTTCTTCTTCCTTAAAGCAGGGATGGAAAATATTCTTAACAATGACCTCAGTGACTCTCTCCACTACTCCATTCCCCTCTTCCTCCCTCACTCCCCTTGGCTTTCTCTCTGCCCCTGACTTACCCTGCTCCCTCTTATTCTTAACAACCTGACACGTGGGGGAAATGCACCAGTGCAAACTCTGTCCAATAAACACAGTTGTGCTTGAGACCACATCTATTTCAGACTCTGCTCTAGGAATAGGAAGCTGACCGATGTGGAAGCGCACACACACATCTGTGACAGCACACCATCTCATTTCCATACCGGCCACACTGTGACTGTACTTAATGGAAAAGAAATGGAGAAAAAAAAGCTCTTCCGTCTCACACAGTCTTTCTCTAAAAACACCTGGTTTATGCATAAGTGGGACCCATTGCGGTCTCCTTCCAATTCCATTTTTTTTTCTTCCAGGGCAAAATGTGTTTCCTCCGGTCTCCTCAGTGAGGAAGAGGAGAGCATTTGGCACCTGTCTGTCAGTAGCTCCGGTAAGGACACAATCTAGTTAACCTGACATGCCGTCTAATAAGAGCTCCCCTGTCATCAGTGTTGCTCACAAGCCATAATGACCCAAGGTAATTACTTCCAGCAGTCAGAGACATATGGACACTTTTGACAAGGAGGAGAAAAGACAGCGTCACTGTCCAGCGAAAACTGTGTATCTCCAACTCTTTCAATATAGTGGATGGATTCATTGCTACTCAACAAACCTCTCCTAACTCCTAGGTTACACAAACCATCAAAACACTCTTTGGGCATTGTCTGAAAACTGAAAACAAGGAATAAAATGTGTTCTCTGTCTGTAAGAGCAGGGCTCCAAGATGTATGTGGGAAACTCGGGCTGCAAATGGAGCAGAGAATTGTACAAGTATGGACAATGCTCACAGAGTTGTGAAGCCCAAGCTCTCTTTCTTTCACATACAATATATCTCGAAACACTACTCATTTCTTGGCTGTGTGAAGTTCAGGCCATTATCTTTGATCCCGATCCACAATCAGACTGGCACAGTTGTTACCTACAGTACAATCATCAAACAAGCTAGCGCACGAGCTTGTTTTTATGGTCTTACCCTTTTGGATCTGGCTTTCAAAGTCTTCACAGATTTGGAACGAATTCAAGGAGGAAGAACAAGGAGGAATGAGCTTTATCAAAACGCAGGCCAGCTTTTAACAGATATGGATGGACGTAAAATGCAGCACAAATGATTCTTTGTGGTAATCTTGTGATCATAAATATCAGTCACAATGACTCGCCCGGTCTTGAATGAGCGCCCTGTCATGTCAAATTGTTGCACCTTGGCACTGGTTTTGATTTGCCGAGCTGGGTGTGAAGTGTGATCTGACTGTTGACAGATAGCAGACCCCGGGGAAGGGTCAAGTCAGCACCATTGACAACCAAAGAGGCAAGATAAAAAGGATTTATATGAAAAGCAGACTGTAATTAGAGAGGCATGAGATTTGGGCTTACTGCGGACTTACACTGTAAATGAAACATGTAATTACAGTCCAGTTGCAATTGTTTAAAATACATAAAATGCACTCAGGAGTCCTCACCGCAGCAGACTGGGTTAGATTCCAACCTGCGGCCATGTCATCCCCTCCCCTTCTACCCCCTTTTCCTGTCTCACTCTGTCTAATAAAGGCTAAAAATATTCATGAAATGCTCTAAAACAGAACATTTCTCATGGCTCCGGGGGATACAGATTTATCCTGAACTGTTAATTATCTCAATTGTCAAAGAGGTGTTTTGTTTGGATAGACACTGCTTTATTCTGAGGTGTCATTGAAATGAATATAATCCATGTTTGGCACGGGCAGTCAAAGGTCTGAAAGACCTGTTTTGTCCTCTGGGGCCAACCTGTTTACTCAACTGGAACAAATTTACAATCAACATGACTGACTGCTTTCTCTTCAAAATCCTACTTAACAATGCCAAATGACTGATGTGTTTGCTGTTTTATTACTCATGGATCATATCAGAAATTTCCCACTCATGTTAGCGCTGGCCGATAAGGATTTAATATTTGCTTGGCAAGCCAAACAAATACAATCAACAACCACCTATTAAAACACAATATAAATGGGGCTTTTTTTCTCAGTTTGTTTTCGCGTGGGCCTAACTTGAACTCTCACTTCGATTCCAAGCACGCTGAAGAGATTTCCAAAGCAGCTTACAGCTACATTTTGACACCTTACTGCAGCACTAATGATGGCATTAGGCACTTACCAAATCAAAGGGAAGACAAGACTGATTTCTGTTCATTGCACAGTGGGAAGAAAAAATTTGCGATATCTCAAATATTCAAGCATGTCATCCTCCCTGTCACCTTGTTGGAAAGGGTCAACTGTCATTTTTCTCCAGTGTCACTGGGCCTCATAGCACCCCTGACATATTTGGACTGGTCGAATAAATACGGCAAAGCAGTACCCGTGGATCGCTGTACCATACCGGGCCTGTCTCGGAGAGGAAAGGTAACTGCAGCTCAAATCCATCAAACTTTGACACACTCGCATACACACAGCGGCCATTAATCCACATCATGATGAAAGGAGATCCAGAGCGACTCCACAAATTTGAGATAAAATGTAATAATACCACTTTGATAGATATGAGTGACCTACGTGATCTCATGTTACCCAGGGAAAATCAACAAGAGATGGGCCAGTATATGCTGCACTAGGCTCCTTGTCTACATTTTTCAGCAGTACGCTGGGCCTCTTCCTCATCATTCATCTGTCACGTGAGAGGGTATCTACTGCATTTTCCACAAAGTGCTGCCCAAAGGAAACCAAGGCTTTTCTACCATGCATAATCTCTAATGATGACGTTAATCATTGCCTGCGTTGTCGGGTTCAGTTTGCAGCTATGTTCTTTTGAAAAACGAGTTTTCGAAAACGAACTTCTCTTTGAGTCACAGAATATTTAGGGCACATTTTCAACAGCGAGCAAATCTGAGCTGAAAAAGGAGAGGAGAACAAAATGTGCTACTGCAGATCATAGCTACATTTAAAACAACACACAGCGTTCTGGTGCTTTATTAGTTTTTCTGTTTGACAACATAACCGATGTCCTCCTAGAACGACTATTTTGAAAAAATATGCGTGCTTGGAAACTTAAACAAGCCCTGTATCTTCAATATAAAACAACGGGGGAAATTACTGCCTCCGTGAAAAGTGAGATGGCACAAGGTCTGCTTTACCAGTAACTGCTGCCCACATTGAAGAAAGACATACCTGGCTTTCAGCAAACATGCCCTAGCAATATAAATCACACTAAGAGATTTTTGAAAACCACCATTAGGAGCCAGTCATGCATCCCTATAGCATGACAGTGTCAAGGTGGAAAGGGATTGGCTGGCACACGTAAAGCACCCTCAATTTCTGATAGGATGAAAGGGCGTTTTGGCTCGCAGCACTACAGAGGATCAGCCGTCTTTTGGCAAGGAAGAATGCAAAGTGTTCTCTTTCCTTATTTAGCCAAAGCAAGCCATCATATCACAGAGCGAGCAACGGAAAAAAGGGCGAGATAGAGCCAAGATTACAATCCAAAGCTATAAAAAACAATGTCAACAAAACATACCTTAAAGTAATGAAAAGATATTTGTGGTATGAGGATGACAAGAGGTGGGACCGGCACAACACACGTTATTTAAGAAGAAACCACATGCTGTGGGATTAGAGTGTCTCCATAACATTTATGTTGCAGGAGAGGAATGGGGTGGATATATGGCCACTCTTGTTACTCCAATGAGTGGGAGAGTTATTCAAAGACTAATTCCAGATTAATGTAATCTGCTGCTAAGTGCATGAATCTGACTGTCAAACGTGACACGGACGCATGATGAGTGAGTTAGCTTGGCCGCTAATGATACATTAGATTAGATTTCAATACTAATGGCTAAAACAGCCTTGCTCACACAACACACTCTGATATACAACGTTTATTATAACCTCTTATTTTGTCTATTGGCATCAACCCTCCATTATTTTTCTCTGCAGGACTTCATCTGAATGCAGAAGAGGTAAAAAAATAACTTTACTTTTTAACATTTTGAACATGTTACAGTAAAATAAAATAAATCAACAACATAAATGGATAGATACATCAAAAACTTGATTGGTTACAGCTCATGACTGAGCTATGTAAAGTGGATGTCTTTACCATCCTAGCCCCTAGAGGTCTCTGTCTGGTATTATATTCCAAGCTTCACTGTGTTTGCATGAGAAGTAGAGTTAACAGGTTTAACTATCCCAACAAGACGGGAGGTCAGTGTAATAAAGCCGCAGAAGGACCTTGCTCTCTGCACAGCAGGGGGTGAGATTTACGCATGGCTGGATCGACATCTATGGAGACGCAAATGTGAAAAAAAAAAAAAAAAAAGCTCTCGCATAACTTTAGTCAAAGTGATGACACGGTGGTGTTGGTATTTTACCCCCTTCCCCCAAAAAACTATATCGCTAATACGACTCAGCTTATCAGTATCAACACTGGTATCACGCAAATTAAAATGCTGTGTTTTAAAGGCTGCATTTCTATGTATATATTACAACATCTGAACAGCTTTAATTTGCCCGTAAGGTTTTCTTTATCAAACTGACTGTTATATTTACTTTGACAATACGGTTTTTCTTTTGAATAACCAAATTCAACAGATGGATTTTGCTGCCAATTAGGTAAAGTACTGCGAAACCCTCCTCTTTCCCCAAACATACTGCATTGTGTTGTACACACAGTTACGATTATTCCCAGAACAAATTCACTGTACAACAATAACTTGGCTCGTATGACCAAGAAAAGCTGCCTGGTTTGGACTCTCTTACACGGTGCATGACCACACATACCTTTTCAGTATGGTTTGCATGAGGCTGTGGGTGTACTGCAGGGTGTAGCCCTGATGCCTTTCAAAACAGACGATTTCATAGTTGGGAGAAAGGATTTTTTTTTTTCTTTCTTTCTTTGCCCCACTGGACTTGTTGTACGGAGACCATGATGGATTGTAAATCTTACAGCTCCCCTCATTTCGTCTTTCATCTTGATTGACCATGGCCTACCTGTAAAATCAGCCAGATTTAAGAGCTTGAAATCTTGAAAATAATATTTATGACTTCACGCGACCTACATATAGGTCAATTTATCCACCTACCGCCTCTGACAAAAGGCAAAGGAAAAAAATGCAATAATGCTGAGTTTGGAGGGGGGAGATTTCTGAAGTCTGCGTGAGACAAGTTTTCAGCAGGCAGCCCTGCATGATCACACCGTAACAAGTTCAGACACCTTAGCCTAACACTCTGGTACCAGATTCAGGCCGTTTGATGTTTTCACATTAAGCAACTCCATTCCTCCGGTACTCACCCCTCTTTCGCACCCCTCCTACTTCCACCCTGTTTTGACCCTGTGCCAGTTTCACCAAAACCTTTTCAAGCGCACCTGGTAGTGGTTAGGCTCAATCACAGCATAAAGCTCACGAGCGCTGCTGCGGAACACAGGAAGAACTTCACAAAAAGATGCTCTCATTAACACATCTATGCTTTTATGCGGCATTTGAAAGAGTTGGATGTGTGTAAGTGAATGCACAACGACAAGCGGGAGTAGGTCATTATAGAGAAAGAAATGTTGCCACACCTGCTTAGGGGTGTTTGAGAGTTTAAATACTTTACAATAGGTGGAGTCAGGATGGGATTGTGTGTGTGTGTGCAGAACCGGGGTCACAGTTTCACATTTACCAGCTGCTATATCAAAGGCTTAATGGATGGTGTAATTTCACTGATTTAGATCAAATTTCACCATTCAGGAGATTTAAAATGAGTTTTATTGCAGTTTCCAGGAACCTCCGTCGCCATGTAAGACTAGTATCAGCAGGTCCAACAGATACTGGAATGATCCCAGTGTTTAATCTCTACAAATGTGTTCATGTTCACTGAAAACTCTTGCTGTCCTTAAGGCAGCAGTGGGTGTCTGAATGGACTATGCTTGGCTCTGATCTGGTTCAGATGGAAGATGGAAATGTTGGACCAAGCCAGCTGGATTCCATAAAGGCCTCAAAGCGGCCTTTGCACTCCCTGTAAAAGCCATGGGATTTAACCAGCGGACAACGTAACCATAACCTCTATATATTCTAAATATTACATGATTAGAAAGAGGCGAGGTTAGATAAGCAGAGCAGAGTATACCACACAATTACAGACTTACAAACACAAGCTGTGTTTGGACCGAGAACAATGGCGGCTTGTAAATGAATGCTATGATTTGCATACTATTGAAGTATGGAGAGGAAGAAAAAACACATTTTGCTCAATGACTAAAACAAATATTGAAAGATTCCTAATGGCATCCAGAGGTGGAAACAGACATGTTTGTTTACAGTGTCAGGGTAATGGCTGTGCTGTTTCATTTGGCCTCCTTCAAGTGGACTGTTGTTGATATGTTTGATCATGGGGTGGAGAGGGTTTTTTCTTTTTTTCCTATTATCGCTTTTCTAAATTTTCCATGATTGGATGCAGAGAAGATTTAATGACTACTACTATAATAAATCCCATTACTACCCGCTTACACGAGTTGTAGACTAGCTAAATTTAAAATCGAGAGCATTTTGAACTTTTGTAAATTTCAGTGCCTGCTGTATTCAGAGATGTGACTTGTAAGATAGTGTTTCTTTTCATGTGATGACATCTTTGGCGGCCAGTCATCGCTGTGGTATTTGTAATCAAACAGTGAAGCCATGCAGGGTTGCCGCATCTTTGTTTTGATTTCCACGGAAAGCTCCTGGTCTTTTCTTTGTCTGCCCTTTGCTGAGTTATGTTGACTATCCATTTTCTTTTCCTGTTTATTCAACATGACGGTTTGGAGTTATGAAACTTCATCAGGGAATGGGATAACCTTTCATATACCACGCGTGTAGAACATGAAATTTACATGCATGTAATGCTGGAATTACTACTGCAAAGTATAAGAGAATAGTTCAAGACTAAAAGGATCATCATCCATCAGAAACGCCTGTAGGATGGTCCAAAACATGTACCTGATGATAGCACCAGATGAAAGGTAAAGAGATCACCAAAGTAAATGCAACTCATGCTGAGAGGGACACGAATGTATGTACCACATATAATGGGAATCCATTAAACAGTTGTCCGGATATTTCAGTTTGGGCCAAAGTGGTCCATCACCATGCCTAAGGCCACGGGGCTGACATGGCTACTGTACATGGAAAATGTTACTTCTGCTTTAAGAGATGAAAGGCAAAATAAACTATGAATAATAAAGACCCGCTGTCTTAGGCCTTAGGCCTTTTTTTTGCATATATGCATGAAAACGCAGTTAAATTGTGATTTGCAAATGAACAAACGTCAAAATGATCTTCTTGCGTTGAACTTTGAACTTAATGTGTCAACAATACATTAGCAATTAACAAGAGTAATAGCAATAAGCATCTGGTACTGATCCAAATAAGCCCTGGAGATAAATAAGAAAAAAGCTAATGTTTTCCCACTGGGGCAGCAGGTCCATGACGCTGCCTCTTCCGCTTCAAAAGTGACCTTTGACTCCCTGATATCAACAGCTCCTAGAGCTGACCTGACACTTCAAGAGCTAATTGTCTCCTTTAAGAAAATACACTATGTTTGAGGATCCACAGGGGGAATCCCCCCCACCCCACCCACCCAGCCCACTGCAACAGTAAGTCATTTGTTACCAATAACGTCAGCAAGCTGTTGGCCCCCCACATCTTATTCTGAACACTTTAAAGGATTGATTGAAATGGCTTTGATTGAAACAGCCAGGGCATTTCCCCAGGAGAGATCTCACTAAATGTTTAATCCAGAGACTGCTGGGATTGCAGCTCTGCAGTTTTACTTTTAGCTAGATAATCTAATGTGACACTGGCACAATGTGTTCCTGCAGCCACCTAAATGCAGTAACGTCACGTTGACCTCTGGTTTCAAAACAATTCCGGTGTTAAGAATAGACGTATTTACAAAGGTCACAGACTTAAAATCTGATCTGAAACTGGAGCGGGCTCAGGAGCATTCCTCAAACTCCTGGGTTTGAATTTGAGAGACTCAAATGTGTCCCCTATTTCCAGAAGTCTGAATGCAACCAACTAGACCATTGCAGACCATGCACAGCATTAAAACTATTTCTAACATACTGTGCATTGAATACGCTACCATATCTCCATGGTTAACCCTTGACCTGCATAATTTGTTTTTTTACCCTTTCATCCTAATGTTAAGACAGCTACTGGAAGCCACAGAATGTCTCTACATCTTTGACTTTCCCTGAAACAAGCCTTTACATAAATATAAAGAAAACTGTCTCCCCTGCTGTCCATGTCAAAATGTGTATAATTGCAGCAGAGTGAACACTTTGTGTTTGCATTGCGGGAGAGCAAGTCTGTACTTAGCATGTTGTTTTTAGCTAGTCTTAATGTCTTCCATGTCTGGGCCCATTTGTCTCTGGGTTGACTGAGCCACATCAGTGGGGAGCGAGGAGGAGAAAAGTGAAGTTTGCATGTGTGTGATGTATGTGACAGCTGCAGGCCTGGTTCACAGAGCCGCTGTGGCCCACTCTGTCACACCAGCCAACAAACCCTCAACTGTAATTAGTAGATTCATGGTGAGATTTTTGTTTAAACTGGTATGTTTGCTCCTTAGTCTTGTCTATGTATTTAGCACAGCGGAAAAAAAGAATACAAACGTACGCAGCAAGTAGCAAGTGCATACTGATGTGTGCTATTATTTAGCAATAAAAAAATACAACATTTGCTGTTTGAGAATTTGATCCTGAAAACATAAGAGGGAGTGTGGCGCAGTAGGCTGGAAGCGCTCCCTGGAGTTTGAGGTGATCCATGTCAGTCTGTTTGGCAGTGAGGTCAGACTGAGTCCTCCGCTGTTTATCCAAACTGTCAAGCAGAGACCTGGTACAGGTGAATGTATGATCCCTGGCTCTTAAACTCTTCATCTGCCTGCGTCCTTCTCCTCTGTTCACTGATACTGGGGGGGAGAAAGGCAAGGTTGCTGCTCTATTGGAACAGTTACACTATAGATGTGTTGTTTATTTGAACTACTATGCCTTTTTAAAATGTTATCCATCTGTTTTTTTTCCATACTTGCTCATTCCTGTTCTAGGTTAAAGTGGGCTGGAGCCTATCCCAGACAGGCTGCACTGGGTGAGAGGCAGTGATACAGGTACTCGGTACAGGTAGGCTAGTACATCACTGACAACCAGACAGACAACCACAATCACACCCACAGTCACACCTGTGGGTGGTTTGGAGTTTCTCAGTCATCTGCTTCCAGAGGAAACCCACACAAACACAAACTCTACTGAGAAAGGCACCCGTTAGACGAGGCGGAGGATCAAACCTGTGAAGTTTTTTGCTATATGTCGAATGTTTTGCAGATTGATTTTTACCTACCTAGTGTGAGTAAGTCTCCTTACACTGTATATACAACCCTGGCTAAGTATAGTGCATACTGTAGCAGTCTGTCTTACATAAGATGGGTAGAAACAGTCAAAAACAATGAATAAAAAGATACCCTGCCACCATAAAATAGGAGAAGCTTAAGGACTCAATTTGTCCGTCCTGTCACATTGATGTGAATGCCCAGTACGTCAAAATACCAGAAAATTAGACAATGACAGGGAAAATATGAATATAATCGTTAAAGAATAAAGTTATATGTTTGTTTGACAAGATTATACTGTTCATAAGAATATCCAACAGAGATCAAGAGAAAATGACAGCCTCGTGTTCTTCAGTGCATGGAAACATACCAAACATTTCCACCCTAGCAATTTATGACCACAACAGTATGACAAACAAACAATAAAATTAGTTAAAAAAAAAAAAAAAGAAACAACTAACATCATATTCATTACATCTTACTGACATATTCAAAGCCCCGAACAACAGCAATAAAGTCCCAGGGAGCTAAGAAAACTGACATGTGAATTCACTTTGTGTGAATACAATTCTTGAAGCTGAGCTTTGTTGCCAAAACTGTACCACGCAGGTCTTTGACAGAGCTGCAGACTTATTTGCCACTTCGATTGGCTTAGAAGCAGTTCTTTGTTTGCTCTTCTAACTTGTAATCTGACGACAGAAAATCAGTGATTTGAAGCGTTTAAGGGGTCAGATAGTTGAAATGCGAGTTGAAGTAGCAACGCTGGGTGTGGAGTTTGTGTCCCAACATCTCCCCTCTAGACACCACTTACTTTTCCAACAGCTGTGCAAGTTCACATGACTAAAGCGAGATAAAGGTCTCTTGTAATACCGTGAGCCAGGGGACATCATCATCTGATTCTGCTGACCCATATTTTTGTATTGTTGCTTTGTTTTGTCCCTAAGGTGAAATGCAGGGGTGGGGGAATTACTTTCTGTCTGTTCGTTTGCTCATATCCACATCTGTCTATCACAAACAAAACCTCAGACACCACTGATTAGATTTAGGAGGGGAATTTCTCATCTTGCAGCACAGGTCGAATTAAAGTGGCACATTGTTTGGCCTAGAGGTGGACCGCATTATTCCTTGGTGACGACATCACGTCACTTTTACCTTGTGTGTTTGTCATCGTCAAGGTGAAGAGGTGATAATTGGCCTATACAAAACTGGTTACCTTTGAAGCACTGAAATTACAGTTATAAAGGGAGCTACAAAGAGTAACCTGTCACCTGTCACCTGCCATTTACCATTGTGAGCCAACAATAGGTTCAACAATCGTCACCTTGATGTGTGAGTTTGTATGAGGCGCATGCAAGCAGCCTCGGTCTGAAAGGTGCAGATGAAAACTTAACAGGTGAGTTGCTTAAAAGTATTTGCAGTTTCCCATCAAAAAACGCTCCAAAGATGATTTTTACAGCTGTACTGTGATTTGTAAAAACACTCACTGTAGGCCCATATCCAAGGTTAGCGCGCAATGACATGTACTCTGGCACCCCACAATGCTGGGAAAAAGTAATATGGTGTGATAAGTCGTTTTCACCCTTTTCCCGACATGTAGTGGATCTGTAGCCAGCTCATGCCAGGCATGAGGTCTGATGTTAGCTCTGCATAGGAGCATAACCGGCAAGAAATATGAAGCGTTTTTACAGGACCAGGTGCACCTTTTGATGCATTGTTCCCTCACTATGTTAAGAGATGGCAAAGCCCCCCGCACACACACACACACACACACACACACACACACACACACACACACACACACACACACACACACAGCTAAACAAATTCAAGAGTGGTTTTACGAACACCGGGGTGGATTCCAACACCTTCACGGTCAAATCTCCTCATACACACGGCTCAGTACTTGTATTACAGCATTCCTCGTGGAATTGGAGGCTGAAAATGGCTCTGCTATGGGTAATCGATATTACTTTGGGTTTTTTTTTTGTTCCCTCCATGGTATCGATGTTGAAAACAATCAAAACATCCCAGTGTTGACAGAAACTCGTGTTCTCCTCTTTCTTATTGAATATCAAGCAAAAAGGCTCATCTGGGCAGACTCTTTGGAAAGGGTTAAAGCAGTCAAAGATGTGGCCATTGCTTACACACAGCTGCCATGTGTGGACATAGTGCAAAATTAAAGACAGGTCTCAACTGATTTTCCCTCTTTTTCTGAGCTTCACCAAGAATGACCGAAATTCCTCGGACATCCTGTAAAGCCATCAACCCGATTTCCCCTCGTGTCACGATTTAACAGGTAGTGGAATACTGTAGCACAGCACATCCAGGTACTGACAAAACCCTAACTCACTCAAGGCATGAATAGCAATGAAAGCAACTTTTTAAATGTAAGACTTGAGGACAGATGCCGTGTTACATAATACTGAAAATGACAGAAAGGTGAGATTTTTTTTCACTTTATGCTTTAAGTAATACGAAGTCCTGCGCGAGGGCCGGCTGTATAATGTTTTAATACCTTCCACATGAGGTTGCACATCTCTGCTTGACCTATAATTGGTCGAATTACTCACTAAACATAGAGCAAGTTACTAAACTAATCAGCTGGAGAGAGCTGATACAGCTGGAGCACGCTCTATGTATGTGAGAGGAAAGTGAAACCTGTCTACACCTCGAATATATGTGGGTTAGATCAAAAAATAAATTAGCACCGTTGCAAAGACTCTTAATGAGTCACCAGCTGAGACGTTAAAACAGGGAACGGTTATGCTAAATATACACGCGAGCACATGCAAAACCATGGAGATAAAAATATAGCATACGACATACGTGCTGCAACAACACTCTGCCCTACTGACGCTCAGCTCTTCTCTATA
Organism: Nibea albiflora; assembly: GCA_014281875.1. Classification (NCBI taxonomy): domain Eukaryota; kingdom Metazoa; phylum Chordata; class Actinopteri; family Sciaenidae; genus Nibea; species Nibea albiflora. The sequence goes on from CM024804.1 coordinate 13,187,487, forward strand.
AGGCGAACCGCGAATGACAAAGCCCCTCTGTTAATATTCAGGTCACTCTTTCATTACCACTTCATCTTTATCTGAGAATATCTACTGTATCATGAGCACAGCTGACGTGATATTTCAGTCACGCAAGTAGATCAAGTGACTGGTCTGGTGACGATAAGAATAATGGTCACATTTAATTGCTTACGTCTGGCATTTCAAATAATACCTTCAGGAGAAGAGCATTAGAAGGCAGTGCTGCAGATATATTTATTTGGGCTAATTATATATTTTTTAAATTATTAATCACATAAAGTAACAAGTCAGCTAAGCTCAAAGTGAACTAGGCCTGAATAGTGACGGGCATTTGTCAGTATTTTTACTGACTGCATGAAAAAATCGCAAACTGGCTTTAGTCACTCCAAAAACATCTGTGAATGGAGTGCATCTGCTGTCCAAGTATGTATTACTTGATATCTTGTTGCCAGAGAAAGCTACAGATCTGTGCCTATAACACGAGAAATTCTAATATCTTAGATTTATGGCAAGGCAATATATAATAATACCGATAAATAATAGGATTAAGTGAAGACCACAATAAAATATTCAGGTATGTGGTGCCTGGGGAGGTGGGTGAGACACTTGAGAGTTTAACATAGGATACAGCGAATTACACAGTGTACTACGGCTTAATGCGCTTTCATGCGGTTCCAAATGGGATGCACAGCCAGCCATGTTCGAAAAGTCTGAAACTGTATAATAATAATGAGATAAACTGTTGCATCAAAAGAAAACAGTAGATCTGATGAGAAACTGTCCCTGCCTGAAAGCATCATGAATGTTCCATTATACCAGAGCCTTCTGCTTGCCAAGTCAGGAAATGGCCATGCTGTTTTGATGAGACAAACATCCATAGAAATTCAGCATTTCTGCAGGGTGCTAATTTGTCATGCCCCGCCACAACATGCACAATGTATAGGAGGCCATCCAATCTCCTGCTGGCTTTTGGGGGTCATTATGAAGGGAAAAATCACAGAAATATAGACAGGCAGAATGAGATGGATTCCTGCATTAAGTGGATGAGGCCCTCCTCACTGCAGGACTTGGGTTACACTACAGCCTACTACACATATGGAGCTCTTTGTCCCACATTCCCTCAGCTTTTTCATGACAAAAAAGCCCTAACTGTGTCAGCTAAAAGCAATGTCAGATCTTGGACCATCTAAGTCGGATCATGTAGTTCTCAGTATCAGAGAGCGCTCATCATTTCCCCTCATCTTAAACATGGTTTTGATGTTTGTGTTGTTCCAGCGAAAAAACTCAAGTTCAATAAACAGTTAAATAAACGGGAAGGCAGGAAATGTTTGATCCCTGGTACAAGAGTATAGACAGTCCTTTGATACTGATGAACTGCTGTGCTATTTTCTGCTGCTTTCTTAAGCTCATCTGCATTCGGGAGCAGCACAATGTCTCCATCTTTCCTTAGTATTAGTGAGCCTGGGATGTCTAGCTGACACTGGACTCCATGCTCCTGGGTTTCTGTGGACTCGACACTTTCCAAAGATAACACGGGCCAAAGATTTCCACTCACGGGCAGGCTGAGGCCCTGCTGAGGCAGCCTGCCTGATGGGGAACAGACGAAAAAGAGCTGGCTCAAGACATCTACCAAGATCCATAGCACTGTGCTGTATGATGTGCCTTGAGGGTCTATAGTTAGTTACTATAGATGACAGAAGCGGGGACCAAACGTGTGAGAAGATCGTTTTTCTTTGAGCACACTCAAAAATATCAGACATAAGATGCTCAGACTTCTTTGTGATACCAAAGGTGAAGAATAACAAAGGATGTCATCAAATCCAAAAAAGCCAAACATATCAAGTGCATTTATTAATGCACTTCCAAACTATAACTCTTTACGAATAGCTCCTATGCCCCAATGGCTGCCTGTTTCATGTAGACGTATATGTCTGTGATATATTGTCCCTTTTCTATTATTCAGAGGTAAATTGAGATTTCCAGGAAAGGCTTGTCCCTCTGAGAGGGCCTGGAAAGCCAGGCCTGGCGGTGTGCACAGTCATACACCACATGACGTCTTAGCAGGGGAACATTCCTCCAAGTCTTTCTCTCTCCCTCTAAAACCATCTTTCTCGATTTAGAAACGGGGGGCACGAAAAAGTGGTTTCGCGCAAAAAATATGGGGCAGCAAATTAATGCAAAATTAAGCCATAAAAAACCTGACATATGTGAAATGTCCCAGACTGGGAATGAAATATCATTTCTCCTATTCAGGAACTTTCCACAGGAAGAAATACATGAGACTGAATTCCACTTAACCTCTTTCTTCTGTGTGCCAATTAAAAAAAAGAAGAAGAAGAAATGGTTGAAAGTTTTACCATTGCCAAACATTACCATTATCTAACAGAATCTCTGAGGGGAGCAGGTATCTACAGTATGTCCAATAGGTCTTGGAAGGAAGTCAACACGACTCATGCCAAACACTCCCTTTAAAATATTTTCTTTCTGACTACTGTATGCCCTCCTGAACACCGCTCAGGAAGGCAGATGCCTGAAGTGATGTTACGGCCTCAGCATTCAGTGTAGCTTACAGGAGATGGAATTGTGTCTCTTATCCATAAATCATCTAATGGTGACAGGAGGTGGTCCACTAGTCACTCAACCCGCCCCCGCTGGTTGACCTCAGGGGCGACAGCTTCCCTCAAGCGTCAACCCAAACAAAAAGGCGCACAGCCAGCTCCCATAGCCGCAGCTATAGAGGTCACGGAGGCCTGTGCCAAACCAGCCCTTTCATCCTACAGCATTTACAGGATCAGCATCCTAGAACACAGGCATCAAAGACAGAGAGAGAGAGAGAGAAGGGGTGAGAGAGTGTGTGCGTATGTGTGAGAGAGAGAGAGAGAGCGAGACAGAGACAGAAATGACCTCTATGGCCTGTAATATGTGGGCAACTCATGTGTAGGAGGCTGTGGGATAATCCTGGTGAGCTGCGTAGCAGGGGTCTCCAGGTGGCTCAGAGGGTTAGACAGGGTTAACCCCAGTTGACCCTGGATCTCTGCTGTCAGAAGAAGGAGATCAGCCTTTAGCTTGTCAAGGAAAGCAGAACAATGTGGCATGTCCCGCATGTAAGACAGTCCCCGAAAGAGCCGAAACGGGCTGAAAGTTCCTTTTCTGAATCTTCTCTTGATGTAAATGTAAATCAGGAAAACATGAAGTCATGGAGTTTGTAATAAAAACAAATGATTGTGCGTCAGAAACTCTTTTGTTTCTGCATCTCATATTAAAACCGTTTAAATTACACCCATTTGTTAATGCTGTCTAAGTATTAAATATCATAATGGCAATATGCACTCATGCCCAAACAAAAGTTTGAAGAAAATACCAGGTGCATTTATTCCAATAAAGTGAGATGACAGCGTCTGTCTCAGGACAAGCCTCGGCAGACGCACGCAGTTTGTTGGCAGGTTGCGCCTGAACACTTCCTCTAAATGCTGAGACACAAAGGTCTCAGATGGCAGCACATGGCAGGATGGGGGTCTTCGTTAGTATCATATTAGGTAGTCTAGGAGCGCCTGCGGCCAGGAACAGCTGACTGCTGGGAGTTCGAGGTCGCGGTCTAATTTTACTGATCAGTATGCGGTGGGGAAAATTCTTGAAACTCTGTTGTGCTCAGAGATCCCAGGTGAAGACTACAGACAAGTTTGGACATTGAGGTATGAGGATGTTGTCTGAAGATGCTCCGTGGACTCGAAAAAAATCGTCACGCACGTTCCAGGGAGGATGACTAAACAGGAAATTATGCACAAAGACTAGCAGAAGGTATCCTGCAGCTGTGAGCAAAAACAAACTGTATTGTAACTCTTCTTTACTGCGCTATATTTCATATTCTCCCTCAATGGGCTCTGAACATAAGCTTGACAAATACAACCACAAAGCATGAAGTCATGTAATGACAGAATTACGGATACAACATGGATGTGTTTAGGGTCATGAAGGTTTAGCGACTCCACATAGACTCTGCTCTGCCTGTTATTTGTTCTTCTTTACGTGTCAGGACTATCGAATATGGCCGTTGGGAGAAATTGTGGGATTGAGAGTAAAAATCCGCCTCGCACCATAAACATTTTCATTAGTCACTCACGTGGCTAGACTCTTGCCGGCCCGATCAAAATCTGATGAATGTGTTTGTGTATGCAGCCTGACCTCTCTCCTGTGACGTGGTCTCATAGGGACAAAAGCGTAGCAGACAGCAGTTGTCATAAAGCAGGTGTGCGCACAGACTAGCCTGTGAAAACTTTTGGCAATGTCAAGTCAGAGAAAACTTTCGGGATAGTAAATTTTAGTCTTCCCCCTGTATACTAATAGTGATAATGACATTTTAATAAGTTCACAGAGCTAATAATCCATCTATTTTTATGTGTTGTGACTGAATAATAAATGACAGTCAAGGTCAAGTATCTTTTTGGTGTGGGAACATGGTAACAAGTACAATAAATGTGCAATAAATCCAAAGCTGTTTAACTGTCTAACAATGTCTTGCAACAGATAAACACCTCACACTGATCATGCACTCTGACTTGATGATCCCGGCTTCAGTTCTGCAGTTTAAGTAAACACTGAATGTAGCTGTCTGATATTTCTAGAGCAGAAATCACAGATGAACAGAGGAGACCATATTTGTCTTCCTCCATGACTCCCTTCCAGCACAGCTGCTCCCGTTGCCTGCCACGGCAGACTGTGCTCAGCTGCGGGAGTGGAAAGTTAAGAGGGAGTCTGAGGCTAATATGTGGTTCATGATGACACATAAGATTGCATTCTTTGCATGAACACTGCCAAAGTAAATGAAGATGATTGTGTTCATGAAGTGCACAAAAATGACTCGCTATCTGTGCATACATACTGCATACTGTACAACGTACATACTGTAAGGTCACCAGAGGTCTATGGCATAAAGTCGATGAATGCACTTAAAGCCTCTGTCATGGACCCTCTTTACGTGAGAGCATGTGTTGCACTTTTTTTTTTTGCTTTAAGTTAAGAGTATTGATTGGAAAAATACCTCCAGAGGTTCAACCTTTGCCAGGGCCATGTCATCATAAAAAAGTGAGCTACTCACGTAGATCCCCTATACCACTATAGATCCAGGATCAAGTTTGACTGTTGCCAGCAGACACTCTTAATGTCTCTTGGTTTTCTCAAAGTGCATACTGAAGTTGGGTGATAGACCACACAATCTTTTTTATGTTTTTTTTAAAAATTATTATTTCATTGGTCCTGATTCTAGTTTTTATATTTTATATTAGCTTGCTATACTGTGTGCATTAACGTTACTTGGCCTTCTATGATTGTCACTGAGCTTTAACTTGTGACCACGGTTCTTTGGTTCTCTGAACTAATGCTATTTGTTAACACTGAAGTGATACCATTTGTATTATTTTATCGTTTCTGTTACCAAACGGCCATCGAGTTGGAGGCAGAGCATCTGATCTAGCTGGGAATAAGATATTTCATCTCCCTGAAAGTTTTGAGAACCCTTACAGTCAAAGTACTGAGTGTCAGAGCTCCTTTAAAGACCGCAGACTGCTAGTTGACATTCAATTTGACTTGCGCACTCGGCTGCGTTTGCAATTGCGGTCTGGGCACTTTGAAGTTCAAGCGACATTTTTCATGTTCCATTTCCAAAAAAACGTACAGTGAGCGAGAACAATGGCACCTGCAGAATGTGATGCTATTTTCATGAAACCTTTGGATGATTTTTGTTGACACAGTGTCAGACAGCTGTTGATTGAGTATATAGTATATTGTTTCCACCCTCTCTATTTAGTATCTGTGTGTGTGTGTGTGTGAATGAAACCCTATACGGCCTCCCTTAGCTTTGTGTTGAACCTCGCTAATACAAAAGGCATTCATCACAGAACAAGCAGAAAGAACAGCCACTGATGTCATTGAATGTTGAGGTCCAGACACTGGGAGAGATTCAAAAAAAAATTTCACATTTCTAAACACAGAGATTAAAGGCTTATACGCAGGCTTTTATCTTATAAACAAGAGGTCTAAGCAAAACATTTTAGCGCTTTGTGTGTTCAATGATCCTTAAGTGACCACTGAGAAAACCACCATACTACACATATGAACAGATCTGAATGGATCACAACAACGTCTGACATATTCACTGAAAGATGAGACTTAACTTTACACAGCTCTAACCACAACAATGATGTAAACATGGCTCGCTTTCCTCACAATGTCAGGAAACATCACTTATGGTTTATACCAATAGAGATTTTCACTCCTCTTTATAACCCAGACTAAGCAAAAGCAGACAATGTTTCTTTTTCTCTCACCACGGAGGGAGATTGGGTAAGTTGTTTGTTCAGATGTAATTAGCACTGAATTTATTATTTCTTTCCCACAAAATCTGACGACTGAGCAGCATTCTCCGCTCGCAAACCTCCTCGCTTCAATATGCGCTGTTGGTAATAAAAGCTCCGTTGATTCATATGTTAATATACATCTGCACATGTAAGACGCGTCACTGCCATGTGCGACAAGCATTTCAGGCAGACACAGTGAATCCTCTTGTAACCAGATAGAGCCATCCCGACTGCCCGACATGCCTGAACCGATTAAGTAGGCTCTTGGCTGATATTCACACGAGGCATTGAGGCCTCTTCTGTTTTTTTTGTTGTTGTTTTTTTTCTCCATCTGATGTATAGCTCTTTTCCTCTGCTTTGAAGGACGTAACAAAGGTTGTCCAATCTTCTCCTGCTAAGGCCACTCTGAGTGGTCCCCTTCAGAGCCATGGGTGGGCTTGCAAGAGGAGATTCTCCTGGTGCTTGAGCTCTTTATTTCAACTGGGCTCTCCGACCACTCGAAAAAAACGTCTGGAATGGAGGTGAGAGGAGGCGAGCAATTTCAGCTTCGGTTGCGCGAAAAGTGAAAACAGTGCAGTTACTTTTGTCACTTTGACTGATCAAAACGTGGTTTAATCTCCACGCTATAGATATGTCCACCTTTGTGATTCTTTTAGATAGCTCTAATATCTATAATATTTGTTTCTTACCTTCTTATTCATGTTTAATGAGTTACAAATTAGGCTGCGAATGTCATAACATACTCCTGAACTCCTGAATCCCTCTCTCAGTGGATGGAAAATGACTTATCGTGGCGTTAACAGTAAAAAGGATATTACATTTCATTAAAAGCCTTACAATATAAATATTACTTATCCCACTTCTCCCCTGGACTTGAACTTATATCAGCTCTAAAAATAACAACTACCGTTGTACTTTGGCCTTGAACATGTTTCAAGCTGATGAAGACAAACAGATACTCTACATGGCCTGGCTAATATTTATAATGGATCACAACATGGTTGGTAGTATACACAGCCATTCCACAGCTCTGTATCATGCCTCCCGCTCCGGGTTACAGTCTTGAATTATTAACGCATCACCGCAAAACACCACATACTTTTTACCTTTGCCAAATGGCTCGCGACGAACATAGCTGACATTTCTGTTGACCCCCAACTAGTTACCACAACACACTGTGAAACATGGGGAGCCACAGGTGTTCCAGTGCTGCAGCACAGAGTGGAGTCGTGGTGAGGTAGAAGAAAGACATTGTTCGTCTGTTCTACATCATGAAATGAAACAGCTACTGTTCACCAGATAAAATAGAAACGTCTGCGCAGGGCGCAAGGTGCCGGAAGGTCAGAGGGAGGATGATGCAAAGGTAGGATGATAAGGAAGACTACTGTTCCTGAGCCTTTCATTGAGGATAAAAGGGAGACAGAGAGAGAGAGAGAGATACTAAGGCAAAGATTTTTCGCTGTGGAAGATGAGGGATTCAGCTGCTGGAGCAGAAATATAAAAACACGTAGCACTCAGATATTTTACTCACAATTGTGCCAGTCTCTGTGCTCATGACTAAATTACATTTTGAATAAAAGTCCGGTGTCCAATTTGGAGCGCTTCAGAAATGACTGTCACATCCCTTCAAACTCGGGCCTAAACAGATGTCAATCTTTATTTTTTCAGCTGATGTCAGCTTAAAGACTAAATCAATCTCTGCACATGAATGTGACAAAAATCCAATAAATCCTCCTTCAAAGTAAAACAGCACTGGTAAATGATTCAAAGCTAGCCAGCTGTGGCAACACTACTTGATCCAAGGTGAGGAGAAGGAATAACAGCGCTGTTTCATAGAACGCTGGATGAGTGACAGCTACTGTAACGACAAACAGAGAAAATATGAAGTGTTTTGGTTCTCTTAAGCATTTCTCATATTCTCCTGATGGATCAAGAGAGGGAAAGAGACATTTCCTTACAAAGACATTGACATCAAAGCTGAAGGAAAGAAAAGGAGCCAGCATGACATGTGAGGGAGGATGTGAGATGGAATTCCATGGCACACTAGGATTTGGCTGAAGGCCAGCGGGGTACTGAGTTATAGGTCAGTGTCTTTTCTAGTCAATACTGGCACTCAGATTCTTCCTGCCCATATACTATAACCGCAACCCCAAACTCACATCTCAAATATGACAAAGATGAATGATGAAGATGAATTAGGCACTGTCTGAAACTCTGCTAAACGTTCAGAGACAGATGATGTAAGTAGACATATTATGTGGAGGCATAATTAGTAAAACGCAAAAGGGAAGGAAAAAAAAACATCCAACCTAAACGGAGGTAAAATCCTGGTTTTGTCAATAAATCAAAAACAAAAATATATCAGGGACTATTTTTAGTCCGTCATTGTTATTTCCCAAGCAAATCCCAAATTTCTAAAATGTCTAAAATTTCTTAGCTGAATGTTTGTGGGATAAAGACAAACTATTTGAAGACGTGAATTTCACTTTTCCCTGACATTTTATAGTTGATAATGAAAATAATTGTTAGTTGCAGCCCCAAACTGGTTCAGTTCAACATAATGGCATTCAACCAACTTTCTAAGTTTGCACGTCCTCCCTCCGTTAAGGATACAGAGAGAGGGAAAACCGGCTGTGCAGAGGCACCTCAAACCTCAGCTCTAAACCATCATAGACCTTTGTGTAAATATACAATAAACAATTCTCTGCAAACATCAAATAAAGGTTGGTTTGAGTGAAAACAAGCTCAGATTCCTTCCAAACTTTCCTTCCTGAGAGCAGTTAGCTGTTTAAAGTCTGCGGCCGATGAGGTTACACACCTGTCCACTTCAACAAGGGCCGTGCCAGTCTCGCAGCAGTGGTAAACCCCAGAGTGGTATGGTTCACATAGCACCCACTACTAGCGGTTCCACTTATATGCTGTGATGTGCCACTTTGAAAAACTCTATTTTCTATTGAGCTGACCGTAAAAAAAAGTTATACCAGTTTTGAACCAGCCATCTGTTCGCTGCACTGGAACTCAATAATGAGGCTGTAGGATCCCTGTAGGATCCACAACAATACAGTTTTGTCTCCTTGTCAGGCTGCACGCTCACCCCTCAATCCTGTAAACACAGCAAGGAAGAAATACTCCCCTCTTGGATGAAAACGTAGACAGCTCTCTCCTTTTTGGACGGGCGAGGAGCAGCACTGAGGGGCCTTACAACTGGAACCAGATGGCTTCTTAATACGCGCATGCCTTTGCATGGGTGCGCGCATGTGAACGCGAGCAGTTAAAGTAGTCCATAACCTTGTACAGTATGGGAAGCAAATCTACAAAAGATGCCAGCAATTTGCCCTAATCCTACCAAAAAATGGAAAAAGTTGTGTTTTAGTTGTGAGGGACAAAACGAGGGAAAACACTGTCCTGGACTCTTACCCATAAATGAAGCATTAACCTAAGCTATGTTGTTATCTCTCTGCATGGGACTGTTGGGCTTATGGCCAAGCATCTGAATAGAAACTGAGTAAGAGAAAGTGTGAGGTGAGTGATACCATCAAACGTTCCACTGATCGAGGTTTGCTATCAGCAAAAGACCCGCTTCGCTCGCTTCTCTTCCCCGAAGTTGTTTGTCACCTCAGATTCCGCCTCCCTGGCACGGACGTTGTTGACGTTGGCCTCCTGGGGTGACTATAAGTCTGTGATCCCATTTTGGGGTCTGTTTGCGGGAAGTCAAAGAGATTGGAGATCAAGCCATTTGATCTCGCTCTGTCTTTCATGGGTGCCACGTGACGCGCATGTCTTCAATTATTCCGCGCTTGTCGCAGAAACATGACAAGACATTTGATTTAGTTGCTTTAATGTGACTCTGAAGTCTGGTGCTGTGCAGTGAGTATCAGTCTGTGATCCAATTCAAAGGTGCACTGTGACAGAACTGCGACACAGATGTTATTAACCAGATATGAATGTCAAATAAGCGAGATAGACGTTTAACTTTGTCCCTGAATTAATTTGACCTGATGCAGAGAACTGCATATAACCTTGGGTATAATTATCTCTCCTGGCTCTTTACAAAATGATAGCAGACATTTCAAACTCTTCTTTTTAAGAGGCAGGTCAACTGTTGGAATTGTTTTTTATATGTGTTCACAAAACTGCAGATGGCTTAGTGCAGACCTGGCAGGGCGTGTGGAAAAGACAGACACCCGCAGGTGATCTTATCGTCTTAAGTCTTTGTGCTGACATCCCACATACGCTAACACGCACACAGATACACACCCATATATATAGTAGACACAGACACACATAATAATAGAATAATTCAATAAACAAACACTTAAGTATCGTATATTTCCATGCAACTGTGCTGTGTAAGCTGCCAGGAACTCATCTTCCAACATGGCTCGCAGAGGGATAATCGTGGAGAATTTACTGCACATCGTCTTCCATCTCGACGACCACAGAGTTTCCAGTTGTCAACTTGATGATCAAAACTACTAATTTGACAAAATTATAGCGCCGAAAAAGAAACGCAAGTCAACAGCGGTCACAGTGATTCATGTGCCGAGCCCGGATTATAAAAGGTTGTAAAACAGAGGGCAGATAATCCACTAAGAATGTGTCACCTCTGATTACAGCTGTCACTCCTCAGCCTGGATCAATGTGTTGACAGATGAACCTGCTCTTAAAAGGGGAACACATTTCAGCCTTCGAACGTATGATTTTTTTTTACATTTGTGAATAATAGCTACTTGCTATAAACAGAAAGATCGTACCACCCACATCTAATGATGTGTGATTGATACAGCTGGCTCCATGAAAAATGATTAGTGAGAGTATGAATGCGAGTTCAAGATGATTTTCTGGGGATCAAAGCTCATTTTCTTCATTGCAGTTGATAGATTTACCACATGAAATGTTAGCCCAGCATTTAAATGTCATTAATTGCCAGGGGAGCGGCTTCTGATTGTACATCTGTATGAACTCAAGAGAAGCTTGTTTGGAGTCCTTACTTTGCGAGAGCTGCTGATGATTACAAAACATATGTGACATTTGTTAATTCTTAACTTCGCATCCCCCCCTTTAAACATTCTGCGGCCTCTCTCTGTCTCTCTTCACGTCTTCCAATTCTCCATACCATCACATCACGGCAAGCCGGGCAGCCTTGGAAACAAAATGACACATAAGACCTGCTGTACTCGTAGACAACACTAAAATAAGCACAAGACTGCTTTAATCAGGCCCTCGCTACCACATCTAGTCCGCCGACAACAACAACAGACCAACAATTCAAACAGGCTGTGGCTAAAGGCTAACACGCAGAGAGGGGCGAATTGAGTTTGTTTTCTGAATCCCAGGCTTGTCGTGCTGGTCAAACAGATATCAACAGAATATCACAGCTACTAGTTATCTAATGGCAAAAGTCCATCAATTCAAAAGCTCTCTCACACATCAGATAATAGTGTATAACATGCATAGAGTAAAATGTCCACTGTTATATCAATAGTCATCACATCTGTCATCTATTTTGGACAGCCCCTGCTGGAAGCTGAACACCTTAAAGATTAAAATGAGTCATCAGCGCTTAGTTTGTAGTAAAGGGTAGCGGATATAAAAACAGGTCACACTAATAAGGCTACACCCAGAACACCCACAGATAAACCTTTGTGTGGAGGCTTTTAGTAAACAGAGAGCCAGGACTGTTTCACTGCGTGATTACAACAAATCACTGTGCCAGAGGTGGATCGCTAAAAAGCAGTTTCATAAACCATTAGCTCTTTGGGTGAGCACTCTCCTTCCTCCCACCACTCTGATGCATAGATTTCCGCCCAGCCCGTGCAGAACCATATGTGAGAGCTAATGACTATGATTAGGGAAGCCTGGATTAAGTCTTGCTGTGGTTCATGACACACTGACGCACGCATAAAACACACACTGAAAGCCGGGGCCTGTGATGTGTACATTTGGAGAAACCTAAAAAACCAGATTGCATAAACAAAATTATGGACTTAAAATTTAGACTACACGGAGCGGGTTTTCCACAATAAGTGCTAAATGACACAGATTACATACATGACCGTAACCAACTCATCACTCATGCTCATGGAGGTGGGTACAGGGCATAAACAAAATCTATCACTACGTGGGTGTGCTCATGTAGCCCGCAATCTTATGTAGGTGCAATGTTTTCCTTATATAAGATAATGTTTGATACCAGGATCCGTTGACTCAAAGCTAACACAAAGCGGTGCTATTAGTTCAAGGCTGAGATTCAGAAAATCACAGCGCTAAAGCCACTCTGATGCGTCTGTACATTTTGTGCTGGATTTTCTCCAGTGGAGTGCAGCACTTTTTGTTCAGTGCAACAACAAAAAAAACTCAGTAAAGAGAGACAAAACAGACTGCAAAAAAAGCCCACAATGACAATGAGGGTGCTCAACTTTGGGGACATTTTGCTTTTCATGAACTGACAGCAGAGAAACACTCAATCCCCAGTGGGCAGCCTAAATAACACCATGCCGTTTGTCTTTGGAAGACTAACGAATTATCTCCTGTGCGGAGCAAGAAAATCACGCAGTAATTCTGCACTCGCGGGGCTGCGAGGTAAGCCCTCTCGTCAGATAAAATTAGGCTCAAATGTCTGGACAAGTTGCAGTAACAGTGACCAACTCGCCTCGAGGAAATAAATCAGCTAGCCACGCGGGCAGTCACCGAGGAAGACTAGAGAAGGGCAACAGGTGGCTGTCAACTTAGAGAAAAAGAGGGTCATCATCCACTTAGAGAAGAGCGGCAGGTCTGTCTGCCACTCCCCAGGCTCCACTAAGCTAAGCCAAGCAACAGCAGGAGGAAAGAATAAGGTAACGCGGGTTCAGTGTAGTGTGTGGACGAGCCAAATATTCACTAATACAGCCATGTTCAGCATGTGATCCAGATATTATAGAAGCAAGAGAATCTCCCAATGATATGATTAATAATAAGAATTTAGCGATGTTTGAAAAGCCTTCAAATATATGATTTACTGTATCAGTTACATAATTACAGTGTCGAGCGCATCAAAGGTAAATCCTTTTTGTAATCAACATGTGCAAACTAGAGCTCATCAAGAACAAGCAAAAACTGGCTTGTGCCTCACCAATAGTTTAATGAGCTGTCATGACAGAACAACTCAGGAAAAGATGGAGTTTCCAAACCTTTGTATTACATGTTATGCACCAGCAGGTCGAATAAATAACCAGAGATGACTATCAGAAATAGTTCTCAGATCATAGTGACTTCATTCAAATGAAAAATGTCTGGGCCTTTGGTTTACTTCTACTGCATTAGAGAAAAACGACCAAATTCTGACAATTTACAGCCTAATAGCTTTTCCAGGCACTGGGTTATTTTTACACTTGAAAGCCTGTCGAGGAGGCACTGTGTGTCTCTGTGTGAGAATGTGTGCTCCTCCACGTTCTGCTGCCGACAACCGCAGTGCTTCCTGCTACCAAACAATACAAGTCATTAGAAAAATTCCTTTACAAAGGCCTCTGTATTTATTCCTTACATTAAAAATGCATTAAACAAGGTAGCAAAACAATCAACACCTATTTAACAGTTACATCTTGCAAGAAAGATGTAGGAAAAGTAATGTTAGGACAGGAATTGAAGCCAAAATCAACAATGTAGCTAATAAAAGCTTAGGCATTTAGCATCCTCCGTTTAATTAAAAACCAGACTCAGATAAGAACAGTGTGCATGTGTGTGTTTGCGCACATATCGCGTGCACGCATGTTTGCATATGTTTTCACTCAGCTCTTTGTGCTAGCTCCCTCACATTACTCAAAGACACCAGGAGGCCCAATAAAACAAAGTGACAGAACACAGTAAGTCCAAAAACATAAAATGTTTTCAGTCTCTGCTTTGTGCCAGTGCTCTGTTTTTCACGGTGCCGTTGAAATTCTATCAATTCTCACTCAAATTGAGATTCTAGGCCGCCGTCCCAAAACTGCCACTGTGCAAGCACAACGAGGGCCTTAATAAAATAATCCATGGGTAATAGAGGTAATTAAAGCTCATACCTTACTGCTCATATAGACTGAGGGAGACAAATTGACCATTATAAAGTGAGATGTGACAAACGAACAAGACTGCAGTACGGTTTATTACTCACCAATGCAGGCGTGAACTCTGACGGATAGCTGTGTTCGAAGAATGATGCTGTGTTTCTTGCCTCTCCTGCGAAGAAACAACGAGAAATGTTACTTGAACATTAAGTTATGTGTGATTATTTAAATTTGTGTGTGTGTGTGTGCGCTGGGTGTTACACACACATGCACACACACACACAACTATATCAAGACAAAGAAACAGAATGCCTGTCTGGATCTAAGGCAGCCATCAATGTGCCACTTTCAGGCAAGTGCTAACAAGAGAAAATATAGCTGCACGGCTACTGTGCAAGGCCGCAAAATGATCTTCAAGATAAATTTTTATTCAAGATATTAAACCGCTCAGTCTTTTCCAAGCCTTTCAATATTTGCAGTTTGAACACAACAGGGAACAGGTCAGGGAACAGAACAGGGGAAAGGTCTCCAAATGTAAAAGTGAAGGATGGGAGCTGCTCAGAGGTCAGCTCCACCCCCTGTGTTAATGGAGATATGCCAAGACCCTATCACCATCCTGTCAACTGCTTACAATGTCTGAATGACAATCCAAAACAAAGACGACAACAATGCACCTCAATTCTATTCATTTGTGAAAGAAAATGCGAGAGCAGTGTAGTTTGTAGTCATACAAAGGATAATTTTGCTACTTAGAGGCCCGCTCTCTAATTTGTGTGCAAAGTATGATGTCAAATTTGCCTTTCTATGGGATACGTCTGGCATTATTCTATATTTTTCTTCTCCTAGTGTCAACAAATCCCATGAAAAGACTCAAACTGAGTCTAGGTTAGGTTAGTCTGTGGCAGTTGGCCATAGGCTCAGACGTTACTGCTAAAGATGTAAATCTTTAAAAGGCTCACTAATTTCCTTAAACAGTTGGCAACTGTAGTTCTAACCAGTGTTACTCTAACAGGACTGAATAGTGAATTTCTAGAGATCTGTTCTCAGCATAATACATACTGTATGTATGCATTAGTGGGTATTCATGTCAGTAGGACACTGTGTGTGTGTGTGTGTGTGTGTGTGTGTGTGTGTGTGTGTGTGTGTGTGTGTGTGTGTGTGTGTGTGTGTGTGTGTGTGTGTGTGTGTGTGTGTGAGAGAGAGAGAGAGAGAGAGAGAGAGAGAGAGAGAGAGAGAGAGAGAGAGAGAGAGAGAGAGAGAGAGAGAGAGAGAGAGAGAGAGAGAGACTGAAACAAAATAAACTACACTGCTCATGTTCATGGAAATGAAGGAACAGGTCTAATGCAAAAGTGTGGCTCAATGGTGTGTTTTTAATCTTTTTTGGACAATAATGGACAGCACAATCGGTACTTGGTAATGGGATTGGGCTGATAAGAAAGATTGTTGAGAAGATGATAAGAAAAATAAATATCATATACCCTACACTTAAAGTGTTTTTCAGCATACATCCTGTAAACATTTCCACCTGTGCGTGCATCTAAAATGTAACAAACCTTGAAGAACATTAGAGGAGCAAACAGACTCGGATCTAGTTGTTGCACCGTCACAATTATTCTGACAGAGAAAGCACATTCCAATGCGGTGTTTTGAATTTCGGTAGTGGGGGCCACCCTTTCTGGATCACGGTTTGTGCCTTTAACCTCCCGACTGGCTAAAGAAGCACTCAAACTAACCCAGTAGACACAACTGTAGACAAGAGCACAGCAGGTAGAGTTGCTCAACAACCCCCCCTCCTAATTCGGCTCTCTGACAAATGGGCTTTTATGCTGCTTGCACAAAGGCCGTGTGATTGTTCAGGCTGGCGCAGTGCCAGCAACAGACCGCTGCTGTTAGTGACAATCAGGCAGCAATGAGTCTGACAGAGAGAGAAAAGAGGTCCATCAGCACAGAAGGCAGATCATACTGCTGCCTCACCATCCCACCAACAAGCAGCATTACTGCAGAACTGCTCCACACATCCAGGCAGACAGACACGCCGATATCTTTCCTGCCTCGACCAGTCAGTGGGAGACTGCGCTGACATGCACACAAGCAGATTACATGGCAGGGGAAGTCTGTATATGCTCACTGTTTATCAAATATAATATCCAGCAACAAGCAGAGGCGACACAGGAGCAACATCTGTCAACATGGACCTTAACTGGTGAGATGAGACGGCAAACAGGAACTTAATCCTCTGCAATGCTGTTGAGGCGAACGGGTAACCAGATCCGTTTTGTCACGAACGTCTGCTTTCTCTCTGCTTGGCTGCAACAGTATCCCTGTGCTTAACCAAGACCTGAGGCTACACAGGCCAACATGCTCATTATCAAATTAAACAAACGTGCATGGAATATAAGTGAGGTTTTCAGACCCCCCCCCTCCCACCAATTAAACATGAAAATTGTGGACACTCCCACAGCAGACAGTGCTGCAGGCCTGCGAAAGGTGGAGTCCGAAGTTGCAGAAATAATCATGACTTAGAAGAACGTCGGCCAAATAACAAATTGGCTACATGTTGGGATATAATACCTACTGAATTCTCTGGTCCTCTTTTGGTCAGATGCTCTTCTCTGCCAGAATGTTCTGGTTTCTTCCAGCAGTGGTACTGTATAATCAACTCAAGCCAAGCTCCTATTAAATCTGATTCATCACATGCAACATCATGCTTCTGAAATACCTTTGTTGCGACCATTTGAATAACCATGAAATGAATAAACTTGACCATTACCCAAAACAGTTACTTATTACTTACGTTTTATTTCCTGACCATTACCAAAAGCAATTCTTTAAAATCAGATGGCTTTATAAACGCTTAAACGGAAACACGTGTGCATTTGATTCATTCTGCACATGAGAAAGTAGTGAGGTGCTATAAATCTTTTATTCAATAGCATAAATCTGATCATCGTCACTTTAACACAACTGAATGCAGCTGTGGAAATGTAACAGCCATAGCTGCCAATTAGATACCCCACATCATCACTTTCTTTATTCGTCCCCCATTCTCCCATCACTGCTCTGTTGTACAACACCCTCATAAAGCTCGGTCGTAATCCTAATACCCAGAGCAGCAGCCACTGGACCATAGGATGCCTGCCAGCTCCATGCTCTATGGCTTTATCTACGGGAGCATTACTGGCGCTGTTTATAAAACAACACACAATGTGTACCCACAGAAAGTGAACATGCATACTTGGGATACAGTAAAGCCAGTGCTTTTCCTCGAAGACCAATTAACGGCCACAAGAAGGCCCCACAGACGTCTACTGACTCAGCACTTCTTGGTGAACACCGCTGCTAGAGAGACTCCTGAATCAATGTCTACACGGGGAACCGCAGTGCCTGAGCGAGCCAAGGGGGGGTAAGGAAGCTGAAGAGTCTGAAACTATCTACAGGGCGCTCAGAGGGGCCGCCTCACTAACCATTGACCAGGTCGCACGCAGACAACCACACACATGTACACACACCGAACAATCACCAAGCTGTTCTATTCTGTTAATAATACCCATAAACTGCTCTGCAAACACAGAAGGGACAACCGGTGTTTTATTTCCCTCCTTGAAGTTTAAGCCGTACTGTGTTTGACAATCCCTCTGGTTCTTTTCAACTGCGCTTTTTCTCCTCAAATGAAAATCTCGTGTGCTTGTGAGCGTCTGCGAAACAATGTCCAAGTGGGTCAGAAAAAAATGAAAATAATGAAAGCAGAGCTGTCCTGAGAGAGATGAAAGGATATGATGAGAAAGTCTGAATATCTGAGGCCTACGGCGCAAGAACAGTTGGATTTTGTTGGATTTTAAAATGCCTCACTTCTAACTGGTTGTCAAACACATCAAGAACACTCAATAAAACCAAGAAAGGCATATTCAGCATAAAATAGTTGGCTTTCGGATGTGCTTCATATGGTATGTACCAGGGCAGTGAAACGCTAAAAAGTGTCTTCTGGTGTGCTGTATCTCAGCTACACATTTCACATGCTGAATCAATTATGGAGTCAATAACAGCACTTAATGTTATCTTCTAAAGACAAGCCAGGGAATATGTCCTTGAGGACTTACAACTTTACTAATCATCTGCCAGTCAAAGTCACATATTTGAGCAAAGAAACAACACCAAGGCCCGGCACACACATGAGTTCAATACAGCATTTTTCCAACAACAATCTGACCCAAGTTCCCCAGAAACGCTACAAGAGACTCGCTCTCTTCAATCCATGTAATCCACAAAAATATTCAAAGGCTATAAATGACTGTAAGCACATGTCAGGCCATCTGATCCTAACTACGTCCCCCCATACTCCATCTCAAGGCTCAGGGTTACAAATGCAGGAAATTGTGTGCACAGGGTCAATCAATCTATCACAGCTACAGACCTAAATGACACACTGACTACCTAAAACTGTGCAGATATGTCTAAGCACATGTCTGGGCTATATGGTCAGTTTATAACTCGGAGTGAGACTGTATTAGAGATGGGACAGGGGATTTATGAGTCACAATCTCCTATAGCTGAGCTTCAAACACGGTGTGGAAGTGATTATGGCCCTTAAGCTCCCATGACATGGATATCTCCTGGCTCTGCAGCACTCTGTCAGAGGATCATACTTTAATCTGTTTGTAAAGACACTAGGTATGACACAGGCGCCTCAGGAATGTAACCTGTCATTAATATCAATTACAGATGGATTCAATGGCCAATGATCAGGGGAGTTCAGGAACTCGGGCAGTGTAGGAATATGGTCTTTTTCCAAAAGTAGGCGGCCTGGCAAAAATAATGAAGGTTTGGTGGTGTTACTTTGACATCAACTGTAAAATTTAAAAATAAAAATGGGAAATGCCCAAATTATTTTCAGTAGCTTTTGAATATAGCTCTTGACAGATCTTATGCAGTAAAAAGAGGGCAAAAAAACAAAAATAAAATGGAACAAGTAAGGGTGAAATACCTCATCAGACCTTTTATTAGCTCAATAATCATCAAATCAACAACACTGAGCAGTGGGGGAGGTAATCATGGGCACATCAGCACCATAAAAAGCCAGTATGCATAACTGCCCTATTTTTACAAAATAATTGGCTAACCACCTTCACCCCCAGCCTCCTCAGACAACACTGTGTGGGTTTAATGACACACATCCATACCAGCCTATGCCAGCTGGCAACACACGGGCCCTGGCAGGCTCGGCCTTTGACGAGAGAAGAAGTGGACCACTTTAACCTCACAGCTCTCAATAGCCTCCCATAAGCTCCTAACAATTTCAGATGGAACTGGAAAAGGACAGCACTCCCAACGTCCAATAGAAACACCAAGTCAGAGAGCAGCTTATGAATTCCAAGTTAGACAAATAAATCCATACATGTTTGTGGTCCAGCCGACCAGGAACTCTTGTGCCAACCTTTGGTTTGTGATCATCTAAAGTGGGCGGCACATGAATGATATATCAACATACTCCACAGTACATGAAAAAACATATGGAATCAATAAAGTAACTGGCCAAAGAATGCGTATGAAACAGAAATGAGACTAACACAAATTTAAACCTCTTCTTCATCCAGGTTTAGGAGTTATGTCAAGACAAAGCCTCATTGAACTACATATTACAGGGAAACGAAACAGCTAAATTAGAAGCTGTGGGTTGCATGGAGATGGGTGTACAATTGTAGTTTGGCCACTTCTAATGAGAACGCTGAGGTAACATTCAATAGAGATGAGGGTGATTACTCATGAGACGCGTCTACACCTCATAAGTGGTTTAGATGACATCACCGCTGCCACTCGGCCAGGTATTTTAAGGGACATGAATGGATGAACGCCATGGAAACTCTGACACATTTAGTCTGTTACCAAAAAAAAGGCACTAATACCTCCACAGAACTGATAAAACACATCAAGGGCTGAATTTCACATGATACAATTGAGTAATAGGTTCCACAAACTGATCAGCGAACAGAATGTCATATCCCGAGCCAATGGGATTGTTGAGATAGCGAGTGATTGTTTCACGGCTAATGATACTGTTATTCAATTTAAACCTTTTCCTCCAGAATCCCAAAGTGCAGAGAGACTTGTGAAACTGAGAGTCCCTTAGATGGGGTACAGCCCTGTCCCCTCAGCTCTTCAACAGACCCAACCTCCTCCTGAAAGCAGCTTTTGAGCAGGAGAGCTCAATCAGCCGAGGCTGGGAGAAAGGATTATTTTACTAATTCATCCTGGAACGAAATGGGTATCATTATGATTCACATCACTATAATAGAATCAAATTAGGCAAGCAGGATATTAATACCTATCCTCATGACCAAGGATTTAAATATGATATCTTTTCCCTCTTATCACACCTCAATTTTTATGCGCCTCTTTTGAAAAACAGTAATCACATTGTAGGACTGTGTCTGACTGTTAAAGCAGAGAAATATTTGGAGGGCTTTCAAAGGCCAGATTGTTGTAATCAAAAAGTCAGCTACACTCGAATAAGACATTTTTATTTCTGGTTCATAACAGCTAATTTGACCACAACAACATAAACCATATCTACTCCTGGACAAGCCTGGCAAGTAACGTACATTATCAACCTGCTAGGCAGTGCCAGTCCTTCTTGTGTTTTAAATCTGAGCTGCTCTGGCACAAACCCCAGCTGCACCTTTTGAAGTGCAAAGAATATATGACCAACTTTTTATAGAGGTGCCTAAATGTATTTCAGTTTTTTTTTTTTTAACTTTAGTGCAGAAATGTGAAATGTTTTTCATGTCAGCATGTTGTGTATGTGCAATTGTTTGCTTGTTTTTCAAGTTTGGTTACAGCAAAGGAAAAGCTTAGAGAGAGACCGAGGTGATTGTTATCTCACCCTCCTTCCTCTTGAAATCCCTCCAGTTCATCTCTCTGCTCTGCCAAGGTGGACTCCAAGTCCAGGTAGCTTCCATTGTGGGACAGCTGAAGAGCACAGTCGTCAGGCTAGACAGGAAGAAGACACAAACATTGATTTGTGATTTCAATCCACTCAAGATCAATTACACTTTACACATGTAAAGAACACTAAACATTAAGTAAGTATTAAATGTTTATGGCCACTTGACACTATACTGAATGCTGATCCAAACCATAGATGGAAAGAAGTGGATGCTACCACCAGGACGTCACACATTTTTGGTCGTCGCCATCTTTTTTGGAACCAGAAGTGACCATATACCAACATGAGGATGGAGCTACCATGGACATGCCTTGCTATGCCTCTATCTTGATTGACAGATCACCATTGTAGCAACTTGTCAATCACATGGTAGTCATGCCCTGAAAGCCTGCTTTATCATCTGTTTTACTCTAAATGGTGCCATCATTTACAAAATGTGCATCATGCTGTATGAAAGAAGAGTTCAGGTTAAAACCATAGATTCATTGGTATAAATGACCAGTACATGTGTACTGAGGTATTAAGTTAAGTAAGAAGTAGGGTTATTTTCTCATAGATTTAACAGCGTTCATTTTGCAACCAGTGGAGTCACTCCCTGCTGGCCATTAGAAAGAATGCAGGTTCGAGGCAATCCTGCATTGACTTCACTTTTCAGACCCAGACGTAACATGCATTTCTTTTAAACAGTCCACTCTGATCAGAATACTAGCTGAACAGGCTGCAAACTTTAGGGAGACTCAGTACCTTATATCAACCATGACCATGTATGATAGCAAAACATAAGATCATAAGCACATACATGTTAATCACAATGTGGACTTTAAGTCTTTAAATCACAGCTTATAACAGCAATACTGCTCGTGTCTGTCAGTTACAGTCAAAACATAACTTTGTTCTTTGTATAGGTCAATCAACGAATGCACGGTGCATTTGAAGTTTATGTCTAGTCTGCAGTGGTCCACAGAAAGTTATTTTATCAGCTCCTGTCAGCGCTCTACAATGACAAGCAGGGCAAGGTTGGGGAGAGGTCATGCAGATTTGGAGCAGTTTGGCAGTCTGGTGCCTCTTATCTCTCTGTTCTCCCTGTCTGATAAACTATCATCACACAAGATGATCTTGCAGAGGAGGTATGATTTGTCTGGTCTTGAATGGTTGTCATCGGCTGACTGTGGTCAAGGAGATGAGGAATGAGAGCGTCTATTCACTTGTCTGGATGACCTCCAAATTGGAGATATTAACCTATTTATATTCAGAGCCTGTCAGCTCCACAGGACAGCGGCTCCAGATGTGAGGCAGACGACAGGAAAACAAATACCACTACAGGAGGGCAAACATATGACTTAAGTGGAGAGAATGGCACTGCCCTGCTCCATCAACAGCCAGGGTGTCTAAAACAACATACTGTACAGTCCACAAACACACTGAAAACATTTGTCTTCTCTTGTCATCCCACACTGAGTTCTTTATAAAGTATTAAATCCTACAGATACAATGCATGAATCACAATTTACGCACCCAAAATAAGCATCCTACATAATTTTATTTTCTCTTATAAAGAGAGCAATGCATGTAAACATGTATGTAACATGTAAAACCATGTGGTTTTTAAATCAGACCGGGTTATTGCCAGGTCTGATGCGGTTCAATTTCCTCCCACATATGACAGTAACTTAATTGAACGTGAAGGAAAAAAGGCTGGAAAAGACATTACGGCTCTGATGTCTTTGATCTGTTGGGCCACTCTGTATTACTTCATTACAGCACTCAGTGTCATATTTGAGAACTGAAACAAAACATGTGGTTGGTTAGGATAACTCTCACTCTTTCTCCAACCTTCTCCCGGACTCTGAGCTGTCTTGTTTGCTTTCCATGCATGCATGGTAACCCAAAAAGCTTACTGGTAATACAATAGTTGTTGAGATTATAGGGCTGAACATCTTCATTTTCGACACCAGAACACACAAAGGCAGATGCAATAAACATGCACCGAAAACTTTAATTCTATTCTGTCTATTCTATTGATGTTCTTACACTAAAGCAAACTGAGACTGAGAAGACATACAAAAAAAAGGCTATACTGGAGGGAAGAAGTGCTTCTCCAGATCACAGGACAGATTCTGGACAGACAGGAAATCATGGAATAGGGGCCAAAGTTAGGCCTGCTATTTTTATGCCAATGGAGTGACATGCCTTTAAAAAATAATGGGTGTGACAGTATTATGAAATGTAGCATGAAGGAGAAGACACACTAAATCATATACGCTGACCAGTGGTTGGGTTCTACATAATGTGTGAGATATTGAACTAAACCAAAACATGTCTGTTGTTAACCACCAGGAGTCTCTCTAATGTCTACATCACAGAATTTGCAGTTGAAATGGCTTCATTATTGGATTCATTATTTAATGCATTTTTCACTTGCTTGTTGATGGCCTGTTTTCATTTGGTCATATCTTTGTTATTGAGTTATAGATATGTACTGTACTTCACCTGGAAGAGGTATCTTGTCAATTTAATAAATCAATGGAACCAGTTTAATTTAAAGAAGGAAAAGGAGTTTCCTAGTCATCATTTTTTAGTTTGTCTCTTTGTAGTCTGTCCTCCATCACTGCTCGTAATATCTAGCTACTTTTTTCAGTTTCTTAAAATGGTGTCGCTGCCTCTACAAGCAGAAAATTAGAATTTGGTGCATTATTTTTTATTTGTTGCTCCTTTTTTTAGATATAGTTTTACTTGTAGTTTTTTAAAGTATACTTTAATTACTGTTGACGTTTGTGGATTGGATAAAAAGGCAAAAAAAAAAAAAAAGAAAGTTTGTTCTCTTTCAGCTTTATGCTCTGTATCACAACCTGAAATAGACAAAACATTGGGCTGAATTTGCAGCAGTAACCAGTAATTAGCTAACTGTGGGACCGAGAAATGCATTTCCCCACACAAGGTTTTGACTTACAGACCAAAAGCGAAAAAAAGCAGAGGAGTCTAAGTGAACTATACAAGTCTGCCATTAATCTGTGCATCAATCTACTCATCCGTATATCCTCACATCCATCCTCTAACCAGTGTCACTTTAGGTTCTCATTATATAATCAACTTGGATTACTGTTTAAAGGTGCTTGCCGTCTATAACTATGCCAGGTTAATGTTCATAAATGGCCCTTAATCCAGGAACAGTGCTAGCAGATTATCAGCAGCAAAGACTTCCTTAGCTGTCCCCCGCCCAGG
Source organism: Nibea albiflora (assembly GCA_014281875.1). Lineage (NCBI taxonomy): Eukaryota > Metazoa > Chordata > Actinopteri > Sciaenidae > Nibea > Nibea albiflora. Next base: position 13,212,035 of record CM024804.1, read on the forward strand.
ACTTGAACCCACAGTGGCCCTGCGATGGCCAAGTCCAGAGAAGCAACCACAAGTGCTCTGCTCACACACTGAGGTCTGGCCTCTCCCTTCAACCACCATACTGTGGTCCACTGACCAGGGAGGCAGTAAAGCCAGAAAGGACTAAAAATAAACACCATGCAATTTCCAATTAAAAACTGCTATCTCACTCCAAATGTCTTTGTATTCCACAGGGGAAAGGCATCTGGAATGAGATAGCATATACTGTGTGGAAGTTGCACATTTCAGTCTGAATGGCTTAATAATAACATTACTGTCTACTAGTGTTGTGCAAATCCTAATCCTCTGCTCGCCAGTCTTACACGTTTTTGTCTGCACAGTGCTCTGAATCAGACAATAGGAATTACAGTAAGCCACTTTAAAGGCTTAAAGTTTGTTTGATAAAGGTGAGGATGGTATTTGTGGTCTTCCTCTGAAGGGAAAGTGATTTAAAACACATTAAAACACACTTGATGCATGAACGAGAAACCACAACAGCGATCTCAAATTTCTGTCAGGCATGCAGAGGATGAGTCTGTCCACGGATGTTGCATTCTTCTAAGAGGAGCCCTCTGCTGAGACAACCTTTCAAAATGTAGAAACCGGCAAAACCTCAACTCTGCATAACAATGTGTAAAAGAATTCAAAGGAGCTTTGAGAGGCATGAAGGAGGAACCTGTATTTTACAGCATTTAACATAACTTCTCATTATGGGACTCTGTAATTTCTTAGGGGAAAAAAATGCAGGAAAACAACCGGCCCAGAAATTGAAATTGGTAAAGTGAGAGTCCATTCTCCAAGACTTAGCCACATTTTCCCTCCCTTGAATTCTGCTTTGCAATCTGATGCCAGGCCTCAAGGCCACCAGGCCACAAACTACAAAACACACTGACACAGAAGAAAGCATGTGAAGGACTATTGATCTATTGAATTGTGTTGACATTACCAGCAGACTTGGAATAACTCCAGCAGATTTTGAACACCATGCGGACTTCGTCATCTCGACAAGGACAATGCATTATTCATGAGAATCAGAGGGCTGAGTCAGGTAATGACCAGTCATATTTTCCATTCACAGAAGAAACAGGAAAGCTTGTTTATAGATGGGATGCTACAGCTGCACACAGTATGGATGAATACTGGTGTCTCAAAGGACCAGCGTGTAGGATTTTGCAGGATCTAGAGGTGTAGTTATGGAGTGTAACCCTCTTGTTTCACCAGCAAAAGATAGAGCCAGTGGTTAATTTGTCCATTCTGGGCTACTGTTGAAATATGCCAGTTCAACATGGCTTAAATCTTGCATACTGGACCTTTAAACACAAATGCTGTATTACAAAGATCCTTTATTATTACAAAGAAGCACTCAGCCTTCAGAAATTTCGGTGCTACTGCAAACACAAAACATTACATACTGCATTATGGCACATGGTGACATAGCGTTTTCCAACTTTAAAGTGTGTCTGCTGTCCTGACAAAGTTGTTGTTGCTACACAACAAGCATTTATGGTTTTAAATCCCTGTAGCTATAAAACTTAAACCCTAGTCATAATGGCTTTTGATGTTTAAACCTCACAAGACATTTACTCTTAATTGAGGTTTAACTCTGTACAGCAGCATAGCCAAGGTGCCACCCCAGTCCCACACACACACATAAACAACAACCACATACATGTACAGATCTCCCCTCTTGAGACTGCAGACTGAAATTGACAGGAACAGCCCAGAGACAGCATATGCTAGCTGTTTTGACTCCCTCTGCACCATGTGTTTGCAGTGTTCTATTTATAACAGACTGACCTGCACCATAGCGACGGAGCTCAAAGACAACAGGTCTGTTGTCAAAGGCATCCGCGGGGTCACACCAGCGTCTTTTATTCAAATGTCTGAGGGTGTGAATCACAGAACACAGTCTTGTCACCCACCTGACTGTCATTAGGTAAGGACAATGGATGCTCCTTCGAGTGACTGCTAACCACCAATTGTGACAAAATCTCACAAACCAGCCGCTGCAGAGCTTACCACTGGTACACCCTTCTCTGTCTACTTTGCGGTGCAGTTGGCCTACTGCTAAACTAAGACCAGTCGACTGTGCAAAGTACATCGGCTCTTTGTTTGTGTTTTTAATTCTGCCCGCTTCCCTCTCCACTCTCAAACATTGGAAAGTGTTCCCATCCCATCCTGCTGGTCAGACAGAGTGGGCTGCAGAATGAGAGCCAGGCTTGTGGTGATCCACAGCATCCTGAGGCTTCCGTGACTTATCTTACCAGCTCTACTCAAACAAGATGGAGTACCATTGATCTGACAGAATGAAGAAAGACCCTAATTAACTTTCTATTTACGCGACTTCCCAAACCGGACTGTGATGAATGTTCAATAGAAGACTCAACCTCAGATGCTATGGCAGCTTTTAAATTTAAAGGTCAGTAGATGAGGCTTTTTGAAAATGTGTTTGAATATACACAGTCTAATCAGAAGGCAGAAACAGACATTTCTTTTAAAAAAAAGAAAAGAAAAAAACTACAAAATGAGCTTCAGATTGACATTATTGTCACTGGCTTTCTTTGGTGAACTTAAACAGGGCAATTACACCATACCAAAGAGGGAACATTTGGTTATTTTGAGCTGCTCAAAACTGGCTGTGGAGTTGTGGATTTTGGGAAAGCAGTCTTTTGCAACCAAAACAATGTGTACTGTTTCACCTCCTCAAATGGTTAAGAATAAATGAAGACAGACGTGATGCGGCTGACCAAGCACAGCAATGTAGAGATAGAGCTAAATGCACTCTGGTTTTCACTAAGGAAATAATAGAACATCCCCAAAAAGGTATGATATCAAAGTGCAAAATGGTGAAAAAAAAAGTGTGGTATTTTTAGACACACATGGATTCAGAAGTTGGGTTAAGATCAGATGGCTGCAACTTCAAATCCCCAGATTTAGGGCAATCCGGGAGGGAATTACCCTCTTCTATCCCTCAACAACTGACCAAATGGGCATTTGACCCCACCTACTCTAATTGGGTCTGTGTAGTGACAATAGGCACAAGTGGTTTCCTACATGGCCTTCAAACCTGCCCATTCATGATACCACAAATAGTTTCATTTTTGTCATAGTTTCCTTCACAGTTAAGACAAGATGAACTCAACTGAAGGTTAAATTGTTCAGCAAAGCCACACAATCACCATTAATATAGCGAGTGCACCACATGTGAGTTGCCTGCTCCCTTATTTGTTTGTTTCTTTTCTCATAAACAAAAAAAAAACAACTGTCACAAAACCTTCCTAAATTTTGAATAATCTCCCCAAGTCTAGATAACAGTAAGAGAAGCAGGTTAAACAGAGGGGGATTACTGTTGTGGCTGAGGTAAACATTAACAGATGCCTGCCTCCCCTCATCCAAAATAATGTTTGTCTGCTCCACTCCAATATCACCAAAAGTCCTCAAATATTCCACAATCTCAGATGAAAGGCCCTTCTCGTTGACACTGTGCATGCAAGCACTGTTTGAACGCATGGTGATGCTCGATCAGCATCACAGATCAGCAAACTGCCTCCAGTCATCGCCTCAATCACCGGTCCATTAGGTTTGTTTGGTAGTAACCCCGTCAACGTGTTCGGGCTAATTATTAATTTAGGAGTAGGTGTTAATTTTTCACTAAGCTCATTTAAAGAAACATGAACAAAAACATCATCAAGAGACTTTAAAAAAAAAGTATACTGCGTACCTTCTGTGGGGCTTTGAGAAGCCTATGGACTCCAGCAATCTGATTGATCAGAGGAATATCTTCCCTGAAAGTGTATAGAGGTGGTCTGGTAGGTTCGGGGAAATTGGTGCTGTTAAATGGATCAGTATCATCTAAGAACTGTACCCTGCATACAAACGTAGCCATGATGTATCCATGCAAGGCGATTTTAGATAATGGAAATAGTGGATGCGACACCACAGCCTCTGACAGACAGACAGCCCCCCCCCCGGGCAGCGAACTACCGGCAGGTCTCCTGCAGTAGCACAATCCTGCACCCTCTGTTATCCTTGGACCTTCTCCATTCGCTTCAGGCTGCAGGCAGAGGACTCAGGGGAGTGTACACAACAGTCCAGAAGTAAAGATCCAATGTACCCCGCTGAGAGGTAGGGTTAGTCAGAGCGGCGTGGAAATGAGAGTGGCGTCAGTATCCAAGGGCATTGCGGGCGTCTGTGGTGCTGTGGCAGACTGCGGACTGGACTGCTGCACTTAGCGCCTGGTCTGTGAGAGCGATGGGAAGAGGCTCCCTCCTCAAGCATAAACTCTGCCAGTACCAGGGGACGCTGCAGCCAGACCTCAGCCGGCCGACGCAGCTCATATTACAGGCGTAATGGCGGCCTCAAGTGGCGAGTATGGGAAGCACACGAAGCGCTCTGCAACCGAAGCTGGTGATGCAACCATGACAAACATTTTGGAGCTAGATAGATACATGATAACTCAACATTTAGCATTCGACACTTTATAAAACCAATAACTGGTCAAAACACGCCATCGTGCAGTTGGAAGCAGATTTTTTTGTTTAGTTTATTTATGTATTTGTCAAAAACTAGGCCTATAGCCTGTCTCTTCCTGTGAGGCGTCTAATATGTGACTGTTTATTTATACCACATTTATACTATTTAACCCTTTTTGTGAATGAATACATGTGAATAAACATTTTTCCTATAAAACCCTGTAGCAAAAGTGGCATAAGTTAATATATCATTACAGCTCAATACATAGCTGTATAACTGTGTTTTCAATCTTGTAGAATATGGAATCAGATAAACGGGCACAAAAATATCTTTCATTACACCCAAAAAAATGTACTATTGATACATATGTTTGTGGAGAGTCATTTATATACAAATAACGGAAAACAAAAAATGTTTAATTATAATTGAGTAGAAATATAATTAAAGTTTAAGGGATGGAAGAACATATTGTTCTATCTATGTAAGAGATATACTAAAAATATACAAAAACTCTGTACAGTAATTTGTGCAAAAATGTACATTGTGCAGTTTTGGTCAGTGAATTAGTCAGTGCAAGGTAAGTGTCGAATGTCCTATCCAAATATCAGCTGTCACAGCATGAGTCTCCTGTCTCTGCACAGACGGTAATCATTATAAAGTGTTACAGCAGTGGGCATTACAAGATTAGAAAGATTTTTAGAAAGATGCTATTTTACCATTATAATAAAATTATACTTTTGGTATATTGCTAAAATGGTAACAAAAGTATAGAGGCCTAAACTTCACACTGTAACATGGGAACATGTGGATCTTCATGTCGTTTATGTCCCTCTTTCAGATGTTACCAAGTAATAAATCATTTAAAAAAAAGTTTTTTTCCCCAATAAACCTCAGTAAAACAGTGACTTCACTTCAAGACCCTTTCCCGTCAGATAAGACACTGTAATGAAGGCAAGAAGGTGAAGTTTCTTTGTACAACACATCTAAAACTAAAAAAAAGGAAAAGTAACATCAGGCGATCTAACAATACTTTTTACTTTTAAATACAAAAGTATTTTAGCAGTGGCAAACAGACAAGTCTGTAAAATCAGAGAGAGACTTGTAAAGACTCTGTTATAGTTGTCAAGTCAACTGAAGTTAAATGTCCAAATCCTGCTGAGATGTAAGTCCTTTAATTGTTGATATATTCTTTGGATAATTGTAGGCTCACTTTGTAATTGTCTTAATGCTGCTATTGAAATTCAGGTCCACTGCTTCAATTGAGGTTTTTAACATTACTGGTTGACTTTTAATTGTTCTCTTTGCCTCCAAAAACAATTACACAAGTGTTATCTTTGTTTCTGGTTAACCTTTGTGTGTGGTTTATGACACACTGTCCTCCTCTAGCTGACTCTCTGACAGAGCAGCCTGGTCAATCTATTACAGAGGTCAGAACATAATGCAGGATCTCACAGTGTAGGCCACAAATTACATCCCTGCTTTGCACCGTTGGATCACTACAATACTACAGTGTTTGACGGATCATGAAGTTAAAACTTCCCAACCCGGGCCTGGACGACAGGATATTGTCCCATCAGCAGCTGGACAAGTTGGAGGAGGAAGAGGCTGGAGGAAGACCAAAATGGGACAACAAGGCCCAGTACATGCTGACCTGTGTGGGGTTTTGCGTGGGACTGGGAACTGTCTGGAGGTTCCCCTATCTGTGTCAGAGTCATGGAGGAGGCAAGTGATACTTTCATGGTTTACTGCACTTTTTCTAAATTAAACTATTTACAGTAACACTGTGGGCTGAAGAGACAGAAGTGATAACTAATTACACACAATCCAGAGTGCGGGAGCACTAAGTGTACTTTATGATGTTCTATTACAAAATTAGAACATCTCCAAAGTATTTGTCTGCCTGCTACTGTCACTGGGAATAGGTTTTTTGTGATTGCCTGTTCACAAAACAAATCATTATGATTTTCTTCCTGAAGCCATTAGACACGTGGCATGCCAATGAAAAAGGTATAGCCATTTTACTTTGTGTGTGTGATTACTGCACTTATGATGATCACTGGGTATAATATTGAGTAGACACTGTCCTCTATGTACAACACTGATTACTCTCCAACACGTTAATGACGAATACCACCACCAGTAATAACTATTTCCTCATAAAATCTGTTAAAAAATACAACTAGGAAGTGGCTTGAATCACATTCAGCAGTATGGACTTTTGAATTCATCTTTACAGATAAGAGGTTTTATATCCTCTTATCAGGAAAGGAAATCAAGTGCTTACTGTAAAGGCTTGAATGTATGTGATCATGTGCATCATAAATGATTAACATCAGGACATTGGACTGTATTTACGTTTTCCACTGAACATAATCTCACAGTAAATTATATCAAAGTATCAAAGTAAGTTATATCTTTACAAGAACAGCCTAGGTTGTTAAAAGTTAATAGTATAGAAGATGAACTGTTTATTATGCCATTATTATACTATTGTTTGCTTGTTTTTTTTTCTCCAGGTGCTTTTATGATACCATTTTTGATCCTGCTGGTTCTTGAAGGAATCCCTCTTCTGCATCTTGAGTTTGCCATTGGTCAGCGTTTAAGATGTGGCAGTTTGGGAGTGTGGTCTTCTGTCCATCCTTATTTGGCTGGCGTTGGTAAGAAATGTGTATACATAACAGTTACAATAGTTTTACAATAATAATAATTCTAGTGGGAAAGTGCATTGAAAGAAATCACTTTAAAACATTCACCTGCAGGTATTGCATCCATGTGCGTATCTCTGACGGTCAGTCTCTACTACAACACCATCGTTGCCTGGATTCTGTGGTACCTCTTCAACTCATTTCAAGAGCCTCTGCCTTGGAGTCAATGTCCCATGAATGCCAATTTAACAGGTAGTGCCACAACTGCTGCTGTACTGCTGCTGAATGGAAAATGAAATTCTTGTTTTTGACTAGTGAAACGCACTGTTGTTCAATTCTGTCAGGCATTGTCTCGGAGTGTGAGAGGAGCTCCCCTGTGGATTATTTCTGGTACAGAAAGACCCTAAATATAACTCCAACTATAGAAGAGGATGGCGGTCTGCAGTGGTGGATACTGTTGTGTCATGTTTGTGCGTGGTCTGTGCTCTATGTCTGCGTCATTCGTGGCATTGAGACCACTGGGAAGGTACAGCACACTGCTTACTGCAGATATAACATTTATAACAATTTCATTTAGCTAAACAGTAATTACGTGAACGCTTTATTTTCTTGAGGCTGTGTATTTGACTTCAACCCTTCCCTACGTGGTGCTGACAATATTTCTGATCAGAGGACTGACCCTGAAGGGCTCTTTAAATGGAATCAAGTTTCTCTTCACGCCAGATGTAAGTTTACTTTTTTTAATTCCTAAATTTTAATTTAGGAATCAAACAAATGCATTAAATGCCCAATTATTCTAATCTGTTTTACTCTATGTATTTCTGTTGAGGATTTTTCTGAATTGGCCTCATCAGTTGATCCATAATCGTTTACTTCACTAATTCTTCCAGTTAGCAGAGCTGGCAAATCCATCAACATGGCTCGATGCGGGTGCTCAGGTTTTCTATTCCTTCTCCTTGGCTTTTGGTGGCCTTATTTCCTTCTCCAGCTACAACTCAGTGCAGTAAGTTTGATAATTCTGTCATTTGAAGTTACAGGCATTTGCACTGTAATGGACATAAAAATACATTTTAATTCTCCCTTTAGTAACAACTGCGAACAGGATGCCGTGATCATCTCTATCATCAACGGCATCACCGCTGTCTACGCTGCAACTGTCATATACAGCATCATCGGCTTCAGAGCAACAGAGAGATTTGACAGCTGCATTTCTGAGTACACTGAGTTTCTTGCTAACTTTTAGCAGCTTTTTCAACAATACAATGAGTGTGACAACTTTATTAATGCCGCAAATTGCTTTGCATTTTAGAAACATCATAACATTACTGAATATGTTTGAGCTTCCTGAGGGACACATCACTGACAGCAACTACGATCAAGTTGTTCAACGTCTTAATGAAACATACCCTGACATTATTCAAGAGCTGGATCTAAAGACCTGCGACTTAAATACTTTTCTCACTGAGGTAAGACTCAGCAGGTCTGCATAAGATGACAGTTTTTAGTGAATTGATTGTGACCATGCTGTGCTGCGTTTGTCCTAGGGAGCTGAAGGAACTGGTTTAGCCTTCATTGTGTTCACGGAGGCTATCACCAAGATGCCCCTCTCACCGCTGTGGGCTGTTCTTTTCTTCATAATGCTCTTCTGTCTTGGCCTGTCCTCTATGTTTGGTAACATTGAGGGAGTTCTAGTACCACTGCAAGACCTCAAAGTTTTCCCTAAGACGTGGTCAAAAGAGGTCACCACTGGTAACTCCCACATTGACTCTCTTGTTTTATATCAAGTAGGATTTCTTTCTACTCTATATTTGATCAATTCTTTGCTCTCCTCCAGGTATAACATGCATGCTCTGCTGTCTAGTGGGTCTGATATTTCTTCAAGGCTCTGGAAACTATTGGCTTTCACTCTTTGACACCTACGGAGGATCCATCCCTCTGCTGGTTGTTGCATTCTGCGAGATGGTCTCAGTGGTGTATATATATGGGATAGACAGGTGATATTAAAATGCAAACTCAATTGTTTTTTTTAACCCTGTTTTTGTTTTTAAAGTCATTTTAATGTTCTGTGGTGAAGCCAGATTGCCAGTCTGTTGTGATTTATCACATGCAGGGTGTGAACATTATAGATTATTATATCATATAGATAGCTAGATTTAGGTATAGATCTTCTGCAGAGTTTGATTACAAATTGGCTTCTAAGTTCTATGTTTTTGAACATTAAAGCATGTAGATCCCCAGCATGTAAAGGTATTGTATGATCCTGAAATGGCACATAATATGACCTCAGCTTTGAAAGCTTAAGAAATTTGCAGTTTGCTTTCTGTCTGATCCGACCAAAGAGACGGGTGTCTGACACCAGGGTAAAGTGGCAAAAGTATTAATCTAGCCAATACATTTTTCTAAGATTATTTTTTTTGGCCTATTCAAGCTTTATTTTCATAGAGACAGCTGGAGAGTGACAGGAATGTGGGGAGAGAGAGAGACGGGGAATGACATGCGGGAAAGATTTTGGCTACTTGTCATAAACTGGCCCAGACAAAGTGTCCATACAGGAATGTGCTGTGCAACATAAAGTCCATAAAGGGTATACTTTAGGAGTCATTTATTAAACTTAGGTTAAAGCAAATTAAAACTGGAGTGTGCAAATCAGCAATGTCAGCAATGACAGCAGTGCATGAGTGAGTAGTTAATGTGCTGTCGAGGTGCTGAAGGTGCAAACCAAAAGAAAGTGATGCAGAGTGACTGCAGCAAGACAATGCAAAGAAAATATTCCATCTTCCCAAACCCCAGACACCAAATGTACACAAAACTATACATATACACATGTATGCATAAGTACGAAAGTAGTAAAGTACACCAAAAGGTTCCTGTACAGCAAAACCAACCAAGTTGCCCCAGTCTTAGCACACAGAGAGGAAATCAAGCTACAAAGCTTACATCAACAGAACCAAACAAAGCCTGAACTGTAGCGCTTACATTACCGAAGTTAGCAGACGAAGCTACTAACTTGCAAACGAACGACAGTTTAATACTTTATCATTATTATTATTCTGCTTCCTTACCAAACCAAATTCTACCACCCACCATGACAAAGTGGATTATACAACATTGTCGCAAAGCAAACTTGGACACTTGGACATAAGCATTGATTTTGACAATAAAGCGACCGTACCTCCTTGTTACTGCACCACCTTTTTTAATGGAAGCTTGTTTACTGTTTGCTGTTTCCTCCTAGGTTCAATGATGACATTAAGTTCATGATTGGGCACAAACCAAACTTCTTCTGGCAGGCCTCATGGAGGGTCATCAGTCCACTGATTATGTTGTCTATCTTGGTCTTTTACATCGTCACTGAAGTTTCTGAAGAAGTCTTTTACAAAGTCTGGAATCCTGAATCGGTAAATCTGAACTTATTTTGAGATGATCTCGGTGTACTTATGGATCAACTTACTGTCATGTACCAAAAACTACATTGTAAATACAACGTTCATCATTTTCTTTGTGTCCTTGCAGGAGAAATTCCCAACACTGGAGGAAAAGTCATATCCTGCCTGGATCTATGTGATAATTTTTATATTGGCTGGTATACCCAGTATTGCCGTACCTGCAATTGCTGTATGGAAGTGTTTAACAACAAAGATGAGGAAGAAGAAGACGGATACGTCACATGGCTATCAAATTGAGCAGTTTAACAATAAGACCTGAATTTTTCCAGCTTAATATTCAAGGAAAACTCCTTTTTTTCTTATTCAGGAACATTTAAATAATTGCTATCAAGGTTTAATCAGTGTGATTTCAAAAATAGGAAGAAACCCTACCTGTTTCTCCAGCCACCTGTGACAGCATGTAATTTAAGCATGCTTTCAGTAATGTGGTTTGCACCATATCTGAACTGAAATGATGGGCCCTTAAAATGTGTTCTGCATCATTATCCTGGAAGTCCAGTTGCACAGAAATGCTCTGTCTCTGAATCTTAGTATAAGCTCAGAGTAGATTTCTATACCAGGGCACCATCATGTGTTGATCCTCTAGTGGAGTTAAGTATGATTTTACAGCATGTGTCTACCATGTCATGTGAGTGAACAGGTGCCGCCCCAGAAGAAAGCTGACTGTGAGCCATCACATGAGGTACACCTATTTGTCCAGCTGGGGTCACTATTGTGATATATTAACAGCATTGAGAGGTGAATTAAATTTTGGTTAAATCAGAAATAATTGTTTATTTTCAGTCCCTTAGTTTCTGTATTGGCCTGTAATTTGTAAAATGAATCACACAAATCTTTAATTGCAATTCTTTTCAATTCATTTTGAACATCGCCTTCGGTGACTAACATAAGGAATTCAAATGTTTGTTTTTTTCCATTGTAAGTAGTGTTTGGTAATTATTGCTGACTGAAGTAAGTTAGACTATGTGTGAATAACAGTAATGTAAACTGCACCACATAACAAATAAAAAGGTATGTGTACAATCACAGTTTCACTCTCTGTTCCTATTTATGCTGCGCTGAATTATTATCAGCCGTTATCGCCTTGGTTATCAACATCATATCATGCCGCTTTACACAAGGGCTTTTTATTAAACAAACAAACCACATTGTTCCCACAGCTTCCAGACCCAACAAGAAAAAATGAATCTGATAAAGGAAATGTTGCCTCGTCGTCTAACTGATACAAACAGCTAACAAGGTAACAAGTCACAAGGAGCTCCTCTTCTCTTCAGACCAGGCAGACAAAAAAAGATTTCTGCTTGCCTCAAAATATCCAGAAACAAACAAGAGATGGATAAAGAAGCCGAAAGTGCTGAGCAGATGCAAGTTAGTGGACTTAAGGAGATCAAAGAAAGACCAAAATGGGACAATAAAGTTCAGTATTTGCTAACCTGCATAGGTTTTGCTGTGGGACTTGGTAATGTGTGGAGGTTTCCGTATTTGTGTCAAGTCTACGGTGGAGGTAAGAGCATTTCATTTGCAGTGTGCTTTGTAATGTTAACACAAAATGCAAGATCAGGAAAAAAAAAAGTATTTTCATTCGATTTTTCCACAATAAGAATGATTTTGTGGGCAATTATCCAAAGGCGTCCTCCAGAAAACCACAAACTATTTCTTGAACGCAATTTGTATAAATTACAACCTTCTCCTCCAGGATAATTGTCTTAATAATATGTTCCCACTATGCCAATGATCAGATGCATGAACATAAACATACACACTTTCTGTCACCAGTCACACTGCAATGTGGCTCGACAACACAAAAGTCACACCTTTTTCCAGTTTTCTCTTTAGACTTTACTTAACAGTCACTATCTTACTCACTATATCACCAAGTGGAAGTGGTCATGTCACACACATGACCGAGAGATGGTCACAGAAACAATGTGGATATAATTTTGCTGTCTTTTGGCTTTTCAGCTAACAAAATTACTTTCAGAGCTGCAACTGATCACTATCCTACATGGGTACTATTAGACAAAAAGGATACTTCATAAAAAACTGGGACAAAATATTCTCACTGCTCCGTACAATGATGTGTAACGGGAAATAGTCAAATGACAGGAAAACAGTTACACCATGACTGCTGTTCAAATATATTGCTTGATATGAGTGAGTGTGATACAGCTCAGACTGTTGATAAAACAATGTCCACTAATCAGAACCTAAATGACCTTCATCCAGAAAGGCAAAGTCAGTGTTTTTTAGGGTGACGTCAGTTGCTTAATGTTAACGTGTCAGTTATTCCAATCATTTTATACTAAAACTAGTACTTTGATGTGTCTCAAGGGGCGTTTCTGATTCCTTATGTCATCGCCTTGGTGTTTGAGGGACTTCCTCTGCTCCACATGGAGTTGGCTATTGGACAACGACTCCGCATGGGAAGTGTCGGTGTGTGGAATTCAATCTCCCCATATCTGGGAGGTTTAGGTGAGAAGAGTTGATACCAATCAACTTCACCGATTTTGGATTTCACTCAGAAAAGCAAGATGCCAAAAAACAGGAATGTGCTGTGCAACATAAAGCTATTCAAAATGTCTCTATGGTTACCTGTATCACTGCCATCCATAACATGCATGCATTTCTTGGTAAATAATGTCAACATGTATACACAGGTGTAGCTTCAATGGCAGTATCCTTCCTAGTTGGTCTGTTCTACAACATGATCTTGGCCTGGATCCTCTGGTACTTCTTCAACTCCTTTCAAAATCCACTTCCATGGAGGGACTGTCCAGTAAATTTGAATCATACTGGTAATTTTAACATCACAACACTATAAATCAACAATAAGTGCTGAATAATAACTAACTATCATAATGTGTGTAATCTCTTTGATACAGGCTATGTAAGCGAATGTGAAAAGAGCTCACCAGTCAACTATTTTTGGTATCGTCAAACACTGAACATAACATCAGACATCGAGATCAGTGGATCCTTGCAGTGGTGGCTTGTGTTGTGTCTTGCATCAGCTTGGTGCCTCGTGTACATCTGCTTCATACGTGGAATTGAGACTATTGGAAAGGTAATTTGTTTGTTGACTCTGTTGCTAACTCGCCCAAACTAAATCCTGGCAGAAATTCACTCTGCATACAAGTTACAAATCTAACTTTAATAGTTAGAGGAGCACAAAAGAGCAAAAGCCGGACTCACCGATGATGTTTTTGTTAGCTAAATGTTAGCTAAAGTCTGCACATTGATAAGGATTTAAGTGTAATGAGTAGGGTGGACGCACGGGGTTACAAACATTTCTAAATATGAGAATATGAAATATTTCATCAACATCTGCACTTTTTCAACAGGCTATTTATGTCACAGCCACTTTTCCATATCTTGTTTTGACCATTTTCTGGGTCAGAGCCTTGACTCTGTCTGGGGCCACTGACGGCTTAATATATCTCTTCACGCCAAATGTAAGTTTATTTGTTTCTTATAGAAATTATTTATAAGACTGAATGGGTGAAATCTGACTCAAACTAACAATTAATATGTTCCATCACAGTGGGAAACCCTAAAAAATCCTAAAGTCTGGTTGGACGCTGCTACTCAGATTTTTTTCTCTTTGTCCTTGGCCTTTGGGGGACTTATTGCTTTTTCCAGTTATAATACTCAAAAGTAAGGGTATTTTGAACACAGTTCCATTTATGAAAGTGAGTAAAACATATGTGCGACATTTTAAAAAGTGAAACAAAACTGAGATAGTTTATCTCTGCAGGAACAATTGCGAGAAAGATGCCCTAATTGTGGGAATTGTGAACAGTTTGACGTCGATATATGCATCAATTCCTGTTTTTGCCATTATTGGATTTAAAGCAAACGAAAACTACAATGTCTGCAGAAACCGGTATGTACAATTAAGTTAATTATGGTGTGCCATAGTACATTATATCCATTTTGATAATTATACAGTATTAATATTAGATGTGCAACTGACGATTATGTAATTACAAGCTTTCAGACCCCAAAGCAACATGACTGCTGTGACTATACTACAGTATATGCACACTGCTTCAGTAGTAGTCAAAATTTGTGGTTTTACTTAAATGAGCCACATTATACATTTAATTCCTAATTAATTAATAAATAAACCATCGGCCCTGTCAGTGACTGATTTTATTTCTTGTTGATTTTAGGAACATACTAACATTAACAAATGCATTTAATGTTGGGGATGAAAACATAACCCTTGAAAACTACAATGACTGGTTGAACTATCTCAACACAACGGATCCCTCAGAGGTCAAAAGCCTGAATCTAAAGACCTGCGACCTACAGACTTTCCTGGACCAGGTAATACCATCTGTTAAATGGGTTTTCCATTACTTTTTGTAGGGTGGTTGTGTATGAGATCGTGTATCACATCCTACTCACAGAGCGCATCTGGAACTGGACTGGCCTTCATTGTGTTTACCGAGGCGGTGATAAAGATGCCAGGTTCTCAGGTGTGGTCGGTGCTCTTCTTCGTCATGCTCTTCAGCCTGGGCCTGTCCTCCATGTTTGGAAATCTAGAGGGGGTCCTTACTCCTCTGCTGGACCTGCACGTGATCCCATCCTGGATGCCTAAGGAAATTTTCACAGGTTAACTGAAAGATATGTTGACTCCATGTAGTGTTTTGCAATCATGACAACACGTTTGTATTTTGTCATGATATCAAGGTATCTATCTATTCATATCCATAACAGTAATTATGAGACACTTGCATAAGTCATGAAAAATACCCACATACAACTTTAAATGTTGGCTTTTAGTCATTTTAAATGTTACAATTTATTTTGTTATTTATTAATTTATCTATTTTAAAATGTCAGGGTTATATTTTGTATATTTTCTTTCATTGCTTATAGGGTTAATATGTCTCACCTCCTTTACTGTGGCCCTTATCTTTACCTTGGGCTCTGGAAACTACTGGCTGGGGATTTTCAACAACTTCGTGGGATCCATGCCACTGCTCATCATAGCATTCTTTGAGATCATCAGTGTGGTATATGTCTACGGAATAAAGAGGTAATGTTGTAATTGACATCGTCGTTTTATTTTCAAAAATGACATGTGTTTGAATGATTTGACAAAGTGTTTCCACCTTTCCCCTAGGTTTAATGACGACATTGAATGGATGACAGGTCGGAGACCAAACATGTACTGGCAGGTCACTTGGCGCTTCATCAGTCCTCTCATGCTTCTGGTGGTTTTTGTGGCATACGTCGTAGTTGAGGCTGAAAAACGGCCAACATATAGCACTTGGAACCCAGATTACGTAAGTCAGATTTTACAACATCAGTGTGTACAATGTTAAATCCGGCACACTATGAAAGAAAGGTACTGACCTTCCACTCCTTACCCCTACAGGTGAACTTCCCCCTTGCTGATGTTAAGCACTACCCCGAATGGGTTTATGCTATATGTGTACTTTTATCTGTGCTTCCTGTTATCTCTATCCCTATTGTGGCTTTCTACAAATTTACAGGCTTCCTAAAGAACTACATCATGAACAGACACCACCCAAACCCATATGCAAATGAACTGTAAATGAATGAAACATCTGATGTGTGGTTAGGACTACTACGTGTGAGATATTATGTCATTAATAACTTTGTGTTGTGTATATTCATTTGGAAACAAAAGGGCAAACAAAAAAGTTTGTACTGATTATTTTCATATTGTTTTCTATCTGTTGTATACTTGAAATCTTCTAATTACATTACAGTTTAAATGATGTTATCACTGGTACAGCACGTTGGCAGTAGCAGCTGCCCTTTCTGTATATTTGCTAAATTAAAACATTTCATTTCAAACCAACCGGACCAACGGCCAGATCAAATCGATGCAAGACAATATCCCTGTGAAAAATATCAACAACAGAATACCAAAGGGTAGAAGTGAATATCAGGTTTGTGTTAATGTTTTGATTAAAGGAGCACAACAGTTAATTTCCTGTGTTGGTGTTTGAATGGGTCCAAATGGAGAGTGATGGATAACTTTTCTGAACTGTTTGTGATAAGCGCATTATTAATTCTGGAAAAAAAAAAAAAAACACTCTCAGTGATTTCAATACAAGTGTGCACAAGCAGTGCCACATGAGCTGCTGTTCGTAATGATGTTGTTTTTGTATGTCTTATCATCGCCTTCCTAATTAGTTACTATTACCTATCATCTTCACATCATAATCATCATCACATTCCCGTTTGCCTCTACCTGCAAGTCTGTAGTGTGATGTAGTGTTGCATGATGTGTCCTTTATGTAACTTTTTTTTTTTTTTTGCGTGTCGACAGTGCATGTGGGTGTGTGAGTAGTAGTACTGTTCTTGTGTGCCTGAGGGTGCATGCATGTGCTCACTGGCCGTGCGCATGTGTGTACTTTGAGTCATAGGAGTTACACGGTTGTCCTTTTTGTGGTGTGGGTGGACGGTGATATTGTCCGCCCCGTGTCACGTGCTTTGGAATATGCTGGCTGCTTTTGTTGTCCCTCTGCCTGTTCTGCTTTTCTGGCACTTTCATACAATGGTGCACTTGAACACTGTGATGTTATTAAGCCTTTCAAACTACTACAGCTTGAATTCCAGCTCTCAGGAAAGACTAGCAATCCAATGTAGGATACATGGCACAAGATACATCATCGACGAACAACAGCAAGGACTGAGTGTAACGTCAAAACAAAGGTGACTGACCCTGTGTTGAGTTAGGAGTGCTTTAATTATAGTAAGTCCATGACTGTATTTATTGAGCTATGCTAGGTGTCACGCTAATGCTATTTTCAGTATTGTCATATCTAAATAACTGACTAAATCTTATTGTTATTGTTTCTGCTTCATAACCTTGACCTTTGATGTATGAATAGTAATAATATAGTGTTGCATGTGTGCTGAAGAGGTTACAGCAGTTTACTGAGTTCAAAAGGACATGGTGATCCAAGTTGCTGGCTAGGAAAAATAAATTGTGTTTAATTAGTTGCTACAGTACTGCCACATATTGATGTCCGGCGCTCTCTATAGAATTGTTAAGTAAGTGGTCGAAACATTCTTTCAGTAATCAACAGCAAAGTAAGCTTAGTCTGTTTCCAAACCTCTATGTGATGCTCTGACCCTCGGTAATGAAAACACTGTACTATCAACAATGGGACAAGTGTGCGACAAGTTCATCAGTTTTTTGACCTACGATTTGACCTTCTACAACCTAGGCAATGTCTCAGCAAGCAGACGCCTCCCGGTGTGGTGGGGTTGTGGTTGAGTTTGAGTCTGACGACGTCAGGGACGCAAGAGCTAAAAAACGTAGGAGTGTACCAGGTGAACTCAACTTTAAATCCAACTAGAATCTGTGCAGTGTGTTTGCAGCATATGTAATGTGTGCTTATTCAGTTTTCATGCATTTCCTCATAAGGTTCAGCTCTTATCTACCTCAAGGGCCCCAAGTTTCTCATCTATGTCAGTGGAGCATTGTCAATGTGGGTAAGTTTCCTGGAGAAATAAGACATTGAAACCTAAAAAAACTCTGTGGCAGTACCTTGCAAAACAACACATGATGGTGACCTTTATGTTGTGACAAATAGGGCGACCGCATGTGGCACTTTGCAATCTCTGTGTTCCTGATTGAGCTGTACGGTCGTAACCTGCTGTTGACTGCAGTGTTTGGATTGGTAGTGGCTGGGTCAGTGCTCCTACTCGGGGCTTTGATTGGAGACTGGGTGGATCGCAATCCCAGGAATAAAGGTATGCACAACAATTTCTCACCCATTCAAAATTTTCAGCATGCTGTAGCAGAACAGCGATATAGATCAGCGGATCTGAATCTTGGGCTCAGACGTCTGCTGGTTTCCTACGTATCTCACTAGGTGGTAAATTGCTTTCGCCTGAGGTCTCAAATGTAAATCAGTCCCTGATTTCATAGCTACCGGGACCAGCAGGACTCAAAGCACATGGTTCACAGCCACTGACTCATATCTGTAAAGGCGAGCATTATTATGTTTTTCAGAATATCATCTATGTTCTGAGACTCTAAAACTTGTTTTTTTTGTCCCCTATTTTAGTTGCACATGCATCTCTTTTCATTCAGAACATCTCTGTGACAGTATGTAGCATTGTGCTCATGTTGGTGTTCTTATATAAGCAGAGGATTGAACAGATCTGGGATGGATGGCTTACTGTGAGTAGACACTACAGATTGATAATAATTACCCTTCATAAGCAGAATGATTATTGCACAGAGGAGTTATTGTTGCTCTTGTTCCCTCTGTCCTGTGTTCCTGTTGTCTCTGCTTCTGAGTTTGTGGCTACTCTGTGCTGCCATAGTAACATGTTGCATCGCAAAACTTACAAAAGGTGGTTTGTTATACGGTGGTGATCGTCCTGGCAGATGTGGCAAACCTTGCAAGCACAGCACTGACCATTGCCATTCAGAGGGACTGGATTGTGGTTATCACAGGCTACAACCGAGGTCACCTAGCTGGTGAGGGTTCATTCTTTGTTATTGCGCATATTGGCTGGCATTATGTGTTTGTCACAAGCTTGCATCACTGTTTGTGCATGATAAAGAGAGGGAATATCAGGCACTGGTCCATTTCGGCTCTTGCTGAAAGTCCTCTAGTGGAAGCACATTAACCTCTGTGTCTTTGATCCTAACAAAAGGAATGAATGCGACCATGAGGCGGATAGATCAGGTGACCAACATCCTGGCCCCACTAGCGGTGGGACAGGTCATGACCCTGGCCTCCAATGTAGTTGGCTGCGGCTTCATCCTGGGCTGGAACCTTGTGTCTCTCATTGTGGAGTTCTTCTTCTTGTCACGGGTGTACCGCATCGTCCCTGCTCTTTCGATCAAACCGCCAGTGGAGGAGGAGCAAGCGTATCTGCAGATGAAGAAGAGAAGGTCACAAGGTATGGACTTTCATGTGGCTTCAAAAACAATAGATCACACCTTGGAAAATTTTGTATCCCCTTTAATTTTATGATACAGCTCCAGATTGTGATATGAAGCATTCATTAAATTCTAAAAATGCTTTAATTTTCCTGCAGCCATCTTCTACAGTTTGCTTAATGAGTGCTGTAAGTTACACCATAGTGTATAATCACATTAAAAGGAATAAAAATGATCACAGGAGATACATTATTTGAAGGCACACACTGAATCCTCAGTGTGTGTGTACAACATCCAGCTGACACAGTCAGTTTGCCCATGTGGATGAGTGTAGATGGTCTGTATTTGATAAATGATGTGAACTCTAACATGACACGGAGCCAAATGGGTGCAGAGCACCGACTGAGGACTGGGCCTTTAAAATTGATGAACAGAAGTGATGGATGACATTCCTCTTTCTCATCAGACCCAGGTAATGTTGCACAACTTCAGCCTCCGACAGAAGGCAACTGCAACACGAGCCTAAAAGAAATCACCACCCTGCCGCTGTGTTTCCGGAGGTTTCGCTGGCTGGTGGGCACTTGTAAGGACGGCTGGAGAGCCTACTATCGCCAGCCTGTCTTCCTGGCAGGAATGGGATTGGCTTTCCTCTACACCACAGTGCTGGGATTTGACTGCATCACCACTGGCTATGCCTATACTCAGGGCATAAGCGGCTCTCTCCTTAGTCTGCTCATGGGTGTATCGGCTATGACAGGGCTGATGGGAACTGTGATGTTCACCAGACTCAGGAAGACCTATGGCCTGATTAACACGGGCATCATCTCAAGCTGCCTCCACCTGGGCTGCTTGCTGCTGTGTGTGTGCTCTGTGTTTGCCCCCGGCAGCCCTATGGATCTTAGCTTGCTGATGCCCTACATTACTGCCAACTCATCTGCTGAGCTCGGAGGGATAGCAGGCCAAAGGCAAAAACACACTTACTCTTTGAGGGTAGGCAGCAATCAGCCACTCTTACCCGACCGCTCCTCCATCCACTGGACCAACAACACTGTCCTTTTTGACAACGTGCCCTCAGGCACAGCACCAGAATCTTACATCTCCATTATCCTGCTGTTCTTGGGTGTCATCACAGCACGCATTGGTGAGTAGACAGACGATGGATGGCTTTAATGGACACCAAATCCAAATATTATAATCACAGCTGTTGTGACTGTCGGATAATAACTTTTAAATCCCACTGACCTCTGTGTTTTAGGTCTCTGGTCCTTCGACCTGACTGTGACCCAGCTCCTGCAGGAGAACATCTGTGAGTCAGAGAGGGGTGTGGTGAACGGGGTGCAGAGCTCTATGAATTATCTGATGGACTTGCTTCACTTCATCATGGTTATCTCTGCCCCACAGCCGCAGCACTTCGGCATCCTAGTTATCATTTCTGTAATATTCATCACCACTGGGCACACTATGTACTTCCTGTACGCACACAAAGCCAAGAAAAAACGGCGCCTCGACACATAAGGAGCAGACATAGCCCACACATCCAGGCATGAGATGCTTACCAGCACTGACTCCACTTTGCACCTGTGAAATGAATGTCTCCCTCCTGTTCCGACAGCAATCTTATTGCAACACTCCACTCCCGACTTAGCCATTCATTTCAGCGCAACACAGCAAGTGCCTGTCCTACCTAGGTTGTTATCTTCCTGCAGGGCCATGTGCTACAGCAGCAAACAAGAACTCAGGTGAAGCAGAGTGGGAGACACGCTCACCCTTCGACTAAGTTGAGGTGGCTACAGTAAATGCAGCTCTGGCACCTCCAGGGGAAACGTCCTAATCCAACGTACAGAAGGACACATAGGTAACAGCTAAGGCACTAGCACATGCCTTTGCAAACCCTGTAGGATTACTGCAAGACTTTCATCAGACAAGCCTGTTAACTCACATAGCTTTTTTAGATGGGAGGGTGGATGGACGGAGAGATTTTTTCTAACCTTCACTCAGTAAAGAACTGGTGTTGTGAGGAAAACCGAACAGTGACACATGAAAATACAGACAAGTACACTTCTACAAGTGGCATCGCTGTTGCTGATCCGTCCACTTGGAAATATTCCAGGATGTCCACAAAGGAACATAAAGGGAACCTGATGTGTGATTGTTTGATTAAAAAGGACAATGAGAAAGGCAGTCCCCTTTTAATGGACAGAAGTGAACGGACAACACACTTCCTTCCCCTGGTTTGTTTCTCTGTGGATGAATCAAGCAAACATTTGCCTTTCTTTTATGCATAGGAACCTGGCTTATGGATTGCAATGACAGAAACATGATCAGATCACACCATGTACTCTAGTCAAACTTTATACAAGATATTTTATTCTTATGGCTTGTGTACTAAATATAAACAGTTTCCAAACTTTCTTTCGTTCCAATATGAAGAGTGATATTCAAAGTTTTCTAGAAATCCAAGAGGAAAGCAATCTTCAGCGAGAGCTCTATGTTGATAGCGAATGCGGATCACTGGTGTTGGCAGTGGTGTATTACACTTTGCTTCATTCTTTTGTACTTCTGATGAACTAAACATTACCTTACCTCAACTGAGAACAAGAACACTGATGGGAATATGACTTGGGAATTTACTCTCAGCTACTGTATGTTTTCATATTTCTTTCATGTGCAGTAGAAACAACATCAAAGTTGAACCTTTTCGTCACACAACCAGCAACACTCAATATATTTGTAGAATTTTCCTGTGAAATTTTTGTATTGCATGTTGTCCTTTTCAGACTGATAATAAAGATGACTGATGATGACCTTTGGCCTCGAGTCTTCTGATCAGACTCATCAATACATAATCTGTGATGTAAAATAAAGTGTTACACTGGATGAATTTCAAGTATGTTATCTAAATGCACTGCCAAATCTGTCATTTTGCCCCTTTCCACAGCCTGATATCACAATAAAGTCACAATTTCAACCTTCAAAGTTAATGTTCGTACTGGAATCATCTTTAGAGTGCTACATGGTTTAATACTGTCTGTCCCTTAAGGACTCTGCATACACATTAGAGAATCTTTAAATCACAAAATGAGTTACTGCCAGCTTCATTCATCTGAAGTCTGAACTTCAGCTGCTAGTGAGCTTATACAACCGGAGGTATAGCAAGGATGGCGCCCACAAAGGACTATAGGTGTTGGCAGAAATATTCACTGTAAAGAGGAGACTGTAAGGAGAAAAGTTGCATATTCTATCAATGTTGAGGGCATTTGTAAACATTATCATGTGCAAATGTAATGGCTTTTTGTGACCAGTAGAGGTCAATATCACATTAAACAGCCACCCCAGTCTCAGTATATGAAAGCTTAAGGCCTTGTGCATGATTAACATAGAAATAACACACACGCAGCATCTTTGCACCGTATCTTAATCCTCAGACTTTCTATTAATTGTCAGCACCATCCAAGAGTGCTAACGGTTCTGATGACTATCATCCAGAGGAAGACATATGAGGACATACAGTAAGTGTATGACAGAATAATGGAAAGGCAAAAAGGGCAAAGCATCCAGAGCTGAAAGATGTGTGTATACAGTCTGATTGTCTCATCTGCAGCATATCACCATGGTATAGGCTCATTTTAATCGTATTTACAGTGTCCATATGCACCAACAGAATGTACAGGAAGCCAAGAAATGATTGGTACCTGCAATATTGCAGATATAAAAGCCAAGAGGAGGTCCAGTACAGTGCTGGTTTACCACAAGCAGCACGTCAGAGTTGTGTGGTGACTGGAAATGTTGTTTCCAATCCATGATTATTATTCTGTCCGCCAGTGTCTGCCAGCATTACAGATGCCCATCCAGTTGCGGCTCCAACTTGATACAGTGAATTAAAGTTATAATGTTTCCAGCACCATCACTGGCAGCAGGGTGTAGTTTCCGTGGTAATGCACAGAGCCCTGAGCAGGCGAAAGGCAACTGGCCAGGAAGAGCTGTTGTTGGAGTGGGAGGCTGTTTTACTGGAAGCAGTACAGACAGGAGACCTGATAAATGTGAGCTTGAAAATGAACATGCACAGGTTAGCAGACGGTCCTTATCATTACCATGATATAGAAAAAATAATCCCCAAAGCAACAACGGTGACGGTTCACGGACCAAGGAGCATAGTAAGCTCACATAGAGACGATTTTTTTAGTTAACTGTTCATGTTTGTCTCAGTGTGGTTGTGTCTTAACTGTGCTATCAGTGCCAGAGTTTCTGCTTTTACCACTATGTTGGTAGTCAGCTAACTTAACATCTTCGTCTAGCATCTCGACAAACGCCTTGGAGCTAAACATCAAATGCTGATTCACGTTAGCTAGCTAACTTCGCTGGATGTCCAGAGCTCATCCTTCTCCCAAAAGACAACTTTTCACTAACTACAAGTTATTTCATCAAACTTACCATTGTTTTGAATAGAGAGAGAGGTTCATCAAACATCCACCCAACGATGACCGTAAAAATGACCGTAAAGTTAAAGATGAACCGGAAGTGAAATGTGTAAACAAAATTACTAAAAATGATAGATATTCTGATGTACTGATATATACACACACACACACACATATATCTATATATAGTGTTTTCTATCTAATTTCTTCTTTGCACATTAAATGCAGATTTATTATAGGTAATTTGAATGCATCTATCTATCTATCTATCTATCTATCTATCTATCTATCTATCTATCTATCTATCTACCTACAGCGTTGGAGGCAGGGCTCCGTTCATTGTTATGGAAGCTGCTCAGTGGTGCATTAAACCAAAAAAGTTTGATTACCGGGTATAAAATTACCCAAATCTCCCACATATGCTTCCACAATGTATGGCCCATAGAGTAAACCCATTAGAGACTTCCGCCTGTAGAGCCTCTTGCTTCCACTTTGGGAAGTTTGGTAA
This sequence comes from Nibea albiflora, assembly GCA_014281875.1. Lineage (NCBI taxonomy): Eukaryota > Metazoa > Chordata > Actinopteri > Sciaenidae > Nibea > Nibea albiflora. The sequence continues at coordinate 13,236,430 of CM024804.1, forward strand.
CTTTCTCTGCCTTGCATGAGGATAAAATGATTTAATTGTGTGTGACTTTTATAGAGTTTTGAAATGTTATTGGACCGGATATTGTATATGAGGGCAATGAGCATTATTTCAGCCGGACAAAAAAGTCTTTAAGGACCTGTGAAATTGAAGAAAACAACAGTGTTTTCAAATCGTTTTTTTGAAATTGTTCTTATTACCCTTCAGAAAAATGTCCCAGATGTCTTGCTCTTACACAGAGGTTCAGGAGACAGCATGCTGCCACATTCATATTTTAATAATCCTTTGAACTAATGTTATGGTCCCTACAAATTGGCCTCATTTCACTTGTGTGTAATTTTGGTTTATGCTTGAAAAATAACACAAGTAATAATGCAGAAATATAGGCTACATTAATCATTCATCCATTTTGTGGTGACATCATTGTCTCTGTTGTTTAGTATCTTCTTTAGTTTTTTATGAGGGCGTGTAGCTGTTGAATTTCAGTATTTCACTGGGTGTTATTCTGGAAATGGGTGCTGTAACAAGCTCAGCCGCGTTTCATCACTTCTTCACTCCTTTCCACTGCCGCAGGTCTACAGTAACAGTGTACTTCCCGTGGTTGTCATGGTAGTCCCTGGTTAAAGACAGCAGTATTAGAGCGAGCTCACTAAGAAGCCTGACTTTAGGCATTCTCACTTTGCAACTCATTTACTTGAGAAACTGGGTCAGTGGTAGCATATTAAAGCTAGAGTTGTCCTCCTGGCTTTGTCTCACTAAGGAACGCTCACTAGGAAGGAGCAGGAAGGAAGGCAAGGTTGTTTTTAGATGTTCATGGCCAACAATTTCCTTCCATAGTGAAGAGGTATAGAATAACACACTGCTAAAAAAAGACATTAACATCTAGAACAGAAGCTAGGTTTGTCTAAATATGTTGAAATCAGGGATGGGGTAAAAATAGTTACTCCAGCAATAGTGAACAAGTGCAAAGAGTTCAGGGATGAAATGATGTAACTGAAGTTATGCAGAAATAGGCTGATATCCACATATAATGTATAGATACAATACTATTTATAATTACAGTGCGCATCTTTCCACTGAGTCACTTCGTCAGAACAAAAGATGTGATGGGTCTCAACCTCGCATAAAAGAGAAACACAGCCTAGAAATGTGGACCTTTTCTCATTCTGCTATTTGCTGTCTCAGCAGTTTGGTACAGCAGCACAATTGAATGGCTTTGCAAGGACCCAGTCAAGCGTCACATTGCTGACAGAGGGGGAAAAGATATGACACTAATAGATTAAGTGTTCATAGGAAGAATTAATGTCCTTGCTTTACCTTGGTCAATACATGTAGGATCAGCCTGTTCGCTCTGTAACATCGCTAAGCAACTGACAAAAGCTTCATTTGATTAGCAAGTGTCTGACAAGTCAGTGAGCTTAAATAAAAACAGACAGTACGGGGACAGCTAGGTAAAACATAGCTGATTGTTAGAGCTACAACTGAGATTATTTTTTAATAGTTCTTGTTCTTTCAAACTATTTTCTAATTCATTATTGTAAAGCTGAAACAATTTGTCAATTAAAAAGAGTATAAAAATATTATGTCAAAAATATTAAAGATGTTTTTGGTTCTGTCTTTTCCAATTTTGAATTTGACTGCTTTTCAATTCAGTTTTATTTATATAGCACAAAGTCATAACAAAAGTTATCTCTTGACACTTTCCATACAGAGCAGGTCTAGGCCGTACCATAATAAAACAAAATCTACAAATCTTATAGTCCATAAAATGTCAGAAAAAAAATCCATCACAATTTTCCAGCACCATTTATTTCTGATGTCCTCAGATTGAGTATTCTATCCAACCAACAGTCCTGCAAATTACATTAATAATCAGATAGAAAAAATGTTCCAAAACGAATACATTAATCAACTAAAGGTCTCAATACTACCTGTTAATTAAAAGGCCCATCCGTCCGTGCTTATCATTCTGCCTGCTCCTTTAAACTTTGGGCAAATGAAGGCACAAAATGCTCCAAATAGCACTTTTACATCTGCACTACCTGTTCCCTTCTGTCTCTGTTATATCTAGATAATTTACTTGTAACAGTTCTATGATGTTTGTATGCTTTCACCATAGGAGCTGTTTGTATGTGAAATTCAAGTTTGTCAGCCCCCCCCCCCAAAAAAAATAAATATATACACACAAGTTTATGAAATTAAAAATGAAAATGGGTGAAAATGGGGTGCAGGGGTACGCTCGGGGTGGCCTCAGCGTGTCATCATACTGCCTTTTAGGACCGCCCAAAAAATCCTGGTGAAAAACTGTTTTAACCTCTAACTCCACATTTCAGTAATATATCGTTCATGTTTTCAACTCTCTTTCAACAGATTTAATGTATTTTGAAAGAGATTAGAATTAGATCAGAATTGCCATTACACAGACTTAGACAGAAGTATTGTTTTAGCGTTTGTGCCCGATTGACCTTAAATCTACACACACGTCTCCACCCTAACAAGTGTTTGACCTTCTAGCGTAATGGACCCTGCCCAGTACAGAATCTACACTCTCTCCTGCTTTCGGGAGATTTTGAAACTTCCTTTTTGGGACTGTCTGGCTCACCAGATGTTTCCTGAACCCACCGTGTTCCTAACTCACTCCCCTCCTCTCCAGTAAAAGGCAAGGGAAGGACAGAGTGAGAGAATCTGTCATTCACTCTCAGTTAAGCCAAGCACAGAGAGATACCTGGAGTCCAGCTGATGAAGTCTTGTCTTTGTGTGCCTCTCTGCGATAGAGCTGACCAAAGCACACAGCATCTGGGATTTACTCCTGCTGCAGTGACAGAAGACGCTGTAACTCATCTGAACAACCTACATAGAAACACACACTTTTTTTTTTTAGCTGCTCACCTCCTCTTACACTTCTTTTAAGAGGGCTGTGAGCTCACAGGCAGGAGTGCCGCTGTTTTGCCTGGTGGACGGCCAGCAGTTTGTGAGCCGGCGATGTCGTGGGACTGTGGCCTGAGGTACATGTTCTCTGTGTCCCCTGCGCTGCAGCAGGGGGGCATGTGCATCCTGCATGACAAGGAGGACCTGTCCAGGCTGGAGATGGTCCAGAGACTGGCCAAGGATGGCTGCCGCTTCCTGCAGAACCACAACAAGGGCCCAGAGAGGACAAGCGAGGTGAGATACAACAAACAACACTGCTGCAGTCACTGCTGCATTTCGATAATACAACATGTTTACAACTTTCTTTCTTTTTTAACAGCTACATTTGTAAGGAGGCGGATATAGAACCACAGCCTTTCAGTAAAATGCTGCATTGATTGATGCATTTGTCTGTATAGATAACTGTGGCCTTGTCACAGACAAAACATGAGTCAGGCTGCTTATCATACAGTCCTCTATATGTCATTATGAATCCTACTCAGCATGCTTTAACCTTGAATATTCAGATAGAGAACATTAGACGGTTTATGTTGCTCTGTGGTGTTTTGTGCTGCTATTATGTGAGCATTGTGCCAAGCATCATTTCTCACACTCTCTGCCATGCTCCATCCATCAAACCGTTGTTAATTTGTTGTCTGTTATTATTGGCCTGCGTACATTCAATAACTTGTCCGCTTTCTCCGAGGATGAATGTTGTCATTTCGCTTCTGTTGAGACAACAAAAAGCTTTCTTCAGTTAAATATACCAGAAATATAACATATGTTGCTTTAAAAGAGATGCAAGCATTAGCTTGATATACTGTACAGTATAACAGTGCGCTGTAGAGTGCATTTTCTTCATATCCATAAAAAGTGACATTGTAAATGCACTGTATCCATTAAATCAGCATTGGCTAGATCTATTTATAGTCACAATGTCATTGTAGAAACTTCAAGCAGCTACAAGGAGCTTCCATTTTGTGCTGATTCTTGTGGCCCCTGTGGACAAACGTGGTACTGATTCCTCCACTTAGGTTTGTTCGTTTCAAAGGGAATCAGGCTAAACGTGATCCAGTGGCGACCATTGACAAATATATATTTCGCTGATGGTCTTGTTTGTTTATGTCGGATATATCGAGGCATCAGTATTAAAACGAGTTTCAAAACCAGTTCAAACAAGATGTTAGCCTATCGCAGAACTATTGGCATATATGTTACGTGTAATATGTAAATGTAACGTGAGCCGATATGAAAACATTTACCTTTTCAACGATTAAGAAAGCAGATCACAGATTCACAAATTCCGAATTCACGATATATATATACCACTTTATCACTGCAACATAAATATTTTCCCTCTAGAACATTTAAAATGTATTTAATCATTATAGCAGCATCCCCAGGTTTTAACAACAAAGCACTACGTCCGCCATCAGTCATTAAAAACTCTACATGCTGTACGTTCAGTTCAACCTGCACACCTTTTTTGAAAGTATTACATCACATGCCAGATGACTTTTGATTTTGGTCTGACCTCATGGTGTGCTCAGCGTCTCCCTTCCTGCCAGCTGTAACTGTGTGCTGAACAATGGCAGGAAAAGTTGACGCAAGTGCCCGGACCACCATGCCAAGACATTGTATGGTTTGAGGGTGGATTCCAGTGTATCAGGTCTCTGACCTTTTATGAAAACACAAGGCTAGATTTCGTTATCGGTGTTGTTATTCAATAAAATGACCTTTTCGTCTGAACTGAGCCACGTACAATTAAATGTTAGTCCTGCATAATAGAAGGACCTGTTTTACCTTTGTTGTATTATATAATATAATAATATCATGTGAATTTAAAAAAAAGAGTAAACTGATGGCACATGTGTTTGTGTCATTTATGTAATCCCAGCGGTAATGGCCAGATATGCTGACCTTATATATATCTCGAAATATTAAGATTATGTGAGATTATCTAGCAGTGTTTCTAGCTTAAAGCATGGTTTAAAGTAATCCAATGATGCTACAATGCACACACTGTATTACACGTGACTCATATAAATATCTAAGCCTAGATATCGAAGAGCTTAGAAGTTGGTGAAAACCCAGCTGGTGGAAACAGGGATGCTTACACAGTCAGCATACAGTAGATTTCATGTCTGTGAAAATGCGTGAGGGATTCTGGTGCAGGGAGAACATGAATGTTACACAGTCTCTTTAAATTTGAAGCCAAGCCATGTTTCTAGGTCTTTTCCTTTGGTAGGTTACAGGAAAAACTATCTGGAAATTTGTTTTGCTTTGAACCCGCTGCGCTCTCTGCCGATACATGAAGATATAACATGCGCATTCAGGGTTTATTATCAGAGCTTACTGCTTTAAACAGGAATTTGAGCTCATTACTGTTGGAGATAATGAAGTGCGTTCGCATCAAAGGGTTCTTTAAAAGCAACACTGATGTATGAATCCTTGGTTTTAATCTACTTCTCATTGTGTACGATGTAAACTATGCCTTGAGAGCAATTTCGTTTTAAATCCACACCCTGTCAGGACTTGACACCTTCCAGCTCCCTTTAAGTGGCCCATACCGTGCGTGCCAGTCCTGCTGCAGCAGCACAGAAGCACGCAGACAGAAAGTGTCCTTCGAGCCAGCGGAATGCTTCTGAAAAGAGACAATAAACCCTTTGGCGGGACATGACTTTGTGCAGGGGCCTGATAAGTAGTGTTTACTCTTCTGCTGACTGTGTCCATGTTGGGAGGGCTTCAGTGCTAGCTGCGAGGCGAGGTCACCTCGAGGCTAGGGTAGGAACTGTGCCGCCCTGGCAGCTGGTCTCATTAGAAGCATCCAATCTCAGAGGGTGTTTTTGTACTGGCACTGGTAACCACAAAGCCCAGTACACTGAGCAGCCGGCCCGCAGCAGCGGAGGCAGGATCAATAATTCATTGTGAGGAAAGGTTTGTTTTGCTGTTTGACCCGTGGTACACTGAGACACTTAATTATAGTCAAGAATTCCACTGGCTATGCCGTCACGCTTAGTGAAACAAAAAACGGCGCACTTTGATGAGGCTAAGAACACGCAGCCTGTGTCACATCTCTTTCCCAAGAAGCAGGAAGCTAATCAGTGCTGCCTTCCCTTTCTGGGAATTTTCAAGCTCTTTGCTTTCACGGTCCCTAAATTTACGTCATACTGTGAGTCCTGTGACATGGGAATACAGTCTGTTATTACGCAGGACACGACACACCCTGAAGTACATGAAAGCATTTTATACATGTCTTTGTATTAAGATAAAGCAGAAATACATGTACAGTACAAGTTGTCACTTTAACAGACATGTAAACACTGAGTCATGAATCGCAGCACTGAAGGTACCGCCAGCAAACATTGCCATTAATGGTCTTTTCTGAGGGTTTGAAAACATCTCTGCTTGGCTTGGTTAATGCTGAAAATGTGGCCCAACCGTTGATGGACAGAGTTTTGTGTCTCAGTCGTTAAATATTGCATGCGTGCGGTTACAGGTTGTGTTTATGCATCCATCTGTGTGTGTGTGTGTGTTGTGTTGTGTGTCCACATTATGTCTGTTTACGTATGTATGTCCACAGATCTCAGATAAGTGTTAATGTGCCAGGAAGTCATGCTTAACTGGAGGGCTCTGGATGCGTCTCTGCAAAAGGCAATTAGGGCAGAAAACTGCAACCACTTCCAGCCTGTCTGCCTGGCTAATTGCATGCACAGAGGCTTGCGTTGCATTGACTGATGGCCGAGAAGGAGAGAGGAGAGAGAGAAGAGGGGGGCTGATGCAGGATGCGTGCACTATACAGTGAACTCCTCATTAAGACCAATATCTCTGATCCAGACCCTCCATTGTCAAGCAGCTACCAGCAATCTTTAAACGCCAAATGTGCAATAACAAGCCGCTTTCTTGCATTGTTGTGTTAAAAAAAAAAAAAAAGTTCAATCTAGATACTTCTGATTGAAAAACACATTGAATGTCCAGGATGAATGGTGATGTGCCGCATCATAGCCATCAAACTAATGTGTGTCTTAAGCTTGAAGACTGAAGAGTCAAACATCACCAACAATACCTGCACAGATACCTTTTGGAATCTGACTGGAAATTGTTTATCAAGTAAAAATGCCAAACATTTGCCGGTTCCAGCTTCTCTCCACATTATATTTTTGGTTTCTGTGTGATGGTTGGACAAAACAAGCAGTTTGAAGATGTCAGCTTGGGCTCTGGGGCATTGTTCGCTATTTTATTTTGACATTTTGTAGTCTTAAAAAAGTGAGTCATTCAAAGGTAATTGAATTAATTGTTGGGTGCAGCCTTGTTTCTGACTACTCCGACGATCTGAGCCTTGGCGAAGGTCTAAGGAGTGGGATGGAGGACTTTTACTGCCTTTCACTCAGACCCTAACACGGTGACATTGTGCGACTGTGTTACCAAAAGAGAGAGACAGCGTGAAAAGGAGAAAGTGGGAGACAGTAGGAAACACGAGGATACATTTTATCATTCATAGCACCTCATGGTGGTCATAAGACAAGAACCTACCCCGTGAGCTGTAGCCTAAACTACACTCTGAACCACTGAACCATTGTTTGTGTGCTGAGCCTAACCATACGACAGCTCGGAAATAGATTGTCTCTAGCCACCACCCATAATTTAATAGGCTCTACCCCGAAATCAGTAATTAAAATTTGTGTGAGTCTTTTATGTTAATCCCTGAATGGGCTCCACCGATAAGGACTGAATAATGATATATGGAAATTCTCTTTCATTTACAGTGCAGGCTTTGACAGAGTATTATGATGGAAATCAGTGGTGATTTGTGTGAGTGGGAGAAAATTCAGGGGAATCTCCTTGGTGACACACTCCCTCTCTCCCTCCACCCCTCCCTCCCTCCCTCCACCCCTCCCTCCCTCCCTCCACCCCTCCCTCCCCTCTTTCTCTCTCCAGCCCCAGAGTGACGAGGCAGTCCGCGTGCATCTGAGGGAGAGGGGCCACGATGTGCTGGTTCTCCAGAGAATGTCGTCAGAGCAGCCAGCCCCCTCTGCATCCGCGAGGGGAGGAGGGAGAGAGGAGACGAGGAGCAGGAGGTAAGCCTCTCCACTCCCCTCCTTCCTAGATTCCCTCCCTCCCTCCCTCACTATCTGTTTCTCTCTCTCAGCACTCTCCCTCTCATCATTCTCCCTCTCTGTCTCTCCGGATCACACACTCACTCGGGCACGCTTACATCACAACTCCCGACACATAAATGACTACATTAAATACATATAAGTGAGCAGCATGGGACTGTGATGCAGAGCTCTGCTGGCTGCCCTTCCATTCAAGTCATTCAGCAGCTTTATCAGCCGTGAAACGTGCCGGGATACTTCAGTGTGTTTGGGGGTTGTAGACAGCGGTGGACTACGGGCTGTAGCAGCTGCAGGTGGATGGACGGATGGGTAAAGGGGGCATGCCGCAGTAACCACGGCAACGTTGCCGGCGTGAGGGCACAGGGACTCTGCAAGGATGGGATCTCGGCCACAGCCACCGAACCTGCGGCAGGAGGAGGGCAGGTTGCTGCACGCTGCCTTGGTGGAGCAGGAGGAAGACGAGGACGACGAGGAGGGCTCCGAGGAGAGCAGCAGCGACAGCACCAGTCGGGCAGAGCCAGCAACGATGCCCACCTTTGATGTCCCCTACTTTCGCTACATAGATGATGAGGGGACGGAGGGAGAGGAGGAATGGAGCAGCAGCCGCTCTCTGTCCTCTATTGAGGAGGACTCGTCCACTGACTCTGTTGTGTCTGACAGGTACGTGGTGGTATCAGGAACCCCGGAGAAGATCCTGGAGCACTTGCTGAATGACCTGACGCTGGACGAGGACCAGGGGACAACACAGGGCAAAGAGTCAGGTCAGCATGCATACGTTGATGTCCTGAAACACCTTTCTCATCCCTCTGCGTGTTGGTCAGTGAATGAATAAGCATTTTTTGTGATTTAGACAGCAAATTAGAAGAATATAAGACTGGCGGTAGATACCTAGACAACTTTTTGACTGTAGCATTGTTAAGGGAGTGAGCTTAAATCAGTCCGGTGATGGTTTTGGGTGTTTGTGACGAATAGATCAAAACAGAAATAGAAAAATAACTCCCTTTACTTTCCGTTTCACTCTCACCCCTCCCCTCCTCTCTCTCGCCAAGGAGCTGGGACAGCAGCCCCCTCTGGGCATTGTTACTGAGCTAATCATGTGCTATCATTCCCAGAATGGCTCGGAGTTTTAGCCTGGCCATTTGAAAACATTTGACAGAGATAAACGTTATCACTCGTATCCTTTGAGTGATGCGTGACACGCAGTCCAGCCTCGCAGCGACGACAAATCAACACATTTCCCCTCATCCCAGCAGGTACAGGATAATGTGACACTGTTGCCAAGGCAGAGGAGACTCTGTTGATTGAGCTGGAAAGATGGGTCAATGAGAGATGATGATTGAGAGCGGTAACACAGTCAGACGAGCGGAGGGAGAATACTAGAGAGAAAGGAGGAAGAGTGTAGGGAGGAAAGAATGGAAACGGGGAGGGCAGAAAAGGGAAATGCAGATTATTCCATGGAGATGGAGTTGGTCACAGATGATCTCTCATCAGGATAGAGGCAGGCTAACCTCATACCAGAGACCATTACTCATTCTGATGAGGAAGTGAATGAAATTGATCTAAATGTCTTCTCAGGGGATGTGTGTGCAGTTGCAAGATGGTGCATTTTACATGCACAAGCGATGCTTATGTTTGCTACATATTTTATTGCTGTAATTGAAAGTGTGTAAGATTTAGGAGGCCCTTTTTACAGACTGTGGCAGAAATTGATTAGAATATTCATAGCTATGTTTTCATTAGTGTCAAATCACCCGAAAAAAAGAATCACTTTGTTTTTTGTTACCTTTGAATGAACCTCTTCTATCTGCAGACACTGCAGGTCCTCTTCCACAAAGTCTGCAGTATTAATCTCTGAGATCTGCGTTTCCACAGTAGCCCGAACACAAACTCTAGATAGGGATCTTTTGCATTTTTCACATGTTTTGTGGCCGCTGTTAATTCTTCTTCACGCGGAGACGAGGCGGTTGCAGTCAGCAACTACACAACTAGTTGGCACTAAATCTTACACACCAATCCTTAATATACATATAAAGATATACATGAAGCTAAATTAGAGGGTAAGCATGTAAGGCGTCCCTTCAGTTAGTGTATCCACAATGAACTGTACTCTCAGATGATATCACATGGGCTGGGTTGTTGTCGAATCATTCACCATTAGCTCACCTTGCAGTGAGTGCATTGGAAGTGAAGTCTCCGCAGGGAGCTGTGGACCAGGGCATGATGCTGAGTGATAACCCAGGGTCAAAGATCCAGCGGTCTGAGGACGAGAAGGCATGAACGGAGTCCCGAACAGCAATTGATCAGCACTCAGCGATGTTTAACAGTGTGACTCCTGCTGAACTTCTTTCTCTCTGTGTGAATACTGAAGCTCTTTATGCTCTAGTGCTACGGCTAAATGTGTCCTTCGAGGTTCAGCCCACCAGAAGCATGATAGTGTGAAATCCTTGATTTCATCAAAAAGAGATTTATATGAGCATCCACCAAGCTGTCGTGTTCGGTCTCTCTCTCAAGGATGCCTGGGAGAGCTTGTGCAGCAAGATGACTGACGATTACACCAGATTCTTGGTGTTCTGTTTATGACTCGCACGCACTCACAGCACATTAGGAGGACAGTTTTATCTCATCGTTGGTGGCACTGGCTTCCATCTATGTTCCACTCGCACCATTAAGAATGCAGAAAAGATTTCTGCATGTCGCGGCACTTTTTCTGCGAGCACCACGGGCATGTTTGAGGAAAGGCAAACGTGAGCCACCGCCGTAGCCCGACTCTGATGTGCTAGTATTTCCTTCCAGGGGGGGTGGCATTCGCATGTGTTGCCGTCTTTCCTGTGCCCAATTTAAAGCTAGAGTAAAGCTATTGATTCCGTTGCACGGATTCACGCTGCCAGAGCTGAAAAACACGTAATGTAACGGAACATTTGTGTTCTTAATGAGAGGATGTTCCAGCTCCTTAGCTGATGCACCATGTGGGGAGATGTTCATGCTCATTTGTAGTAGAAAAAAAAATATCACAACATCACATTAAGTGAGCGGATACACAGTTTTAAATTTCTCAATAAAGACTGTTAGGATAATTTAAGGCTCGTATACCCAGAGGGTAGCTTCTGGTGGTTACTGAGCCAATAAGTGACACATTAACATCCTTTTTTTTAAAGATACATTGATCACTTTTTACGACTACTTATTGGAATGCAAAATAGATTGACATGCTGATTGACAGGCTTATTGATTTCACAACAGATTGACAAGCGAGATCAATAATCCGATGCTGCATTTCCTCTGAAAAGGAAACTAAATTTGTTTTGGTTTGCCTGAAAGCTGAATTCTCTGACCAAGTACTAAGCAGCATTGTAGAATATGCTTTTTAATCTTAATTTAAAAAATGGTGTGGTTGGTAGGGGCTACATCAGCCGGCAGCCAACTTTATCTACGCAGCATCCTGCATAAATCTTTTTTTTTTTTTAAACTGTATGGATTAAATCTACTCTGCAGGACATTCCCTACTGTTTCTTGCTGTGTTGCCCAGAAAACCTTGAGAATATGACTTTAGGTCGTAGGATTAAATATTTATTCTGTTTTCCAACTTCAAAAAACTTGCAGAGTGTACAGCCTAGGGAGCAGCATGTAAGCTGTTACTCGTGAGAAAGTGTTTGAGTAGTTGGTTTTATTGCTTGGAGAAAACACACCAATGCACAGCGGTGTGAGTGAGCAGTGCACAGTGTGTGTGTGGAGGGGAGGAGGTAAAGCACAGTACAGCATGCGGGTGGGTGGGTGGTTGGTCTTTTGTTTGCTGCTTTGTGCCTCTGCGTTAAAGTGCGTTACTGTATTCTTTATGGCAGCTACATGTGTATAAGAGTGTAACCTCTCATAAGCAGTGAGTGATGCATCCACAGCTGCTCTGCACGGATTAACATAATGATGTCAGGGAGTCCCGTGGACCAGAACGCACACAAAGGCCCTGGGAAGCCAGTGTGAAATTAAAGGGGAAAATTTACAATTCTGGGTGTGAGGCACACTTACAGAGGGGTTGAGTGAAGGTTGGCCCTAACAGGATTTGCAAAGCTTTTCGCTTGTGGCCGGACGTCATGTCTGGGAGTTACTGTTCTTTTTCTTTTTATGATTCAGAATTGCATCATTTTTTGCCTTTTGTGTCATTTAAAATGCACTTTTACATTACTGCTTGTTATGATGTCTCATACTACTTACATTTTAATAAGATTTTCTTTGCATGAAGGACTTTTCATGCGGTTTTGCAAAGAACTGTTGACGTGATTTATTTATCACTATGAAAAAAAAACCCAAAACAGTGTTGTGATGATAGAGACCGTAAGTGCATTTCATGTTACGCTGACTATTTGATCAGCTATGATTTAATCCATTTACAGAAACACTTACCCATGCGTAACCTTGGAAAGGAATCGTACAGGGATACAGTGGCGCAAAACGCTGCTCGTAAACACATTAGGATGATGGCGAAGCGATATCAGATCGCTTTTCTGTTTGCGCGATAGTCACAATGAAAACACAGACTTCATCAGAGGTCAGAGTGAGCCAAGTGACACATTAAACATGATTGGCTTATCTTTACTTATACAGACTGCAGTGGCCAGTGTGTGAGATTGAAGATAAAGCCGGTAAAGGCTTGTTTGAACTCGGAGCAAAATGAAAGCAGAGAATCCTTTGTGGCCCCGGCACAAATGATCATCTGAGACCGACCATGAGGAATAATGTGCCATTGAAAGGTCTCTCACATTACTGTACGCTCGCCGCTGAAATGTCTCTTCTTAGTGCTTGTTAACTGATATTTGACAGCAGTGAACGAGATCTCCTTCTGTTATTGTTAAAATGGAAGAGGGAGAGGTGAAGTCTCTGAGCTGTCATCTCAATTAAAAGCACAGGCCTACTTTTCAGTGTGTGCAACTCAGAAAACATTAATCATACAGCCATCAATGTCACCGGTGTACCTGCCGTCCAGCATCCTGTAGCAGTATAAGCCAAATGAGGAATGTTTGATGATTTCTAAAATACTAGAAAATCGTTTTTTTTAAAATGTGTTTCTCTCTGCAGATACACTTCTGGATGACTTTCTGCTGACCTACCCAGTGTTCATGTCCACCAGTGATTTATGTCAAGCTCTGCTGGGACAATATCCTTATAAACACAGGAATATTATTTCAAAGATTCACACATAATAACCCTCCTGTGTGAGTGCTGCAGGCAGATATAGATGTTTTATTCCAAAACACGACTGCTTTATTGACTCATAGCTGCTCCACTTCCGTCTCTCTTGCCCCTTATCCTTAAATCAACATCACGCACGCACTCGCTTTATTCATGCTTCATTTTATAAGATGCACTTGATGTCAGTAAATAGATCTCGCTCCCCCATCTGGGCTGAAGCCTTAACCGAATCCCACCTATTGCACCAAGCGACACAGAGGAAAAGAGGACAGGAAGGAGGCTCTGGAGAGGAAACGAAAAGTTCTGCACCTGGTGTCGCAGTGGATGGGTCTCTGCAAAGACTTCCTGAGAGAAGACGAGCATGTCAAACTTTTCACGAAGGTAGGAAATATAATGAAAAGGGTGGAAACCGGATTGTGAGCTGAACTCGATATGGCAGGAATGAAAATTGACATTTCCTTCCAGACTTTGTACCGTTACGTGTTTGATGATCTCTGTGAGCACCCGGCCCTTGAGAAGGATGTGAAAGAACTGCAGAAACTGTACCAGCTGCATCGCAGACAGTGAGTGACCATATGACAGGCTACTTTGTCAATATATGTCATTAGGGTTAATTCAATACACACGTATAAGAATGATCGATAAAAAGGGAAAAAAACGTTGTATTTATTGATATCAAGTCTGGGTGATAATAACTAGTAACTGTTGGAAGTCTGAAAAGAAGCAGAGGCACTAGTTGGTCTCTAAGGACAAAGAAAGAGCCCCTTCACTGCTTGCTTCTCATCAATGAATCCATTCAGAGATTGAAGAGTAATTGCAGTGTTCTGGGGTGTTATGCACGGAAATATGAAGGTCATGAAGCTCTTTATTTTGAAACTCCAAAATTGAGGAAATACAGGGATTCTGAGAATAAATGACAAACTGACAGATTTTTTTTCATTCTCATTTACCATGAGAAAAAAAAAATAACGCACTTGTTTACTGGAAACAACTCACACAAGCCTGCTGGCTATTAATAGTGTTCAACTCAGTATAATCGCACATCCATATGTATGAACACACACACACAGTGATACACATCATTATGGTTTCTGACATGTTGAGTAACAAATTAATTATGTCAGTTACTCCATAATCTACGTAGAAAATACATATTATAGGAATGCAGTGGCAGATCCACATTCACAACAACATCCACCTTTTTGCTGTCTGTTACATTAAGGACCACCGACTTAGTTTTTAGTGCCACACTAACCCCTGGCCTCATGTTACCATATATAAAAATAATTCTGCAAGTTTCATGCATTAAACTGTACAGGATTGTAATTTTTGGATTGGTGCTCAGCACCAGCAAATACACTGACTTTAAATAGCATATCAAAAGGGAGAAAAAGTTGGATCGGTGCATATTCTGTGGCTCAGCTAATATCAGATACAGATTTATTAATGAAAAAGTAACATTTGTAATACACATAGTGTTAAACAAAGGTACCCAGCTCTGTCTGGGAATGTTTTTCAAGTTACGTGTTGACTAAAACATTGGACAAGGACAATAGTTCATATCATCGAGCCTCAGTTTTTAAAAGTATTTGTGATTCTTGCACATTACGTGCTGTATGTGTGCATAAGTGACGTATATTAAATGTATGTGTAACATCCTGTGAATGCTGTAACTGTAGCTTAGCTTGTTTCTTGATAAAAAAAATAAGCATCAGATTGCTCTTTGACATTTTTGTGTAAACAACCCCCCAGTCACCAGACACGTTGCCACACCCGTGCACCCCTTCCCCTCCCTCTACCACAGCCTCCAATCAGACCCTCTCCCTGGGGGATGCTTCAGCCTGCCGCCCATTAGAAACCAGTGCAGATAATTCAACCTGCCTCTCCTGCCGTTATCTGGGCCTGCTTTATTCGTGTTTATATCCGGGGAGGGAGATCCACAGCACCCACTCTTTTTAAAGCGGTGGACTTTGTGTGGGTGGTGCTGACTGACAAACTCCACTATTTATGAGCTTTTCACAATCAGGCTTCCCCCGTGGGAGGACAAGGTTGACTGCCTTGTGGCAATCTGCTACCGAGTGAAAAACTAAGAGGTGTCATTTTTTGTCAAAAGGAGACAGATTTACTTGTTTGCAACATCTTCCATCTGGCCTTCATGCAAAGAAGAAAAGCTTCGGAATGAAACACCATTTATTCTCTTGCACTCGCTCTTCACGTGGCATTATAATTCGCAGAGCTCATCGACGTCCACAGTCACTCTTTTTTTTTTTTTATGTGGAGTAAGTGGAGTGAATTAGGCCACAAGTCCTGTTTTGACGTGACAGTGGGAATCAGGTTTTTCATTAGCGGAGGACCGCTGCTGGCCAGCGAGAGGAGTTCCCTCAGGGCAGGCTTTGTGCCAACATGCCTATTGTGATGCAGAGCCCAGTAAAAGCTGAGGGACGATAACAGACACAGGGCTATCCATCATGCTAGCCGGGCCTAACTGATGAGAATGCGGTGATTAAATGAAGGGATCACATTGGAGGGTCTAAAAGTCTACAAAGCACTCTAATCTCGCCTTGACGCTGATCTTAAATAATGGACTGAACATAGCCGAGGAGTATATATATGTCTACTTTGTTTATAGACTGTGTTGATGGTGAGGTTGTTTTTGTGCTTGATATAGTTGTAGCCTAAAGAAAATTTGGTCTTTTTTAGGACAAAGTACAGCTATTTCTGACAGATTTATTTCTTCTTCTTCCAGTACGGTGGATGAATATTCCCCTCAAAGGAAGGTGGGTGAATAGATCTTGTGTTTGCTCTTTATAAAGCTGAGCTGTCTGCCTCGCTTTGACATACAAGTTTGGGCGTCGGGGGCTATTGTCCTCACGTTTCCTGCTAAAGACATGTTCAGTGTTCACAGGCTGTATGAATGTGTGTCAAAATCCACGCATTTCCTCTCTTCCAGAGCAAAGCACTTTTCCACCAATTGAGCCTGAAAGAGAACGGGCTCCAGTCCAGAGGTACGCAGAGGGAGACCAAGGAAGGTAGGTCGTAAAACATGGCGTTCTTCACACATTCCTCCCATCGTACGTTGTTTCCAAAGCCACTGAAAGGAGACATTTAGTCTGAACAGCAGAACAATGGGAATCTTTCCAGCGAATGAATAAATGAAGGTTTGAAAAAAGCAAATTCCCGAGTTATGACTTCATGAATTCCGCATCTCCTATTGGGATCAATTTTCACGTCTTTTTAAGGGCAGGTTCGCGGTTACCGCTGGTGCCATGTAGTTCTCTAAACAATCCTGATTTTTTTTTGTCCTGCTAAAATTTGGTGATATCCGTCTCAGCCTCTGCCGCTGGATAATCCACAGTCCACACTTTGAGTAGTTTTTCTTGGCACTACTTCAATCAAAGAAATTGTGCTTTACTTTCATCAGGAGAAATCTATTGACTGTGCTTGATCTAGCCCAGTAATGCCACACTCCACAGTCCTGTAATGCGGATCACTTAGTGTTAACACTGGAGCAGTTGAGGATCTGTTGCTTGTTGCTCAAGGTCACCTTATCAATAAGGGACAGCCCTGTTATGTCCTTTACTTCCTGCTGGTCTCAGACACGGCACACAGGTGACGTAATTAATTGTTTTTTGTTCCGGTTGAACGTGCGCTAAGCGGTTAGATAACCCGTCGTAGTCTGTTCCTGGAAAGAAAGCCTGCATCACCTCTGCACACGGTGGTTGATTATCCCTTTTCGAGAGCACATCCACAGCCCAGAACATTTCACACCAGCTTTCACAACAAAGCAGGCAACTGGCCAGGACCCCCAGGGGCTCCGAAGCCCCAGGGAAATTTTGGTAATTTGATTAATTGGAAATATCCTAGGAAATTTGCAGCAATAAAATACAACATCTCTAAGGCAATTCCCACATTATTGGCTGGTCTAGTGGCCCTGTGTCACAATCTAATTTCAAGGGCTTTCTAGAAAACCTGATGTCATTTAGTGTCGCTCAAGCATCTGACCGCCGCTCTGTCCAGGGTCATATTATGAAGCTGTCATGCAGTCTGCTGTGTGCACTGACCATGGACAGAGCTGCATTTCATGTAAGCGCTGTGCATTCTACGTTGTATCTCACTAAAACACAATTGCCTCTCCGTTACAGCGCTGTGTCATGTGTACATCACCATGGATTCGTACCTGAGTATGAGGGCTCATACTGCGGTAGTGACCCAGGAGCTGCTGCAGGCGGTGGCAGAAAGGATGGATGTACCACAGGGGGAGCTGGTGCTGGTGGCTGTCACTTACCCTGGAGGTAAATGCCATTTTAACTCAACCTACACTACACACAGTAATGGCAGTCTGAACAGAAAGCGTGTATGTCCTGGTGTTTGTAGCTCATGGTGGATTTAGAAACATATGCAACATGACACCAACATCATCGACAAATAACAAATCATTTCCTGGTCGACACTAAGTGTCCACATCACAGAGGGCCTGATCTGGGCGCTGTATACTGACTCTGTGGTGAGGAAGGTCAGGCAGACCTCATATTTTTTTTACTCTAACACACTATTGACAACATCCTGACAGGGAACATCACTGTCTGGTACAGACAAAAACACCGAGCAAGACCGCGAGGCCGTGCAGTGAGTGGTAATTTCAGCTCAATGTGGTCTCCTAACCTGCCTAAAAGACAACTATACCATGACACTGCAAAAAAATAAGGCGAGGAGAATCAATAAGGCCACTAGCATCCAAAATGAGGACACTGTCTAGGACTAATTATTCCGGATTGGTTTTGCTATTGTTGTTGTTGTTGTTGTTGTTGTCATAGTTATTATACTATTATTATTACTTTTTCGCATTATTAAGAGTGTATAAGAGGAGTTTAAAGAAATATATGTCACTATAATTGTTCCTTTACAATTATATGTGAATTGACTTGAATAAGTTAATTCAATTTACACTCTCACAATATTTCATACTTGAAACTTTAAGTATGTAATATTTCCTGTATTAAGTTGTATATTGAGCCCAGGCATAAATGGTTGAGGTTGACCTAAAAATCTCTCTCAGTGAGAGCAGTTAAGAGAGAGACATTTAAAGTCCAGATATATAAAGTCAGCATCTGTTATCAGCGACTGAAGTGACTGGCGACTGCACACACAGTATCTTATCTCATGCCGCTGACAGCCGCTTACGCGCTGCCTGACAGATTTTTAATGGTATTCTGCTGTTTGTGATGTGTGTGTCCGCTCCGTGCAGGTAGGCTCCTCTTGCAGCCTCAGGACCGAGTCTTCGCTGAATCCTCACGGCCGGTGGGGAGGCTGCACGTCTGCAGGAAGGACCTGGGAGAAGTCCTGGTAAGGATGTCACTGCAACGTGTCGCTTCATTTTGAACGCGGTGAAAAGCGCACTGCACTGCACAAAACAGTGTCCTCTGTCAGTTCATACGTACCGTACGCGTTCACGCGGCTCAGCTCAGGAGCAATGAATAAGATGATCTATAATTCAGTGTATGTAAATGTGTATGGAGCGTGGTTGAGATCAAAACCTGCTCACGTGAAATAACTCATGCGAGAAGAATGTTCCTGTCAATCTCAGGTGTCCAGAGAAAAAATAGAAAAGCAAAGCATCCTGTCATTGTTGTGTTTTTGTTTTCTCCAGAATCCGTTCACAGACAACTCAGAGATACAACAGAGGACGGCCCGCATGCTGAGCTTAAACACATGGGACGTGGCTGTCGCTCTCACCAACTTCGACTGGACCGTCTTCGACTCGATACACGAGGTTCGTCCCACGGCTTGCAGGGAATTGTGCACAATCTGTCTCTGAAACGTAGGCCTGCGCGCCCGCTCTCCTCAGCTCATGGGCGCCTGTTATTCCTTTCGCAGCAAGAGCTCGTCTATTTCACCTTCAGCCGCCACAGCGGCGGCGGCGGCGGCGGCGGCCACACCGTGGCGTTAGAGCTGCTGCTGCAGCGCTGCAACGAGGTGCAGCTGTGGGTGATGACTGAGGTGCTGCTGTGCCCGACACTCTGCAAAAGGGTGCAGCTCATCAAGAAGTTCATCAAGATCGCCGCCCAGTGAGTAGCTTTAAATCGCCTCCTTCTGCATTTTGATTACAGGTTCATTGATTGTGATTATGTACACACACTGTTGGCCAACGCGACAGCGTTTCAGCACCAAATGTTTAGAGATTTGCATGAGGATGTTGCCCCCTCCAGTGGCAAATCAATAAACTGCATCTACTTATGAGCTGTTGAGCCCCTGGAGGCAACTGAATTGTGTGCTCCAATGATCTTTTGTAGCTGTAAAGCTCAGAGGAACCTCAACTGTTTCTTTGCCATTATAATGGGCCTGAACACCGCAGCTATTAGCCGCCTCAGCCAGACATGGGAGGTAAGAATGTCCTGTTATTTATTTATTATTTTTTACAGACGTTTGTGCCACCATTATATCTGAAGTAGTGTTGGGGAAAAAAATATCTTGTTATTATCTCTGCAGAAAATTCCTGGGAAATTCAAAAAGCTGTTTTCAGAGCTGGAGACAATTACAGTAAGTGACGCACATGACACACGTGTGTGTACAACATACCGGTTTGAAATGAACACAATGATATTCATTCGCCTGAACAAGGAATACGAACCCATGCTTCAGTGTATACGAGGAGAAACTAACAGATGTTTTTGATTCCCAAACATCAGGCGAAACATGCAGTGTTTTAGAAGATCGTTAGTCTCTAATGTCGGCATAATTCGGCTCTAACAAAGCATGCATGCACAGGCACACACACACACACACAGTCATCCCCAGAGGATTTGCACTCATCCGTTTTGAAAATGTCTTCACAGGATCCGTCGCTGAACCACAAGGCCTACAGGGACTCCTTCAAGAAGATGAAGGCTCCAAAGATCCCCTTCCTTCCCCTGCTGCTGAAAGGTACGCTCATTATTCCGTCACGTCGGTACCCCGCCAACTACTCTCTGCTGTGAAATATTTATAACAGATATGTGTAGAAACAAACAGATATACAAATACCTGCTGGCGGACGCTAACAAAGTGTTCTGTTTCAGATATCACGTTCATTCACGAAGGCAACAAGACGTTTCACGACAACCTGGTCAATTTTGAAAAGCTGGTGGGTTCATGAGCCCTCTCCAGAAGACATGCAAGCATGGCTGAATTTGAAATGTCATGTTTAATGAACCCTTTGTCCGTCTTTATTTCCAGCACATGATAGCAGACACGGTGCGGCTCATCCGGCAGTGTCAAAAGGATCACATGGGTTAGTGTGCAGATCACTCATTCCTCATTTTATGCCCTGAAATTGACCAAGTCAGTGATGTGCACGTATTTTAAATGTAAATAAATGATCAGGCTATGGGAGGTAAATCACAGAATCTGTCTCCAAAGAAAAACTGACCTTAACAACAGTATTCCATATGAGTTTGTTTTGTTTTTTGTTTTTTACCATCAATAATGATACGATTACGTCCTTCCAGGAAATGGCATCACACAGAAGAGCAGCTCAGAAGTGCGAGCCTACATCGATTACCTTCATATCATCGACAATCAGCAGACTCTGTTTGAACTGTCACACAGACTGGAGCCCCGTGCTTAGGGGACACTCCCCACTGCGCAAGCCGCACCGTCGGATCGCCAAGGAACAATCGATTGTTGGCTTGTTTATCTCTCAGGGCTCTGCAAGCAGTCAGAGGACGCTGCATGATCCTGGACGACCACAGGAGGGAGCCGTTCGATCAGGAAAACTCTCACCAGAGACAGGAACAAGCAGCGAAGGACACGTCTTAGGTTAAATGCATAAATGTTTGCATAGATCCGCAAACAGTGTCACTGATCCAGAAAATCGGAAATCGGGCCCTGCCAAACAACCAACAGCTGAGCTTCAGTGCCAGCACTCCCACTCCAACTTATGCTGCCCGTTGGCAAGAAAAAAACGACACCAGCAGCAGGTTAGAGCTAAAGATATTGATCTGCAGGTCCAAATCTGCTGCTACTGCTATTACGTCCCTACTGATGGCCAAGGTTGGCAGGTGTAGAGCTGTTCCGACGACGACCCAACAGCTCCCCACTGTGGAGAATCAGCAGAGTGAGTTTGTTTGCAGATGAAGTTCTTCCCACCTGGTAAAAAGCTCCAGAAAACAAATGTTTAAACAACAGCGACTGACACAGAGGGTCCACTTAATATCCTTTCCAGGCTGTTTAACCACAATTAGCTCGTGATATCTTTTTGTATTTTCAGACAGTGTTTTTGGATCTGGCAGCAGAGGGTTGTTTTGATCAGACTGAACCAAAGAGTCGCGCAAACACTGCTGTTTTCTCCGCGAGTCCGCCACGTTCCAGATGTTCTCTTTGCCCGATGTAGGACATGCAGTCACTAATAAATCAGTCCACAGCGTATGCACAACAAGCTGATGTCTCGCTAAAACCGAATCAAGATAAGCGACATAGTGAAAATAATTGCTCCTCATGTATTATTTTCATTATCTATTTTACTACATTGCAAAAGTCTCTTACGACACACGTTTTTGTAGTGTTTAACCATAAAGTGCAGTGTATTAGGCTTTGGGTGGATATTAGAAAAGAATACAGTATACTGGATTTCTTTGGTGTGTGTGTGTGTGAAAAAGTGTTATAATGACGTATGTTAGTGCCAAATACCATAAAAATGCCCGTTCAAATCAATTCTAAATGCTCATCTTTTTAAAAAAATAAAATAAAAATGAAAAAAGCACTGGTGTGAGGATCTCCATCTAGCTGAGCTGTGGACAATCAGTTAAATGAAGCAGCAGACCCGTACTAATACATCTCTGTGTTGGTCTTTAAAGTTCAGGTTGAAAGAAAACACTAGAGGATCAGCCTTCCAGATCGTTTTGGTTTGAAGACATTGACTTTAGCTTTGTGGTACTTAGGAGTACCAGACATTAGCATATGTTTCCAAAAGCAAACGCATCCCTCACTGTAACCGTTACTCCGAACAGTTTCACTGAGGACTGCCGAGGCTGCTGCAGCTGACCTGTCTTATCCTCAGTAAATGTTTGGATACTGATGAAAAAAAAAAGTCCCTATAAGTAAAGAGCAATAGCAAAATCAAGTACTACAGCACCTTCTGGACAACGAAAGCAGAGAAAGAGGAAGAAAAATGGAAGCCGATTGCTCATGTACAGTGTGTGGTAACACTACTGCATACACTTGTATGGTGTGTAGTTGTGGATGATACAGTATTTATTGGTCAGCTGAAAGTTTTCACTTCTGCCCCGAGGTCAGGCCGTTCAGAGTAGGCGTTGTGAAGTGCTGTAGATGGAATTTTGCATTATATTCATGATATTTTATTTGTATATTGAATATGCTTTTAGCAATATCCATCTTATTTTAGATTTTATTTGTATCATCAACAATGTACAGTTGATTCTGTTTATACTGTGTGTATATATATATACATAGATATAAGTTGAAATTCTGGATAAGGATATTTATTTATTTCAGAATTATTTATTTGTTCTATAGATGAGCAGTTTGATTTTGTTTCTCTCTTTCTTTTGTACGCACTGTATTGGCTGGTCTGCATGATATGGCAAACCATGGATTGACCACCAGTGTCAACCGTGCATGCAATAAAATATTTTTCATCATTGTGACTTGCTTATTGTAAAAAATAGACAGATATACGCGTATATGGTGGTGATATAATCACCTCAAAATAAGAATTTTTCGCGACCTTAGAATGAGTTATTTATATCTACAGAGAGCAGGTCCCCAAACAAAGACTGGTTCTAGACAGCTTCGCAGTCATCAGAGTTTATCCTCAGCCTCACTGCTGTATTCCACTAAATTCTAAACACTGGTCCTTTAATGGTAAAGAGTATATAAAGGCAAGGAGTGGGTGGTACTGCAAGAGGCTTGGTATATATATGTATAATCCCCTATCGACATTAAATGGGTTCATGTGTACGGTAATTAAATATCAGATCTTCTTGGTCTCCAGTGAAGCTTCACTGCCTCTCTGTGGCTGCAAAAAGAAACTGGACGTTGGTTCTGAGCAGTAAAATAAATCGAAGTACGGTGTGTCTGTAACAAAAGGAAATGTAGTGATTCCCCGGACACCCAAAGAGCCCAAAGACTCGAGCTCACTGCATAGCAGTTAGTGTGTGGTTATCAAGCTGCTGTAAATATATTTCTTAATACTGCACACATTGCATAAACATTGTTTTAATGCTTGGTCAACTGAGGCCACAGCTCATTTTTGCCACAGGGCCCTCTAGTGGGCTGATCGGGTCCTGGTCTAAATATTTTAAGTACAAAGACACTATTCATTTTTATATATATATATATATATATATATATATATATATATATATATATATATATATATATATATATAGAGAGAGAGAGAGAGAGAGAGAGAGAGAGAGAGAGAGAGAGAGGATAACAAAACAATCAGAACACAATGTCTTTCTCGGGTACTGTGAAAGGCGGAGGTGTGACCCAGATGCCCTTGCTGACTTTAACCAGGTGTCCTGCTTGGCCTTTTAACATGACTATCTGTGGCACGACCCCTGCTGCGCCGGGCCCCGTACCCTGCCATTTCCTCCCAAACACTGCCAGCACTGTATCATTTCCCTGTCACCAAATGACTGGCTAGCTGCTGTGGCGTGCTAATGAGAGGAAGAGAGGGCAGATGAAGAGAAACTACAGGAAGACTGGTTCTTCATTTCCCCCCGTGCAATACAATACACAGAATCAATCCTCCATCCTCCACTTGTCTGTCTGCAGCCACTTTGGCTGCAGGGAGAAATTAAGAGCAGCACAGCAGTTATTAGCGTTGGAGAAAATCTCATTTGAGAAGAGTGCTGATTTTTATCCAGGGGAAAAAAAAACATTGTCAGTGGCTGTAATTTGGACATCATAATGTCACTTGTTTATCTTAGTAGATAATATTGCACCTGTTCTGTTTCTTCCTGGTCACATTAATATCATAAAGCTCCAACTCCAGTCCAAAAAGCTTATTTTCTATTATTTATTCGGTAGTTATACTGCCTTATCATAACTGCACAAGATTCCCTCTGAGCATCTTTTCTTTGTGTTGATTAAAACTATTTTTACCGTGTCGTATGATCTCAACCTTGACTCCGGAGCTCCTGCAGTATTTTTATGTTTCTCTGACATACAGGAGACTTCACAGCATATGAATCATTGTATGCATCCATCCCTCAGCGGATCTCCATAATCACACTTTAATCTGAACATCTTGGTTTTCAATTAACCGCAATTAAATCGGTTTGAAAAGATAACATTTTAGATAAGACGAGCGCGTTCATTTAGGCTCATTCAAAGTTAAAGGTTTTATTTGGTTCGTATCGAGTTAATCAGATGCTAACAGAGAGCGCAGACAGATAAAGGATGGGTAATCTAATGTGTTGCTTTCTCATAGGAAGCTATCAGTGTCTTTGAATAGGTTTCTCCAACAGGCCGGGGGTGAATGAATTACACTAGTCTGTTAGTATTCTGCCTCTGCCGTACAAAAGGTCAATGTCAAATGCACCTCATTTAAAAGTCAATAGCGACCATGCACATCATCTCCTGGGAATTCTGTCCGGGAACCCTCCAGACGGCATTGTGTATCATTCAGTTAGTAGAGGGCAGCCGGAGAGCTTTTTTAATCTTGACCTTCCAATAAAATATGCTCCCAATCCAGAATTACATGGTCTAAAATGGAGACATAAGCTCCCAACAAATCATGGCCAGACTGAGCTATCTCAAGGGAGACGTTCAACAGTGTCGGACACAGACACAACAGGTTCAGCGTCGGCTAAACATCCTCCACTTCTTTATTTCCATTATCTTTCAATCTAAAACACACATTAATACACTACAATGTCAGTATATGAACCAAACTGGTCAACAATAGTAATACAAGATTAAAAGAGTATAATTGTGTCTGTTGTATTATTAATTATGAAAAAACATGACAAAAAAAAAAAAACAGAAAATGAGAGAGATGATAAAATAAAATAAAAATAATCTGTCATGAGAAAATAATACAGTTCCTCTAAAAACTCATGGCAACTTTTCTACCATAAAATAATAAATTTTAAATAATTTTGCTCCTGTGTGAAATACATAACACTTTTTGGTACCACCAATTATTTAATTATACTATTTTATGGAGAAAATGTTTTCCTGTTTTCCCTCTAATGTCCACGGGCTGCTGGGCATCACGTTTCCGTGATTTACAGAGGAAGTTTTCAGTTCTTGTTTTTCAAATTGTTGTTGCATGATGTTTGGCTCGTAGCAAAGTTTTTGATTATAACATAATCATAACAAATACATGTACAACTGTCCATGTTTACGACATTGGTATTGCACTCTGAAACTGGAGGACGCTAAGTCGCAAAAATACAGATTTCTACGAAATGTTGCATTAACACTGTTTACGGAATACTGTCAGTAGATGTTCTAAAAATGCATTTCATACAGACAGCAGCACTGCCACTCCAGCTACAATCCACTTGGCAGGAGGCTGTTTGGTTCGGAGGTGGAGGGTCCACACATATGTGGAGCCGCGCTGCTTAGTGCGGTATACCGGACACTCATAAGTGTTCTTGAGCTCCTGCTCCTCTGCAGGCACGGCTCTAACGTACAGCACCGGCATGGCTGGGGTCAGATCCCTCAAGACCGCCTCAGAGATGATTCCAGCCTGAGTGTCCCAGCGCGCTCCTAAGAGGACACAAACATGCTGTACTGTGGGTTTGATACTTCACTTTACCAAGACATGCTGTCAAAAAGCTATGTCATTTAATTAAGTGTAGCAGGAGCAATATTAGAGAGATTGATTCATTCTGACCTTCCATGAAGAGTCCATGAATATAGGCCCCTTCCCGTGGTGGGTGTCCAAAATCATCTTTTGTCTTCTTTGTTATGTCTGCAGTCAGAGTCATCTTGTCCAGGGGCCACTGATTCTTGCGAGCAATGCTCTGCAGCACGGCTGGGAAAAAAAGAGTCCGCACGTTAACATTTCTGGTGCACATCGTCCAAATCATCTCTTGGTTTTGAAATTATGACCTCACCGGTGAGGAAAGACTGTGGATTGAAGAGCCCAGAGAGCCAAACAACTGCAGGAAGAACCAAGTCTTGAGTCCAGCTGTCCAGCTCTCGACAGCTACACATGATATCACTAAACCTACACACAAAAACAAAATCATTAGCACATAATAGAGTAAAGCCTTTACAATATGTGAAAAGGTCACCTTAATATTGGCTTCACGTTTGAAGGCATTTTTCCAAAATGTATCAACAGAATCGACAGAATTTTTTGCTACAATGAACAATATACTGTCTGACTGTGAACCATAACAAAAGGCATGACAGAAAGGAGATAATTAAGGCCATGCTGAGGAAAAACTATAGTATTATTTAGATGGAGTAGTTACCACTGTGCCAGTGTTTTAGTGGAGGGATAAGACAGTCTGGCCCAGGAGTCTGGAACAGAGTCAGTGAACAGGGCTGACTGCAGAGTCTCAATACTGGAAGAAATGGTGAGTTCTCCCTGTGGACAAGGAAATCCTGATTAATGCTCCAGGATCTTACTGTTGAGAAGCTTGTTTTTTTTTTTATATATTTAGTACAGTATGTCACAGCAGACTCTACCTTCAGTCCAAGTTCCAGCTCGTTGAGGGACTTCCTTATTTCTGCTAGCAGAAGATTCATGCGCTCACACTCCTGGAAACACACCAGAATGTAGGGGCTTCGCTTTGTTGTCTTTGAGATGATCTCTGCCATGTTATACTCCTCAGGAAGCATCTCAAGAATATCTTCAATGACAGACTTGACCTGACGGATATAATATACATGGTTAGGTTATTTATGTAGCACAGTTTATTGTATTACCGGCGTCTTCGTCACAATAATGATTCTTTCCGCCTCCGCACCTTCTCCTCGGTGCTCTGAGCTGCCCCCTCTCCTCCGGAGGAGTCCTGTGGCTGCAGCTCCAGCAGAGTTCTTAAGAGGTTGTCTGAGGTGACGGTGAGGCACTCGAGCTCAGCATTAGAATGTAGACCGTACAGAGTGGGATTCTCAGACGGAAGATGTTCGTCGATATAGCTGTGGTAACCACTGTAGTCCGTGAATGGAGGGGCCAGGAACCCAGGGCACAGAGAGAGCTCCCCTTCAAACTACGCATTGAAAATGTGAGGATACAAAGAAGAAAACACAGATAACACAGCACACTGTCTAATATACAGCAAAACCTGAAGCACCCCCATTAATCAGTGGCTGTTAGTGCTTGGTAGTGAAGGTGAACTGGCAGACGGCTGATCAAACCTAAAGAGCAAAGTACCAAATAATCACCCAATAATTCTTGAGGCAGAGTGTGCAGCAGCTGGCAACCAAATGCGATGCACAGAGAAGTAACATCCACCAAACGAAGGGTGGAAAAATCAGCAATGGCAGACTTTAAGTGGAATATTGCAGTTTAGGTTTACATCCCAAGAGGGCACCCTTTACCTTAACAACAACACCAGGAAACTCGAAAACAGCTATGTAGAATTAAACTATTTGTCACAGTAAAATTTAACGTTTGAGTAAAATCAGAGTGAATATTCACCTCAATAAAGAATGATATTTTAAAATCTTATAGCAATTATACAATTAAAGGTGACCTCTAGTTTGATAGTTTGGTTGAAACAAGCAAAACAGAAAAAGAAGAAGAC
Organism: Nibea albiflora; assembly: GCA_014281875.1. Classification (NCBI taxonomy): domain Eukaryota; kingdom Metazoa; phylum Chordata; class Actinopteri; family Sciaenidae; genus Nibea; species Nibea albiflora. Next base: position 13,264,343 of record CM024804.1, read on the forward strand.
ATTCTTCGTACATGGCTCCACGAACACAGACTTACCATTTTTGGATGCATGAACTCTTGCAGATAGGTCTTACACAGTCTTCTATCCCAGTCGTCGGTGATGTGTCCTCCATACATGATCTCCCCAAAAAGATAACACAAGTCCTCCCAAGGCACCTGCATGGACTGGAATAAACACAGTCTTTAGGCTGATAGAACATTCAAACATAAGAAAACGTAAGAAAAATGATGAGCATCTTAAACTAGTAAGAACTAAAGACATTAGAGGTTGCTCAAATTATTTCCAGGATATCAATAACATTTAATCTCGCAAACAGTTTTCAGCACATTTAAAGTGTTTAAATATTTTCCTCTTTATTCCATTGCTCCCTTGGTACTTCAAGCTGTAACTATATGATCTATTCCCAAATGAGCTCTTGTAATAATGATAAGGGTATGGAAATGTAATAAAATTATGTTTCTTTACACACACACTGATCTAATGTATGACAGAAGAGTCTTTTCCTCAGCGGGAGATTATGATCCGTGAGGGTGAAGGAGGAAGAAAAGAACCTGTGATTCATAACAAATTACAAAAGCTGGAGGTTCACAATCATTTGTACCTGTATTGTTTTGCAAATTGCTTCCTTCATCAGCTCTAATTGCAGTGATCACTTATGTAGCGTTGTGAACTGTCACATTGGCTGCATGTAATTACATTTAGGATTACGCTTCATTGCCCTCCTAATGAATTCTCTGTATACGCACATACAGGTTACTGTTTGGTTAACATAATGAAGGACATTCGTTTTTGGAGGGCAGAATACCTAGGAGACATAATTGGTTGTGACCAGAGTAATAGGAGTTCTAAGAGAAATGCATTAGGAGTTGTGAGGGGTGCAGCACCCCAAGAATGGATTTTTTGTCTTCATGAAATAAAGCTAAATTATAGGTTGCGTGTTCACAGTTATAAGAGGAGAAATGTGGGGAAAAAAAAGAGACGGGAACGAACATTTTTCACAAATAGCAGGCGAACAAAAGATTTCAATAAGTAAATGGATACAGCGTACTATAATTCAACATCCCTGCAAACACCATTATCGTTAAAGAAGTAGCAGTAAAAAAAAAAAAAAAAAAATCAAAAGTTTTAGCAATATTAACAAAACATGAATAAAATATGAATAAAAAAATGCTGAATCATATTTTTTTTTTTTAAAGTGGTGAAAATACTTTGATGTTGGCCTCTAAGTAGTTGTACAAGACACTGGCAGAGATGGTGAGGTCTCCGGTGCTGAAGGGGTAGTTGTGGTTCCACCCTTGCGGACCAAATTTACGGCGCTCCGTAACACATGCGTGGAAGAAGCAGAGGGAGAAGAACATGGAGTTGAACTCCTGTTCTCTGGAACACATATCCAGAGTGTCCTGAAGAGAGGAAGAGAAAGAGAGTGTAATAAAGACAGATTACAGTGTGATCGCTAATTAATAAATAACGCGGAAATGATAACACACTTGACTGAAGTTGTTGAGGGCTGCGTGCAGACTGGCATTCATGCCGGTGGGGGGCTCATTGGTGATTTTGATGGCATTCTCCAGTATGCCTCTTGGGATAACATGCTGCTCGGGGCATGGCGCTGGCTCCCCAGTGATGAACACCCTGTAGTTTGGGTGACTGTCCACCGCTGCTGTCTCCAGAAGAGAGTCTAGAGAGGGCAGCCAGCGAGCCACCAAGTGCACATTCTACACAAAGATTACAAAAGGATTAGGCAGATTATATGATAGGTTGATGAAATCTATTTGTATGCATATGTTTGTGTTTACATGTGAAAGATTCATTACAAAAATGTTCTGAATTGGTAAGAAAACATTCAGCGACTCTCTTGGCTGCAGGCTTCTGCTCTCTAGAGGAGGCACTTATAGAGCTGATCTAGCCAATTATGGTTCTTATTGAACCATAATTGAGTTTATTTCTCTTGCGCATTGGGTGAGATAATATCATTAGGTGCATCGCAGGCTGGCTGGGAGAGCAGCCTGAAGTCGCCACAATAGCCGAGTCAGTGAATAGAAATGCTTCCTACCTGCAGAATGACCCAGTGGCCCATCTTAGAGGCATTCTTCACGGCTCGTTCAGCGACTTCCTCCTGCCCCTGTCCCAGGGATATGTTGTGCAACGTGCCCTGATCAATGGAAAATCCCAGCTTCAGCCCTACACAGAGAGAACCGTTAGAATATTTATCCCAACAAAGTGACACAGGCTATCCAAATAAAAAAAACAACATGCGCAGCACCTAGCTTCTCCACATCTTTGAGTGGATCCACTCCAGGTGAGAGGATGAAGAACACAGGGCTCGATGGGCCACTGTCCTCATACAACTTGTCAAATTCCAGCCTCGCAGCCTCCACATATTTTGCTCCCATGTTTTCCTCCACAAAGTTCCTGCCAGGAAACATTGTCAAAAAGTTTAGTGACATACGGCATTTACAAATATGAGTGTGCACTGGTCAATTTCTTACCTTAGTGTATAGGTCATCCTATCAGGGCGAAGTGCTCTAAGGATAATAAGCTTCTGGAGGGAGCTTTTATTCTTCCAGTCTTGGGGAAGTCTCTCCTTTTCAGGGCAATTGGATTCAACAATCTTCCTCCAGCGCTTTGGTGAGCTCTCCACATCTCTGTCCAGTCCACTGAAGTCCTCCATAGTAGAAATTGTCTAGATCCAAATAACGGACATTGTAAGACAGGAAAATGCAGTGGAAAATGGTGCGTAGTAATGACCTGCTGGCAAACAAATGTAACTTTTCAACGTGATATATCGCATAACAACAGCCTAGACTGTACCTTAATGGCTCCCCAGGCATGTGCAGAGAGGAAGGACACGGGGCTAACTCTGCTAGCTTCCACGGGGAAATGTAGTAGGAAATCAAACTCCTGAGCATCAATCAGGCCTTGCTTGAGCAGAATCTAAGGGGAAGAACCAAGAGCAGTTTGTAATGATCTATGCTGTATTGATCTCTTTTCAATCATTTCCACAATAATTGAGAACTGCAAGAAAACTTTGACAAAGGGATCAGGCAAACTCAGGCAGGCTAAATGAGTTCCACTGAATGTGAAATAGCCGCATGAAGGACAGCCTTCGCAGCAGCACAATTTCTAAGATCTAAACAGTTGGTGCAATGACAGATAATTGCATTATGCCATCAGAACCAACCCCCTTGTCAGAACCAACTGTCTGAACAGCAGCCACAGGGGAAGGTGTGAGAGGTAATCAATAGCAGCGTATGGTCCTGCTGACTGCTTTTAATTGAAGTTAATGTGGGGGCAGAAAAGTACTTTGATTGATGAGGATGACAGGAGGCCCCACCTTTGAGGCGGCCCAGAGTTCCTCACCTGGAAGGCAGTGTGTGACAAGAAGGTTAACTTGTCTCTCTCAAACAGGCCCTGGCTGGTGTACAGGAATACAGAATAGGTGATGGCCTCAGTGAGGGTGTGCACTCGGGTCCTCACATCCTCATCCCATTCTGCGCGCTCCATTGCTTTGTTAAATACTGAGTTGAAGGTCTGGAATACAACCAAAGGGGGACAGTGCTCTGATGAGGAGTACGTACATATGGTCAGGACCACTGTACTGACAGCTTAAACACAAAAAACACTGAAGTTTTGGTATGGAAGCACAAATTTGAGCTTATTTGCACACTCAGGGCTCTGCCTAAAATGTTAGTCACCAAGGGAAACAGCAATTATAAACAGCGCTGATTTAAAATACAACACAATAACAAGCCAAAGTGGGGTCTGACTATTGTTTGAAATGCGGCAAAAATTATGCGAGTCCTCTGAGAGAGCTTCAGGGGTAAAAGGGTTCACCTTGAGAGAAAACTGGTACATGAGGTTAATCTTGCTGAGGTCATTGATGATGAAGAAGAGGACTGACGCTCTTTCAGCTGCTGGGCGGTATAGTTCTCGGGCCTCGTTGATCTTTGTCTCATTCTCTCTGGCCTCCACCACCTGTGTGTTCCAATTGCATAAAATGAGCTATTAGGCTCTCCGTCATGCTCCAAAACCCTCTCATTACACATATTCCTGACTACATGTCATTTGCAGCTAATGTAATAAAATGAGGCGCTTGCTGTGTGACATTCAAATACAATTGAGTGACAAAAAACAACACATGTACCCGAGTACAGTGGGACAACTCAGAGGACCCTGTTGGTGTAATAACCTCACCTTGCAGTGAATGCGAGCAGCTGTGGTCTTTGTATTTTCAAGTTGCTCCACCAGAGAAATATCACCCAGGAAATTACCGTGGGCTGCAGAGAGGCGATTCAGCAGGTCGTCCTCCAACCTTTTAAGCTCAATCTTGAAGTGGTTCTGCTGTGTGGTCAGCTCCATCTTGGGAAACATGCACCAGGATATTGAGGTTTTTCTTTTTTGGTATTATGGGGTGATGTTTTGCGTGTAAAGTCACAAATAAAGGAGCTTTATTTTAGCTTTAACGGTGTGTTTTCTTAAAATGATCAAGCATTCACCTTTAAGGCTTCCAGGTCGGGCCTCTCACAGGACACTACTTGTCCCAGCAGCTGTTCCTCCAGGCCCACAGGAGTCACTGTGAAGTTGATGAGGGTGGTCTGGGCTTGGAGCTCAGGGGCAAAATGGGGATTGGCCAACTTGGTGTGGATAATGAGTCGAAAGTTACTGTTGTATTCACACTCCTTGCCGCCAATTTGAATGTACCTGGATAACAGGAGAATGCAATTTTGAGAAATCAGCTGTAAGCCAATAACTATTTTGTTAAGGTCACTGATGATCAATGAAAACAACAGAAATACTGTTATGAAGCAGCCACAGTAAGTGAAGTTTATTTTAAAATGTGTGGCAGAGCTTGTGGCTGCTGTAGATGGCACTTGACTGAGTGAGTGTCAAGCTATTTGACAAAGCAATTTAGACCACTTACTAATTTTACTTACAGAATTATGGTCTTCAAGATAAGTAACTGAGAAGTCCCAAAAGTACTATAGATAAAATATAACAGCGACTGAGCTTGCATGTTTACAGATTCATCACCATGACTTCAGAAAAAAAAAAGATAGTAGGTGGAATTTGGATTGTTTCTGTTTCAAAGGTCAACTTGACTGTCATCAGTAAAAAACAAATCACAAATCACCACTCTGCTGAAAACACAAGTGTAACTATTTCTGCAAGAACAAAGAATCTAATTGCAAAACCGGTAGTGAGTTAAACCCACTCTAGTTGGTTTGTCTTTCCATCAAGTTTTTTTTTTTAAATACCTGTATTCGATGAAGAATGCAATGGAAGAGAGAGGGAATGACAGGAAGGGCCGTGGCTTAGAATCAAACTCAGGACGGTGCGATAGCCACAGCCTTGGTACATGGGACACACGCTATACCAGGCGAGCTTCCGGTGCACCTCAATATTAACTTTCTAAGTAATAAAGTATATAAAGTTAAAGATTAATGATGACTAGATGACGACATGATGATTACAAATATCACCAGTGCTTTCCTTTAAAGGCCAGTGCACGTATTACAAAATATTTAGATAATAAAAATGCCCATCGACCTCTCACTTTCATGGTTTGCAACTTCACTCTGGCTCCATATGTCACTTACACCGTAGACAAATATTCTTGGAAAAATATGAAAGATTATCACCACAGCAGTCAATATTTATCTGTTCCTGCATTTCAATTAAATTAGCACTGGCTTGACGAACCTGGTGGCTTTTCATTTTTCTCTAATTACCCCTTGGATGTCAGGCAAGGCCCCAATTTTACGGCACAGGTTCCTCATGGCCTGGGTCTGGTTCAACTCTATATCTTCACAAGCCAGAATTAATGTACTATTGATAGAACCATTACTCCACCAAATTAAAGTCCTTGCTGATGGATTGGCTTGTAGTCTTCCGTCAGCCATGAAAGGAATAATTAGTATTCATTACTTCACACTCTACAACATTCCAATTATTAATGAACTTCAGCTGTGGATCCCTACCAGATCCATCATGGCTGCCCCAGCAGGTTGTATTAATCATCGACAGAAACAAGTGTGTGGGTCATCTACAGGGGATAAACTTATAATCAGATTTACTATGATGAATTGTTACGTCTGGACAGACAGGACTTCAAAAGAAGTTCAATGAACATGCAGCGAGATGTTCAATATTCATGGTCATACATAGATCAGAGCGAGAAAGATGTAAACATTTTTGAGGAGGAAGTCAAAGCAGAATGTCAATATGTGGTATTTTCTATTTACTCTGCTGTTGGTTGTCCTGGTTAGGAAATTTGCTGGATTTTGCCTGTTGAGGGTAATTGGTAACTGAACAAAGGTAATTACAGAGCAGCTATTTTGGTGGCACTGTTATATTTGTGAAGTGGATTGCAGAGGGGAGCAGAAGTCATGTTTGAAAGTCAAGCTGATTTACCAAAACACAGGGGGTTTCATGAGCCAAGCTTCGGATGGCATGCATAACTTGTTCCTAATTAAAAGACAGGAAAATAACCATATATGACCTCACAACTTGACGACTGACACGTCATGATTTAAGATAATCCAGATGCAGCAAGTCATCGTAATGAATGTAAAGCTGATTCAGTAGTGTTATTTTCAAATGAATAAATGCAGACAAATGCCAGAAAATCACCCATCAGCGTTATGAAATTAGTAAAGCTGAATTGAATTTGCCATGATGATGGAGGACCACTGAATTTAGTGTGCTACATGCCATATTTTTGTCAGCGACAGGAGTCCTTATACATAACCATGACTGCCCTCAATTCAGCTTTTACACTGAGGCTCAGCTGTTCAATATTCATCACACCTAAAGAATATGAACACACAAATATACATCTATCACCCATCTTGAGGGGCCAATCAATATGTTGCCCTCAGAGATTCAGAACACGCGCCGCAAATTCATTTATAATCCGAAGAGCAGGCAATAATAATGCATTCAGTCATGTCTTACTGGTGTTTCAATGCTCAGTGAGATTCAGCCATCTGGCAAATCTGCTCCTATTGTCTAACAACACAGACATATTGGGACGAGTTGTGGGCATATCGACTTGTGTAGCAACAGGGATACAAAAACCACCCATTGATTTAAAATGTTTTTGGTGTGCGACAGCTCCGGGCCCAAATAGTTTTACAAAGCAAAAAGTTACTATCTGTGAGCTGGTTTGATGCTTCACGTATTCACCTTTTATCATCTTTGATCTTCTCCAACAATGTAAATGTAGTGTTGCAGTTTTAGTACTAACCTTCCTCTCTTGATGGTGTTTCTGCCCAGTAGAGGCTCCAGGACTGGGTCTACTTTTTCTGGCAGATTTTCTATCAGCACTGTTTCACCACAGGCAAGAGCTTGTTCAATCACATCCAGATACCTGCATTATTAAAAAAAAAAAAAAAAAAAGCAACTAAATGAAAAAAAAAACGTAAAAAATTAATTTTGACACACATTTTTATGGTATTTTAGCACTCCCTGACATGTTAAAACAGGACGCTGTGATTGCAAACAGACGATACATAGCCCCTCTCACCCTCCGTGTCCCAGCTGCACCACCCTCAGCTCTGAACCTAGCCGGTTTCGGATCCACTTGATGCCCTGCTGCTGTGGGTCAATGATGAGTGGCCAACGCTCACTGGTGGTCAGGATGGCAGCGTTCTCAGTGGACATCCTATCATTTGGCAGGCCCTGGTTTTGCCAGGCAGCCACAGTGGCATCATCTGTAAGCATGAGGACTGGATCCAGGCCGTCTGTCAGGGGTACAGAGACCTGGAACAGAAACAGAGGAATGATGTCACTTTAGTTAGTTAGAGTGCTGCTAGCTCCAGTTCATGGACGAATGTTTGTTATTTACTCTCTAAACTGAGGTCTAAACGGCACGAAGTCTATTGCGAAACTTGCCTTACCTTCTGAGACTGCAGAAAAGGGATCCATGAGTTGTTAAGGAGCTCCACACGATACTGCCGGGTAAAGTAACCCATGTAGGAGACGAATGCTGAAGTGATGAGCACATCACCACACAGGGTTATTTGTTGCTTATGATACTGAACAACTGCCTGGGACCAGCGCTCCTTCTCCGACTGAAAGACACAAACGCCAGGCTTCAATATCATATCAGAAATACAACGGAGACACACAAAAAGCTAATTTACATGAAAAATGCTTCTAGTCTGTCTGAGGACAGTTTTGCGCTACAGTGCAGGGAAATGTTCCCACTCTATTTATTGCATAAACTAAGAAGATGTAAGCAGTAAAGCATGCGAGTGCAATTCTGTTCAAATAGCTTTGGAAGTTTGGCTGTAGATTCACTCAGCATCAATTTAGCATTAATTTAAACCTTCAATACTATGACTGTGACACCACTACAACAATAAATCACGCATGGCATTTTCTTACAAGGGGCTGTGGATCTAGAATATGTCACATAATAAATTCTCGGACAGTTAAAAATCACTATAATTTTACTCTAATGTATTATGGATTGCCTGTAATATCACTCAGTCTGGGGTGAGACATTGTTAATTTCCAACAGCTGTTGAGGCTTTGAGGTAAGTTAATGATTAAATATAGACGGCCTGATTTATTAGTCTGAGCACTATTGCTTCCAGGTCAATGCCATAAAGACAAAACATTTATCTTGATATGCTTAAAAGCCAAGCTGTTCCATGCAAACCACATTTATTTTCTGAAATAAGAAAGTCGAACTTATGAAATGGCCACTGAAATGGCCATCTTTTATTTCATATTAGCATCCATAAAGATAATAGATACCGTAGCCTGAAAAAAGGCATGCATAGGAACGCAAAGAGTTGAATATAATATTCAACAAATTATACAAATATGCAACATTTATATATTCAATATATTCATATTCCACAAGTTCCTCTTGATACTTTTTCCATTTGTTAAAACATTCTGGAGAATGAATAATGATCGCATTATTCTCGCACAGAAATGTGCGCACTGTGTATACAGTATATACAGTAAATGCACACATATTCTGAGCACATACAACCTGTCCACTGCACTGACTCAGAGGAGTGTTTGTGTAGCGTTTTTGTCATCTCTCTTCCATTCCACATTTGGAAAGCGTTCAACCAGCCAGTTGCCCAGTTCAGCCATGCGTTTTCTGCGGTTCAGCCCTCTCTACCTGTCTCACAAGTCCCCAGTATGCTGCTGGGCCAGGCTGTAAAAGCTCCCTCTGCTTGGTCTACTCACACAACTGTCAGGCTATCTTGCCAAGACATAACAACTTCTAGTCCAGATTACTGATGCAATTCGATTACCAGCGCCTTTCCATGCATGCCTCCGGCAAATTGACAGTTTACTTTATGCCAGGTCGGCCCCCAGTGACACCACCAAACTCCTCTATCTCTCCTTGTTTACCTCTAAGCCCTTGACTAGTCGGTTGGCAAGCTCTATGGTCTGGTTGGTGCGCGTCACCTCCTCCTGACAACTGATTTTCTCAGCTGTAGCCCTTTCAAACTGAGCTGTTAGGCTCTGAAGGCTGGCATCAAGATCCTAAAGAGACAAACCAAAGGAAACCATTAAACTCTTTAGAAATACAGCTTTTAGACTTAATTAAGTATAATAATAACATTGCACTCACCATCAGTTTCCTTTGAACGGCTAACATCCTGGCTGTTGCGGTTTCTAATTCAGCATTAGCTTGTGATAATGCATGCCTCTTTGGAATGACCTCACAATAAATCTGTGAAAAAGGGAAGTACACGCTGAAGAACAAACCTCCTTGCAGAAAATGCAAGAACGTGTACTGACATTTTTTTTACTACAACTTGTCTGAAGGCAGTGCCTGACCTCGTAGTATCTGACAATGTTAATAGTCCAGGCACAGAGACCAGCTGCAGCTGTAGATTTAGTTCGAACCAGATCAGGGTGGAACTCTGGTTTTCTCAGATACTCTTGTTTCACTACAGTCAAACAGGACTCAGGGATGTGTTCCTTGTCATATGACACCAGGGCCTGCAGGAAATCATCCACCTGACAGACATGACAAAAAACAGGGGATACATTAATGTCTGTATTGTGTTGTACTGGCTTATATCAGTAAAAAACAGATGCTGAAAATGAATGAGAAAATGAGACACATACAGAGACAAATGAGAACATGTCAGAAATCAGAAACACTTCAGTTATTTGAATAAAATATAAATAATAATTAGAAATATTTTTTTTCTTTCCAGTTTCATCTGTTGCTTAAGAGACAATAAGCTTTTTAACCTTTTGTGACAATTTGTACAGCTAATCATTTATTTTTATTTTTTTATCTACTACAGTTAAACATTGCTCAGATTCAAGACATAAAGACATAACGAACTGACCCCAATTTCCACTGTTGTTTAAAAAATAAATACAACCCTTTACAGCCATGCTTGCATCAAGGGGTTGAGAATCACACTGACACACTTGCTCCCCACTGAGTAAGCATATTCATAGAGCTATCCAGCTGTAATGTGAGCATTGGAGAGATGCTGGGTAGGACCAGGGTCAAGGCCCACACACAAATTAGATTGGCATTAATCAGGCAGATGTGATTGACATGATGACAGCTTAACCTTGCCCATGAAGGCCCGCGCCGCCTTCCAGCTCCGATCCTTAGGCACTCGACCGCGGGGTGCTAGCAGAACCATCACAGCTGCCGTTACATTGATAACTGCAGCTGGGGGGTTTGGAAAGGCCTTCAGCTCAGTCAGATTCACCTAAAAACAATTAGAAAAATTGCATATAATCTGTAGAGTGACCGATTTGATGGGATTTCGTCCATGCTGGTAAAAATGAAGCACCTTGTTGAGGGTGTGTAGTGCCGCTGTGGCAGCTGTCAGTGATGGTTCTGCCTTAGCTAGATCATTTTCACATTCTTTCTGTTTGATTGAGACTTCTGCCTGGATGACAGCAACCTGTACAAAGCAAACATAATGAACTAAATCACAAAAAAGCGCATGCAGGGAATGTCTGATGTGGTGTGGTGTAAAAAGTACGACATACGATACGATGTACGATAACCAATATGTGATAGGATATCTGACCTTTTGTGCCTCGACATCTGCAGCCTCTCTCTTGCTGCTTACTTTCTCAGTCTGCAGTCCAATCTTTGTAATTAGAGCCTCAATATTCTGTTTTTTAAGAGTCAGCTCAGCTTCCTGGGATGCTAATTTAGCTTTTAGATCCTCCACCTAAAACAGAGAAAAAAATATCACACATACATATAAAATATTTAATGTCAGGGAACAAACCCACACAGTTTAAATCAAACACTAATACTATTCCTAATTTTCCTACCTCAACCTTGTACCTCAATCCCTAACATTAGCCCAGCTACAGTATACTGTATAATAAAGACATTTACTTGAGTGGCAGTGGTTTGGAGTTTCTGAAGGCCGCTGTCAAGCCGGTTCATCTTGTGGTGGAGCTGAGCCCGACTCTTCTCCAGAAGGTTCCTGTACAGGGTGATTTGCTGGAGAAAGCTCTTGGGGGTGGTGTAATTGTACCTCTTCTCATTGCGCTGGTATTTTTCACTTGCCTGGTTGACACTGGTGTGAACGTAGGCCATGAAAAGACTGATGGATTCCTGGACGGCAGGCTGTAAAAATAAGCAGACATGGGGGAGAGGGGAGAACAGGGCGAGCTGGATTGAGTAGAGTTTAACATCCCCAACCTGATGGGGACTGAAATATTATCTTCATAAATTTTGAATTCATCTACAAGTTTTGCCATCTTACTTGGCTGGCCCTGACTTACTCAATCTGAAATTTAGGTGCAGCTAGCAGGAATGATTAGGCTTTGAAACCTCTGTGAAAATAATGCGTTTAAAGCACTGACGTGCAGCTTGTAAAACATGCACACTGTTTACATTATCTCTGATGTCCTCCAACTTTCTAAACACTGTCTACGGCGGCTGTTGTACTACCCAACTAGGTATTCATCATATGGTGCTCAATGACACAGAGCCTCTATTAATCTTACAGTTAGCGATCAATTAAAGCAAAAACAAATGAGCAGAGAATACAAGGATCAAACCTAACCATAACTCACAAAAAGCCATTGTTAATGATCATGGAGCCAGTAGGAAAAAAAAAATCATTATTAATTAAGACCTGACATAATGCTTTTTGACAAAGCATGCTATGTTCAGTTGAGACGCAAAAGAAGTTCTCATTGATTGGCCTCGTGTAACAACTATTAGTGGATCGTGCATTTCTAACTTTAAATAAATGATCATTTCATTTCTTGTTTCCCAAACAACCATTAACGACTTTAAATATATAGAAATGTCTCAAATATTGTTCTGTTGCAACTTTTTTATTAATGCACATAGACTTAAACTAACACACTATCACGCACAAGTCCTTTCTGCATCCACAAAATGTATTTCACACACCTACCTTTCTATCACTATAACTTTACAGCTACTAGGAGTGAGCTTTTTAATGAATTTTCATTACTGATTAATCTGACATAAATTTATTTTCTCAATATAGTAAGAAATATTTTCTTAATTAAATCGACTTGTCAATAAAAAAAGAAGTTACAATTCTCTACAATCTAAGGTAGTGTTTTCATATTTGGTCTGAACAAACCTTGTTATATGTTATGTATGGTATTTCTGCATAAAAATGTGTCGAACTTTTCTCGATCAATTAATTGACTAATCATTGTAGTTCCATCTACTACGCTCATGCTTGAATACTGGAGTGTTACCGGTGCTGCTACAACCATTCATCACCACCTACCTCTAATAATATTAGTGCTTAATAAGTTGCCTCTGCTACTTTTATTTAAATTCAAATGCTCTAATTTTTATGCACTACAGCTATTAGGGCAGATTTTTTCGCTGCACATGAACATGAACACAACACACACACACACACACACACACACACACACACACACACACACAGTGGCAAGTAATAGTCTGGCACATGTTCGCATATGCGATGACACTTCCTGGTTGTGACAGCTGTGCCTCCTTAGAGGGTCGTTATGTGCTTAATCACTCTTCTCTCATTAACATAAATGATTCTGGGTTGTGATCGTTCCACTGCTATGATGGAAAACAATGATATGCCTGCACTCACTGTGAGTCTCCAGGCATGTGTTCAGCAATTTGTCAGTACCTCAGCAGAGAACTAATGATGAGGGATCTATGGAGACGTTAATCCAGCTGCACTGTAGTAATTAGAAGGTGTTCATTAAAGTCTAACTCAGCCTGGAAAAACGGGGTACATGGCAAACCTAGGGAAGACACTCTACTGTATGTTACATTCATAGATGCATCTCTGAATGCAAAGACTGCGCATTGTAAAGTGTGTTGAAATGCTGGTCACCACAAAATAATAATTTAATTTAGGATTTGACGACAAAAATGAGAGGGGTGGTGAGATAAAGTACTTGGGTTCAAAGGCCTGACCTCTATGCCTTCAATCTCTTGGATGAACCTGTAGCTGACCGACTGCAGAGCTTCTGAGGTCCAAGGATGGAACCAGTCAACGGTAGTGCATTGGATGAGAGCAGGAAACCGTCGGGCCCTAACACGAAGGGCAGTGCCCACGGGAGAGAAACACAGCACCACCTGCAAAGAAGCGAGCAGACAGACAAAGAGTCACCCAAGCACACATTCTGTATACAAACACACAGGACATAGGAAACTCAGTATAGGTCATAGATATCATTGATGCATCCAAAAGGGAAACCATAACTGGCAGCCTTCTGTGCCCCCACTTTCATTAACTTGGCATGTGGACAGACAGCCACATTCCCAGTTGGTTGGAGCAGACGGTGACGCTACCAGAGGCCCTGGCGCAAAGACTAAGCTGGATGGCATACATGTATACCGAGACAAGAATTTCCTTCCTTTTAACCCCCCTAGTTTGTCTGGCTTCGTTAATTCAGCTTGTCAAACATATTTAATAACATTACACGGCAGCTGTGCTTTCAGTGTTGCGGCTCAAACATGAGCATTTATAAGATTTTCTCATTAATTTCATGTTGTGAATGTTGACTGTAAGTGCACATTCAAGTGCTATTAAAAATCAGACAGTACAACACTGATCTGGTTTGTGTTTCCAGAGCAGCCAACAGGCTAGCTGAGGCCACAGCTGTGATGCCATAGGCAGTAACGACAGCTAGATGGTGCTCCAAAAAAATACATATTAAAAAAAAAAAAATTGGACTACATTACGTTAAGTCCATCAGTCTTTGTCACGGGTTTGTTCAAGCTACAGAACTGTATATGCGTAACATCATTATAATTGTGAAACTGAACTTTTAGTGTCCAAACCTGTGACAAAATCTTAAGAAGAAAGAATGAGATGTTGATAGAAAGCAGCTCACTTAGATATCATCATATAGCAATGACAGATAATTGAACACGTTATCAAGGCGAAAAAAATGAGAGAGCAATTACATATCGGTAATTTTCATTCTTCAGACTGATAAAGCTAGAAGCGCTGGTGAATAATGATGTCTTTGGAAGATAAATTTTGAAAGACCAGACCGTGAGCTGTCGTTGAACTCGCTCTGTAAAGATTCTCCAGCAGTTCTCCCTGCTGTCCAGCAGTCCGAGAGCTCGGACCTCAGCTCTCACACCCGACACAATTTCTTCAATCTCCTCCTCACTGAAGAGCTCAGGGATTTCTCCTGGAAGAAAACGTACAGTCAAAGTCTCAGAGTGACAAGCTCTAGTGATCATTATTCACTCCTCATAGATGTTTCAAATTTCAGAATGATTTTGAATAAACACAGCATGATTGTTGTGGAGTTTGGTTCTGACCTGATGCCAGTAAGTCATTAATAATGACCAGAAACTGCTCGTCAGGTATCTGTGCATCAGTCAGGAGCAGAGCCACACGTTGATTCTTCACTCCAGTCTTCAGGAACAAACCTGCCAGATCCATCTAAATAAAACCACACATGCCATGAATGGACATCTACTGTATAATGGTCTCATTCATATGGAGTCCATTAAAGAATTTCAAACTGTCCAACAATAATCAATGGGACAGCACAAGTACCATGACAACGCTTTGATTTTGCAAGGGGCTATTACAAAATCAAAGTGTCGCTTTGACTTTGTAAGGGGCTACTGAATGATTATATTGACAAACTTGCTTCATCAATGAGATATTGAAACATTTCCCAGTGGCTTTAAATGGTATCTGACAAGTATTAGCTGCACCAGTGGGGAACAAAACTGGATTACATCAATATCCTGCATGTAGCCAGAAAAATGGCTCTAAAGATTTTTACAGAAATCTGGATATAAGTGATTTGTGAAGAGTGAAAGATTGTAACTATGAGCAGGTCACTTAAAGGCTACATATTTTCATAAGTGCATGTTTTACGAGGTTATGTCGTAACCCGTTAATGACATTAGTATTTACCTTGAGGTCCTGGATGCTATAACCTTTACTCAGAGTGATTTGAAAGACTTCCACAGAGGATATGTAGGCTGCCAGACGAGTCAGGCTCTGCTTCCCACTGCCCCCGACACCAACCAGTAAGCCATGACCCCTCGGAGACTCCAGGATACGACTGATGCGACAGCTGGTAACAACACAATCTTTGTTATGCCATGAAGCATCTCTATCTAACCAAATGCTGTAAATATATACAGACTTTTTGTAAATGTCATCATATGAAGTCTCCACATTAGAGGCATGGAGGCTTTTAACATATCTCAGTGTCTTTCTTACTACTTTCATGTTGTGTTTATGAACTCTTTCTTTAGTTGTGTTTAATATCTTGCAATGCAAAATTATTATTAAGTTTACTCTGATCATTATAATCATTATACTATAACAGCTGTACCAGCTATACTTACACATGCTGCATTGCATCTTCAAACAGCACTAGATTCATGGCTGCATTGAGCTCATTGTAGCTCTCCAGGGCATCTGTGAGGATGGACCTGATTGTAGACCAGTCTGTAACAGGAGTGTAGGAGGCTTCATCGCCTATTTGGGCGAAGTGGCAATATAGGAGGGGCTGCTTTGTCACCTTTTTGTCCTCCAGTCCCTGGATAAGGACAAGCATAATAAATCATTTAAATCTTTCGGTCAATGTTGTTATCTGAAGGTGAAGAACAGCAATTTATACTGTTTACGCTGTTTGTCAGAACCTCAAAGCATTCATGCACAGTCTCCATCTGGAGCTTCCGGAAGAGTTGCAGATCCATGACATCTACCAGTCTGTCTGAGTACACTCTGCAGGACTCATGGAGCCACAGCAGTGCCAGGTCAGTGCTCTCTTTCACACTCTCAGGTCCAGCGAAAAGGATGCCCTGAACAACACAGCAAATCATATGAATATATCTGTTTTAATTCTAAAGTATAATTGCACTAATTGCTGGCTGGACTACCTGAAAGATGTTTGACAAGTCTCGTAGATTAAATGTGTAATGAAATTTGATGGCTGTGGGCAGGAAGCTGTGAACCATCTTGTGATGAAGAGTTATGGCAGCTTGGACCACAGCTGCAGCGCTCCTCTGAACCAGCGGACTGAAGAGCTGCTGCTTCAGATGGCCACCCAGGATCTGACTGAAGATGGACGTCTGCGCCTCAGATGAAGGAAAGTTCACTGCAAACACTGAGAAATGTCTCTGCAGAGAGCAAAGTCACAAACAGATTTCAGAGAGTATACAGCAGTGGATGATTAAGGATGACTTAACCCCAAAAGCTTTAAATACATCCATAGCAGGCATTTTGGATTAAAATTAATTTATCTGGAAATATGTATTGAATTTACACATTACGGGGTTGTTGTTTGTTGTAGTTGCTACATCATTAAAATACATCCTCACCAGACTGTAACTTGAGTATGAAATATTGTGTTGAAATCTGTTACATGTTTTATTCATGCTCCAAACCACACGGGAGATTTAGGATCAGTTTTCCTTGTGGAATTGTAATTGCTGGAAATTCTTCATGAACATGCTAATCCTTTGCTCTGCAAACAACTATGTGAAATGAGTTTCCGAGATATTTCTGCAGATGAAGATTTGTTGTAAGGACAAACTGTCAAACTGCTACTTGAGAGCATGTTGGATGGATAAACGGTGCCTCTGTCAAAGGGAGCTTCAAAATGTGCATTAATTCAGACATATTTTAATCCTGTGGTTCCCGATCTTTCTTAGATTAAGGACAACTGGAAAACATACCTGTAGTCTGGGGTTGATATTGAAACTCCCAGCAGTTGGATTCATACAGGCAACATACTGAGTATTGTGTATTTCTTTTAGGGTCAGTTTCTGTCTGTCATACCTACAGGGAGCGAGAAATAAAAGAAGGCCTGGTTTAATAATGAAAAGACCATGTAGTCTGGAAACCTGTTTTATACTATTGCATGAGATACACAACTGATAAAATTGGTATTAATTCTCACCAGTGCTGATAATCGAGATGCTGACGTATAAGTGTGTGAGGTTGCACTGTTCCGTAACTGTCGACAGCTGGCATGTTCATATCATCTATAAAGTAAACCATCCTTCTGTTGCCTACAGGGGAGTAGCTCCTTCCTGCTCTTTTCTCTAATGGTCGCTCCAGAATCACTGCAGGAGGAGGCAAAGACAAGACAAAACATTAAGAGCTAGACTGATATTACTCTGATCAAATGAACTTTGGAAATTTGTGAGGCTGTCATATGGTTATGGCAATGACGGCCTGAGTGTGAAGTTTTCTCCCCCTTCACCCAGTCCAAATCTGAACATTACCAGCAGATGGTGCTACAGTTTACTTGATGTGCTGTCCGTACTACAGAACAATCAAAAAAAGCCCACTCACCCTGAAGCATGAGGGAGGTAGTGTAGTAGTTGAAAGGTACTTTGGCAGTCATGAAACTCTCTGGCAGACAGTCTAACTTGTTCCTGACAAGTGCAGTCTTTCCCACTCCAGCGTTCCCCACAAGCATCAGTGGCTGTCTCCTCTCCAGCAACAAGTCCATGAAGTACCGAAGACGCACAGTTTCTGCTGTGTGTACCAGAACAGCCTGCAATCATAGAAACAGCAGGAAGACAGAGAACAGAAACATACATAGTTATTATGGCTTTCTTTGAGTGTGATTTATTGACAGACATGTGTTCAGTGAATTGTGTGTGATTTATAATTTCTTGTATTTCCCCAGTACACCACAACTATTCTGTCATAATAGCATCATTTGCTCAGAACAAAACCCTACTAATTACGGCTCAGCAAGAGCCTTTGGAGCATTCACAGCTGTACGCAGGAGCATAAAGAAAGACAATAGAGCGTGGGTGATAGCTCAAGCCTTGTTGTTCATGCCTTCACCCCCACACAGTCTGGTATGGGGTGTAGTAGATGGTAATCAGACACAGTGGAAAGCCTATCATCCATTCTAGCACCCCTGCCATAACCTCATGATGTGACTTTACCCTCTCTTATTATGTTCACTGAGGCACACATACATTTTTAATATGACTGTATTGTTCATTTTTGGTTATTTTTCTTGAAGAAGGTTGATTCTTGTGATTATGTATGTATGTGATTATTTGTCCAACCACTTTTGAAAAGTCTGTGTTTCTGGAGTTCCACGACCGGCTCCTCTGTTCCATATTTATAGCAGCATATAGGTTCTTACCTGTAACGGCGTGCATGCTTCCATCTCAAACGGAGGCACGGTATCACCCCAGGGCAGGAACCGTCTGGTTTGAGGGTCAAGGTAGTAGTCAAACACGGTCCCCTGTGCTGGTAGCTTCACTGTCTTCATTTCTTTGGTCCACCACTGACTGAACTCTACCTGGTAATCATAGAGCTGGGAAAATCATGGAAGATATAATATCATGCATTAATTCATATCATTTCAACAGACAACCCCACCATTAGTCCAAATGATTGACAGTTATGCTGCATCTTATTCTTGGTCACTTGACACTCTTGACGTGTCTTTCAACAACAGGCACCATGTCGCTCCTCAGCCTATATTTATACTTTTATGAGAGAAGAACAAAGACAAAGCGAGTAGTGAGTGGAACGATAACTAAGTGGACAATTACCAGGAGTACTGACAAAGTATCCAATAACATTATCCAACAGTTCTTGATGTTCCCAGCAAAAACTGAATTACAAGTGTTATACCTTTTGTAGTTTCACCCACTTGAATTAAACCAGAAGTCATACCTGATCTTGACACAGGGCCCCACCAAAAGCCCAGATGCAGGCAAAGGTGAAGTAGGTCTCATAGAGCTCACGTGGAGAGTCAGATGGAATATTTTCTGGTGTCAGAAGGCAGTCGAGCAAAGTGCAGAGTGTCTGAACGAGGGGAGAATTATTTTATTGTGATTTATTTGTGACTGTGCAGACATAGAAAAGGAGAAAATAAATTCACTTTTGTGCTTGCGTGCTGTGTACCTGGACCATTGAGTTTTCTGGGATAGGAGTGATGGTCTTGAATGTGTTTCTCATCTGTTCTAGACAACGAGGAACATACTTTTCAAACAGTATGGTGAGGTGGGCCCTTTCTGTCTGACGTTCTCGTTGGTCAATCCAGCTGGCGACGTACCTGAGCAACAATCAGAATCAGTATCACTGTGCTGATCTGATCAGGTTCTGAATCTGTGTCATTTTCAAGAGTTTTACAAAACACAACAACACTACACATGATATAAAAGAAAAACAGCACTGCACTCAAAACCTCAAAAATACTTTAATAATATGTGAATAAACCTCGAGGCTGGTAGAGACAGACCCAAGATTTCTTTAAATTGAACTGAATAAAAAACTGTGTGACTCACGGGTTCCAGCCCAGATCTTGTTGGTTAACATAGAGAATTCCTGCTCGGGACACGGTGGCAGGAGTAGCCGTCCTTAGATGACTGATTTCAAACACCAGTCTCATGGAGGAAGTGAGCGGCACGCGTTCATTACTGGCCAGAGTCAGGACCTGAAAGATGTATCAGATGTGAAGAAAGATCCTAACATTTGAATGGTCAATATGATGGACAAGACTCTACCCAAATGAAAAGGAAAACACCTTCATATCTCATCATGTTTGACAAACTTGCTTTAGAATATTTCAAAGGCACAAAATCACTGTGACATGATTCATCACTCTGAAAATAAGACCTACGCAGAGTCCAGGAAGTGATTGCTGAAAGAGGGGGAAAGAAACATCTTTTTCTATCTATACCACCTTGGTTGCTATGTGTTGTACAATAGTGTATGAGTGAACAGGAGGGAGGTACCTTGTTGTCATCCATCACTGTGTTGAGTGATTCAATCCACATCGGATCAATGTCCCCATCCAACACAATCCACTTAGGTCCTGTGTGGGAGATGTTTGCTTGCTCTCGCATCACTGATGAAAACAAACCTTACACAGAGATTGAAGAACACAAAATGAGATTACATGGTATGAGTACAGTTGGCACCGATTATGAGTTAGCACTGCTTCACTTGTTCGAAATTTTCTTCTTCTCATTCAAAACCAGTTCTGGTCGTTTACCATCTTTCCACTCTCGAGTTGCTGGATGGATGAAGCCAAACAATTCATCTCTGTCCACTGCTTTTGGATTGAGGTCATTCCACACGGGCTTCCTCTTCAAGTTTACGTAGGTTTTATGGAGAACTCTCAAGATCTATGGAAGAGATAAATACCTGATACTTGACATATCTTACAAAATAAAATTGAGCATTTACTTTCACAATTTTTAAGGCTATAAATTTCAACCTGGCTTTTCCCAGTCCCTGCATTCCCGAGTACAAAGACAGAGTGTCGCACTGCCATGAGTTCCTCCAACTGCACCACCTGACAAAACAAACATTTAGACAAATAAGATTATTTCATTCTTTTTAAAGCACCGACCAAGCATCTATTATATCAAGTTTAACCTTAAGAATGAATGCCTCCTCCGGCTGGAGTCGGAGCTCCACTGTGGTCTTTCGGACGGCCTTTTCAAATTCACAGTCTCTCTCTCTCTCCACCTCCAGGCCTGGGAACAGGTCGCCCAGCAGTCCCAAGAAGATAGTCACATCCTCTGTTACAATTTTAGGCATGTTGAAATCCCTAAGTGCTCGCATCAACACCTGGGAAGTAAATTACAGATTATAGATTATATAAATATATATATAAATATATAAATATATATATACAATGTTTCCTCTTCCTCTAGTGGCTGTGAAATGGCATATACATATAAGTCACCTGATCCTCTGGTCTACTCTTGTCTCTTCTTCTCAGTGCCCCTGCCACAACCAGAACAGACTTGACAGCACGCAAACCCCAATCGTAATGGTCCTAATGGACAAACAAAGGACTGTAAAGCTCTGTACTTCAGTGTTTACACTTGAGATATGTATGGTTTTTATGCATTGTTCTGCTCCCGAGATATAACTGAAAATATTTATTATTAACGCTTTCTTTTCTAATCCCACATCATGAAACATAAGAGTGCAATTAAGTGCTTTTCTCCTACCTGCTTGGAGAGCAGTTCTTTGCAGAGCGTGTACAGAGTGATAAACTTCCTGGCTAAAAGCTTAGCACCATGGAAGCCCTCTGCCACCAACATTATCTCACAAATAAGCTCAGTGTCAGGCACCACCATGGCACAGGGTCTACGGGACACAGACAATAGAGAATAAACTTGATGCTGAGTAAATGCTCACTACAAACAAAGTTAGTGTATCGCACCTGAAAAGAGCTTTGAGGTTTTCAGGTAGCTCTGTCCTGCCTGCATAACCAGGGTTCATTGTGATGAAAATCCCCACAGAGGGCTTTAAAAAAATGTCTTTATCCAACAACAGGAACCTGTGGGATTGCAGAGAGAGTAAGCCATTTTCCATTCTTAGAGCATGAATGTTTAATGCGTTTAGCTTGTGCTGCGTACCTTTTCTTTTTCGTGCGAATGGCATCTTGTATAGTTTTGACCTGCACTGCTACAACGGACAGAACATCCACAGAGATACGATTGAACTCATCAAAGCAGCCCCATGCTCCAGTCTGGGCCAGACCCTTGTAGATATTTCCAATTGACTGCACATAAACAAACATTACATTTTTCATTGTAATATGTGTGTTTACTGAAACATCTAATCAAGACATAAACTGACCGACGGGAGTAATTCTACTGAATTTCACACCTTGTAGTCCATCTGTTCAGAACAGTTGAAGATGTACACCATAACGCCCATGGCTCTGCCAAGATCCTTAGTGGTCTCAGTCTTCCCTGTTCCAGCAGGCCCGGCTGGTGCTCCACTCATGGTCAGGTGAAGTGATTGAGTCAAGGTGATGTAGCATCTAAACACGACCATGGCAACAGTACAGAGAGAAGCGCAAATGCGCTGTTTAGCAATGCTGAATGTGGCAAATGGGCGTAGACTGAAAAACTGACATGCAGCAGAGTTACCGGTCCGTTAGGGGAGTGATGACCAGACGTGGTGTATTTCCAAGATACTCATATGAGTAAAGGAACTGAGCATCACAGATGTTAACGAAGCAGTGACGCTGCTGCTCATACCAGCAATGTCGGAGCTGGGAAAGCCACTGGAAAGCCTGTGAGGTGGTGACCTGTGAACACAGCGGACTGCTTTTTAACTATGTCAGAGAGATCACAGAGGTACAGTTCAAGTGAGCAGTAGATAGCATGATGTTGCGCATATGTTGCACATGGACAATTGAAGTAAAATGAAATTCTATGATTAGAAAAGCAAACTCAAAAAATACAATGTGATGTGCTTGTTCACATGATGATTAAAATGTGCTATAGTGTGCGTTACTTACCTTTTGGGCAATGAGACTGGCAACTATGTCTCGAGCATGTACATCAATAGTGCATATAGTCATGATCTTCTGCCTGTCCCCTGAGCTCAGCTCCCCCAACAGCATGCCGATCAACAAGTTGAGTTGAGAAATCTGGAGAAGGGAAGAAAACATTAATCAAGGCAATGTCAAGGAAAATAGATCAAAATTAACAGAATTAACAGAATCAATGAAATTAAACCAAACTGGATGAAAAGTTAAACTGTTAATGTGATAAAACAATTATATAAAAGGTAGTAAGAATGAGATTGTGAAAAGGTGCTGAATCAATCAATCAATCAATCAGTAGAGGAGCGCCAGCAACCTCTATAATAGGTTTCTGAAACTCTATGCCTATTATCAACGGTTTAAATTTTGGTCTTAGTCAGCGTTTCGTTCCAACTAAGCTGCATTTAATTTTATTATTTTAAAATAATGTACCTGTTTCTTGTTGTAGTCCTTTAGTGCAGACTCAAATCCTTCCTCCAGTCTTTTAAAGACGAGTTCCATATCATTGCTCCACCAGATCTGAGATCCAGTGAGAGCCACTTGGGCAGGGGAGTCGAGAATCCACTGCTCTCTGGGCCTGTCCTCGTACGCAGACACAGCCTCAGACAGGTGACCCCTGACACATTCCTTCATAGATTCCTCCAGACAAGTAAGCCATGACTCCACCTAATGTAAATATGTTTTATCATTGGTTAAATTCTCTTGCAAAATGTGAGAGATAATTTGGATTCTTTGATCCTGTATGTGATCTTACCGGCCCATAACAGCGACATTCAGTCTGGAATGGGACATATTCCCTCTCTTTGCTGTACATGCCCACTGCAAGTTTAGGATTGTCCAAATGATCATTTCTGGCAAACTCAAGATCTGACATGTTGTCAAATAATTTTGAGAGGTGAACAGTAACCTGCAAAAAACACTGAGTCATTTCATTTTTCATGACAAACTGTGAAATAATGTCACTGGATAAATACTAAAAACTGAAATGGAAGAAAATTCTATGCAAATGTACCTCTGTGGGACGACTCCCTTTAGAAAGGATGTCCAACAAGTCTGCAGATGAAATAAAGTAGAATCGTGGAAAGGCAAGTCTCTTTGTCTCCAGGTACTCAGCAAGAGCTTTTTCACACAGTGCCAGTCTGTTGAAGGACAGAGTATCAGAACAGGGAGCACAATACATCAAACTATGAAGAGTATCATCAAAGTGTAGTGAAATAAAAACAAACCTTTTTTGTAGATCCTCTAATTTCTCAAACAGACGTGGCTTGTTGGTGGCCTCAATGACATTTTTAGTCTTAGCACTGTCCAGCATTAACTCCTGAAAGAGTCACAATCCCCATGTTTACAATGATGAGAACAATGGCAATCGAACAACCACATGGCTTTTGACTTGACTGATTTTGGCGCAGACCTGAAATTCTGCATCTATGGCTTGGAATCTGTGTGCATCTGCAGGCAGCTGTTGGCAGATGTCATCGCAGCCTTTGAAGATACTTTCCAGGTAGGCCCATGTCCTTTGGACCTCCAGCCAGACCATCAGCACAGAGTCAGCCACAGTCAGCTGCCTCTGTAGTTCAACTACCTGGAACAGGAAATGATCTACATGCTTGCTCTGAAAGATGCCCTGGAGCTGAACCTGGAGGATGAGGACAAGGAGGCATGAGTATCACTTCTGAAAATGAAAAGTGAAATACAGACCACACAATCTGTGGCAAGAGAAAGTCATATCTTGATGACCTTAACCTTATTACATATGTCAGTTTAATCTCAATGCATATTCAACCTCATCAGCATATCATGTCATAAAAAAGTGGGGGAGGAAAACAGGCTGTTTACATAAAGACGGGGGCACTAAAGTGGCAAGACTTCTAATTGCTGGCTATAACCCCCCCCCAATACATCTGGTGTACATGTACAAAGACCGCCACAGTGCAACAATGCCTTGTGTCCTGGAGTAGCTATAAATCTAAGGACTCAATAGGGACCTCTCTATTCTCAGTTGTGCTGTTAGACAGTCAGACAGGGCGGCCCCTCTCTGCACTCTCATCTCTATTCAGCACTTAACTATCAGTGCTTCTCACAGACAACTGATCTCGAGAACTTGTTCTCGTGCTTTACAGCCATTATTCATTTCAATTCATTTCATTTAAAAAAAAAAAAAAAAAACAAGGTCTCTGAAAGGTCACACATAACCTCTTAGTGTCAATATCAGTAACTTAGTTATTTACCTGATGATCCTCAAGAGTTTCAATAAGTTCCTCGTCACATTTAAGCAGTGGCACAGAGGTTTGGTAATGATCTTCATATGAAAGCTCCATTGATGCCCACATTTGATTTATTTGTGTCACAACCTGAAATAAAAAAAATGGATAATATGTCAACAACTATTTGTATAGCAGTTGCTAGTTAGTAATTCCAATAAAATCTTTGTGTTTCTAAATCAAGTGAATTTTAGTTATTCTGGATCCTGTTCCTTCATGGATTGAGAACATTTTTGCTCTGGTCAATAAACCATTTAGAAATCCAGTGGATTATCTGAGAAATACACTCATAAAACTGACCTGTATTTGATTGATCAAGTTAATGTTTTGGAGATACATGGATTTTGCATAAAAACAACATAATTGACCATTTTCACGTGGCTGGCTCCAAGTATTATGTCATTACTTTTTTCATCTAGTCTTCAGCTCTCAAGAGTTTATCTGTACCCTTTTACCTTTTCATAATGCATAGTAATGCCAGGTGTCCTGTTTGTTTATTCAGCAAATTATTTCTAAACAACATAGCAGCAACACAGAAGAATGTTTCTAATAACTTTGCAAATTACACAGAATAGCATAGTGAATAATTCCTCCCGCATCTCTACAACACCACAACCTTTTAAAGGACATGTTGTCTTGTAATAACACTTTACCAGAAATGTTGTGTGGTTCAATAAATTCCATTATATAATTGGTCATTATCGCTAAAAGATGTTGATGTGTGTGAACACAATCTCTTAATAATTCAAGAACCTTCTCTATAGCCATTTCTTTAACCGCCTTATCCACTATGTTGCGGATTTCGTCTTCCAGCAAATGGAGCTGCAGAGCCAAGAGGTCTTCCAAGGTGGTACTGTCAGTCACAGTGAAGTCCATCTATTTTGAAAGAATAATTCAAAGCTTTAATAATAATTAAGGCTCTGATTTTGAACATGCAACAAAAAAGCCTCGCTGTATAATAAGACCTCTGCTGCGTGTCTTTATGCACCTGCGTTGCTCTAATTAGCTGCATCCAGTGGCGTTCTCGTATTGCCAGGTTCTGTAGTTGACTCACGGCCCGCAGTGACGTCAACAAGTTCTTTACATAAAGGTCTAACCCAGAATACACATCCCACACGCGAGCCTCTTTGTCAAGCTTCCGTATGTCCTACACAAACAGAAGGTAGGTAAACATAATTAGTTATTAGGGGCATCTGTTACAAACAGCAATGGTGCATGACAGCAAGACAGCAGGAGAGATGTGCTGGTGTGATGTAGCACTGTTGGTGACCTCACCTTGGCAAACCTCCTCAATTCCGCATCCATCTGGTCCACGTTTATCTGCCTCCATTTGGTCATTGTCCAGTTTTCCACACTGCTCTGTATAGATAAAGACGAACGCAGAGGGGTCAATAGGCTGAGGGTACTTAATGGGGACATTTAGAGGCTAAGGGTATTCAAAGAATCAATGACAGCCTACAAGAGGACAGGGCCGGTCAAGTTATTGAGTTATTGGGGTAGTTTAGTGGCCTGATGGGGCCCTCTGCTCTATTTCCATTTCCTCCAGAATAGTGACATTTAAGCATGCAACATAATTGAGCTACTTACCTGCACAAATACAACTATGTCCCACAGTTCTTTGAGGGCCGTGATCTCTCGTCTGCAGAGCTTGATGTCTCTGTAGTCAGGAATAGTAACGTCAAACAAATTTGTGGACTCCTGCAGCTCTGCTACCTCTTTCTCCATGCCTCGGATTGCTTTTTCAGACTAGAAAAAAAAACACATGGCAACTCTTATCAAAAACGTACAGTTAATATAGTGTTATTTGAATGATATGATCAAGCAATGGTTAAACTCTTACTTTCTCCAGACTAGTGTAGGGATCCACTGCATTATAACTAAATGGTGCCATTGCTTTGAACATCTCCCTGAATTTGCCTTGTTTGACCTGAAAAATAAGATGTACCACTTTAATGGTCATTACGTTATAGCTATGATTATATCATTTTTCTGCTTATTACCTCAAATGCCATGCATTGTCTTCGTAAAACCATCACTTCCGCATTCTGCATGGGTGCCACCTCGTGCCTCACTTTCAATGCCAGTTTTTTGGCCCCACTCCACTTCTCAGGGAGTTCCTATAGAGAGAATCATTTTTGATTTTGAAAAAGATTGAAAAAGAAACACAAAGTCACGTTTGCTATCACTTTATTTTAGTTAGTACTTAAATGGGAGCATTAACCCATTCCTTCACTTACCTCCAGCTGAGAATAGACCTGCTCTGGTATGGTTACGCCATATTGTTCCAGGAGGATTACTGTGTCTCTGAGAGGTTCAAACATACTGTCTGTGACTACTTGTCTGTCTCTGACTGCCAACAGGTGACTCATGATTTCCACTAAGCCACAGTGGTTTCCTTTAGCCACAGGCAGTCCTAGATCTTCAACGGTGGCTTGGACAAACTTCTGCAACTCATCGAGACTGAGTGGGAAAGAATGCATTGTCAAAACAACTGGTGTTACAGTTTGGTGTGCATTTAATAGCCATGGAGAAATTAAGTTTACCTGTTAGTGACATATGTCAAGAGGTGTTCTTTAAAAAGCCAGCTCCACTTCTTCAAAGTGTTAAGCAGGCTCACTTTAAAGTACTTGATATCCACCCGAAACCACCCATTGAACACTCTGAAGCCTTCGAGCTTGGAAATTTCAGCATACAGATCCTCATAATAATCTATCTGTAAAATTGAGACCACAACAGAGATTAGTATTAAGACTCCTGTCACATATAGAAAAAATATGATTCATGACTTATAAAAGTCTACCTGTTCTTTGAAGGCATCAATTGTAGGCGGGCTCTCAGGAAGTGTGTCTACTCCATAAGCCTCCATCTCTTCAGCTGTTGGTACACGTCCATACAGGAGAAACTGGCTGAGAAACTCAGCCCTGTCATCTTGCCAGAGATGGGTGTAGCAGTCAAACTTTCGCTGGTAATTTATTGCTTTCTTGAGAACAGTTTCCACTCGCTCCATTATTTCCTGTCTCAGGTCCAACAAATCTAGCATGTCATCCATTACCTCCTGTAAGAGTTATATTACATGACATATAACATGAGCAGAATCTACTATTTGTAGAGAATACACTATAGTTTAGAAAGATTAGCACAGTGGGAGGGAACATTTTTTCTTTTTGGAGGACGGGGTTGAAACAGATTGCTTCTTTGTGGCGTAATTATTTTAAATGAAGACAAAAAATACTGGATACCACTCCTACAGCTAAAAATATTCAGTTTGTTAAGACATCCCATAACATACCAATCCTCTCAACTAATAATATTGAGCCCCTTATTAACACATATAGAAATAACACCCCTTTCAACTACCACCCATATCTACAGCAGTACCTGGTAGGTTTCCGTTCTAAGATGAGCTGCCACTCTGTTGATGTTCACTGAAGTCTTGAAAATGTCTCCGACCAGTCCTTCTATCAACTCATAGAGGCCGTCCCCTGCATCTTGCTCCAATGAGGGGAAGAAGACCATTCCTGAGCTACTCAGCATCAACTGAGCCTCAAAAAGAGGTGTCTGGTTTGACCAAAATTCCATGTTGTCTACAAAGAACTGGAGAGAGCGGTTGATGTAACTGAAGAGCCCCTCCACCACCATCTCATCCATGTACTCCAGGTAGGACTGCCATGCGTCTGACGCCGGGTCAGCGCAGAAAAGGACCATATTCTCCTGATTAAATTTTAGGATATGAGAAAGATGGTAAGCACAAAAACTAAATAACTAGAGCGTAGTTATTTACATGAGTTTTGGAACACGTCACATAAAATTTGAAAAACCTAAAAGCACTGAAATACTAACTGACTGACTGGACTGCATTGTACTGTATCCAAGTGCAATTTATTTCTTGGGAATGTCTGAACTGTCATTTAAATGTGATGTACTCTGATGAAGAACAACATGCTAAGAGGTTTTGGAATCAGGCCAGTAATTAAACTAATATTTTTTATGTTTATTTGAGTACAACAACACACTCATGAAACGTTTAAGGGTGAATATTACAATAAATCCAGACGTACCTGTACCAGCTTGTGGATAGTGTCTCCATCCTTCTTCATGGAGCTGTACTTCTTGCTGACACGGTCTTCCCTGTCTTCCAGCTGTATGAGCGAGCCTTTCTTGTTGTCCTTTCTGCAAAACATGGCCTGTTTGGTCCATCCTTTCATCACTGACTGGATGGCTTCACAGTTTTCCTTCACTCTACTGACTCGACATACAAGGTCATGGACCAGATCTTTGGTGGTGCTGATAAAGCTCCAGCAGTCTGGATCCTGCCATGTCAGGTCACACTCTGCTCTTGTCAACTGCACATCTATCGACTCCAGCTCGGTTCTGATGAGAGGAAGTTCCACCTCTAGCACTGTCTGCTTTAGCCTGTTGTACCATTGTACTACTAGCTGCAGACTGCTCACATACTGAAAAATACAAGTGTGGAAAAAAATATATTAAAAGGGTAATAAAAAGAAATATTTCAAATAATTTAACTCAAACAGGTGTGCAAGAGTGTAAGTGAGCCCATGAAGTAATATATAGTAATAATGAAGTAATAATGTTTCTTACCTTAGTGAACATGAAGCGCTTTTCGAAAACAGTCACTGCAGCTGCCGGGATCTTGATCTTGTCAAGAGTCTGAATATACTTCACATCTTTCAAGACTTCAGTCAGCTGAGGATTGAAAGTAAAAAATTAAAACAAATATGCATTCACAGTGGGGTGGTACTAAAATGTTTCTGAGCTAAAAGAAACCCTTGGCGAACATAAGAACTCAAATTACATTACTGTAACAATTCCCTCCGCCAGAAAGGTTACGTCTTTGCGTGTTACCAAGTGTCTCAGCAGTATATTAAACACAGATTTGTTAAAAAATTAAATGAATAATGTTTCTACCCAAGCCAACAAATAATTGACCACAGTTAATTGGTGACCTGCATTTGCCAAACCTACTAAACTAAAAGATTTGAGGGACCTTGAAGGATTGTCAGCAGTGTGAGGAAACTGATTTAACAAATTTTTTAAGAGTCAGACATTCTTCAAGGTGGATAATTATTTAGCATTGGAGGATGGTTGAACAGTGATTTATTTTTATTTTTTTATAGTTTGCAGGGAATATTACACCAATTACCTTTGTATTGAAGTTTACTGAGATCAGACCAGATGTGGCATGTCTGGAGAGAAGAGGCTGGTTCAGGTTGATCAGGCAGGCCTGTTCCAAACCATTACACCAGTCAGAGTAAATGTCCTCCTCATATTGGTCCAGGAGACTCAACATCTCCACGTACATGTAGTTTTCCTGCACCATCTGTAGACCTCCTGTGGGCCTGGAAATATTGCATAATTGTGAGACGTCTGTCTGCGTGTGTAACTATCCGTGTATTGATCATTCCCTGGAAATAGCGTAGTGTTTTACTGACATGTGAAACAGTAATTTGATTTTTTCCCATGGTGTCTGAATGCGTTCTCTGAGCATTTTTGCCCACTTCAATGCTCCAGATGTGTGAGCAACGTTCTTAGTCAGACCACTCTCCATCTATAAAGAAAGAGTGGAAAAAGGTTGCTACATTGAAAATACATATCGCGCCATGAATACATATTGCTAATATTCCATTTTGTTTCCGGTACCTGATTGAGCTGGGATTTAAACAGACATTTACATCTCTCCAGCTCTTCTCTGAAATGTTGTTGCAGTAGAAAGAAGTTGGGACTGAATATCTGTCTAATTTGTCTTCTCTCCAGGAAGGGCCCGACAATAGTTAGGAGCTACAGACAAAAAACAAAGAGATTGGCGTCTCATAAAATAGCTCCGCCATTCACTATTTACTTTATCAACACTGGCAATACCACCATCCTACTATCCAGTCTTGCTTACTTTAAATGCTGATTCCAGTCCTGAGCAATCCTTAAAGGCCAAGCACAGAAGGCTGGCAAGGCGGCATTCAAAGTCCCCAATCCTCACTTTGAAATCCTTATACTCGATTTCAAAATCCTTAGAACAAAGTTAGCAATTCAACGGTATTTAATGACGGGCACTGTAACATCACAATCTTTGATTAGCCATATAAATGCCAATAAAAATAATTTCACCTGAGAGTTTAGGTCAAGTGGGCAGTGTGCACTGTGCTTTAATGAGTGGCAGTGATTAGTGAACTCTCTGTACATCTGAGCAGCATGCTCACTGTAGAGTTTGCCTTTAAGTCCACCAAATTCCAGTTTTTCCATCCTCTGAAAATCCAGCATAATCTCAAACAAGTCCTGCAAAGATTACATATAATAATAAGTACAGTAACACACCCACATAAAAAAAAAATACAACCTTGCATTGACACCCAAATACACAAACAAAAATCTGATCTCACCTCCAACTGTAGCATCCGATTAAAGAACTGGTTGAAACGTGTAAAAATCATGGCAGATGGGAAATCCCAGGGGGCATGTTTCACATGGTTGGCCAACCTCTCCCTCTGGGTCTGGTAACTGTCTCTGAAACATCTAAAGACTTTTATCACGCTCTTAACCATTTGTAGACTTTCCTCTGGATCCTCTCTGAGGAGCAGATCTGCCGAGAGGTATGTAGAAGCCTAAAAGGTGAAATATTTTATATTGGTGAATCTTGAACAGACCACTGTCTAATTATATTATTCACAATGATTTCACAGGTATGCGTCATTTTATGTAATCTATCAGTACCCGTTTCAAGTGAGGATTCTTACCTGTTCAATGAACAGATTGCAAAGTTCCTGCAGTAACACCACAATGCGTGCTGGTCTTTGATAAGACTGACAGTTAGTCCAGATAAGGGAGAGAGTGTGAAACAGTGCAGGGATTAATGTTTCCAAGTGAGGAAATCCTTCCTTCTCCAGTTGAGACAGTTGTGCATGCAATGGCTGTAGATGAAGATCAATGTCCTGAGCTTCTTGAAAGGCTTTTGATGGAGAAAAAAAAATCAGTTTGAAACTAAAAAACAACACAATCAGAGATAATGATAGATGTGATAGTAATCACATTATGCTGTGAATCAGGCTGCAGGAAGTCTTCATCTTACCATCAAATACATTTCCAATTAGAGTCCTGATTGTTGGATGATAGCTACTATCCATCATCTCTAACATTTTTGCCATCTTCTGAACAATGGGACTCTGAAGCTATGAGGGAAAGTATCAAACGCGTCAAGAAAGAATGGGACGTCAGTAGATGACAATATACATGTGTATTTTTTAACTGAAGATCAGGAGGAAAGGGAAGCATACCTGAAGATTAATGTTCTGAATATTGCTTGTCCTGGAAGCCCAAAACTTCAGTTCTGCACTGGGCCCTGGATTACAGCCGGCCATAAGTAGATCTGATGAATCCTCTTTCAGAATTTTCTGGATCAGATTGGTCCAGTTGATGACTTGGGTCTCTATGGCATGGGCCAGTGCCCTGTCATAGTGATTATACCTGAGTTTGAAGATACATGTTGAGAGTGTTTGTAAATACGTACAGCATTAACAATGATCCCAGTCTCTGAAACAAAAGAAAAATGCGTGTGTGCTTACATTTTGAAGGCGCTGTATGAATTTTCTATCCAGTCTGTCGCCGCTGGTACGGGGAGGACAGTTTTCCCTAAAACCTGCCCTTGTACAACTGATGTCTTACTGCACATGCTCTCAACGTGTCGGATGATGTCTTCAGACATCAGATTTGGCCACGTGTGATGGTTTTTGTTGTTCGACAGCAGTGGAGCACACACCTTGTGAAAGAGGCACATAATGAATTCACCCAGAACTCCTAAAAGCGAGCTAGTAATCTGCATAACAACAATAGCACATATAGCATATGACAGGCGGATGGTGTAACAGTCACCTGCTCGATTGTGCTTGACAGCTGCAGCAGTGGTGACGGAGACAGGAAGCCAAAAAGCAGAAGTTCCCTGTAGTTTTCAGCACTGATGGGAACAACTGTCTTCTTAAGGATATAGATTTGCTTGTTTTGAGCAACAGGTGGGGCCTGCATTTGAAACAACATGACAGGATTTTATTAACAGACATGACACTTTCTGCCTTGCTACATGTTAACATAGCTATTAGTTATCTACTGGTGTACGAGGCAAACGTTAGACATACCTCATTATAAGCAACCAGACAACCTTTTTTGGATGAAGAGAAAAATATAACAGACTCTTTTTCAAAGAAGTCTTTCAGGAGTGTCTGAAACTCTTCGCTGACGGCGGTCTTCTCCCATGTTTGTCGGTGCAGTCGCAGCAGCCCACAAACTTTCCCCTCCACAAACTTTACCCTGACGTCCTCCAGAAAACAGGGCACACTTTCGTCGTCGGACATGTCTGCTCTACGAACACGACACGCCTTAAAGCTAAAAACAAAAACGGCGAAACAAGACCTGCAACGGCTCCAGAAATGTCCCTCGCATTATGTTTTAACTTCGTGTTGGATTATTTTTTTTAAGTTACTAACATGTCTACCAACGAGAGTCTGCCATGAGCTGTACAGTCCTGGAGGCGGTTCAGCATTCCGTCGCCTAGCAACAGGCACTATCCTCAATCACTGTCGGGTACTTATGTGTGGCTAGCTGCAAAATATGTGTGAAAAAAAAAAAAAACTTTCTTCTACCTTTTCCCCAGTGAAATTCATGAAGACTTTAAGTACAGCCTATTTATTTTAGACGCAACTAATGTTTCTATACTACACCACTGTTTTAGATGGCCAGGATATCACGAATGTGGTCTAGGCATTTTGCCTGGAGTAAAATCAACAGCACATTGAATGTACAGTTGCAAAGGATGCTCTATCCTGTATCTCACAATCCGTGTGGACGTTTAAAATGTCCCAGGGGATTGTAGTTGTGTCCTGTCCTCCTCTGCCTCTTTGTGTTTTAATTTGCTGCACACTTCATCATTTTGTTTTGTGATACTTAGATCTGTATACTGTAGTCCTCTAAAACATGTTTGCTGAGTGAACATAACATAACATAACATAACATAACATAACATAACATAACATAGCATAGCATAGCATAGCATGGCATGGCATGGCATAGCATAGCATAGCATAGCATAGCATAGAAAGTCACTTGTTACTGCAGGTCAGTTACTCATAAATAAGAAATATAATGAAATCTAAGATACACTTACACGGAAATAAAATACCAACTAAAATAAAATATTAGAATAAAATGAAATGTATGTATATGGCATTTTTATTTATGACGCATAGCCTGTAACTACTCGCTTTATACAGAGACATGTATTTAAGGTATTTACTTGTGACATGTGCATACCGTGACCTAACATCAGTTTATCAGTGAAGTATTGTCTGTACAGATATATGTTAATTCATACATTGCTGATTTAACAGGTGCACATCTGTGAGCCCTTGTATGACACATATGTCCCCTTTGTGAAAGGACTGGACCATGAATCTAAATATTGGATCTCCACAGACTGTAGTAAAATGTACGTGATATATGTGTGCGTGGCTAGTTTGACTGTTGTCTTAGCAGCAGAGCACTGTACCCAGCAACTGCCATTTACAAGGCACTTTATTGCACCTCATTTCAGAGCAACCTAAGGGTCTGACTGCTTTAAGTGAATAACAAAATGAGGGGTGCCCTGATCTACTAGGGAATGCTTTTTTAAAAAAAAAAAAAAAAAAAAAGTATTTCTCCAAAGCATAAGAACGTGGAGACAGAGGGTGCAGGATTTGGCATTGAGTATAGACAATTTCTGGCAATGTATTCCTTATACTTTGGACTTATTTCTTTTTTCCCTCACAAATCCCCAGGAAAAAGCAGAGGAGAGCGAGACAAACTCCTCAGGTTTGCAGGTGGCACTACCGTTTTGGACCTCATCACCAACAATGACAAGACCACCTACGGGGAAGAGATTGCCTGCCTGTTGCTATGGTGCTAATAACAAGTTGGAGGCAATGCATTCAAGCAGTCAAGATGAAGATGGCTCCTGATGTAATCCACACGCTCATTTTACTCTGGAAATCAGCACAGATGTTAACATGGTTGAGAACATGAGTCATTGACTTTGCTAAAGACCAGAAAACGTTTATAGCCTCAAATTGAATGAGATCATTGCAACTATTATCACGATATGGAGAGAGGGAAAGGTCAACATCTCACAATCCACTCCATGCGCAATTACAGCTGCATGTATGTTGCTATTCCTTCGTCATAGATTGGCCTCCCTCATAATAAAGAAACAAACAGATAAAGAAATATTTTTTCCACTTTCACTTCCTGCCAACTGCCTCTGATCCAAGGGCTGTAACACATGTATGCACCGCAGACTGCACCAGTCGTTCTCGCCCAAGCAACCAAAAACCTATTTCTTGGGAAACAGTGCTGCTAAAACCTGGCACTATACCCGCCACCTCGACCATTTTCCTGCCAAGGCTCGCTACACTGCTGAGCTTGCCTTCCTAATATCTCCATCCACTGCTTGCTGTGCAGTCTGCCACATTAAAGAATGCGCTGCAATATGAAATATTTCAGTTCATTCCTGACTTGCAGTCATTGTCATGAATTAATTCATGCTATAACGCACACATGCACGCATTTGTCTGCTCGTGTTTGTTTATTCATTATAGTGCCATTTCGACAGTTTAGAACAAGTTGAAATTGTGTATGTGTAACGGCTTTTATTGCACATATGTCACTTTGTCTCTTGGCCTTCAAAATGGCACCAGGTACATTTGTAATATGAGGCAGCTCATCAATGACTGGCAGTGTCAACAGAGTTTTGATGATGCTGTATTGATTCCTGAACTGAATCACAAAACAGCACTCCATCATGACTGCCCGGCCTATCCAACGAACAGCAGCGAATGTGTTTTTTTTTCTCTGAGTCTAAAATCAGTTATGTTTGTTTAACGGTGTGCAGAATCTAATTCTGAAGCAAGCTGTCTCTGTATACTGAAACCCCAAAGCTGCACTATATATAAATATCAGTGTATCACAGGTTGATCTTTCCTCCTCTATAATCAAATGTATTGTTTCTAATTACAAGAGAGGCATTTTGTGAAATTATTGCTAGTTATGTCTACCTTTTTTTTTAGAGGCAAACAATTATGTTTTCACTCCACAATGTGAGATCACTGCATCTAAGAAAAACATGACAAACATTTTAACTGATTTACAGTCAATGTAGAAGTTCATAGACACATATACAGATATCATTCTTAATTCATTGCAATGGGAAATGAAGTATTGTTTGTGGAACTTCTACAAGAAAATGCATCATCTCTAGTGACAAGAATAAAGAAAAACACACACTTCAGATTAAGTTGGTGTACTGTAATTTTATTGTTTACTTCCCTGTTCCAAAATAACCACCATATCAAGTTTTTTCCCCCACTAATAGTACAATACACTGAAAAATATATCTGCATTTCACTTTTTTTATTTCACTCTAACACTTTTTTCAAAAACAAGTTTACATTCATATAGAGAAAGTTTTTTTTTCCATATCAGTTAAGAGACATGGTGCATGCAATATCCAGTCAGTGCACCCATTTACAAAGATCACTGCCATGACGATATTCGGCTCATGATCCAGAGCAGCTTCACTGAGAGCAAAGCAGCCACCTGCTGTGTGTCTGACCCTGGGATGTCAGAGGGTCCACACCACAAGGTCGCCCTCTACAGGACTAGATTGAGTCAGGGGGCTACTCACAATATAGATCACTATTATCTCTGAGAAGAATATCTATAGACAGAGGCCGTTTTATTTATGGAGCACAAACTCTCAGATTCGACGTCTTCCTGTCCTCCGACCCTCAGATGCTCTCTTAGCTGATATGGAAAGAAAAATCGTTATTTGCTTCTGTATTTATACTATGTTCTTTTTTTTTCCTGTTCGGCGAAGATAAAATGAACTATATTGTGGAGTTTTGTGAAGATGCTAAATGAATAGCCTACTCGGATTTTGGACTTGGAAAGTTGCTATGCATCTGTCGGAGTGCGCACCATGAGAACCTTCTGTGCCGTCCTGTAGAGGGCACTGGCTTTTCTCTTTTGACAGATTTTCATGTAGGTCCAGAGGACGTCGAGAAATAAAACAGTTTGTCAAGTTAAACCTGTTTATTTTAGACAGAAACTATATATGGTATAACGAATATATATAAGGAATTTAATATGAACTATATATATAGATAGATAGATAGATAGATAGATAGATAGATAGATAGATAGATAGATAGATAGATAGATAGATAGATAGATAGATACCTTCTTCTCTTTCTTTTGTTGTTGGAGGCCTAACAACGAGCAGATGACAGGCAGCTGGTGGACAAAACTCCAGAAATAAATTCGCTAAGCCACATTTAAAAAACACAGACGCGTCAGGACGGGAACGCGCTGCGTGCGCCTGTTGTTTGGTGACCTCCCGTTCGTATAATAATTGATCACATTGACTAAATAATAATATCTCGTCAGTCATTCCGTCATAAGTCATTGCTCCACCTGTCTCCGGAAAAGCAGACACGATCATCTACTCTGGATGTGTTGGTGACAAACAATAGCCTACATGTGGGGAGTTCCCCCCCAACCCCTTTTTTTTGCCCTCTGGTGAATTAACGCCCCTGTAATGAAATGTTAAAACCAGGACCGCTGTGCGCTCAACCTGGCAGTGGGATCTCTGTTGGCAGATCACTCAAAAAATCCAAGCAAATAGTGCTAAAGCTCTTGGGGTGTTATGTAAGCCCCGGAATGAACAAATTTGTTAGCCCACACCCGAGGGCATCTGGTGATGGATATGTTGTCCTGGGGGACTGGGGAAGCCGCAGTACAACAGCCGGCCGCTTATCTTGAAAGGCTTGTTTTAAGTGCTCCTCCGCATGGAAAACAAAAGCTTTAAGGGCACCCATTACCTTACAATTGTTGTACAATCCCCATTGTTTAGTTAGTTCACACACATACGTATTAGAGCATATGCCATGCATTAGGCTTAGGTTTAAGCCTACTGGTTTAAGTGGCTTATGCGGATGAAAGAAAGTGAGAATGTAAAATCATTAATAGCCTGATAAATCTAAACTACAGGGCTCTGGTGTGAGCATCAAACTCAAGAAATGTGATTTGCAGTTTTGATCTAGTTCTCCTAGAGTCCATCAAATAAGATGCCACAACACTAGGCTAGCGCATAAAAGCCATGTTTTTATGTGTGTATGCCATGTGCTCGTGTCTGCAAACCGTGGGTGGGGTGCGGTGTGTTGTGTCGTGGAGGAAGCTGGGTCCAGGTCGGTTAGGAAGAACTCCCCTGAGGACGGCCAGGCCACTTGTGTCTAAGGGGCTGGTTTATCCCACTTAATCAGCATCCTGAGAGACTGGCACTGCCCCCATGGCCATAATGCCTGGGGTCACTGTGGGCTCCTCAAAATGAAGTGAAGCCCCAACAGACAATGCTGCTGTCAATCAGCCTTAACCTGAGCTGGGCCCTTTATTCCTCATATAGTGTACTTGTGTAATCATTCACTCCATAAATGCAAATGATCTCATCAATGTTTTGACTAACACAGGGCAAGGATACATAGAGAGTGTTTTTGCATATCAAATACTTGGATTTCTCTCAGTACAGTTTCCCTTCCTGGAGACTGCATAATGGATTTGTACAGAAGGGCAAATCACGGATGTCCTCTGTGCAGTGTTAATCACACATACACCTGCTGGGATGAGAATACGGCCCTCATATGACAGCACACCCATTCCCTAAAATCATGTTAAGTAAAATAGCAGATTCTGCTTCTCCCTGTAGGAAAAATAACTCTCTTAAGGTTGACCATCATAGCCAGATGTTGCTAAAAAATACATTTATCTGAAAACCTAACAGGATAATGAAGACACCGGAAAACCCTTCCTGCAATTTGCAGTAGCTCTTCCGCTTCATTTAGACCATAATTTGTACTTGTTTGGATGGCCCATACTGTCAGTGGTTTGGGGTTTGTAGCGGTAATGTCCCAAGGGCTTCTGACAGTCCGGCACCATTATAATAAATGACAGAGCTGAGTGAGCCTCCTTGGCTGTTTCTCAACATGCAGGCTTCCTCGGGGCCTTGTGTAGCATTTGCAGAGTGTGTGCCCTTTTGATTTCCTAATCCCAGCACGAGCTGTGGAATGCTGGCTCTCCATGAGATATTCTACTCACAGGCCGTGATTTATGTTCTTGTGGCGCAAGGCTCAATGGTGAGAGGATCACAGGTGTTGTGGAGCCTCAGTAAAAACTTTTAATATGCACACCTCGTGGTCTCTGGCAGGGCCCGACACAAGGATTACTGCCATTCAGTGTGGGTGGGAGGGGGGTGGGTCAATAAATGTTTAAAATTCATCTGATGCCTTACAGTCTGATAGCTATTATACAAACATCCATGTATGTTTTCCCAGCAGAGGTACAGTATCAGTCTGGATCATTAAACTATAAGCAGCGCCGTGTGGTTTATTTCAATATTGATTTAAATCTAAATTTTAAATTTGTCTTGCTTCATAAAATTCATTATTCTTATAGTAATGACAATATAAAATACAGAAGAAGAATTTATTGAGCCCATACATACCGCATATAAAACAAACCCGCAAACCAGCTTTGGCACCAGCTACGCTGGCTAATTACTGCATTGTTGACTGTGTAGTTAATTCCCACTTTAAAGTGAAGAGGTCGACCTTTGCTCATGTCACAGTAAAAGTCTCAGCATAAAATCAAGAGTGTAAACACTGGAAGCTCGAGTGTTTCTCCTCTCTGTAGCCTCCACGCGATTGGACATCTCGTTGATGTTTTAATGAAATCTTCATCACGCAAAGTAAATTGAAATCAAGGGTTTATTTTAAGGCAATATTCCAGAGCTTCAGAAACAAAGACAGAAAAAAAACGGTTTATTCCCCACTGGCTTTGCTGTCACACTAATAACTGTGTGAATGAATGTAGAACAATTTGCACGGCAGTAGTCCAGATATTTCATTCACATGTCTTTTGAGATTTTTGGCGTGCGTTATGAAAATAAACTTACAATCAGTGCCAATCTCCATAGGCTCAGGCAGCTATCATTTGACTATAACTATAATCGAGCATTTTTCTGAATAAGGTTATAGCGCCGACAAGAGAAACAGATGTAGTTCATCGTTAAACGCGATGACACTAATTATGCCGTATCTTCCCATCAAAAAAATTTTCCATTCAGAGATTTATTTGGGTTCTTCGTGCCAGTGAGCCAGATTTTGTCATGACATGTCACAGACAACTTCACGTGCACTAACAACCTTCCAGCTTGATTTAATAATAGTGATCTGTGTTAATCACCCACCCTCCCTTTTCCGCTTTTCATACTTTGCCAGAGGGATTGCTGTAAACTGCACCAACTTACCTGACTGTATCTATCTTCTCTTCTAATGGCTGCATCAGACCACCCCCACCCCCACCGTCTTTGACTTGTTATCTAGGCGCAGAGGTCACGAAGGCCTTTTAGTCATGTAGCCAAGTGTTTGCTGGAAGTGGAGTGACCTTTTCAACTCTCTTTACTGTGAATCCCTAAAGCTGTTGTGGTTTGGGCTGTTCTTGCACTAATGTTAGTCTTCATATAGTACGGTGGATAGTGCTTCGTTTTAGAAATTAAGGAGCTGAGTATTTAAGGTTCATCATCTATTTTTTATTTGGAGTTACGGACTGGAATTATAAAGAATTGTTATATTTAGCACGTTTAGGCTCTTTTTGAGAATAAATGGACATCAGTGTTAATGTAATAATTCAATTAGCGTTTGTATCTGCAAGCTAAGTGTAAATTCATCACATAAAATGAAATTTATATTGAAATCAAATGCTCTGAATAACACTTTATAATATACAGTATACTGTAGATAAGTGGTACAGTTAATCATTTTCCAATGTAAAGATCCAAGTATAATAGCCATTTTCTTACATATATTGCAACTGCACCATTGTGTGTCATTTTAGCTTGTTAAACTGCCTCAAATGCCACAAATCACAAATTGTTACAGCCTCTGGATTTCTGACTTTATGCTAAAAAATGTATCTCCCCAAGGTTACATAGCAGATTCATTTAGTCAACCCCCCACCCCTACCCCCCCTAACCCCTCCTCCCTCTCCTTCCCGTCCTCCTCTTTCTTTCCCATGTCCATTAGACCTTGCAGACTAATCGAGCAGCACCAATTGCTCCCGTGGTGAGATCATTAAGTAAATTATTTTAAGATCAAACGGTCAGCAGCCACAATGAAGTCCTGTGTAATGGTAAAAGCTTCAGAAGCTGCCACCCACCCCTATCTCAAATTAAAGCCCAGTGGGGAGAGCTCTGCACCTCTCAGGTGGATGCCCCCACCATTAGGCCTTTTAGCTGCAGGCTAAGGTAGGACCCACTAATTGGTCCTTTGAACAAAACTAACCCACTGACAGGATCTGACTTGTATGCAGCTTAAGAGTACAAAATTGTTCCTGGCCAAAGACTGCAGTTAGCCTATAGAGAAAGTCAGCATGGACTTGTTCTGGAACGGTGGTAACATACGGGTGATCATATTTAGAGAGATTTATCGACTTCTTTTTATGTTTTTCTTTCTCGCACACATCCAACAAGAAGTGCCGCTGTTAAAATTACACGTGCGGACTTCCGCTGAATTAAATTATTATTATTTCAAACTTGAGCAAAAAAATTTGCATGAAATTGAGTAAACCATCGTGGAAACAGAAGGACAAGGGTCAATTTCAGCTGAGCAAAATCCTTAAATAATATGTCAAGTCTGAAATGAGTCGCATGTATGTGCTGCGTACTGTCCTGTCAGTACTATACTTGCCAAGCTGTGGACGTGATCATGTATGCATAATTGTTACTTTACAGGAGCACTCTAATTATATTTTTAACCAGAAAATGTATTTTTTTCAATCTGCTATTTTCCACAGATTCCTTCTCCTGTTTTAAAAAAAGCAACAAAGCACCGGAAAACAGTTTGATGACGTGGCAAAGTAGCGTGGGATCATGGGAGTTGATGTCTTTGTTGCTGAATGATTACAATTGCAAATAAAAATCCATCTGAGGTGACTTTACAGAAATCATCTTCCCGGTGAGATTATGTATTCAAATTGTATTTGCACATTACGTTTATAACAATAAGAGGGAGTAAAGTGTGCCATCAAAATAACAGATAATGTCTGTGTTTTAACATTGTTAGAAATATCTGGTATACAAGTGCTCAAACTCAACCAAAAATATTTCATAGGTCTAGATATTTTTTTGACATATTAACGGGAAAACGTTACACATTAAAGACTCTGGTCTCAGTTTCTTAAATGTGGGACAA
Source organism: Nibea albiflora (assembly GCA_014281875.1). Taxonomy (NCBI): domain Eukaryota; kingdom Metazoa; phylum Chordata; class Actinopteri; family Sciaenidae; genus Nibea; species Nibea albiflora. The sequence goes on from CM024804.1 coordinate 13,306,701, forward strand.
AAATAGCTAAACCGAAGCTGTGAACAGGAAATAAGACTACAAGTTGAACAGATCAGAAGCACGAGAAATGTATGCGCAAGCAAGCAAATGCAGGTGTGTGTGTATAATACACCGGCACTGTGTAAAAGCCATTAGACAGTGATCACTCACAAAGTGCAGTCCGTGGATGGATAGGTTGACAGCTTTCAATAGGTCAAAGTTTCGCACGACGAAGAGCATGTACTGTATGCTCACAGAAGTGCAAATTCATGTACATTAGACAGAGATTCATACATCAGTGTTGGCCTTCACGAGTGACATTGTTTCCCCAGATTACTTCACATATGCACCTGAGACGCTGCAGTCTTAAGGACACAATGCACAACAAAAGATTAAAAGCTAACCCTCAGCGACAACGCTGTGTTCCTCCAGTCGTTTATTCCCCTCAGCTGAGGAAGTGTTGAACTTACAGTAGCTTATGGTGTGGAGACAGGAACCAATGCAGCAAAGTGACTGTGAGAGTGATTTATCCTCCTTTGGCATGAAGCGTCGGCGTCATCAATCACATGGTTTTAATTAGTGATGGCTCCCCTTTGTGGCTGAGAAATGTGCATGTAATTCAATTTGGGACTCACTGCTGCCTCAAGAACCACACACAAAGATTTGTCAATCCACTGTAAGTTCATGCACACTTGGACCAGTTGATATTGATAGAGCTGACCACACAAAGAATAGATTGCAGCTCAAAAAATATGACGCGCTTAAAGAGACACCCGTTGAACTGTGTCTTTTTAAATGATTACAAAGCTTGAGATGCATTACGTCATATGCACACAAAAAAATCTGAGTTCTTTTTTTTTTTCTCGATACAATGAATAGATATTTCTGTTTGATTCTACGTAATCAAAACAATGACACTGATCTCATGTTAACTGACCTTTTGCTGGTGTGCAAATCTTTGTTTAAACCAAAGAAATGTGAGCGGATTGCACCAAAAAATACACATTTATTTTGAAAGGCAATCCGAGGCATTAGAGAAGATTAAAAAAAAATACACAGCTGAACAAATGATGATAAGTGCAAATGTCACGTCTTTGTCTTTAATTTCCTTGAATGAAAAAAAAAAACATACACATCACATGCACGTTTCATCTCATGTCAACACGGGACAGATATCAATTATGCAGAAATACACGGGGAGAGGTAAGTCTTTTCTGTGAGAAAACAATATTCATTAGCTGCACAATGAGAGCGCTGTCACTATTACTTTGTTGTCCCTTGAAGTAATTCATTGAAATGGCAATACAGTGATGCAAGACAAAAAACAGCTTCTTTTAGCTCTTGACACACAGAGGCCTCTTATCCCTCATTTAAATGTTGGTTTCTTCTGATTTCCTCTTCAATGGGAAACTCAACTGATAGCAGCAGAAAAGGCCCGAGCATTAAATAAAAACAAAGACAGCTTTGAGAGTTAAGGTGGCCATTGAAATGCTAAAATATCAATAGCAGTTATTTAGTTCTCTAAAGACACTTGAAAGTCTCTTATCTGACACATGGTAATGCGAGTCACTGTAATGATGTTTATTTCACAGCAGTCCTTCACTTTACTGTGGAATGAAAGGCTGTTTTCGCATCTGAAATCTCATTTCTTTTTGTGAGTATGACCTCCTGACCTCATCGCGGTCAAAAAGACAATATTTTTGCTCTCGCTGTGCTATTGAAAAACATTATTTGGGCTAAATTAAAAGGGGAAAAAAACACAACAGCTTTGGCTTTGGAAATAAAGAAATGAACTGACTGAAATGAAGTCTGTTTTTTCCTATAACATCAACAAAAAAAATCAGTTTTAAGTAACATGCAAACACGTCTCAATACGTAAGTATGTTGTTTCTAAAAATAGTATTTCATACCACTCGTGGCATAGACAAAGACTTTGTCATGACAAGAAGACACACACCAACAGCCACCTCATTACTTTTGCGACGGTGTAAGAAAATCACTGGTTTCCACTCTTCGTATGACAGCCTAATTTAGCCTGTTATCAAAATACATTTTGCACAATCCGACTCTCTGCTGCAAATAACATCCACAGTTATTTGTGTGTGAGTGTGCGCGTGTGTGTGCTTGAGCAACTAAGAAAATATATGGAAGAAAAAAATGTGGCATGTCCGATTCTAATAAATTGAATTCTTATTAAAAATAATAATGTATACAGTGTAATATTCTAGATATTTAGACAAATGATTTTTAAGAATTGTATGTTTTCAGGAACATGTGAACCACAACATAATTACAAAAATAATAATACAATTAAACTATACAGAGTCATGTGCTTTCCAGAGTTTTCCTTTTGAGTTACAATGTTTTCATTGGTTCTGCAAGTTTGCTTGCCTGCACTGCATAATCAAATCTGAACGTCAGCTTCTACCAATGTCTCAAATTTATATAATGGCCGTCCAAAATGCTGTTGATTCAACAGTCTGATTGTGCTGCACAACAAAATGTCAGATTTAAGGTGGCTCCTCTCGGGATACATCAGCTCCCTTACAACGTCTTCCCCAATCAATCTTCTTTCATGCTGGTGCTCTGTTTAACTTTTAGAGATGCTGATTATATTCTGGCTTTTTTTCCCCCATCTCTGGATCTCCTCTAACAGCACCAAATCAGCATCCCAATTCCACATGAACATGCTGCTCACAATCAAGCTGTCATTTGGTCTACGAAAATTTGGCCACGCCATTAGCTGATGTGCCAAGAGGAGAAATTCCAGACCTCTGTGGTTGTTTTGAAGGAAATGTTGGTTTCACCCCCCTGCTGATTGACTCTAATCAGCCACACCACGCCAACATCACTCTGTCCTGAAGCCCATATACACTGGCGGCTGATTAAGTGGGAAGACTGGGGAATTGTATAATACATAAATATTTAGCATGCGGTGATGCTCCATAAACACAGGAAGGCTGTTTTGATGCACACACGTACAGTCATACGTAGCCTGCAGGGCGGCTACTCTTTCGCAAAGTCCTGTTTTGAAATGACAAACTGGTCTCTTCTTAATCTGTCACCAGGAGTCGGCGCTGAAACATAAACACGATGCTATCGTTTAAACAAAGGGGATTTGGGTGCCAGCAGCGGTGACTGTTGCTGTTGTCAAAAAGCTTGTTGTCAAAAAGAGCTATAGCCAAACACATCATCAAGTGTTGGCTTGCGTTTCCAGCACTGAACAGGTCTGACAAAGAAAACATTGTTGACGCCAGGCTCATGCTGTGCTGTCTGGGTGCACAACAGGTTAAAACACCACGGTGCCACAGCTCCAGGCTACTCTCATGCTACATGCATATTTTAACCCAACGTTGGTTGTGCAATCAGGACATTAAGGTTGCGTGAACGCATGTATAAGTCAGCATATATAAGCAGAAAGGTCTAATGCATTGAGACATACAGTACATATAGGCAATTATGATACTAGGAAAGCTAGTCAGCTATGTCCAGGGGCTATGAGAGACAGGTACTTCCTATATCCTGTGGTTGATGGTGAGGGGCCTCACCTGGGCTGTAATCTGGGAGGACTGATCACAAAGAACCAGAGTGAAGTGAATTCCGCCTGTCCTACTTCAAACGCAGCAGGACAGTAAATCAGACAGGTAGACGACACTAGGCGGCTCACTCATCCCTTGTGTTCACTGCTTCTGTCCCTCAGGGCACAGGAAACAAGTATGCCAGCAATGTCACCTGACAACACCGCGGAGCCATTTCAGCACAAAACCATTTTACAGGACTGCGGTGAGCGCGCCTAGGCAAAAAGACATTTTCCAAAACACGGCGAAGGTTTCCGTTTTCACACATCATGAAAATGGAAAATCTGCACAAGAAAGAAATGCAGATTTGTCCAAATTATATGTAGCAAGACAAAAGACTGTTAATTACTTACTCCTGCAGTGGCAAGGAGGTTCTTTTGCAGACATGTTGCTTTAAGATTCATTTACATACGTCATCTAAATATTAGCATCGCTAAGCAACTAGAAAAACATGACTCATCTTTAAACATGTTTTTACTGTAAAAGATCTGTGTTAACATTCACGTCAACAAATGACAGCAAAGTCCAAGAAGAATTGGTTTTGCGGAAGGTTGAAAAATATCACAAATGTTCCAGAGAATGATCATTTATTGGCCTTTATGAAAGCACCCAGTACAGTAAATCTGTTATATAACATGTAAGACAAACAGCTGACAATATGTTGTGTGTAAAGCTTTAAATTATGTCACAAGGCATAAAAATGACATTAAGCATCACGGCATAAAGACTACTGACTACAGGCGCTTATGTCAACATGGTTATATTTAAAATACTCTAGTTACTATACACAAAATGCATGTAAGAAAAATACGTGTAACGCGATGCAATACAACATTGTTACATGATTTCATTGCTGCTTAATTATATTTTTAAATTACTGGAAGAGTTAGGGGGCAAGTATATCAGTCAAATGTCTAACTGTTGAGAAATCCCATCCGAGGATAGGGTGTCAGGGAAAAATGAATCAGAAAAGAGCATCAAGGTCAGTGTGATATTTCAAGGCTTCTACTTTGCATGGCCGCATAGCAAATGTAGGCCTTCAATCAAGTCAGATTGGGTGGATTGACTATAGGTACACCAACACACAGCACTGAGAGTAATGACAAAGGAATAAATCCATCAAATAAAAAGGGGGGAAAAAAAGGGGGAACTACAGAAACTTTCAGGGTCAACATAATGCCGTTTCCGGATAGATAATATAATTCTGTTTGGACTAATCTTAATAGGCATGCTCCCATTTGAAACGTCTAAGGATTTCTAATATAAATCTACATATATACATTGTGATACATACATGCATCATTGTATGAGCTCAGATTGATACAATTAACACAAAATGAGCGTGATTTATGATCCTTATCTAAGTGCTGCTGTATGCATGCGTTCCCTTTATTTTCCCAGTAGTGCCTCACCCTAAATACTTTTCCCTCCTGTTGAGAAATGCAGTCTTTCTTGCATGTTCCTGAGGACTGGGATGCATATCTGACTAATAATGCCATACATTACTACCTTGTCATTACTGTAAATTGTTAACTGCTATACAAACTCTGTCTTTTTGCTCCTTTCTTTATGTAACCTATTGGAATTTACAGTGAGGGAATTTTACAAATTACATGTATTAAGACCCCTGATGCTTCATATCTTTGCTGCCAAAGTGGAATAAATCCAGGATATTAATAATATAGGGGTTGATCCATCTCCCAAGAACCATTTATCTAAAGTTTGTGCTATCTACTGTAAATATGAGCCAGAAGCCCAATGCACCAGTGCTTTAACAATCAATACATTATCTTATGTGCAAAGTCTAAATGTTCAGAGGTTTTTTTTTCCCAGAGTGTGTGGAACAAATTAAAAGCCCGGCCAGTCAGTAAAAGACCAATTCATAAAGGTGAAAAAGTGAGGCTGCGGCTGTGACGGGGAGGACCAGTGAAAAATCTCTGCTGACCCTCTCATCCCTCTGCTCATCTATCTCTCACTACTGTCCACTGATAGATTTCCCCTCGCTGATTTATGGGAGAAAAAAAAATGTCACAGTGGAATGGGCTTTTGATAAAATTGTTCAAGAGATTCTGGGCAATAAATCCTGATCTTTACATCCAGGTTGCTAGCTACTTTCACATTCTTGTGCCATCAATAAGAGCCGCCAAACGTGACACATAATCAATAACTTTACAATATTCTGGGCAGTTTGGGAAAACAGTAACATTTATATTTAACAGAAAAGAGCAAGTCACTCTTTTATTCTCAACAAACTATGGATTAGAGGATCTTGACTGTAACTTAGGCTGAAAATAAGTCACACTGTGTTTTTCAGTGGCTGCTGGAGATCTTTGGACTAAGAATTTCTGACTGACCCTGCTTTTCAATAAGAAATGAACGGAATTGCAGTCTATGCCATTTCTCTGCATATGTTCAAATTGTGTGCACAGATCTCACAACTCCTTCCATTCCAAGTTCCCAATCACCGAAATATTCCTTTGATAGATAAATCGTTTGTATTTTGCCACGTAACCCATTGAGTAATGAAAAAAATGGTAATTTAGCAACCATCAATCAAAGTGACTTTATATTGTAATGGTTCCCAAAGATGAGCTTATGTCCCCTGTGAGGCAAAACAGCCCTGTATAATAGCACTAACAAGTTACAGGATCTCTAGTCCTCATCAGTCATGATGGAGTGTTTCTGACAGGAACTCTTCAGGCAGCCGAGTGGCGCCAGGAAGGATGAGTGATTCAGCAAACCTGCCCGGCGTTGTCTCTCTCGTCTCTCAATCTTTACGATGTAGCCGAGAAGAAAACAATGAGCCTGTTGCTCAGTACAGGTGTTTCTCAGAGGAGACGACTTGTAAAAACAGGTAGATTTCCACTGAGACGAGAATTGACTCACATAAAAGGCTTCTTCTGCAGCAATAACTCACGACTGAGCTCTGGCCGTCTGCCCAGAGACACTGAAATCATAGCAGTGTTTAATTTGCACAACTATCCTCGCAGGGGAGAATATGAAAAAAAAAAAGTGCCGTGCCGCTGAAAGCATCTGACAATGTTTGCGGTAATGTAATCCACTGTTGACGGGGAGATAAACATCAGGACTGTAACCTCAGATTGATAAAGAGACAAACACTGAGCCACTTAAAAGAACAGATTTTAAAAGGACCTTTACACTTTGAATAAAGGGCAAGAAATACTGGAGCATGAACTTAAGCAGCTGTAAAGACAAGGCTGTCACAAGAGATGCGAGAGGATGAAGCGAAAGACAAATAGAAAGCAGGGGGGTGGCTATCTGGGCGACTTTGTCTTTCAGATTAAAAACCTGAGCAACAAGCAGCAACAAAGACATTTCTGACAGGATGAGGAAATGAAATGTTTACAGTAAGGGGGCTGATAAGTGAGGCCACAGGAGACATTCGAGAGCACTTGTTCGGACTGTCACTTTTTGCTACAGACGGGGAGCGGCCGTTCTTAAAACAGGTGTCATTACAGGGCAGTGAAAAATGGCAAGTTGTGTGCTCCCCCATTTAATTCCCCCCCATCTGTATGTCAACCACCCCTCGACAATTTCAATTCAATACAGCCCTCAGATCAGCAATTTGTTTTGTCTTTACAATGAAATTGAAATACTTTCCCACAGCATGCCAATGATTCTTTCCCCCACTACAAAAAAGATTGAAATTACATTTGCTTTGCTATAAAAATATTGCATGTATACGTCGATTTAACTGGAGCCACATAAGATGCTATATTGCTCCTATCATGAAAAGACTCCAAACCTGAGAGGCTGACAACATCTGAATTATTTACATCGGTTGTCACAGACTGCCGTGATTTCTACGCTCACAGTCCCTATTATCCTGCTCTTGTTTGCGGGGAGAGATGAGACATTTTCTCAGTGATAGGCTGTCTTTCTGATTCCTGCGGGGAGAAAAACACCATGTTAATTTAATGTGTCCTGGCCCAACGTGATACACCAGCACGGAAAAAGATGCTTGTTCTCATCTTTGTAATCACAGAGGCAGGAGCAGAGGGCACATGTCCCCCGTGTCTCATTTCAGGGCTAATCTTTCATTTCATAGCCCATCTCTCCATATCAAACAACACAAATGGCTCAATTTGCATGACAGGATTTGTAACATGGCGAATCAGGTGTCAGACTCGATTAAACATTACACCGGCACACTATCATAATCAGCCGGCTAATGAGTGTGGCCGCTGGTGTGAGAGGCTTGGATGGATCAGGGAGAAGGGCTTCTCCACGCTGCCCAGCGGGGGGTGAGTGACTGAGGGATTAAATCGGAGGTGTGGTCCCTCTGGCTCTGACAGAGGGGCTCCTCTGGGTGGCAAGACTCGAGCCCTGTGATGCTGACGAGACAAGGCGACACAGGCCACACACACACACACCAGGAGGACTGGAGGGGCGAGCTGCTCTTATGGCTGAAACACACAGCCAGCCAAGAGGCAGCATCTGAGGACTGCTTACTCCTGTGTATCCTCAGCTTTGAATACTAATGTGTGGGGCCATTACAGAGGATAGAAACCCCAGCAGAGTGACCCCAGCCCTAGATCACATCAGGCTATCACCGAAATGAGGCAGCGAGATCATTAAGATGCAACGAGACTCTGGACCAGACATCATTTGTGTGAGAGAGAGCTTTGACAATGCTTTCTGAAGCTGTTTTTTTCTTTCCAGTATTAATTTACATATAAATTATCAGGCTCATTACGCTGAACTGTTTTTTGGATCGGTACTTTAATTTTTTTTTTTAAACTACCTTTCAAGAGTGAAAATACTGTCAATCAGTAATCATGACGGGGATTGAAATTATTCTTTTTTGGCATGCATGCATGCATTCAAAGTCTCGGAGGGAGCACGATGGCAATTAAACCGACAATATCGCTTGTGCTTTTTTTTTTTTTACGTAAACATCAACTCACATGATGAGTCGATGTCACTCTGCAGAGACACCACCGCCACCTCCCCACTGTCATCTTTAACCCCCCCCCCCCCTCCTTGTGTACAGTTTGCCCCTCCCATTGTCCAGCCCCTATTGTTATCCGGTTAAAATATACACTGATGCTAATTCTACTGTTGGCTGTGTTGATGTGCAGCTTTTGGTTCCTGGTCCACAGAGACTTCCCTATTGCCACCATCATACCACCCTCAGCATCAAGGTCCCCCTCCCCCTTACTCCTTCCCCCCCACCCTCTGCCCTGCTCCCCATTTGAGGTGACCCGGGTGCTGTTCTGAGGGTTCCTCACACCCCAGAAGCTGTCAGTGGCCCCCTTCCTTCCCATGAGCGGAACACACAATAGAGAAAAGGCTCCGGCTGAGAGGTTCAGTAGCCATTAACCCCTACCAGCTGTTCCTGCCGAGGGTATTCTGTGCCACAATACGTGCCCCCGAGGGGGCCCTCACGTCCACTAATCTAGCCATTGTTGGCCAGGAATGCTGACAGAAGAAAAGAAATTTTTCTTGTGTCCATGCAAGCGTGTGTATCCATGTGTGAGAGCCGAGAAACGTAGGGCTAATTTCTATAGTTGCCTGTGAAGAAGGGAGACCATGAAGAATACCCTATTTAGCTGCTTGACAAAATTCTTTTGCTTAAAAATGGAAAAACAATGCCAATTGTTTTCAAGTGGACTCCTTTACACTATCCAAGTGTCTGAATTTCACTAATATATATATGTTTTATTAATGTCTACTGTGCAAAAAGTTAAAGTAACTTCACGCGACGTGGATTATTTAGTTATCCGAGATTCTTTTTTTTTTTTAAAGCACGGTCAGACAAACAGTCTGAAACCAGTTCCAGAGCCATTTCTAAATGGATTAAATTTTGGGGAAATTATTCCATTTTGGTACTTTGCTCTCAGAATATATTAACAATTAGTCCATTTCAATTAACATGGAAATTAAAACAGCATTTTCCAGTCAATTTAACCATGATGCAGCCATTAGGGGCTTCTGGTGTGCTGAGCATGTTTGTTACTCCAGTCTGCAGTCTATAAACGAAACAAAAAGAGAGAACGAGAGAGACTCCTGCTGCATATCAGGAAAGGGAGTTTGATTTTCCAGTAGTTGCACATTATTTCAAAAAAATCTACGCCACAAGTACCTATACAAAACAATGAAATAAAATCTGTAGTCTGAATTAAATGCCAACAGAATACCTCGTTTTTGCAACAAATTCTCTAGGATATAGAGAAGGAATAATATAGAGGACTTAAGTTATCTGTTTTTCTCTTCCCACTGAGAAAAGTCAATAGATGTGATATCAACAGTGTTGACAGCAACAGGAAGCAGTGCTCCATAGCCGTCAGCAGGCTGTGGGATGCGGCATTTGCATGCAGGAAGTAAACACAGCAGTACCTAAAGACAGGGGGAGGGCAGCCCCCTAATGTAAACTGTTAGGTGAGTTTTAAAGAGGAAAGGTATTTTTTTTTTTTTTTTTTTTTTGTATGTGCTCTGTCCCACAGCCTGTGCTGTGTTGTGACAGGCGGGGGATCTGCATCAGTCAATTATATGTCCCAACAGACTTTTGTGCTAATGAGCTGGTCCAGCCATCGGCAGACTTCCCCTGTCGTCCAGAAAAGATCACTTTCATTGCTTGCAGAACTAATTCAGGGCACAAAAGTGGGAGCTTCACCATTGCAGCCTCTTTTACTGCTCCTTTTGTGGAAGCTTTAGAAGTGCGCTGAAGAGAGGGCCTAGCGCTCAGGCCTCTTCATCTCCAGTCCATTGCCTGTCATTAACATACATATCCATATGAAAAGTGGGGTAAGGCCGGAACAGCTGTCCAGTTAAGAGGCAGTGATTCCCTCTCCCAAATGCTGACAGAAGCCTTTAGCCTTCCTTGGCCAATAATAAACCAAACCATTTAAACAGTCTTTCAGGGAGTGAGAAAGAGATTGGGCCATAATGCTACATTCACAGGAATCGGTGGCGCTCATTGGCTTGCAACTGTCTCTAGTAGAATCACAAAAGTTAAGGGACAAACCAGGGAAAGAATCACAAAAGTAAGATAATGTGAATATCCAAAGATGACCATGGCACCAGTTTCTCCTCTTGTTGTGCAAAGATCCTCATCCACACACAGATACACACATTAACTTATTGGTTTGGAAAAAATTAAACTAGCACAATTTCTGCAGATTTTTTTTTTTTTTAAAGACCGATTAGAAACAGCAACAATTTCTACATTAAACCAGTAAAATCATCAGGCACAAACACGCCATATTCTGCAGGGGTATTTAGCTTTGAATGTGACTTTTAAGCGTTGTCAAAGGTTGGCCTTTGTAATAAAAATGGTATATTTGTTTACTCTGAGAGCTCTGTGCTGAGGGCTTTTCACTCCGAGCAAAATGATTTGGTCTAAGGGGACTCGAGGAGTGTATGAGGATGGAACTGAGCAATCCTCTTGTTTAAACTTGGGTGGTGGGCATGAAGACAGAGGTTAAGTGACTTGCCCCGGGTCACATGGGAAGTCGTTTACTTAGGGTGGATTTTCTCATCTAACCCCTCATCCACTTAGACCAAACGGGTTTCTATAAAATTCCTCTACAAAGATAGTTTATCAAATTCACATTCAAAATTGTTTGTTTTAACAGTATGCAGCTTTTTTCTGTCTTTATATAAAGTCTAAAAGTGACTGTTTGAGGTTTGCAGAAAATAGGAAATAACACTTTGAAGTGTTTTTACAAAATAACATATTTTGGATGAATACAGGGACGGCGTCTCCTTTTATTTGCATCATATTGGGATAACGTTTGGGATTTGATCTCCCTAAAACATGACTAGTCACTGGTATGGGACTGTTGAAATCATAACAGAACATCAGGAAAATGTGATTACTAAACATCTCCCGCATGGGTGCTGCTTGAAGCCGCTCACAGAGTGTATTTAATGGCTCAAGATATATTTTAGTTGTATTTTTAGCTAATGAAAATTACTGTTACATAGTTAAGCCAAAGGAGAACATTGTATGGCGGTTGGTTTTTAGGGGTGTTGGTGGGAAAGTTTTCACGCTCTGTTTTCTATATTGATGTTATTTCACATCTTTCTCTCCATTTGCTAAACAGATGATGACGTTTGAATATTCCTCGTGTCAATCAAAACCAATACAAAAGGGGAGTGATTGACGGCAAAACAATAATGAACAGCAAATGATGACAGGCTATTTTCTAAAATAGATTTTAAATTAAAGCTCTTTTTTCCTGTGTATCCTTGGACAGTGGCAATGTTTTCCTAAGATTCTTGCATATCAACAGTTGTGTAATTTATATTTTGCGTGGCGTGATCAGAAATATCAAATATTTATCATTACTATGTTTCCACTCGGTCCGTCACAGACGGAGACTACCTATGACGTTATCCTAAACCTTACTTCGGGTTTTGAATTTTCTCTCTCCTTCCACTGAGTGGTTTTCTATGCTTGAGATGCCTCGCTCTCTAGAGAAGGAGGTAAAGGGAGAAGCCAGAATCCGGATCTAATGAATAAGAAAAGCCTTTGGTTAAAAGGGGACTGGTTTGTCTCTTCATGGGTCGCTTTTTATTCAGCTTTAGAAAGACGAGGAGTCCTGATTGATAAATCCCCTCCCTTGCCCCCCTGTCGCCTGTGACCCCAGAGTCATCAAGTACAATGCGCAGCACCATAAGTTTCTAAATCTGCGATTGAAAAATAGAGGGAACGAATTTGTGTCCATTGAGGGAACTTTGACATGCTTTTACAGCGATGATTATTCTGAGGCCGCATGCCCAGTGGGCTACCAGCAGCTAGCTGTGTGCAGGATTTATTTTCCATCTGATCCCTCCTCCTCCTCCTCCTCCTCCTCCTCCTCCTCCCGTGCATCAGCAGCATCCAAAAAACTACTGTAGTGGCACTTGTTGCAAGCGCTTAAAATTGAGCGGAAGTGTTTTTCCATACATAAGCAGCCAACACCTCAGGCCCTTACCTATCACACTCCCCCCTCTGATCTATTCTTTATTTATCATGGTTCTGCTGTTTGTTGTCTGTCTAAAGTTCCACAATTCATTAAAAAAGGAAAAGGGGGTGGGGAGCAAGAAGAGTGGGACAGAGTATGGAGAGGCAAAGCCGGGGCTGTTGTGAGGGAGCAGGGGGTAAAGGGGAGGGATTAGGATGACTTCTTGAACACATTTTCTCCCTTTTGCTGCAATTAAACAAAGTAGGCCAGTGATTAGTGCAGCGCAGGGAGCAGAGAAAAAGACACCCTTGAATCCCAATGGAGGGACCTGACTGAGCATTATTGCCTGACAATGCCTGAGTTTATTGCTGAAACCTGCTTACCCTCCTGCATGGCAAACCATGGGAACTCCAGTCAGGTGGAAACTTTTTCTCCTTTTCTTTTCCCGCTCCTTGTTTGTCTCCCCCCTCTGACCACGGAAGCCCTCCAGGAGCTCACAGTGTGGCTGAAGCCACACAACTCCCCCCTGGTAACTGAGATGTTTAGGATAAGCTCTGCCTGGTTTTTGTGCATGAGCTCACACTTGTCTGCTGTTGTTCGAACACAGTTAATGATGAGCTTCCTCTGTTTTTTCCACACCCCTTCCCTCTCTCCTGTCCTCCTCCTCCTCCACCTCCTCTCTCTGCTCCTTTTCTCCTTTCTTATTTGAAGCTAAGCGGCTGTTTAAGTGGAGTGCCTCCTCCCTCTGGCTCTTGGGAATGCTCTCAAGGGGCCCTTGCCTGGCACTGTGTGCATGACACATAATGAAAACAATTTTACGCTGCAGAGGGAAGTATGAGGCAATTACGGATGTGACAGCCACCTGCAGACTCACCCCCCTTACAGTCTCCAACTGCACTCTCCCAACCACTGCACCATTGCCACAACCACCACCACCACCACACAGTGTCACCGCACTGGAAGCACCCCCCCACCACCACCACCCGTCACCACCACCCATCCCTCACAAACACACACTCCACCAGCACACAGCTTCATGAATATGTGATGGCTTGATGATGTTGTGAATGGCTGGAGCAGGTGAGGAGGGGGTGAGAAAGACCGGGGCTGTAATAAGTTGCCCAGCTGGAGGTGGTGTTGTGGCCCTGTCGCCCTGTGGCAGTCCATAGAGGCATCTCTCCACAAGCACTGACCCTGGGATCGGCCTCCTGAGGGGAGCCAAGAGATGACGTGACAGGGGCGTGCAAAGCGCCCCCCCAAATCTCTTGTTGGCCAATTTTACACATGAAGCCTGGCCCAAAAGCCCAAGTGGCAGGCCTAACAGAGCCCTGATTTAATTTGATAACCTGCTTAGTGAATGTGAATTAAATGAGTATTTCACATACAAATTATCTCCTTTCACCTCTTCGGTTTAAAGAATTACTCTTTTGGTTTGCAAAACACAGATGTCTCTGAACCCCCCTGGGTATTTCTGATTTGCTTTGTTTTATACATCCAGATAAATCTGGTCTAGTTAGTCCTGCTTCTCTCAAGTGTAGCGAGTGATATTTCAAACTCAGAGCAAACATTGCCTGTTCACAAGGGCACATCTTTAAAACCGTAAACCGAAAAAGTTGACCTACGCATATGATGTGTGACTGTTTAAGTCTTCAATCTGTCAGGTCTCTGTCCCTCAGCGCTTGTTCTAAAGCCCCCATGCAGCTCCACGCAAAGCCCCTCTGACCTGAAGATTATTCAGAGTGAGGCCAAAGGGTGTATTTTATGCCTGCCAGTCCCCAAGAGCTGCCTCCTGATAGCTTGATGTGTCCTTAATAGCCCCTCTGAACAACAGAGACAGCGGCGTGATGAGTGGATCCTCAGCAACAACTGACACATTAGAGACCAGCTGATAAAAGCCACTGGGTAGCTGGGTAACACACGCACACACACACACACACACACACACACACACACACACACACACACACACACACACACACACACACACACCACCTCAGACAACCATGTCCTACATGACACAAAGCACAAGGGTATAAACAAAGACACCAGCGGGAGATGTGAGCATGAAGCGAATCATGAGCGCTGATCAAATGAAACATAGGTGGGCACCTGGTGAAAAATGGCCCACTGAAAGTTGATATTATGCAATGGTTTCTGTAACCATCAATCTAATAAGGCCATGAGGACTATATTCTCTCAGTGCCCTGAAGAGATGTAATATAATAGATGAGAAGATCAAGGTGAAACAGGAATGAATAAGTGAAAACAGCATATCTAAGCATGAAAAATATCACAGGAGACATTGCAGACAGTAAACTGAGGAGCTACGAGATGAGAAGTAGTAAATTAATCTTCCTGCAATATCTTGCAGAAGAGAAAAGTGCACCAGTCTTTATTTCTTATAACAACTCAAGACAAATGACCACAGTCGGTACATTAGTTCTGATAAGGGACATGCAAGAAAGACAATGGCTTTCAATTCCTGATTTAATCAACCTCTGGCATGATGTACTTCTGAAAATAACAAAATAGATTAATCAGGAATCAAGACGTGGAGGGGGTGCAAGGGCAAGTGTCTGATTTCTCTGCATGCTTTCGATGAAATATACATAGTATAATAAAAGGCCTGCTGCTGCCGCTGCCTGCGACGGCTATATGCACCTGTGAGATTGAAGCTGTGGACACAACATTACCAAAATACCCGACTGCACTGAATTAATGAGACCAAAGCTTTAGCGTGTGCACATCCAGCCTGATCTGGGGAGTCTTAATTTATTTTCTCTTCCCAACTCATCCTTTACAAAAATGACAGTGTCTTCTTATCGATTTTACACTCAGAGATCAATCAGCTTTGCCCTGACTCAGAGAAAATTTACAGCCCCCCCCCCCCCCCCCCCCTCTCCCCTCCCCAAGCCCCACATTCAGTGAGCTCTGGTCTGCTAAAATGGCAGGAGGGGTTATATGCCCCCCCCCACCCCTCACACCCACATATACACACACACACACACACACTAAACCCATCCTGTGCCTCTGTAAAAGCCTGACTGCAGTTAAAATGAGCTAATCTACAAGAGAGGAGGAGACCGCTTCCTTGTTCAGACTGATTTGAGTCCCCCCACCACCACCACCACCCCCGCCTGTATTACACACCCTCACCTCAGGCAAAGACATGAGCACAAAAGAAGTGAGGATGAGAGCTGTTTATATACGAGAGCGACTCCACGCAGAGAGCTGCCAGAGCGGAATATGACTGGACTGAAATAAAGCCTGTCATAGCCTCAAAAGTGCCAGTTTTCCGTTTTAGATGATTGACTAGAATGGCTCAAAGACCCGTAAGTATAGAATCAATCTGAGATAAATGACACACTCTTTGGGTTCGCTCTTCATCTGCAGAACAGATGAAGAGCAAACACAAGACCCTGGAGGAACCTTTGACATGCTGGTCAAGGCGGAGAGAGAGGACCAGAGAGCGGAGCTCCTCGAGTATTATCCCTGCCTGGCAGTGGCACTCGCATGCCAGCTGTACAGAGATGGCCATGCTGTCATACTGCCCCCTCAGATGGAGCTAACCATGCCAGCGAGAGTCAATGGTACCTGGCATTGGGCACACACAGCCATTAGCCAAGGCCATTACCTTGCACTCGGGCCTGGAGGGTTAATCCAGGGTTAATTCTATTGGCCTGTCTGGCAGAGGAGATGTGAGCAGACTGACAGCACTTCAGTACATTGAATACAGGAATACTAAGTCCGTCTAGGGAGGGAGAGAGCCACTTTCTCATCAACATGCTTTTGAGACAGTAATGAATGAAAGTGGAATTATCTAGCTGACAAGCGGACGGATGAAAGATGTGTTGATTGAGCGCAGAATGAAAATAAAATCTCTCAGTATTCAGGAGATTATCAAAGTTTGGAGCGCGGCACTGACTTCTCCAGCTATTTTGCAAACCATCAGACATCTGCACAACGGCAGAAATAATTACGCTGTAAATAAGAGAAAGCGTCAGAGGGTGCCTCAAGAGTAAGAGTGAAATCTCAGCGCCGCTGACCTTCTTAGGTGAAATTCGGTTTCATTTTAAAAGCTTTGTAAAGCCTAAGCAGTAGGTAAATGCTTGTGATTGATAGTGTGACAAAATATTTCTGTATTTAACAAGTCCCTCACACGGACAAGGTTAAAATAGGCTTGTTACTGTCACGCATGGACAGGGTATAACTAAAACAGCCCATCTTTTTAGCAGAGCTTTCTACACTACAAAACACACACACACAAAAAAAAAAGCTCAACAACATCATATCAAACAAATGACACTTTATTCCCTGAAACCAGAAAGTTCATTTACAAAGGACTAGCTGTTGCAATCACAGCTCTAATGTAGTAGTGTGGAGGGGGGAAAAAAAAGGGTAATTGGTTTGGTAAAGATTGTTTTCCATCGCACCATAAAGCACTACACAATAGAAAAGGTCGTCAATTAAGCAATCATGAATACCAAGTACCATAGCTGATGAAAATAGGCCAGTGGTTTAAATAGATTTGCAAGCAATTTACCTTTTCACAATGTTGGCAATCTGATGCAATTTGCTTGCAATTTTGTCTGCTTTCAGTAGCACTCTGAGCTGACACTACACAGTGCAAATGGCAAAGAGGACCACATAGAAAATGTAAAACTATCTTGGCCACATCAAGGTATCAGAATGGCGCTTCATCAGGAAAATTACAACAATTAGCATAAGTGCTCCAAAATCAACACTTTAAATGTCAGCGCCAAAGGTTGGGCCACAGATGAGCAAGGGTGCGCAATGTCCTCCAGGATGGACTTGCCATGGAACGCAAAGCAATCACCCATCATCTCTTGCCAGTGATGGCCCCACAATTGCTGTGACATTCTCTCAGGCCTGTCATTCTTGGTCACAGACTGTTTTTTTCCCTGCCTTGATTTGCTTGCAGCAAAATGGTAAGAGCCTCATGTCTACTTCAACAGGCTCATTCCCCCCGACCCCCTGTAACTTTTTCTTCATCTTTCGCCGACTCAGTGGACTACTATTATATATCTCAGGGTCAGGTCCAGGTTTGGATGTTTTTCTGTTTGAATTTCTATGATTTGTCTGATTAAAATGATGTGGAAATTGGAATAAAGAAGGGATGGGAGTAGAGATGGTGCATCCATGATGACCCTGACACATTTTTAGCGAAATATTAATAATATTCTCACAGCAGTGCTGTACCTAGGAGTACGAAATGCTAAAAAAAAAACTTATCAAAAACATTTATTTTCTAGGTTAGTACATGAAGAATATTTAATGCCTCCCTGAAAAATATATCTATATATTTTTTTAACAGCATATGACAACATTATTAATGTTATGAATACACTTAGCTATGTACGGTCTACTTAAAGGTGTATGCCTTACTAAATTAAAACAAATCTATGTCACATTTTTCCCAGTATTTAATCTTTAACACCTGCCTACAACACAGACAGAACACGATCCAGTTGGGATTAGTCAAACAACAAATCTGTCTCAACACTGACGGGAAGTTGACTAGTCAGGAGTCTTGTTTGAGAGCACATCTGATGTTTCTGACATCTGAAAGTACATGAGTTACTAATGCTCTGTACATGACAAGTCGTAGCTGTCAGCATTCAAACGGAACATCTGATTTTAAGGTGGCACGGCCAGGACATCTCTCAGTTGTGGTTAAGTGTCTTATGATAACCACTCAACATTATCTTTATGTCTCATCTGCTGCCTTAAGGCACCTCTCAAGCAGAACTTCTGGCTCTGGCTGGCAGCTCCTCCCCTCGTCTTGCAGGCACTCCAGTTAAACTTGTCAGAGATTGCCAGGGGGGACAGATGTATATGTTGTCTGAATATGTCATGACGGGGCAGGAGCCAGACTGAGATGTTAAGGAATGGAAAGAGGACGGTGTTTTTAGCGATTTGATGACGAAAAGATGAGGGAGTTTGTTGGCTTGGTTGCGTGCTAGTGATTCTTTGCGTTCATGCACTTGACTGGATAGGTGAAAATGTTCAATTCGAAATAAAAACAAAAGGTGTTATTCAAGGTAATTCTTCATAACAGGTTTATTTTAAAGATACACACATGTATTGTCTGTTTGTCCAGGCAGTAGTAAATACGGCAATTGCATTTTCTTTTTCTGAAGTTTCCATGAGAATCCTCTTCTGCACAAGAGAAACGAGGCATGAACTGTGATATCACCTGATTCACCTGAGATTTCTTTTAAAGGACTTTATATGTTTGCGTCTTGATTTATTGTTTTTTCCCCCCTCCAATTAGATTTAGTTTTGGGACCTGTTTATGAATCTTAATTGGAACATTTTGACTATTCTCTAGCATAGCTTATCTTCGCCTGTTTGCATTAATTGTTGCTCTGCCTCCCCTGAACAACATATTTTAATTTTAAGAAGACTGTGAGGAAATAAAGGAAAAATGGCTCAAAGAATTAGATGTAAAAAACACAGGAAGAAAAAAAAAGTACTGGGCCTTGTGTTTTCTTTTCTTTCTTTTTTTTTATTCATTCGCAAACAAGAATTATTGATTAGTTGCTGAAATGAATTACCTGACAGATATTGTGATGACTAGTACTGGAGTTGACCTATAGCGATGGCATATTGTGCACACAGTAAGTAATAAATAAAACTGATACAGTTTAGAAGGTCAATGAGATGTTCAAGCAAATCTTATATTTATATTTTTTTAACACACCACTTAAAATAAACAATTAGAGACTTAAGGACGCGGACGCTAAAATCTTTAAGACACACGGTATCAAAGCAACAAGGCACAGAAGTGTGAGAATGAAAACCCCATCAGTTGTGAGTGTCTCTTTGAGTCTCCTGTGTTTGTTAATTTGTCCTTATAGATTTCAGCTCATTCCATCCCTCTAATGCTGCGTTTTGTCAATAGCCGGTCACAGTGTTGTCTGTTGCTCACTGTGGTGCATTTAATATTTACCACAGTCTGAGCCTTATTAAAGCAAGATGAATTAGCCCGGTTCGGATAGATTTTCTTTCAGCGCAGAGTGAAAGAGAGCAAAGTGGGGGGAAAAAAAAAAAAGAAAGATAAAGACAGGGAAGGAGGGAGGCAGAGGAAGAAAGTTTGTGTGCTCAGATGATCAGCATGCGGGGGCCCCGGCTCGGGAGCGGCCCCCAGCGTTGGAGGAGCTGTGAGCTCGCTGATGATGGGGTTGCACAGATGGGCTCGAGCCTGGCTCCCAGCTCGCTCCTTTGTATGGACCCTGCTCTCTAATTACAGCTGATGAGTGTGTATGCGCGTGAGCGTGTGTGTGTGTGTGTGTGTGTGTGAGAGTGAGGGGGAGCGGGGGAGGAAAAGGGGAACCAGAGTAGGAGAGAGGGAGGGAGGGGTGGACGGGGGGCACACAAGCAGGTGACAGTACGAGGAGAGGAACCTGTGGCAGATCCTCGGCACCATCAGGCACAACGTAGCCGCAGCCTGACAGCTAATTAGAAACGACACGGATTTCTCCCAATGTAACAGATGTTGCCTAATCAGTCCAGCTCGGGAGAACCCTGCGCCAGCAACATTTCATGCACAATTTAACCATCTAAAAGGGATGAAATACTTAATGCATTGTAAGGCCAGCACAGCTGTTTCTCTCGTCAGAAAATTTCCCAGTCAAAAATATGCATGTTTTATGTAACTCTAACCGAGTGTTTATAATGCTATAATAGCTGAGAAAAAATTGCTGCCACACATCTGCCAAAGATTTCAGCTCCGGTGGTTACCATAACATCGATGGAGCAAAAGACCAAATGCAGATTTGACTTTTTTGAGACTTAAATAGGTTGTCTCTGCCTGACAAAAAAATCAATACGCTTTCATACAAAAGAAAAGATCTTTGCCAGAGAGCAGCAATTGTCATTTTCACGTGCACTTGAAAATGTTTCGTTGGGCAAAGAAAACATATTTATACATCTGTTATGTATTTCTTAAAAATAATACTTTAATGCAGACGTGTTTCAAACCGTAGCTTCATTTTGGATTTTAGTTACAGTGGTTACAGCTTAAAGTCAAACCACGAAGGCCAGTTCAGGCAGCGACGCATGTTTTCCTGCAAACTGCTAAATTATACGCGTATGTAGCATCTACACCATTTAAATCACATAATATAAATCACAAATCTCTGTGCCAAGAGGAAACCGTCAGCGATTGTGATGGTAATAATATGTTCTATTTGCCTCACTATCAGATAAATGTAAATTTGTGTCCTCACTGTTCCTTTCACATCCAACATTCTCGATCCAGATCTTTTTCTTCCTATCTGCCCCAGTATTGGCTATATCGCCTCAACTCTGCATTTTTATCTGATGCACTGGATGACAGGTAATCTAGCTGAAAGTTCCAACAATTGCACACAAAGAAAAAAAAAAGCCCTGGCTGATGAAATCTGAGCAGTTATCACACTAACCATTACCTGTCAAGCCCTCCGCTTCAATCTAAGGGTGCATCAATTTTCTGAAGAGGAAATCAAGGGCGAGGAAGAAAAGCAGTCCAGATAAACAGTGACAAAGGCCCCTTTTCTGCTGCTTTTATTTATGATGGGATGTTGCTGTGCGGCGACCGGGGCAAGAGCTTTATCAGACCAACTGATACATCTTTGATAGCCAGGGAGTCTTCACCCTTGATGAAGTGTTGCACTTGCCAAAGAAGATTTCAAACACAAATGACTTTCCCTCGAAAAAAACCTGTGGAGATAGGGGAGTCCCTGAACGGCCACACGCGGCTGAGTGAAGTGACAAACTGAACAAAAAAAGACAAGCGCGTGTGTGTGTGTGTGTGTGTGCAGTCTGTGGATGATGTGTAAAGCTTGTTTTGTTTTTGTTTTTTACATGTGAGAAAGCGTGAAATCTGTGAAAAATAACTGAGGTTTATATGACATGCGGATGCCAAGTTACTCTGTATTTCGGTGCCCCCCCCCCCGCACTACTGCTTCATGTTTTATTTCAAAAACAATTTCTCTTCTGCGTAACAGACACGTGCACAGAAATGCATATACACCGTTAAACTGTTGCTCTATTCAATAAGACTGACATATTATTGATTGATTTGTCGCTCGCATGAAGATTTAGAGCAGGTGTTTACATGGAAAATCAAGGAAAGTCATTGGTTGGAGGTGCAAAAAAAAAAAAAATCACACAAAAAAAATATGAGCCCAAAAAAATACAAATACACAAAGTAAAAACAAAAAGATCTACAAAAGGAAAAAAAAAATCAACTTTCTCAGGGTGTTCCCACGGTGTTCTCCCTTCCTGAATTATAACCGTCTAACCTAAATAAAGCCTAAAATAAAAATAACCCTTCAAATCCACTTGGAGAGGTTATTTTCTTTCTTAGTTTACCGTTAGAAAACGTTAAGTATCTTTGTACTCTGATCTGTGTCGCTTCTCTGGAAGAGAGACATTTTATCAGTCCAAATAATAAGTGCTTTCTTTCTTTAATTTGCATATCGTCTATGAGGGGGATACAGACTCCACCTCTAAGCCTCAGTCTAGTGGATGTGTTAAATCTATAGCTTCCCAGCATCCTGTGTGTTGTGTTTATCCCAATACAAGCTGAGCTCTGGTCTCACACTGAATTCCACAGAGCACTGTAGACAAATAATGATGAACTTCTGCGTGTCTTCTCTCGGAAGAAATACATTATTATTATCATCATCAGCAAAAACACTTCAATGAATGACAACTTCAGGACGCAATTCCTCCAGATAAATGTGTATCCATGTGTCACAAGCCATCATAGCTGCTTTTGCTTTAGCACCACTATTAAGTCTTTATGGTGGGGTGTTAAGGAAGGAGGTGGGACTCTAAGCCAACTGTCCTAATGTGGATAGCTGTGTGTGTGTGTGTGTGTGTGTGTGTGTGTGTGTGTGTGTGTGTGAGCACATACTGGACATACAGGTTAAGGGCTCCCATGCTGACAGTTAACTGAGTAGACAGAGAGGAACCATAATTAGATTCATCTACCGGTATTGACAGACGCGACAAGACTCCAGTCTGATCGATACACACACTCACCATATTGTTCCAAATACCAATAACTGTGAATATCCATCTTAACTGCATTAGTGACAGTCAAATAATTAAATGTGCCCTTTCAGATGATCCCATGTGTCAAATGTATAGAAATACATGCGGATCCTCATATTTGGAAAATATTGCTTTTTTATCGTAACTGTGCTGTGATGAATAAAACCAATCAGAACGCAAACAGATCGCTCTTAATATTCAAAGGATACTTTATCAGTAAAAAAAAAAAAAGGCTGATCGTGTAACCCTTGAAGTGATTCAAGGAGAAACAATGCGCATGATGATTTTCTAACATTAAAATGTAAATAAATAAATAAATAAATAAAACAGTAAAGAAGCAGACAGGAGTTCATATTCTCCTTCTGCGTCACCTACTTTTCGCAGAGGGGAGAAAGACACTATCCTCCATCTTAATCATGGGTTTGCTCTGCTTTATCAGTATGTACATGATATAGTGTTCTTGCATGAGTGACTTTGGCCCACCACATCCCGCCCACCAAAAGCTTTTTTCGATGTGAATATCCCACCCTCGAACAGAGAATCCATTATTGACAATACCAAACACTCTCCTACCCCCTGCCATTGACGTTTGACCCCCCTCTGTATTTTTTTTTTCCTCTACTCAGAATCACCGATAGCTTCTTTTTTTTTTTTTTTGTTTGCCATAACTGCCCCACTTACATCTCCATAGACGTGGCCGTGCATTGACTGACTGCCTGGCAGCGATGCAGATAGCCTAGCAGTGTATAGCACGTAATCGCCACCATCGTTTAGCCTTTAACAATGCCGTTAAAATCAGCTCAATAGTGACATCTTAGCAGCCATCGAGGACATCAATACATATTTTGTGCAAGTCGAGGCGAAACTTAAGCTAATTGTTGTACACCAAAATGAAAGACACATGATAATTGAGACCAATTAAACAATTATAAGCATTATGCCTCCAAGCCAGCTTGGACATGTTGCTATTTATTCTCGTGATTATTGGTGCCTTAACTAATGACTGAGATGTGCATCACCACATGAAACTGGCAAACCCTCTGTTGAGAGGATCTCTCCCTTTCCTGCACATTGATTGAGTCACTCTTCCAACTGTCAAATACGAAGCCACTTGGAAACTAATAATACTCCATAAAAGAAATATACCACGCGATACGGAGCGCTTGAAACGTTCTAAACAATTACGGGGGGTTATTTGCAATGAAACAAAAGGTTGAAAGATAAGAGAAGAAAAACACGCGCATGAAAAGAAAGATATTTGAGGCGTTAGCGGCTCCAGAAGGAAGACGAGCGAGTGTGGTCACCGCTAACAAACTTTATGGCAGGGCTTTACGGTTTGCAAGTTGTGACAGGTAATTACTCACACTAAGCGGCCGCTGAGAACAGGAGACGCGCTCATATTTGATGAATGATTCAAATGTATTTTAATTTCGTCTGTCCTCTGACCTCCAGGTCAGGCTAATGTCTTTTGGGTCACCCCCCTGCGCACTCACAGGCAGACACTGTTCTCCTTCGTTCTCGCTCTGAAACACACACACAAACACACAAGCGCACACTGGGAGAGAGGGCTACAGGAGTCACAGTTAATGGGATTACCCCAGCAGTCCTGAGCCATCCCTAACCTCACCTCCAGGTCCCACGGTGGCAATCAGAGGCATCAGCATCCTTAACGCATCATGGAGAGTGCTTGTGATACCACGCTGTGGGGACCTCTGCTCTCTAACCTCTTAACACAGCAGCACTCTAACTGAAGTGACCTCTGCTGCTTTATAAAGCTACCCCCAGAGGAGACCTAAACGCAGCATCCACCAGGTCACAGTATAAGACACCATTAACCCGAAACCTCCGGGCTGGACTTGATGTGTTTAAAAATCTCTCCTCTGGCAATCACAGCAGCATCAACACCTTGTAGGTTGACCCTGTCACGCAGCGGCCCAGATACTTGATCTTTAATGTGAGGGTCACATCTCTAATGGATCTGTACCCGTGCGTCTGTGATATGTGTAGCTGACAATAAAAAGACATGCTAATTTTTATGCTGCTTTGATACTGAAAACACAGGAACGGGTACACATTCTTTCCTATCCACACTCCCAACACGATTACTTAGAAATGAAGCGGAAAATGGAAGCGATTTATTAACGAGACATTAGAGGCACTTTTAATAACCTTCCCATCCTGCTCAGCAGGGAGCTGCGGATTACACCACACAGGTTTCGGTGACACCAGAAAGGAAGTCCCCCGCCGGGTGTGTGAAGAGCGCAGAGGGACACAATACCCAGCCTGGGGTTCTCACATCCCGCTCTGGGCCCTCACCCCAGGGGGAAGGACAATGGGTTAAAAAGGCATGAATGTCCTGCCTATCCAGGATATAATGTAGGTGGCTGCCACTGGGTCTGAATGGCCTGACAGAGCAGCGGAGGGAGAGGCACAAAGAGCCCATAATAAAAGAGATTCCTCGGGTCAGTAAAGCATTGCATTCACTTTGGCCTCCACAGCTCACAGCCTCTCCTCTCACATTCACCTTTAGTCCAAACTGCAACAGCTATAGGAGACATTTAAAATAGCAAATATATCTGTGAAGTGTAAGTGTTGTTCTATTGTCTGGAAATAAAAAGTAAAAAAAAAAAAGGTTAAAAAAAGTAAAATAAAGTATATAAATAAAGTATATATATATCAATATAGTTTTTGAGCTGAGTCATTATTTAGAAATTTAGTTTTATTTAGTCTTATTGCTGTTACCATTTGTTTTATATACAGATTATAGGCAGCGGCGGTAGAAGTTGTACTGGTACAAATCGTACACGATATATTTAAAAGGAAACGTAAGGTGTTCATTGGAGCTTGTTTGAGTGCACTTAAGAAAAGGGGGGGGATCCAGTTTAAAAGGAAATGTGTCACTCCCACTAAAAGTAGGGGAAGGATTAGAAAATTCCACAGTATCAGGTGACATATGTTCGTGCAGAGGTGTGAGAAATCAACAGCTTGATTGTGTTCCTTTGAACGCGCACAATTTGTCCGAGCCAAAACATTGGCAATATGCTCATGTTAACTTAAAATACTGCTTGTGTATAGGTTGAAAAAGGAAGAAAAGAGACATATCTAATATATGCAAGTGTCTCCATTGACTGAATGGAGTGACAATCACTAAAATGCATAACCATTGTCCAATTCACAGGCTGGGACAATCAGATAATGCAAGGAGACACGGGATGATGCCCACGCAGACATATGCCTTTACTGCACCCTTAATCTAATTAAAGTAAATAAACTTATAACTGATCTCCTCGGTAACAAAACACTGCTGAGGAAGCTAATTTGTTCCCTTGTTGTGGCTCCAGAAACAGATAATACTGTTTTATTACACAAAGGTCACCAGGGAAATTAACTTCTGGGCCAGCAAATAAAAGAAAGGCCCAGCACTCAGAATAACAAGTACATACTGATTACATTCAATCATGGCAGTCCCAGTTGGATAGGATGCTGACCTTTCTGCTGTCTTGTCAGGAAATAAGATATGTAAACGCAGGACGGGCCACTTACACGGGAGCATCTCTATGGTGTATTGTGGAGACAATCTAGCGAGGCAGCGACTACAAGGCCGATTGCGCAAGTTATCCGTTTGAGGAAGAAGTTTAATTTTAACAGTTGAATAGAGATTCATTGCCTTTTTCAGACTCGAAGAGCACTAAATTGGATTAAGAGCACGCCGCTGAATTCACAATGCGCGCACAAAAAAAGTTTGAATCTCTTTGTCTCCTATTTTATCAGTCGCCCTCCAACAATTAAGACAATTCAAGGTTTTCCGCTCATACGAAAAATGATTTAGCAGAAATCGACAGCAATCATTTGATGATTATCTAAATTCACTTCTGGCATTATTTATTCTCCAGCAAACACCAGGCTGGATGTTCCTTTTATTGTACACTTTCATTTCATTTCGTGCCTCTCCTGCTGGTGCAGTTAGTCACTGTCTCCCTCTTTCTCCATGATTGATGTTTACAGGTCATAGCAATACTCTTAACTCATTAGTTAGAAAGGGAAAGATGGGAGCACTTGCTGGAGTGAGATATTGCAGAGGAAAAGAGGGAGCTACTTCAACGGGGAGACAGAGAAACTTAGCGTCAGTGTGATAATAGCCCTTGAACTATTGCATGTTTCAATCAATGGAGACAGAAGTAAATAAAAACCAGAGGGGAAGATTCACCGGCATCGATCCCAGCTCAACACAGACCTTGCTGACAATCTATGGTCTGGGCCAGTAATGCTCCCAGTCATCCACAAAATCAATGAAACTCATCCTTTCAATAGCATCCAATTATTAGCACAAAGTAAAGGCAGCCTTCCACAATAAATCAGAAAACTTTATTGAAAAGCGACGCAGACAAGATAAATGCTAATTGGAAGGTGAATAATGTGCAATACTAAAACAATACTGTTAAAACAGTCTCCTAGACTGTCAGCTAGCTTTCCAACTCGAGTTGCATTTTATTGGCTACATACTTAGATGTGACTTTGCCTTCACCTGAAAGATCGGGATCCATTTGGGGTTTTAACCTTAGTGGCCAGAGATTTAATCCTCATTTCGGGCTCATCAATTTTGTGAGCATCAGCTTAGAAATGCCACAGTTTACACATATGACAGAAGTGCACTTGCAGTTTTAGAAAATGCAGAGATTCATTATGAAAGGGTCTACTATGAAATATTCCATTACAAGTAAAAGTCCTGCATTTAAAAAGAAAAATAACTTAACTTACAAAAAGTCTGCCACGTTGAACCATCACGTTTCTAGTCCAGAATGGACAAACCAAACACTGGCTCTAAATTGGGCCCTTTGTGTGTTTTCCCAGCACTGTAGTTTCTCCTCCACTCTTGGAGGGAGTAAGACTATGTAAGACAAGGGGGGTTGCAATCAGCAACTACACTGCTAGATGCCACTAAATCCTACTCACTGCTCCTTTACAGTAAGAGTTCTAAATCATTTTCCACCGCCAAAAATATCACTTATCTCTGGTGGCCACAGATAAATCAAACCGATGTGGCAAAGCAAACCCAGTTTGGTATTTTTGAGATTTCTGCCTCAGCCCAATACAAAGGAGGTCAACTGAATTTCAGTTGTGACTGTTACAGCAAAAGGTATTTTTAAAAATGAACAGTATCTTGTCTTTATTAGATATGAGGTCCCTTTTGCCCAGGATAATGTGTAGAACACCCAGACTGAAACAGACTCAAACTGTGTGTTCATGAAGGTTATCGGGGATGACAGGGGCAGATAGGTTGTTTTAATGCTATGAGCACCGCAAATGAAATTCGACTCACTTTCATTGTACTGACGTCTCCCAAAACGGTCTACGTGGGAAGCTGCTGCTGGAGTTAAGTGATAAAATTGTGAACTGATACTTTAACTAATCATCCTGCATCGTATGAAACTGTGATCAAATTATAATGGATTGTTTTTGTTATTCATTTAAATAAAATGTTATTTGGCAATTTGGTTAAATTGATCCTTTGACATCATCATCATCATCAACTATACTGTATGTGAACCTCACAGGACAGCGTGATTTTTGAGGGAGGTTGTGTGGTTTACATTAGGTGAGGGAATATCCAATGTTCCCCTCTGCTGGCCCCCGAGTAATAACCATTAATTTCTCATCATAGTTTGTGTTAATTAAAAAAGCTACAGGTTTAATTGCTGTTAAATGTAATGATGTTAGATCTCATGTTCATGTGTTCAGCTCCACCCATCACCAGCTCGTTACTCAGACTCGCTGGATTTAATCATCTGGAGAAGGAAGACTTGTCTCTAATTATCTGCTCTGTTTGATCATTTAATCTTACTAAAACAGCTCCTCGCATGTGCCGCAGCCTCAACTTATAATATGTCTTTGCCGAGATGGGTGTTGATGATGAAACACTGACATAGAGTGTTGTGCCAATGTAATTATTTGTTTGCATATACCGCGTGTCTTCAGCAGCGCTATTTCTTGCACGCTTTGCGTCAATCGAGCGAGCTCGGTGGAAAGAAGCAGCATTAGATGAGCTTAGCAACAGGATTTGCGTGTTTCCCGCTGCTTCTTTTTGTACAGCCAACGTAAAAATCAGGGAGAGGGGGAACAGTATGGTGTAAAATGAGTGAGCGTCCTCAGCTCACTTCCAAACTTTTACGTCAGAGCATTTACTGTATGTCTGTATGAGTATGGCTTGTTTCACTTACTGTAACAGTTTCTGTAAATGAGCCATATATTTTTTTTTTTGTGGCTTTGATGCTGACCCAGACTCATAAAGTATTACACGTACTAAAAAATAATTGTCTGCCATTCTTCCAAAATGGCCTCCCAGTGCAGTGTTCTGCACTGTAATTTAGTCTGTGCTGCAGCAGAGTGCAAAACCAGCTGTTGTGCAATCATACACTAAACAGGACAGTCCGTGTAGCAAGTGTGGGAGGATCATGGATACTACTGTGCTAATTTATGAGCCTTCCCCGAATGTCATAAATCTGCTCTGTTCAACAGCTCATCAACACCACTGCTGTTATAGAACAGTATTTGTATCAATCAAAGGCTCCTCATCCGAAAATACTTTTGGGTGATGTCACCATTCATACTACAAAGCTATCAGAGAGCTGTCAATCACATTCTTCTCATTTGCTAAAATAGTTCATATCAATAGCAGTGGCACTACATGTTTCAAGAGTTATATATAGTGTTAGAGCATACATAAAGAGTCAAACAGCACATCTTAGACTGGAGCAAAATGCATGTACGTGTGCATTTCTTGCCGTCACATGACTAAGCATGACAGTTTTGCAGCATTTGAGAAGATATCATAAACAGACAGCTATATTTCCACCCATCTGCAGCCCTCTCAGCAATCACGTATCAAGTGCGTGGGCTTCTTTCGCTCCATTGTTGGACGTGGTGCTGGTAGAGCACACTTGCTTGCAGTATGGAGGGGAAGAAAATCTGATTAAACAATTAGTGTCAATTAGCCCCGACCAAATCATTCTACAAACAATTGGTCTCTAGTGCCCGGCTTAATTACAGGCGACTTTCAGCTCCTTATCATGAGCCCTGTCGCCCGTGATTCATGTCCGACTCACGCCTGTCCCTCAAGCACCATCAATTATCCACCAGTAAACAAATCCACCAGGCAAAAAAAAAAAAAGAAAGAAAGAAAAAACACAGCTCCAGGTCCCAGGCCTGATTAGCATACCTCTATGTATGCTCGTCAGCTGCTGTGCAACTACAAGTGATCAGACCAGGGGGTGTGATGAGATGAACCGTTCACAGATAAAAGGATAAGGAGAGATGATGATCACGATTTAAAAAAAACAAACAAAAAAAAAAAAAACAGGGTCTTGTTAGTCTGATTTGAGTTAAAATCACAACATTTTTGGAAGAAGCTATCCTGAGCCCCCCCTCTTTGAATACAGGCACGTAAACTAAAAATATAATCAGTCTATGTTAATATTACGCCCTCGTACCACACATCCGTGTGATGCCAGTCCTTGTGTGCCCTGTGTGCTGTGTGGGATTTTGAAGTTCGCACATGTAAACACAAAGGAATACAGGCCCAATCCCATCTCAGAACGTGAGGTCAGATCCCTCGATTTCAACACACAAACAGCGAACATACACAACGCACGAAACGTGTGAAGGGGAGCGACAGCAGGCGCGATGACATGTTAAATTACCCTGGTGATGTATAGCTTAATGAACCCCTTGTGTTGATCACGCTCCGCATTAATCAACAGCCATGAACAGATTCCCTTATTTTCTCAATGCTGCCTTGATAAACTGCAATTTCATTTAACCTTGGACAGCAACTTTAATAGCTTCCACAGGACAACTGTCAATACTTCCCTGGGTATACAGTGATTAAATTGCAAGGCGAGAAGTGTGTCCCAGCTTCCTTGTCGTGCTCATCCTGCTCCGTCTCCCTCTCCTCTCAGACCCCCACCACCACCACCACCACCACCACCACCCCCTTCCACCACCCTTTACTTCAAATCACAATTTGTACTCTCACACTTGCACAGCATGCATTAAAAAAAAAAAAAAAGTCACAACAGACATTTCTGGACTCTGCTTGTGTGTTTGTGTGGTTTGCTCTCAACGCAGACGTTAATTTGTCATAAATTGGAGCAACTCACTTTTATATGATATTAGCGCATTTTTATCAGAAGAAGAAATAGTAACCTGTTGATTCTTTCAGTGTTTAATTTTGCTAATTCACATTGTAAAAGTTGAGTATTGTTTTTTTTGTTGTTTTTTTGTTGTGTGTTGTTTGCTCTGCAGATCATGAACATGTCCCGTCGCATTTTAAAAATACAGGCTCACTCTGGGGGTGAGCGGTCTCCGCAGCTAATATTTCCATCACATTTATTTGCCATTTGCAAATTTTGTTGCCGTCCGTGAGCTCAGTTGGACAAGATAAAACAAGATGGTGACAGGCAGTGACCTGAGGCCTGTCATAATGATTTTCTGTGATATCCTCCACCCTTGTCAATTTAGCATAAATTATCAGCCATGAAAGACCTGCTGGCTGATTAAAACCAATTGTCTGGGTAGGGAAGGACAAGGCAACCTCTTTATTATATGATAAACTAAGTTAATGGAAGAAGACAATCTCCCCTCTGGGAAATCGGACTGACTCTTAATTAAAGCATTGTGTTTTCCCTGCTGGGTGGCTTTCTATTATTCCAACATGCGCTTAAATGAAAACTTTAAGGATAAAGTGGCAGAGGAGCTGAAGCAACACATCAGAATTGCAACAAAAAAAAGAAGTTTTTCTTCCTGTGTGAAAATGTGACAAAACAAAGAAAAGGGATCGCGTATTTGTGCAGCTTGCAAATGTAATCAACGCCAATCAGGTTTCCCTCACTCTGAACAAATAATGCAACAGTGTGTTTTTTTTAACAGATTTGTTTATCAAAAACAGATGCCTGACACTTGGTAATTATACTTGATCTCGAAACGCATTATCACCTTTGGAGAACATGTTTCATTATCACATCCGCAGCTGAAAAGCTTCCAAGTTGTGTGTCACTTGTTAAGACGAAGAAAATCAGTGTTTTTCCACAGCTTCATCTCCGCTCAGGAAACAATGCAAGTTTGCCTTACTGTTGTGCTCCTCCGATGACATAACAGAAAAGCAAACATTTCTCTGTCCTGCGCCTCTCGTTGGCTTCCTCCACCCACACTTGAGAGGTGACAGGCGTACACCCGGACTTCCATTATTATCCAACACAGCAAGAATGCCTCCAGGAGGATAATTACTGAAACTTGAAGAGCCAGGGCTAATCCTAAGTACTTCACTTTGTATGACTGCCTCGCCCGCCTGTCTCTTAGACTGCCGCTCACGCTGACAAAGTGCAATGTTGGGCTCAGTGAAAGTCAATAAGAAGACCTCATGGCCCACAGATGTAGCAGTCAAGCCAAATGGCGGCAAAATACACTGTTTTCTCTGTTTATCATAAACAGCCTGTGTTTGAAACGCTGTAATCTATCACCTCAGCGAGGCAAACAAACGGCGAGGCAAACACGGATCATAACATCCAACAAGACTATCCAACAAATGCCTAAATCAATTATTCGACTAATTTTATTTTGATAATAGTTAGACAGACTTTTAGGGAGAGGAGAGCAAACAGTCCGGATAGATTGTGGTAGCAGGAGGACAGCACATTATAACCCGAAAGTCCTGGTCAGAGAACGTCACTGCTGCTGTTTGTTTTTTGACTGACAGGTGCTAAGAGGGACCATTAGCACCCTGTCTTCATATATTTGCGTGACAAGACCCATCACATGACACCCACTGCAATTCTGAGGATGTTCGTTATTTAACATACAATTATCTTAATATAGGGAGACAAATTATGCCCATCCAAATTACCATTTACGTGGTTTCCATGTAAACCAACAACACGGCAACTGTGAACAAAGAAGCCAGTGCTGGGTTGTTAAATATAATAAGCAACTTTAAATTAAAGCTTTTAAAACAGCCTAAGGAGCCTGACAAGCTCATTTTATGATCTTATTTTATGTGAACGTAATACATTTATAAATGCTGACCTGCAGGAGGTGACGAACAGCATCTTGTTTACATTTTTTTTTTTTTTTTTTTTGCTCCCGCCAGGCACAACTTGAAAAGCAGAAGAGAGTTTTTTTGGCGGCTCTCTCCATTCATCCCAGGAGGAACCAGAGGCTCCCGTCCTGCCAGACAAAGCCAGGAACAGCTGGCTGATCGATACCCGACAAAGGCTCAGAGGTTAGAGCAGTCAAAAGATTGTTAACTAGCCATTTTATTTGCCAGACATTTATATCATTGTTTATGGTTCAGTGCACCCCTTCAGTACAGGCCATGCTGCACACCTGTGCTTGGAACACTTTCAAGGCCTTTTCACCCCCTTTTCATGACCTCACGGGCAAACTGGCACACAGTCTCCAAGTTTGGATAGATAAGATAGATGAATAGATACGGTGGCTCGTGTTTGTTTTTCCCTGCTACACTTGAATCATTAATATTCACGTCGGCACAGTTTGCATCACTGTCAGCAGCTCATTTGAAAGATAAATCATGAAAAGAGCTGTCTGGCCGTCTATACGAAGGCTTCAGACGTAGCATTAATGTGTGTGTGTGCTTTATGCCCAGTGCAACGTGCAGGTGTGAGTGTGCACCGGTGGCAGCGGAGGATGGGATTGGCCCGTATTTGCACATTCCTACATATGCATGTGTATTTATGTTTGTGGGAATATGGGCGTCGGTGTACCATGCATCCCCGGCCGGTAACACATGGCTTTGCTGCCACCACTCTGGCTCGTGTTGTGAGTGTCCCTGCAGGCTGGCAGAGAGGGGAGACCCTCTCTGCGGCTCACCCAGGCGAAGAGGGGCTTCCTGCACATCTTTTGTCACACCATTTGGGCCCTTGTGTCTGTGGCTGCCCTGCTCCGGACCCACTTGGCAGCTCCCAGTGCAGACGGACATCTGCTCTTTCCAACCTCCTGGTGAACAGAGAAAACAACAACTAGCAGACCCTGCTCTCTGACTCTCTGCTCTGCATACTTTACTGCACAGGGTTACTCAGTGTCTGTTAGGACAGTAACATTTTGCTGCAGCAACAGGAAAAGACATATCTATCTATCTATCTATCTATCTATCTATCTATCTATCTATCTATCTATCTATCTATCTTAAATGATTAAATTTACTAAAGCACTGTCCATTTAATACCATCAGTTAATCAGTATCAGTATATATCAGTATAATATGCCAAATATATTTCTATTTATAGGTATTTATATTTATTTCTAAAAAAAATGGTGTATGATTGTGAACATATTCAGCAACATCGGTCTTTTAATTGCTGGTGAAAGCCACAAGTGATTACCTTCGCTTTCTTTCGGGGGAAATCTTTGATAGGACGGCCTCCAGATTACCGCGTGGCTTTGTAAATCTCCACATTAAAGTATATTTCTGCATCTCTGCCTTGACTCCTTTTTCTCTCGGCTCTCTAAGCGGAGTGATTCTGGAGCACGCAATATTGAACACACTTTGTTCGTGCTCAGCGGCCCAGAATAACTCGGTCATTATGGTGGCGAAAGGGACAGGTTTTGAGTTTGATTTCATGATGGTAATATAGCCCATGTGTGTAGGAGAAGAAAGCCTTCAATGGGGACATCTGTTCAATGCGGCTTACAGTTACAGCCGCGCGTTAAGAACAACCTGTGCACACCATATGAACTAGAACCGACCCTCTAGATCCTGAACGCAACAGGCAACAAAAGCCTTTTTTTTTTTTTTTGGAGAGGTAGAATAAATTAGACAGATTTGGAAGTGGATTAAATACCTCTTGTACCTCTGTAGCCTTAGCAGCAAGACGTTTCCTGTCGAGCAGTTATCACACTGACCTCTGACATCAGTCTTGCTGGTATGATCACTTGGTAATTTGTCACCAGAGGCCAACGTGTCCCCTGTAGCTGTAGCCCATACCTTGCTCTCCAAATGCGTAAAAACACTATGGCGCACGATATTATGAATGGCCACCCCCTTTAGGAGGAAGAAGAGAGGGGGGAAAAGCAGTTTGATCCCAGATGGTTAATTGTTGTGTGCTGAAATATAAACTTGAATTATGTGTAGAAATAATGCGTGCATCTTCATATGCGTGTTAGGAGGTTATAAGAGAGAGAAAAAAGGGGGGGCACGGCGAAGAATTTCCAAGTTATTCCTAATTGAATTGCTAGTGTAACATTTATCTGGCATGGTCCACGGTCACACCGGCAGCAGGAGATGTTATGTGTGTTACTCTGCTGAGAGCAAACGTCGAGGGTCAATCAATGCACTGCGGAGCGGAGAAACACGGTACGTGGGTTTTATTCTCCTCGTTACTTTGTCACGTTTTATCCGCCTTTAAACGCGGTTACATAATGTTCACAGCGTGCTATGATTTTCTTTCCACGGGGCTGCATGATGGGTTAGTTTGACGGAAATAAAATAATGAATGAGCAGAAAACAGATCGATGCAAGTTCTTTCTTATCTCCAACGTCAATAAGCCAAGTGTGTGTGTGTGTGTGCGTGCGTGCGCGCTTGTGTGTGCGCTTGTGTGTGTTTGTTTTCCATCTAAAATCTGGTCATCTTGCCTTCATATAAATGTATGGCTTATCGTGATTTCTCATTTCCCCTGAAATAATGAAATCGAGACTTTACGCGTTAGTTTGAGGAGAAGCGTGCACGTTCAAAGAATAGCTAAAAATAAAGAGACAATTATGCTGAATAACACATTTAATAACTGTCATAAAAATGTTGAAATTGTCTCCAAATATTGGAAACTAAATGTCACGCGTGCTGTATAATAATTAAGATAAGAGCATGTACACTGCTGAATCTGTCTGAGTTTTTTTTCTTTCTTTTTTTTTAATTGTGCTGCATCATGAATAATTTTCTCTTTTTTTTTTTTGCCCCTTCATTTTTTATACCTGAAGGTAAAGCAGTGTAAATTAATCCAAAAAGCTGTTGTCCAATCCTAGAAACACAAGAATTAATCAGGTAGTCCATCTATCACGCTGCGTAATAAAGGAAGCGACATGGGTTAGGCAGATGATGTGATGAATAATCCCTGGTCGTTTTAATTAACTTTTCCCTGTCCTGTAATGACCAAGCTGGTCAACAGACCCGGTCAATAAGCATGTTAATATCAAACAAATAAAACTGCGGATGATTAAAAACCTCCTGCGTTATTAAATTTGAAATTCAAATGAAATTTATGCTTCCAGTGCACACTGCATGCTAATAGCGCCCACAGAGAGACCCAGGGTTCAGCACGCGTTTTTTTTTTTTGCTCTCAACTTCTTATTATGTAACAGCAGCTTCCTCTATAGATTTAACAAAATGTCAGCCTGATGAACCTATTCAATATAACCATCTTATCTTTTTATTTCCAGCCTGACACCGCGCGGTGCAGTCACTTACTTTAATAAATAATCCCAGTTAACCTGCGACACCAACAGTCTCTATATTGCCAATAACCTATTTTACTTTTTTTTCTCTCTCTTCTTTATTTTTGAATTCTGTAATTTTAAGGCTGTAAATGTTCCAAAGTCAACTACGTCGACCTCTCATCATCTTGTTCATCATCTGTTGTTTTAAGAGCATAATAAAAATGAATAATCCCCCGTGCACCGGAATGCACCATCTAAGCAGTTTTAATCAAAACTGTTAAGATAATTGAACACAATTACAGTAATGTGAAAGTTTGAGACGGCGTAATACGGGCCCACGACGTGAACAATGCAGCCTTTGTGCGTCGTGTAATAGTTTGTGTATATTAACTCTTGAGAGGCTTTAAAAAACATGCAGAAATGCCGCGGGGTAATTTATGCCAGAGCCAGAATGAAAAGTTTCTAATATGAGGAAGATGCAAAAGACGAAGAAGAGGGGGAAAAAAGCACGGGGAGGCTTTTAGAGAATATCTTTTTGAGTGGGGTTTTGTACGTGTTGGGTGAAGTGGATTTGACCCACTTTGACTTTTACTCACGTGAATATCTGGAGTGGAAGAGTTGACGTCAAACTTTCTTTTTTTTTTTTCCCAGTCGGAACTCATTTGAAAATATGAACTTTAATGTGTCGTTTCATTATTTACGGTGTTATGCTGGTTGTTTCTTTTTCTTTTTTTGGCTGGTTGTAGTTTACCAACATGTTTTATTATTATTACTACTATTTATTTACCACCAGCTACATCACTAAGCACGAGGGACGAGGGTGGTGGTGGTTGGTGGCTGGCGAGGAGGGTCA
Organism: Nibea albiflora; assembly: GCA_014281875.1. NCBI lineage: Eukaryota > Metazoa > Chordata > Actinopteri > Sciaenidae > Nibea > Nibea albiflora. The sequence continues at coordinate 13,343,529 of CM024804.1, forward strand.
TCGTCCCGCTTTCTTCAAATTTATGGAACGTGATGTTCTGTAAAATTTCAATAAGTGGCCCCCTAATTCCTCCTTCCTAATTCACTCTCATTTAACTTTACCTTCCTTCCGCTGTCTTTTATTATGGAGGGGGCGGCGGAGGGAGGGAGGGAGGGAGGGAGGGGGTGTGGGTGGGTCGGAGGAGGGGTGGAGAGCTGTCTGAGGCGCTCTATTGATGACCTCACGGTAGTGTGCGGCAGTGCGGCGGGACGGAGCCGCTGATTGGTCGCCCGTGTCACAGCGGCACTTCAAAGCCGGAGAGGAGCCTACAATTGTGGAAGAATGGGCGGAACACATCATTGTATTGCACACCTCTAAAAAAACAGTGCTCTGATTCATAAATATAAAAAGATCCTCTGAGGAGGGCAGTGTTTTTGTGTGATGGCAACTTCACTTCTAGGGGTGAGTCGAAAGGACTTTCTTACTGGTTTAATTAGTTCTTGTCATTGTCCGGCGGAGGGGGATTAAAAACTTGCAGCGGTCGCAAAGTAGCAGCGGAGGCAGTGCGTCGGTTATATTTTCGGCGAGAGGGTCGTGCGAGAAAAGCCTCTGCTTCTCTATTAAAGACGGGATAGAAGTTTGTCCCCGGTGCTCTTAAGAAAAGGGGGGGGAAAAACCACGCATGTTTTCCTCGGTGTCCCGTTTGGCATGCATTTGTAGAGCGCCCTGTGTCGCATTTCACTTGTCTACTTTCTGTTCGTCCAGGTAGGAGGTGATAACACTCTGCTGCAGTGATTTCCAAACTTTCCAAAAAAACATGTTAAAGCTTACGTGTGTGTGTGTGTGTGTGTGTGTGTGTGGGGTGGGCATTTTCCTAACTTCTTCTTCTTAGGAGCTGTAAAAAAAAAAAAGATGTCTGTGATGAACCTGTTAAACTTGTTAGGCTGAGCAGTCACTTACAGCTTGTTCTTGTCCTTCCAGGAGGAGCCGAGGTTAGGATCGACTCCTTTAGCCATGTTAGCTGCAACATGTAACAAAATAGGGAGTCCGAGCCCTTCACCGTCGACTATTTCGGATAATTCCTCGTCGTTTGGGAAAGGCTTCCACCCGTGGAAGAGAGCCGCCGCGAACAGCTGCAGCCTCGGATCCGGCCTGTCCGGTTTCGGGGTGTCCCGCAATGGATCCGGCATCTCGGACTCTTTCGGCACCAACAACTCCACCGGATCCAGTGCTTTTTCCCTCACGTCTGGTACCTCGTCTAGTTCCCACTTTGGAAACGATTATTCTGTTTTCCAAGCTTCGGTGTCGAGCAGCTCTCAAGAGTCCAGCCACCAGCCGGTTTTCATCTCCAAGGTGCACACCTCAGTGGACAGTTTGCAGGGCATCTATCCGAGGATGAGCGTCGCGCATCCCTACGAGTCCTGGTTCAAATCGTCTCATCCCGGTATCCCCACAGGAGAGGTTGGAACCACCGGAGCCTCTACGTGGTGGGATGTGGGAGCGGGGTGGATTGATGTTCAGAACCCTAATGGAGCAGCACTACAAACGTCCTTACATTCCGGTGGACTCCAGACCTCCTTGCACTCTCCTCTGGGCGGATATAATTCTGATTACTCGAGTTTAAGTCACTCTGCTTTCAGTACAAGTCCCTCTCCACACCTGTTGACAACCGGCCAGCACCTGATGGACGGTTTCAAGCCGGTGTTATCCTCTTATCCGGACACAAGCCCCTCTCCATTAGCTGGGGCAGGTGGGACTATGCTCTCCGGGGGTCCACCTGCGTCTTTAGCGGGCTCTCCGAGGTCATCTGCCCGACGGTACTCGGGCAGAGCCACCTGCGACTGTCCAAACTGCCAGGAGGCGGAGAGACTGGGACCGGCGGGCGCCAGCCTCCGGAGAAAGGGTCTCCACAGCTGTCACATCCCCGGCTGTGGGAAGGTTTACGGGAAAACGTCGCACCTCAAGGCGCATTTGAGGTGGCACACCGGCGAGAGGCCGTTTGTGTGCAACTGGCTCTTTTGCGGGAAGAGGTTCACGCGCTCCGACGAGCTCCAGCGACATTTACGCACGCACACCGGGGAGAAAAGATTCGCCTGTCCGGTGTGCAACAAGAGATTTATGCGTAGCGATCACCTGAGCAAACATGTAAAAACTCACAGCGCCGGAGGATCCGCCGGCTCTGGCTCCGGGGGCAGCGGAGGAAAGAGGGGGAGCGACACCGACAGCGAGCACAGCGCGCCGGGAAGCCCTCCGTGCCATTCCCCCGACCTGTTGCACCCACCTGAGTCAACCCAGGGAGTAGGCATGAACGGCCTCTAAAAACGCCCCTCAGTGAAGTCAAAAAAAACAAACAAACTGTAAAACAACACAGTGTTGTGATGGAATTGTCCGCAAGGACATGAAAGTGGACATACGTTGGGTGTATGCGCAATGCTTCATCATGAGTGTCGTCATTTAATGAGAAAAAAAATAGGCCTATACGTTTCTTTGACTTTTTCCAAGTGTTTAAGACTACTAATTGCATAATTTCCTAGCTGTACCATCAGAAACTTCTCATTAATACATCTGCGGTGTGAAAGTGTAATCAAGTTATTGTGGGCACACTGGGACAGGGCGGAAACCTTTTATTATTATTATTATTATTATTATATTTTTTCTTATTTGCAGCCTGGTTCTGAATTCTCCCTCGATGTTTTAATATCCCAGGTTCGGAGAAAACACTGCTGTGAAAAATCAAGGCCTGCAAAGTTGTGCTACTGCTGTCATACACATTTGTTCAAAAAAAAACAAAAAAACAACCAAACTGTGGCACTTTATTATCGAGCAGGAGCTGTTGTTCTTTTTTTTTTTTTTTCTTTGTCCCTGTGGATGGACTGCTCGGTCGGAACAAATACCTGTAGAGTATGCTATGATGTGGGAGGATGGGGAGAGTTTGGTTCTATCTGTCGGGGCCCATTTGATAACGGAGCAGCAGTTTGTAGGTTTCTATCGCATCTTGCTCATTCACTCCGCGGCCTACAGTATGTTTGTAAGTTGAGGCGACTTACACTTCACTTCGCTGCAAATTGTGTTGTATATAATGAGAAATGTAGGTTAGAATAATTACAGCCCAATGTAAAGGTGAGTAATGTATTTGTCCAGGAGACGATTTTGTATAGGTATTTCTAGTTGTATATGGACTCTAGTAAATATTTGAAAATATACGGAAATGTACTTTGATTTTTTTCTTTGACATGATATGAAATGTATTTGTGGGGAGTTATATTTAACCACGAGTTTTCTTGTATTTAGGGGTCTATCATTAGGCGCACTTTGAATTTATTTGTAAGGTTTTGAAATCATTTCCTGTTTACCCGCTCATTTAATTTAAGTAAGCATGTTGTAAAGTGATTTTAATTTTACAATGATATTTTTTTTTCCCTCTCTCTCTCTCTCTCCCTCCGAGAATGGCTTTTTATGTAAGCCACTCAATAAAGTCAGTATGAATTCAGAAGCAATTGATCGACTCAGTTTGTTTGATTGTTGAGTCGATGAAATCTAAAGTCTGGGATTATTAGGTCACCTCAAATGTATTATTTTACGGGTTTTTTGTTGTTGTTTTTTAAATAATACAGGTGTTGCGTTTAATGACCTCCGTGTACAAGCTGGTGGTTCTTACACGTTTTTCAGGCCAGGGGGAGGAAAAAAAAGGCCTGCAGTAGCAAAACCAAGGCCTCACCCAGAAATGATTTTCAATTTACTAATAAAATTAAACCATTAAACGGAGCCTCTGCTTTAGAAAGAAACAACAAATGTCAGTCTCGTAGGTATTTAAATTTAGGATCAATTTCATTATTCCCATATTACGCCCGTTTTTCTGTTCAAAAAATGAAACCTCAAACTTCTGCGTCAACGCACACCTGATCACACCAGCCCACCGCTTCATAATATAAAATCTATGATAAATATCACGTTAGCTGCTGCATTTCTATCATCTCTTTCATTTATATATTCATGTTTTTTTCCCATAAATTCTCTAAAATGTTTGTGTTGTTGTATTCAAACTTTCTCCATCAGCGGATCTTCCTCCAGTGACGCAAACACTTTGTTGATTCCGCACCGTGTTGCTGATAAATGCGCAATAGGTTCAGCGTGAACGGATAAATGCTTACATGTGTTGTACATATTTAAATGGTGTAACACAATTTTTTTAGCAAAGATCATTCTGTGGCGAGGAGGCTTAATCTGACTTGAAGTTAGACTAAATGGCTTGTCTTCTCCTCACATTCAAAACGATCAGTATGAGCCCTCACAAACTACGACCTGTACTCATTTATTTAATAACAATTTCTTTGTCTGTATTTTATACTTATCTCATTTTTTTGTAATGGTGTATTTTTAAATACCTGCCTGAGGTCACACCACACGTTGGTCTTTTTATCATTCACGCAAACAGCTGTGGTTTTATATTTTCTGTCGCTTACAATTAATAAGAGATAGTTATAGATAATAACCTCAGTTTTTCCCTGTTTGCATTTTTTATTCCTGTTTCTGCGGATTTTACGCATTCAATTTAGGCACCAAAAAAAACGTTCAGGTTATCCTTTACAACTGTACAACAAAAATCATAATCCTAAAAAATATCAGCCCTCATAATTCTTTCTTCTTCTTTTTGTTATTGTTTTTTTTAAAAAGTATAATTGTGTTCTCAGCTTGGGTTTGCCATGAGTGGTGAACTAAAGCCAGCATCTTCCAAACTTCGGATAGACTCCTTCTTATGCACAGCTTTGTAGCGCCATCTAGCGTTTCCACCAACCGACACCCATTTCCAACTGTGATGCAGAGAAGTGTGTGGTTTTCTGGCCTTATTTCAGGACGCCAAGAAAACTTTTACAGAAAACTGTTAAAGAAAGCTCTTTCCCAGTCTTGCCGCTTTAAACACATTTTACACGTTTAACAGTTTGTTAAAGACTCTGAGACTAAAAGTTTAACAAATTCGTGCAGAGATTATCCATGATGTGGTGCGTATTGATGAGGTGATCTCATGCTTCACCCACCTGACCTCTTTTGAGTCAGTTGTGCTGCAGGTCTGACTCAGTCAGCGTTGACGCATAATCTGGAGATAGCATCCCGTCAGAACTAAACGTACTCGTTGATAACTCTTTCTAAATGTTTGCGATAATAAGCAAATTCAAAGCTAAGGTGTCACTCATCTCTTGCTCTGCAGCACAGAGGATGGTCCATTTTGTTGCAGTCGTCCAGGACATCTCATCAGAGCAATGGATGTCTTTTCTTTCTGTCAGCACCCAATCCCGAAAAGGGCAAAACATTATTTCACTTCGACCCTCTTACACACACCAACATCTAACAAAGGATGCCGTTCCACCTTTGTATCCTCTTTTTCTGCTTCTTCCTCGGTTCATAGGTTTTTTTCTGTGACGGTGCTGTCGAGCATAAAATGCTGCAGGGAAAGTAGTTCAATTAAAAGTGAAACCAAGCCAAGTTAAGGGAAAATAAATAAAAATAAATAAATAAATAAGACAGCAATGCAGATGGGCTCAGACTGAAGAAATTCTGCTTTTGCTGGGTCACTGAAGCACACCTGGGATTGGGTAAGGCCTGCAGCACTGTTAAGTCACTATAGCACCATCGCAACATTGGGTTAATTTGCCCCGGTGCTGGTGCTATTTTTATTTTACTGTTTGGTGACTGGATCAGAACCACACTTCAGTAGGATGGTTTTCTACCTATTCGTGCTGAGCAAAATTAAACACAGTGTGTGCATTCCTCAGAGCTTGATTTCAACATCCGGTATAGATGGCCGGTGAGTGCCATGTATACGCAGGTTTTATTTTGTCTTTGTCAGTTCTTTTTTTTTTTCTGTAATTGTTTGCAGAGAAATCTACTGTTCCCAATCAGGGAACAAGGGCAAACACAAATATTTGGTTACAAAGTCAAGTTTCCACTTATGAAATGTTACATTAGTTAGACTTAGTTTCAGTCTTAAGGGAAACATTTTTAAATTCCAGGTAAGAGTGAACCAGGAAATGAATTAAAGAAGAATTAATTATTGGGAAAATAGTGTGTAGTTAAAAAAAAATGTAAAATGTAATATAACAGACATTAACTTGGACTTAAGACTAAACAATATTACTATAAGGAGACAGCATTTTCTATCCAAAAATAATAAATAACCAAAAAGAAAAATCATGAAATATGAACAGAGTCATTTTAGACCTAATGTCTCAGAGTGCTCGGCCCGGTGTTGTCATGTTATTAACACCTTCACAGACTGTTGCAGCATCACCTGGTCCTCAAAGAAATGTCCCGCCGCTGCCCTCATTTGAATTAAGTTGGCCTCAGAGGGGAAGAGCAAACATGCCAGGATGACAGGGTGAGCTGCCAACTGTGGGTGAAGGCCACGATAACAGCTATGGCCAGAGCGCACAGTGTGTTTGCAGCCAAACCCAGTTTTGATCCGGTCACCTAGAAAACATGAACGATAGAAGCAATGTTACCCCAAAGTGGATAACAAAGACCTGGATGTGCCAGTGATTCGGAGTTTGTATTTGACTTAATAAACTTAAAGCTGAGCCGTAGTCTTTGACTGAGCCTTCACGGAAATGCCAGCTGCTCTTGATATGACGGGTTTTTCTAGGTCTACCAGTAAATCATAGTGTTGTGGTGGCACCTCACCGATCATGCATCTGTGGCCAATTTTGGGGTTAAAACCACCAACCGCACTGTCATTGTCATCAAACCAGCCAATCTCCTGGGAAAGGCAATTTGACGAGGTTAAGAGGTTAGTCAAAATAATTAACGGTAATTGCTGCAACACTGACAGGCTTGCCCTTATACAATGCGTTCGGCAATCTAGATTCGCACGCACGTCACAGGTGGTGATTCACCTGTCTGATCACTCAGTGTAAATACCTACAGACCGAACCTCACCGAGAGCAGCTCTGCTGATTTTTCAGACCACCATGTAATGACTTTGTAACATCGAGGTCTGTAAAATAGATATGGGTGAGTTCACTACAGGATCAAAGTGCATTTTGAACCCAATCAAATGAAATGAAATGATCAATTACTTGATCAACAGAAAATCTTTCTTGGTAAGGTGATGGGCCAACGTGAGCTGCAAGAGTGACTACCTTCCCTCGACTTTGTGTTTTGACGATGGTCGCATTATGTTCATAACCTTTCATTTAAGCAAAAATGCCAAACATTTGATGATGTCACCTTCTCAGAAGGGAGGATTTGTCTGTCCTACATTTGAGCGAATTGAATATCTGAGTTGTGAAAGGTCAGACAAAAAAAAAAAGGTTCACTGATCATAAAAAATAATGAGCAGATGAATCAATAATGAATACGACAAGATTACACTCTAACGTTACTGCTGCATGAAAAGATTTTTATTTTAACAAAAAGCTTCAACGTTGTTGTTGCTGAGCGCAGTCTTGTGTACATTTTATACCTGCTGTGGTATTTATATACTAAATTTCACACAGCTTTATTCTTGCTGTTTAAAGTAACCACAGACACGACTGCCTGAATCATCACTTCTGCTTTAATGTAAGCAGACGATCCCTCACTGAAGTGACTGAAAACAGACTCCCGTTTGAACAAGTGAATGGTAGAGAAATGGCTCCACCAAGTGGCACAAAGGTGTACGTTTCAGGCACCATCTCCACCTTTTGTTCATTATCCAGCAGATGTCATGTCTTTCAATCACATTTGGGTCATTTAAATCCAGAAATCTGTTGCCATGCAGATTCCTTGGAAACCGTTCCTGAATTTGAATTGACAGAGGTGGTCGTGAAGTACAAAGCCTGCTTTGATTTGCTTTATTAGCAGAAGGGAGGGGGCATGTCATGATAATTTTACTTTTGTTGAAACCATATTATATAATAATTGCGCAATTTTCAGTTAAATCTATTAACAGCATCAACACGAAGCCATTCCTTTAAGCTGAAGGGAAGGACAATGGCTCGTTGTTGTGAAGAGATTAAAGTATTAAATAAACTTCAACTGCACCCAATAATACACATCTTACCATTGGGGATAAGCCCCTTTCACGGCAGACCCTTTGACCTGTCAGAGTTACGAATACGTTATATATATATGTTACGAATAATATGAACAATGGTTAATGATGATGAGCTAAGACACAGGGAGTTATCATACACGATACAGAGGACCCTGACACCAAAACATGTAAATTATGATTATTTTTTAGCAAATACTATTCAGACACTGAGGTTTTTGGAGAAGAGTGAAACTCCCAGCTTTGGATTGCACAGGCAATATTTGTTTTGTCGTCTTTGTCGTGGGATTTGTTGAAATATTCTCACAACAACCACAAGGGAGCAGAATGTACTCACATATCTGCTCTCTGATACGCAATGATGATGTGACTGTGCTGATAACAAAATGACTGCAACAGTGTCCCCCGGTGTGATGTGGGTGGGATGCAGATTTCTATCTGTGTTTGTTCATATTTAGGCAACTTCCAACATCAGAATTTTAAAAAAGCAGCGGGGACGTTTAGGCTACAAAAGAAAACTGTCAACAACCAACGGGGTTTTGAGCTGAATCATATATTTTACAACACGCTTTCTTTTCTGTCGCGGGTGGGGATGTTTATTAGTCCTGGTAAAGTCCAGGCTGCTGCAGCCACCGACCATATCTGCTACATGAAAATTCATAATCTACTCAAGAGTGCTTAGTTGCATTCCTTGGGAACTAGCTGCCTTTGGATGCCAGGGCCCGCATCCAAAGACCACAAGAGAGCATTTCAACTTTAGCATGGATATTCATCAGCAAAGATAAGAGCTGCAAAACAAACAGCAAGCTTCTCAAAAAAAGAAAAGGGGGGGGGGGCTATTTGAGGTTCTGACTTTTCATACGCTTTAACATGCAGCCGTTACATATTGGAGCTGAGCTGTAAACTTCTGAAATGGTGCTTTAACCGTTAAATGTCTTGTCTGTAAAGATTAAATGTGATGTAGCAGTCTCAGTTATTGATCCATTCAGGCATTCATCACAGCAGAATGTGTGTTACCTCCTCGGTGAGATAACAGGACTCGTGTCCTTGATGGGATTAACCCCTCAGATCATTTTGTCACTCAAAACAGCAGAGATAATGACACACAGCAAAATCAATACATCTGAAAATGAATGACCGGGCAGGGGAAGAAGAAATACTGCTACAACTGCTACTTATTTCTGCCTTATTAACACAACAACAACAGTCGTGTTGCACCTGCTTCTGCTGCCCAATCCTCTCACTGCTGTGAGCCCTGAAGGAGCTGCGTCATTATAATGAACTAAGATTTTTTTTTTTATTATTATTATTTATATGCTCACTGTTGTTTCATCGCCTCCTCTGCTAGGCAACCTTCTGCGTGATGCACGCCGGAAAAAGCGCGCTTATCACTAAACTCTCACTCACTGTCGAAACTGCAGCAGGTATCGCTCAGTTTCAGGTGTTGTAAGCGTAAACAGAGAGGTGCATTGTGGTTACTGTAGTTGCTCACCCCGAGAGGCCACTCCTCCGCCGATGTCCCCTGTGCTATTTTAAACTTCCAGTCCCGAAATGCTCTTTGCCTGAGAGCAAACAGAGTAAAAGAAAAGAAAAAAAAAAGGCTGTAACGTGAGGAGGCGAACTTCATAGATCCGCCCAAGAAAAGAAGTGTAAATGATAGTGGACTGGCCTCTTTTCCTGCCAAGGCGCTGAAACAAAAGTTTGCGAGCATCTCATGCCGACGGTAAGAGCAAAAACTTTGTTTTCGTTTCTGGCGTCTGACGGCTTTTTGTTGTCGCGTTTTCATAATAGGAAGTAGCCTCAAATCGTACGTGCTTTCCTACCGTGTAACTACGGTGTGTACGCACACCTGTTGGGACGTCAGTGCGCGTCAGCTGTGTTTTTTAGTGAGGCTGGAGCTCGGAGATTTCCCGTCTCAATCTGTGCGTGTTTCTGACTCTGGATTATTCATGAGTGTGAGCTTTATTTGAGAATATGCCCAGTTGGTTAAATAATAAGCACACAGAGGGCTGCGATGAGAGTAGTTTGAATACAGTGCGACAGGAATGTAAATGAGCCTGTCGTGCGGCGTTAAGTCAGAATCCATTTCTCCTCTTGCTGCTTCAGTGTTTGATCGTAGCAAGAGGCGCTCAGGAGGACTGACTACTGTGTCAAAAGGCTTGACAAGACCAACCTGTTTTTGTGCACCGGTGTAAGAAAACCACATTATTAATGACTGACTCACTGCGACAAGTCATGAATGGGGACGTATCCTGTTACACAAACAAGTGACAGTTCAGGCTTTATTCCATGTTTTGGAACAGTTTTTTTTGTGACAGACAAGAAGTCCTCAGCAGAAAGCCCGAGGCGCGCACACACACACACACTGTGTCGAAAGGGAAACACAGTTGAGACAGAACAAAAACTTTACTTTTCACATGTCTTCTGTTGTGTACGTGCTGTTGTTGTTGTCATGCATCACAGCATTACACAATATATGTGGCTGCTTGCTGATGTACTGATCCCGATGAAAGTCGTGAAAAACTGCCCATCGCAGTCTCAGAGAGATTCAGATTGCTTGGTTTGTTCAAACAAACAGTCCAAAAGATCTTTTAGAAAACCAGCACGTGTTCATGTTTGAGAAGATGTAACCACTAAAGTTAGTGAGTAAACACTTTAATGAGTTACAAGACTATCAGTGATGCCGATTCATTTTCTGTTGATCAACTAATCATCTAACTAACTAACTGTTTCAGCTTTTGCAGATCAGTTCAGGAACCGTGTAAAGAAAAGTACGATGATGAAGCTATGTAGATCCTATGTTTACAGATGAAAATATGGCAGCTGGAAGAGCAATGTCCTTCCGTCGCGTTGGGAGCCTCATGCGGAGTAAATCTGAGGGGACGCTGATTGATCTGGACGACAATGTTTCAGCCGGCGACAACCTGAACGGTAAAATTCTTTAAACCACGAAACAAACCCAAAGAACAAACCTGCTGAAGATGTTAGCAGACATCCTAACCAAACTCTCTTCACAGGTGGGCATGTGGCACGAATGACACAGAACTCCGACTGGCCGCTTTTACAGCCAGAAGTCGCACTTTCATCCCCGTCAAAAAATCCTTTTTGGAACAAACTGTCTGCATCAAATCCTTTCTTAGACGACATCGTACATAACAGCACAGATGCACACCTTACCAACACGTCAAACGTAAAGCAAGGCGACGAAAAGCGCTTGGACACAAATAACGACGATTCCAGCAGCACGTCTTCCGATGAGGGCAACGTGGGGAAGTTTTTGGAGAACAAACACAAAGCCAGCAACAGATCTGGGAGATGGAGAAGTGCTTCAGACATCCTGGATGATCTGGAGAGAAAAGTGCCAAAACGGGAGAACAGCTTCAGGCCACCTGGGCCTGTGCTGAACCCGGATTTTGAGTGGCTAAAGAATGACAGAGAGGCCTATAAGATGGCCTGGCTAAGCCACAGGCAGCTAACTCGCTCATGCCTAGACTTAAATCTGATGAGTCAGAGTCCAGGTTGGGCTCAGACCCAGGCCACTGACTTTCAGGTCATCTGCAAGATTGGTCATGATGGAGGCTCGGTACAGTTACCCGACTCAGAAATTTGCATCCATATCCCAGAGGGCCATGTTCCTCCTGGAGAGGTCCAGGAAGTTACACTGAAAGCAATGCTAGACCCTCCTCCTGGACTCAATAACAACTACATGACAACCATGAGTCCACTTCTAGAGGTGGTCCTCAGCAACATCAACACAAAGGAGTGCATCTCTCTGGATATTAAACTGTCCGGGGAGGTGAAGAGTGACCCATTAAGTCAGGTGATGACTACAGTGGTCGGGATGATGTCCAACAAAAGAGAGGGGCCTTATCTCAAAGTGAATGACTGTTACATACACAAGAACATGATGCAGATGAAGCTCCAGGATCTGAAGACGCATTTTTATGTGATCGCAGTCGCAGAGGCCTCTGCAATCCAGGCCCCCGCTACAACAGTGTGGGATTACCTTGACCGCCAAATCACAGTAGCAGTTTATGGACCCAGGTACATCCATCCATCATTCAAGGTTGTAATCGTGGTTTGCTGTCACGAGGACGTTCCACTGAAGCTTCCGTTTTCAATTATCTGCAGAGGAAACAAAAACCTGCCTCCACTTGTGCTGCAGCTTTGGGGAAAACACGGCTTTAAACCAGACAAACTCAACAACCTGCATGTCGAAATTGGCCTCAAGGACTCAGTGTTTAAAATCAAACCCGAGGACAAACTGAAAGAAGTGAGACCAAGTCAGCTCAAAATAGGGACGGTTTTGCATCTGCCAGTTGCGTTGTCTTGTGCTCCTAATACAGAAATGACTCCTTTTGAATTAGATCTGCAAGTGAAGGAATCAAACGCCGCAACTGTTGCACATTTCCAGGTGCCCTCCCCTCCCGCAGCTCCCATCAGATCAGAAAAGCGAGTGCCGAGGCAGATAGAAAAGCGGATTGAAATGGCAAGAACCTCACCTATTCCTGAGGAAAGTGTTCCAGATTTCCCCAAATTCACAGACAGGCCTGTGAACCTGCAGTGGTATGGTGTAGCCCTAAAGTCAGTTCTCCGGCAACCACGTGTAGAGTACCTTCTGGAGTATTTCAAGGGGGACACTGTGGCTCTTCTATCCAGAGAGACTGTGAGGTCAGTGGGTAACTCAAAAGTGAAGGAGTGGTATATTGGATTCCTCCGGGGCAGGACTGGTTTGATTCACTGCAAAAACGTCAAGCTCATAACCAGAGACCAAGTGATTGACTTCACTGGCATTCACATCACTACAGAGGTTCTCCTGGACAACATGACGCTGCCCTTCAAGAAGCTTACTTACATGTACTCCGCCATCCAGACACTGGTCACCGAGCACATCACCAGCTGGAAAGGTTTCGCTGATGCTTTGGGGTACAGCAACCTGACGCTGGACACCATCACACGGAGGCACGCTGAAACCGATTCCGATAAAGTGGCTTGCGTACTGGAAAAGCTGAAGGAAGACTGCCACACTGAGAAGAACCGAAAAAAGTTTCTGCACGAGCTCCTGGTGGTAAGTCCACAAACCGCCGGTCACGCTAGAGCAGTTTGTCCCGTCCATGGTTATGGGAGAGTTTATCTGTGTGTTTGTCACCTTTAGGGTCTGTTGAAGATGGACTCCGTGAATGTTGTGGCCCAGCTGATACAGAACACAGTCATTCTGTCCACTGCTGTGGAGCTGGGAGTTCGATGGAGGGAGCTTGCCGAGAAGATGGGGAAACTCTCCAGCGCTCAGATAGCGGGCTACGAGGCACCGCACCGAGGGAAGAGCGGAGAAGTTGGTCCTCAGGTCAGTTTGACGACACACACTGACACAGCGAGTAATGGATGCATCATAGATACAATTTCTGATGTGCCGTGAATATGTTCTGCATTTCCTGTTCCGTTGCAGTCAATGTGGAAGCCCGCCTATGACTTCCTGTACTCCTGGAGTCTGCGTTACGGAGACAGCTACAGGGACATGATACAGGATCTGCACCTGGTCCTGGACAAAATGAAAAACCCTGCCACCAGACAGTGGAGGCAGCTGACTGGCGCCCTCATCACAGTGAACTGTCTGGATATCTTTCGAGCCTCTGCGTACCCAAATTCAAATTAGATTTTATGCAAACGCACTGTAGCGATAACAGCGACTGCCACGCACTTGGGCACAACACAAACCGGGAGGTCTTGTTACACCGCGGCAAGGTTTTGATGTCACTTTGACGGCTCTTTTTTGTTGCCATACAGTTTTGCTTGCCCATCCCCATTTTAACACAAAAGCATTAGAAGCAACTTTACTGAAACTCAATCAGGTACTTGCACTATAAGCTTAGATCTCACTCGGTGAATGTAAAATGTGTTCTTGCAAATTTTGAGCTGTGAAGAACTGTTTGTGGTTTCCATATGTTCTTCACCAGTATGGACATTTGTCTCTTCTAGGATGACTTCTTCTCCTAAGATTTAGTTTTCTGCGATGTACTGACTAGGTAGTCGAATGAACAGTCAGAAAAACGCTAAATGTGAACAAGGTTACTAACGACAGGACGTGAGTTTGTGTGCTGAAAGTGAGAGATTGTCCTACCAAAGTGAAAGCTTCCCGATGCCAGAAAACAAAACATGAAGATGCTACTATACAAGTGTCATAAACTGTTTTAGTCTTAAATATTAATGTATTTGCTATTTTTATACTGTGATGTAATGCTCTAGATCTGTACAAAGCAGACGATTTCATACGGTATGCAGTGTAACTGTTACATATTAATTGTGTTGATGTTTGCCTGATCAGGTGTTTATTGCCAAATGGAAACCTCATTGTTTAGACTGGTGCCACATAGAGAACACAAAGTGCCTTCACTCACCGAAATGTTAGACAACAATTGATATCTTTGGTACTGAAATGGAGAAATGTAGCATGAGATATGAATAAATATCAACTGCAGGAGACTACCTGATCTGTTTACTAATCAATCGGTGGATTAAATAACTCACATCCTAATGCAATTCATGAGGCGTTTGACATTTTTTACAGTTAATCAGAGCGTAGAAAACAAATGGCTTTTCACTGAAGTGTTTTCCACTGATTCTCTCTGACTGTTTGCTTTTCCCTTCACTGTTTGTTTAGGCTAGTTTCAGCTGAGAGCATTGTGTGCCGGTTCTCCATCAAACAAGAGAGCACGGCCTGTTGAACGGACTTTACTTTGGCTCACTGAATGCACCTCAGGAAAAGTAAATCAAATAAGGAAAACGGTATCAGGCAACAGAGTGAACTGATTCAATCTCCGAGCTGTGAGTGATTGTATAATGTTGCACTTAAGAGGTTGTTCTTATAAGGGCTGATGATAAACCGTGTAGGGTAACTGTGCACGAGGGAGTTAAAAGGACAAAATCGGTTGCACGAAGCGCTGCATTTAATGTTTAATACGAAATGTCAGACAAGAAATTATTTGCACATCAGTCCAGAGATTTTCTCACTGTGATAACAAACTCTGTATAAACATCCTTAAGACAGAGTAGTCATATCCTTCTTCCTTTCATTACCCCTTAATACCTCTTTTACCTCCTGGTCAGCCAGAATTGTGTCACTTCTCTGGCAGCGAGTAAAGAAAAATCAGGGAACTTTAGTTCATATTTTAGTGTTAAGCTCAATGCCTGTAAAAACATTTAGATTATTTGGAAATGTCCTAAAACATAAAGGCATTCTTGTGCAGATCAAACTTTTTACAAGCTGTAAAGAGCACTCGGTCCACACAGAGACACTGAAAAAGGCCATTTGTGCAGACCTGAACTGTAACTAAATGACTCTTGAAACAAATGAACGTACCAACATTTGAAGCGTTTTAACAGTGGACTCCCACAGAGGTCTGTGAGCTGCTCACACTGCATCCTTTATTCAGGTACACAGAGAGGACAAAGGTTCAATGTTGCAGTGAGAGTTGAACATAAATGAGGGTCAGTTTATCTACCTGGAGCTCAAACATACAACTCAGATAGCAAGCGAACAATGAGTCACAGAATCAAAGATTAATGATTACTCAACGTCATCGCTGTACCCGTGAACATATTCATATGTATATATACTTGGATTCATTACAAATGAGCTATACAGAATTAGAAACCCAGATGATAAAGATGATAGATGCCCTCTGTGAGAGGTTAGTGTGGTGTAGTATCATGTGTACAAGCTCTCTATATATTATGAAGGATGTAGCTTTGCTGTCACAGCAAGACCCAGGACGAAGCACTGATAGTATTACAGTGAAATGAGGGAAACAAATGAAAAATGTTCGAGGCATCCAATTTAAAAATGGACTCCAGCTCTTTTGGGACCCCATTTTTCAGATGCAGCGAGGCGTTAAACCGCCTGACTAATGAAATGTGACCACTTTTGTTTTGGGGAGCCTTTTTATAGCCACAGTCTGAGAGTGCGGCTAATTGTTCATTTTAATGAATACTGCTGCTTACGTGAGGCTTTACATTTATGTAAGCGAGAGAAGAATTCGCGATGACGTCTTTCACACTGATTTGAGTGTGAAAGGATAAACAACGCTGTTTAATGTGTGTTCCACCTTTGCAGCCTTCTGATGCCCATGATGGCGATGCTCAGCAGTCATCAGTCCGGTCCAGCTGTCAACGAGCCAGTACCAAACAGCAGAAGATGTATTGTACAAACAAAATAACTGAAATCATCATCTACAAAATATTTATAGGGACACTAAAAGAATCTGTTGAAAGTAATGTATCCCATAAGCCTGACTTATTGGGAAAAAACAATCACCATCATTAAGTTGAGGGTTTAATTTGAATATTTCTACTACAGTCATTTCTGCCTTCTTAACAATAGTGTGCAGCTTGAGAGTATCACTGGGTTCAAGAACATAAGATCCAAATCTACATCAAATTCATGAAACAAAGGAAAGGGTGATTCAACATATAACTTGAATGGAAGGTACATACTAGAGGTTAAATGTGTGTGATTTGGTAGTGACGTATTTGATGTAGTCAAAAGTTAGACGAAACAACAATATATGGTTATCTTGGCTCAATTGTTGAGTGGAATAATCATTATCCCACAGGCGAGAACTGAACAAAACTGTCTCAGACTATGAAAATCCCTGGTCTATCCTAACAGGTGAACCTATGCATGTTACAGTGATCAGTTCACGGGTCTGAAACATAATCAGTCACCCTCTGCAACATTGGGCATCCAGAATTGAAAGGATGGTTTGCAAATGTTTTATTACAAAACTATTTGTCGGTCTAGCTATTGTCACCCTCAAGAGCATCTTCAGTTGTTTTGAAATCCGTGTTCGGAGAGTCTTTGTTCACTGTAATTATGGGTATTGCTATTTTGAGTGATTAGGAGAGAGTCTGTTTTTGTATGCTTTGAGTTTTCTGGCATTTATGGACCAGGGAATATACACCAGGAAAATTAACATACCACAATAGAGCCACCGCAGCTTTTTTTTTTTTTTTTTTGGACATACCACATTTACTCATCCACTATTTCGAGAGTCGGCTGAAGTTTGACTCATCTTTTTGTTTCCTGTCCACTTCTCAGCAGACCGCCGTCGGTCTTATTTTTACAGCTTCCCTCACAAGAGAGCATTTTTAATTTATAAGAAAGGCTGACGAAAGAGTCTCCCCTCTGAACTCTGACTGTTCTTCGTGAAACTATACGATCAAAAAAAGATCATATACGTACATATATATATATACGTACATATATATACACATATATACATATATACATACATACATACATACATACATACATACATACATATACATATATATATATATATATATATTTATTCACATGTTCATGGCTGCAGCTTCTCCAGACTGCTGTCCAGAGCTCTCTGCCAACATGAGCCACTGCTGTTCCTCATAACACGCTGACAAATTAACACATTTAAGTAGTCCTCGTCACTGACACTCCACTGCCAAACCTGTGCCAACGCTGCCTTTGAGTGCGTGAATATTTAACTGTATTAAGGAAAGTGCATGCTCAAGTGTCTCCAGTCTCCTGTGGATTTTTTTTTTTCTCTTGCAGAGCAAAAGGTGAGACTGAAAATGTTCTCACACTTCAGTCTTGAGTGCATCTGTTGATTGCAACATTAAAATTCCACTAATGCGTTAAACTGGGCACACGTCCAAGACGCTGAGGTTGTTCAGAATGCTTCCTGGTTACTTGGCTTCTTCATTCAATGCAAATATCAACCACAGACTACATTTCAAGGGGTGTAGCCAGATGCAACTCTTCATCAGGATAACAGACAAGGTGAGACCTCACAAACAAAGCCCATTTCAGCTGCTCCGGTGATTCAGGCGGGATTAAGGAGAGGTTGGCAGGATTTTATTTTCTTTAAGAGGAGGACGAAATTGCTGAAATTGCTGTTTCATCTGGCTCTCATCCCAGCGTACTCTCAAGAAACACTTAGCCCATTACCGCATTTTTCTCCATAGAAATTTGGATGATGCACTGACTGAGACGATATAAATCCTTCAGTTCATGGTGAGAAATAGCTCGATGTTTTCCCAGTATTGCTGGAACAGGAGTGATTTTGGCCTATTGCAACAAACGGCCGCAACTAAATTTGTGTAAACTTGTCTTTTTATTTATGTTATCGAGCTGAACATTGAAAGATAAACCCCCCCCCCCCCCCCCCCCCCCCCCCTCTTATCTACAGTACAGTACAGTACTTTGATTTTTAAAAGGTGCTGCGGCCTGCCGTGAGAACAGCAGAGCCTGGCAGCGTTTATCCAGTGGGTGGCGCCATTGTATTGATGTTTCGACACTCATTCACAGTCGCTCATCAGTGTGAACTCTGATGTTTTATTGCTAACCAACGCCTATTTAATGAGTACAAAAAATAAAAGCACAATAATGGCATTATCGTGTATTTCATCAGACAAGGAAATAATGACCGCAACAAAAACGACAAGTTTCTTGAATGTCATCTCATAAATAAGTGCTGGAACACATTATTATTCTTTTTTTAAATAACTTTATGGAGGAAGAAATGCAAGAATTGTATTTTTATAGAGCGTTTGTTACTTCATATATATTTTAAATAGAGGGATGACAAACAAAGACAGAAACTGTTGCATTTTGGATTTAGGAAGTATTTTTCTTAATGAACTAATTTCAACATGTACGTACATCTGATCTACGTGAACTGTAATACGTAAGCATACTCAGAGTCCAAACATTTTGACTCTGATTTCTGAAGCCAACAGCCATGGGAGCCATCCACAAATCACTGTTATGAACAGAAGCATTCCTCTGTCCTCTAGGGTATATAAGGCTTCATTTGGTTTGCCTCCGTGATATATGTAGAGGGCAAGAAGTCATTTAGCTTTCAATTTATTAGCCTTGTGATTTATGTACGCTGCAAAGGTGCTGTTGGTGTCTCTGGAACCACCGCCCCTTCCCCCGCAACCCCCCCTCTCTTGTTGCGCCGTAATAATTTGGTAATAGATGATGTGAAAGCAGAGAAAGTTCAGCAATTAGTAAAGTCAGGAGAAAAAAAAGCACGGGGGTTTACAGTTTCTCTGTATGCACTTCATTTATCACTGCTGTTTTAGTCACTCAGTAAGAGGTTTCAAATGCTGAGACCACAACAACCTGCACCATGGCTGGAGTTCATGCACATCGGTAAAAGGAAACCCCACCATGGAAGAACACACGCAGCAAACTCAAGCAAATCTGCGTCCAGCTTTTTAAAAATGGGAACTGAAAATTGCATTTATCACACATACTAATACATAATAAGCCTGAACTAATCCATCGAGGATCCAAGCTGTTCATATAACAAAAATACAGACACAAGTACTGTAACCCTGCAGTGGTTTGTATGTTTCCAGTTTTAGCTAAAAATGTTTGTGGTGTGTGTTACAAGGTGTCGATTGTTGCCCAGAGTTCAATGCCTTTCTGCTGACTAACAGCCTGCTTGGAGCCTCTTCCCATGACCACCGCTGGGAAGGAGGAAGCTCTGTTACCAAATGACTCACAGGGAAAAAAAACAACCTGGAGTGTTTGGCAGCGTTCAGCGCAGCTTTGTGAGTAATCACCGTCCACATCCTTGGACACCTCACTTTGCTCAGACTCTCACTTTTTCCATCAAACAGCCTCGCAGAGTTTCGTCATGGCAGAACACTGCGATAAAGATTAAGGGAAACGAGAAGACACAAATAAGCCCACGATTTCTCGATAAACATCCGAGAAAGCATCTGCACCTCTAGACCACAACAAAGCCCCTGACCTGAGGAGATTACTTTACTGTCAGTGGAATAATGGCAAAGTCTTTCTCTGGTTCCCTCCGTCAGTGGACTGGTTTATTTTTGTTGATGTGATCACATCCTATCTGGCAGTAAGAAGTTTTGTCAGGTGTGCCATGACGGTGTGGGGGAGGTGCAAAGAGCGTGTCTGCTGACAGGTCTGATGTACCAACCGTGACACTCCCAGTTCGTCAATAACCTAAAAACCAGATGGAGGAGGGCTGGGAATGAGACATGGGAATGTTAAGGATTTCAGCACAGCATTTTAATAATGAAAGCACTTCACTACCGGGCCTCTAATAATCGTACAAAGTGCAAAAACCTCGTGACATAAGCTCTATTACAGTCCTTCCTCAAATCTCAGGCTTTTTTTTTAACCATAAGAGCTGTCATTATAAACTCGAGCACCAGCGGTGACGTATTCAGATCCTCTCAAGTAGAAGCACTACTACAAAAATGTAGAAACACTCCATTGTAAGTAGAAGTACAGAATTATTATCAGCAAAATGAATTTAATAAGTAAAAATACTTAGTCACAGTGAGTGATACGTTATTACGCATTACATTATAAGATTGCTACTGCATTGAACAGTTGTAGACGGTGGAGCTTTAACAGCTTTATACATAGTTTAGCTCCCAACGTAGAGCATGGACAACCTCCAAGCATCACAAGATAAATCTGAACGGTTGTAACGTGATTATTATGGTAGGAAAAAGTAAAAACAGAGTTCCGCTATGGAAACTGGTCACAATTTTTTTGTCTAAAAAAAAAGAAAAAAATATTGGATCGTTTGACCTTGAGCAGGAAATAATGTTTGGTCGAACTTCTAAAAACTCATTAGTCAATCGATCCAACTTTATTTGTACATTTTGTTACTTTGCAAAGTGATTTACGGGTCAAGTTAATAACTCTAAAAAGGAAAAGACATCTTAGACGTAACACGCCTAACTAGATAGTTCTTTTTTTTTGTGGAAAATATCACAAGCCAAAAAGAGACAAACTTAATCTCTAATAATGGATTTTATACTATAAAGTAAAGTAGCTATAAAGTATAAAGTGGCGTTAAACTATGTAAAGTACCTCAACATTTTAATTGACAGGCCTCCACCGCCGCTGCTTGTTTTTGTAATATACATTCCTGCTACCATCACTTAAAGAATGTCCTCGCAGCAGATGGGGAGAACAGCCATGAGCTGCAGGTGTCTACACTTCACAACACCGAGTAATGTCTTTAACAGATATGAGTCCTCGGTGTGCGCGTGCACCTCGTCTCACTCTAACATGGCAGCCCTGCGGGTCGCCCTGATAGGGGTCGATTGATTGTGCGCTTTGTTAACTAGAAGTAATTACGCTCTTCTTAATGCTCTTACTGGAAATACTGAAAGTGATAATCAAGCCGAGTGACTTTTACATCTTGAAGAGATCC
This sequence comes from Nibea albiflora, assembly GCA_014281875.1. Classification (NCBI taxonomy): domain Eukaryota; kingdom Metazoa; phylum Chordata; class Actinopteri; family Sciaenidae; genus Nibea; species Nibea albiflora. The sequence continues at coordinate 13,364,778 of CM024804.1, forward strand.
CCAGCTGGGTGGCCGTAATCACACAACTTCCACATTGATGAGCAAAAGTAAACAACACCCTGAGCGCAAGAGAAGAAGGAGGAAAAAAACAAAAACGTAAAAAACCTACAGTCAGTCAAGAGAGGGGAGATAAATCCTTCAAAGAAGAGTGTCTTCTTGGCTAATTTCTATCAACCTAGAGGGAGAACAAGCAGGCCTGAAGGCTTCCCATTCCAAAAACAACATAGCTGGAGAGGTAGCCTATTGTGTCCTGACAGATTGGTCTGACTGGGGGAGGAGGAGGAGGAGGAGGAGGAGGAGGAGGAGGAGGAGGTCGCCTCTAACCGACACACAGGGAGGAGCAGAGGTGAGCAGAAATCTGGGGGAGATGGGAACACAGCTGCAGTTCAGAGGAGAGTTAGTGTCGTTACTACCTCACATAATTTAGAGTTGTCTTTGAATTTATTGTGCTGTGTGCTCGTAAGGCGGAAAGCTACATAAATAGACTCTGAGAGGGTGTGTGGAATGGCAAAATCATAAAGCATGACGTTTCTCTATGAACCTTTGTCTGTCTATCTGTCCATCCGTCCATCCGTCCATCTATCTCTCTGTCTATCTGTCTGATAAATCGCGGCGCGATCCTCCTCACTCCTCCGCTGTTTCTTTTGGCGAAGGATGGGAGACCCTCCTCTGTCCCAATCACTCCCCAGGTCCTCGCACCCCGCCCCCACACCTCTGCCCATCATCTCCCCGTACGCTATTCATCCTCGTGTGCAGCTGGAGCACTCTGTTTGACCTCCCCTCTCCTCGCAGAGCCCTTATAAACAGGGACTGTGGTAGGACTCCTCGCAGCACTTTGCGGTTGGAGCGAAAGAACCACACCGGACTACTGACATTATGCTCATCACTTACATAAGTCTGTGTGACATGGCACGTTCCGACATGCGCTCCGCCGGGGTTATTTCGCCGGGCTTTAAGCCACGGATGAAGATAAAGACACTGCTGGTAACCTTCCCAACAGTTAGCTCCTCTTTTATTATTTCACATCTTGTCAGCTATGCTCGACATATGAAACAATAATAGAGGATCTAGCTCGTGGGAACATGACAGCAGGGTACAAGAATAAGCGGGTTTTTTTTCCCCCTGGATTTGTGATTGTTACCCATCATGCACCTGCAAGGCCCTTCTGTACGTGGGCGTGCTCTTATGGAAAGACTTCCACATATCCAAGCCATCATCCATTGTGAGGGTTTTGCAAGTTTTGCCTCCGCTCCTGTCATTTGTGTATTTTATTGCATTCTTTATTCGGAAGCACGTCATTTAATAACGCAACACTTGTACCGTCATTGACACGTACGCAATTAAAGACTCGGCGTGTCTTCTGTGTTTGCGGTCATAAAGTTTCAGGAGAGCGGCACATGTTGCTGCTCTCTTCGGGAATTGAAAAGCATTAGCTGCGAGGTTGACGCGCTGACATTCGTCTTTCATCTGAGGGCATTTACGTCCACGTCAGATGAACCGTAGCCTGTTTTATATTTCAATGTCGATTGCAGTGGGACTACTTCATCAGCGGAAATAATTCCAATAAAAACAGCTGACTGCGAGGTCTGTGGATTATCAGGAGTGACTGAGGCATTGTTTCTGGAACGACGCGCCGCTGCTGAGCTTCGTGAATGTTGCTTTTCAACGCTCCGAGCACCACAAACAAAATCCACTCTATGGAGATGGCGTCAGAAATCACAGAACAGATACGTCAAACTTAAAGACGTTGAAACCAAAACTATCTGCAAAGATACCACTAATAGGGAGAGGGGCTTTTGTGTGATTTGGGGTAAATTATCCTTTAACACCATTGCACCATGCAGCAGTGACTGCACACTATATTTTCTAACATGCCTTTTAGTGTAGGTAGACTACTGAACCTCTTCACAAAGGTTTCTACAAAAACTGAGCATTATAATCACCACAAAGGGAGGATTTGCTGCAGGACTTGCTTCACTTTTAGCAAGGTGTACTCAATAAGCTGGTGTATTTCCCCACCTATGCGACACGGATGGAACAATCGCATTTCCATATGAGCTGCACACAGCCGCGGTATCTCTGAACTCACAGTAGCACCTGTCACGCTCCGATAGTTCAACCAAAAAAAAGGCTATAGCTACTGTAACTCTGTGAACAGATATTTTCATTGCACGGGTCAGTGCACTGGTCTCCGTGCTGCAGCAGTCTGGGTGAATACGTGTGTGGTCTGCTGGGTGGCAGCAGGCTTTATAAGGCAGCAGAAGGCATTGCTCAGAAGTCCTGAGGTTTAAGCTTAAGCGGTGGCAAGGGCACGGAACATATGAGGTGATGATCTGTTTTCATTGACGGCGTCGTGCAGGTTAGAGACAAAATTCTCTAACGCTTTTGTTTTTCCTTACATAGTGCTGTTTTTTGGGGGTTTTTTTTTTAGTAAGGTCAGACCAGTGCAACACTTTTTTTTTTAAACCCTTGGAGGAAGGCATGTGTTTGTTTTGTGTGTGTGTGTGTGTGTGTGTGTCTTAAACAGAGATTATACTGCTGGGATGCCAGTTCTTCCACAGACCCCACATCACCCTGAGCTTCCAAGCTGTGAAAACATACTGGAGGTTTGTTGGTTCTTAGTGGCTAATAAGGTGTCATTGTGCGGTAGAGCTGTCTGATACCCCACAGAGTCATTAGGACGACATGAATGGATTTAACAGAACATCTATTGCGCTCACACACATGCATATGCATGCCTGAGTCATTTCATGTGAAAAATCAGCCTACACTCTGCAAAAAATAAAAAATAAATCAATACTTTTTATGAGAGATGAGATTCCAGGAACGGGAAGGCCTTTGCTCCGTTTTTTTTCTCTGACAAGGTTAAATTGTGCTCTGCCACAGAAATACTGACTTGAACCACGATTAGAACCTGCAACATCAAAGCGCTCTGCTTTCAAAGGCTTTCTTTTACAGCGAGCTTCAGGAGCCCTGGCTCCTATGTGTCCAGACAGCTTATAAAAAGGCTGTTTTCATCCTCACCTCCCAATTCAACACCGCAGATCCTCTCTCACCACCGCCGGACCGCTGTTATCAGACATTCCCCGATGTGACGTCTGGATTTCTCCACAGAATGGGACATTTTGAGACTAAATGCTGTCATCCAACTCTGCTGCTTGACCTTGTTAGTCCCGAGGCTTGATTAGAGGCTATCTGGGGCTGCTCTTTGAAGAGCGCGCCCCTGTCTTTTCTCATCCCTTGCAGTTGATCCATCTTGGCGGGCTGGCACTGGACTCGTTGCGGTTAAACTTTAATGGAGTGAACATGAATATCACTGTCAATTGTGGGAGCCTCGTACATGTGGAGGACTGTGGTTTGTTATTTCAATAGATACGAGTAGGCTGATAGAGAAACACTGCCTTCCAGGGCTCAGAGCAGAGAAAATAGACAGGTCTCTGAGGATCTGGCTCTGGCTCAGGACTTAGTGAGTGAGAGCCTGAGTTGTGTCTGCCTTGATGTGACCTCAGGGAAGGGTGGTTAATGACATTCTGGGGTCACTCGTGATTGGTGTGTCGAGTTGCATGAGTCAGTAATATACACTTGACTTTATCATAACACCCACTCACTGCTCATTGATAAGGACAAAGGCTTTCTTCATCCGTTATGAGCAAACGCCGCAGGCCGAGTGGACAGCACTGAACGGTAAATCACACCGAGAAATAACCAGCGCTGTTTATCTCCTCTTCACGCTCTTGTAATTGTCCGGCCCGGACAGTCTGTAACTGACTGATGAAGGTTTTGTCTTTATTAAAGATCAACACTGGACGAGTTGTCCCGTGATGACATCATATTCCGGAGAAGCAGCTGTGTTTTCTCAGAGTCACTTCAGCAGCAAAGAGCCGAACTCCACAGAGCAACAGAGCCAAGAAATGTAAATGAAGAGTGGGTGTGAATACTAGCTTTTGCATTATTATATTTTAAAAATAGAGGGTGATGATGTGTCCTTGCGGCTACAGGGTCAAAGGATGCCTGACCAGGCAATCACTAAATTCCAGGTTCAAATCTGGTTTTCTTGTTTTCATTTGCTCACTTTATTATTATATACATTATAGATATGAGCAGGGGAGCAAGGAAGCAAACTGGCTTCTACAAAACCCTCTCCTCTATGTAACAAACTAAGTATTCACATCAGTTTACTCAAGGAAAATCCTGCATTCAAACTGAACAAAGTGTGGTAAGAAAACTCTTAATGTGAAAAGTAACCAGCGACTTCAGCTAATATTAATGCAGTGGAATAAAAAGTATCAAGAAGAATAACATTAAAATATTCAACAAAAGTGCAACTGGCTCAATTTTGCACTTAAGTAAATGTGCTTAGTTACTTTCCATCACTCTAAAGGCAACAAATAGCTTATGGAATTACACATTTTATGCGAGTCTTTGTTTATGTGCTGCATGAAATCAGGTTTTTATTTCAAACAAACAGCGAAGCAAGCTGTCACGATTAAATATCCAAATCTACTGACCTGTTGCTACTTCTGTTCCGAGATACAGCGTGAAAAGTCACGGCAAACGGATTCAGAGGAGGCGGGTGGTGCTCTGCCTGCTTTACCTGAGAGGTGCAGCAGGTAGAGAGTGGTGTGCGATCAGAGATCAGCACCATGGACAGGGCTACCTGACAGGTACGCTCACCTTCGAGAGGCTTGAGCTGCTCTTTCTCCTGTTTTTTTTTTTTTCAGTCCGCACCATCATCGCCTGCACATTTTTTTTTTTTTACAGCAGAGTGATCTAACAATGATCACACACGTCTGAGGCCCAAAATCTGATAAAAGTGGCAATTTCTTTATCTCCAATGTTTGATTCAGGAAAAAAACCAAACAAACACTTAAACAAGGCTGTGTTACTCCTGGAACACATACTGCACCCTCAGGCCTCTATGAGGATGTAAATGGATGTTCGCTAGTGTTGTGACCTCTGACCCCGACTGCCCCCCGTTTCCTGAACCAGATGCTGCTCCCGTGGACCACAGCCTTCTCAACCTAAACAAAGTAATCCTCCACTAAACAAGATGGATATTGTATCACCAGCCCAGTAAATACCAGAGGGTCTTAAACGCGGGGCTGCCCTTTCCTCATCTCTGACTGCAGGGAATAATAACTTCTTGTATGGATGAACAAAGAAACATAAACTTTATTTGACTTTCAAGTTTTACATACATTTTGTGGTAACGCTACAGTACACAAAACGCATGCCCTCTTGTGGGGGATATAATTAGAGCATGCAGCAGTCCTCCAAGGAAAAGTTTGAAAATCTGCAGTACTGGCCGCAGGTCAAAAATGTAAGATTGGGATCATATGTTGCCTATATGAAAGTCCTTTGATCTCGCTTGATTTAAGTAAGACTAGATGGAAACATAAATCCAAAATCCACGTGGGTTAGGCCTGCAGGGATGTGCCAAGGTTGCATAGTTGATTTGCTTAAAAAAAAAAAAAGAAGAAGAAGAAGAAGAAGAAGTGTCAGCTCATGCAATTACTGATGATTATAGCAAACATATAGCAGCGGTGATATGAAGGGATTTCCTTATTGTTTCATTGGACTGCCAGTGGATGAATAAAAGGATTTTAAAAAATACTAATAATTTGCACTCAGAACTTCAGGAATATCTATGATATTAAAACAGGTTCATTTAAATTAGATTTGCCTGATTTTTTAAAACATGATTTCATTCGAGTGTCTTTTTTAGCACATGCATAATGAAGTTTAACATTAGATTTGCCCTCGCTTGTGTGAAAGAAAAGATTATTTCTTCTGATGGAGTCACAGTGATTCGTATTTTAACTCTTTTATTTTGGTTGCTTTTGTAATAATGCTGTAATAAGAAGAAAGTGCAGCGTTACCCACCAATCTTTTCCAGCTCTAACTTTGCATCAGGAACCTCTCTGATAGTTCCTCGGATGCTCCCACCCCTCGACTCACGTAATTCATCTTCTTGACCAATCCTGTCCCTCCCCAAAAAGTTTACGCCATGCAGCCTATAAGAACTGCCTAAGTTTCTCAAGTATCGGAAAAGGCTTGTCCTCCCAGGAACCTATCTATGGATACTTTGGTGTCTTCAAAGCCAGACAGACCCACAGGTGGACTAATTCCGTGACTTCATGAGAGGGAAATAATTTTTGGCGACATTTTCCGGAGCGCCATCTACCCAAGTGGAGATGTCTGAGGAAAATATGGGGGATGAGTCGGGCAGCTCCCCTGTCTCTCCTGTGGACAGCCTGAGCAACAGCGAGGGGGAGCTGGACAGACAGCCGAAGAGATGTGGGAGGAAGAGGAGACCGAGCAGGAAAAACGGGGAGGACTCAGATAGCCCGACCCCTGGGAAAAGAGGGAAGAAGTCCAGCAGCAGCAGCCCCCAGTCTTTCGAGGAGCTCCAGTCGCAGCGGGTCATGGCCAACGTCCGGGAGCGACAGAGGACCCAATCTCTGAACGAGGCGTTCGCGGCTTTGCGGAAAATTATCCCGACGTTGCCCTCGGACAAACTCAGCAAAATACAGACTCTAAAACTTGCAGCCAGATACATCGACTTCCTCTACCAGGTGCTGCAGAGCGACGAGCTGGACTCCAAAATGGCAAGTTGTAGTTATGTGGCTCACGAGAGGCTGAGCTACGCCTTCTCTGTATGGAGGATGGAGGGAGCTTGGTCCATGTCAACATCTCACTAGCATCTGGAGAAATTATGCCCTAAATGGTAGGCTTGATTTTCAGCTAAAATGCATGACCCAAGCCTTAAACTATGGGGTGGGGGGGGTAAAAAAAAATCTCTTGACACTAGAGCGATGTTGTTTGAATGGCTTTGCTGTGGACTAATGCTAAATCTGAAACAGTGTGTTTGTTTTGTGCACAATAATGAACGCCTTGTCTGACCTACAGGTGACTGCTGATTCTACTAAAGACATTCTGACGGGACAAATCTGGAGTCCAATGCTGGATACATGGGATCACTCTATTTAAAACCAAAGACGACAGAAGCTCTGGGGGATCTTTTTTTTTTTTTTTTGGAGAGGCCCGATGGGGACTTGCAGCAGCCGTGTGTTGGCTTTTTATACACCCCTCGTATTCTGGTGTGTTTTCATGTTGTTGACGACGAATGTTTTAAAAAAAAAAGTTGTGTTTTTTTTCTTGCTGTTGTTTTTTTTTATAAAAGAAAAGAAATGTTTGCAATGCATGCCTCTGGACTTTAATTTGCATGGAGGTCAAAGTGCATTATTGAAGCAGTTGTCTTTTTTTTTTTTTTTTTGGTGTGAGACTGTCAACTGGTGGTGTAGCTCACATTATAGGCTGACTGTGTGGATCTAACCTGTGCAAAACAAAAACCAAAAAAAGCAAAAAAATATTTTCAGAATACATTTATTTATTTATTGGTGAAACGTGTTACGTTGAGGAACAGATCCTGTGTCTGAAATACAAATACATTCCTATTTTTTATTATCTTTCTTTTTTGTAAATGTTTGTACATTTTTTTTTGAATTAAAGAAAATGACAATTAAAGTGTTTTGTCTTGAACTTTTTTTCCCCCTGTGTTGCTGGCATGATGAGAATTTAAACGAAACGCACTCTAATTTGTTGAACAATGTAAATTCTAGGTATAAAAAAAAAAGAGAGAGATGAGCTCTCAGGCACGTATCACGTGGACTACACTTCATATCAGATGTAATGGCAAAAGCTTCCACTATATCGCCAGCCACTTGGGAAAACAGATGGAGTTATTATTGGCTCAAGTAAAATCGTTGGAGAAACATGCAGCTCTGTTTTTTTTATATATTGTTACACATCCAAAAACAATACAGGGCTTATAAATTTTTCACGTCATTTATAACTAAAAGTATTTAAAGGAAAAAAGCCAGTGTTAACACATCATTTAAAAACGTGAGAAAAAGTTTTATTGCTGAAAAAAAAAAGAAAAAACAAAAGCCAGCCTGTGTAAACGAAGTTAAAAATCCATTTTAATTAAAAAGAATTTAAAAAAGCCTCACGCAGGCTCCGGTTTCTCCCTCACTCTCTCTTTTCCTGGATCTGTTTAGAGTTGGATTAAGGACTGGACCTGAAGCTCACCATTATGAGTAAATAAGTTACACTGGGGTCACGTCAACCTGCTATTGAGGCCCGATGCTACAGTCTCCTGAACAACAGTCCAGCAAAGTGTTTCAGGATTTCTGCAGGCCGTTTTGTCAGAGCAGACATCAGGCTAACTCGACTTCCTTCTGCACTGTTTACTGCAGCGTAACAGTCCCGCTTAGGTCTATGCTGACAAGCTCAAAACACAAATGGGATTATTTTAACTACTACATGGCTAGTAAGCTGGAGCTATTTTGAAGATCAGCAGCGAAAAAAAAAAAAAAAAAAAGAGAGAGAGACTTCGTGCGTCTTTACGCATGCCGCGTAGCCATGAAAGGTAATCCCGATTATTGTCACGAGATAAATCTTCTCTGCCGTTATCGTGCTGTGATTGATCTCAGCGATCTGGGAAAGTGTTTCTTACTGTCCAAATCAGAGTGTGCGCCTGTTTGAAGGTGTGTAATTGACTTGCGAGGCATGTATGGAATTCCCAGATGTCTATGAAATTTAAGGAGGCCGTGAAGGTAGGCAGTGGGTCTGCATATAGACGCTATTCTCACTCGGAGTTTGGAGGAGGGGGGCAGGGGGGGCGGATGCTAGATCAATAAACAGCTTTTCTTCAAACTTTTACAGTTGAAGCTTTCACTTAATACTAGACAAATAAACATGCCCTGCAGTAAATACTAGCTGTAACCTGTTCGTGACATGGATCACTAAAAAAAGCTTTAAGATTTTTTTATTTAAAAAAAAAAAAAAAAAAATCTATTTCCAATTCACTCCTTACGCAATGCAATGCTCTCCAATAAGTTTCCTCTCTCCCCTCGTTCAGGAGAGAGGAGCTGGCAATTGACACGATGCAGAGGCGCAGAATGAAACCTATTTAGAACAGATGTTAGTATTTTTTAAAAAGTCACGTGAAATGAGCAGATGTTCAGACTGTGCAGAGACTCGCCGTGCGGTGCAGTGCAGAGAGAGAGAGAGAGAGAGAGAGGGAGAGAGAGAGAGAGAGAGGAGCTTTACCTCCACACAGACACGAACTGTGAGTTCGAGGTCCTACATTCAGATCATCCAGGAGGTTTGATTAAAATGGACTTATATAAAATAATAATAATACTAATGAATAAGGGGGAGAGAGGGGGGTCGTGGGGGAGAGTGAGAAGAGGGGGGGGGGCACCTGCAGGTATTTATGTGGAGCCGGACTGACCGCGCAGAGACACAAAGGTAGGCTGTGAGGAGGAGGAAAGCTCTGAAATGCTTGTGATTGTGTAAGACTTTGACTTGCTGCTTGTTTGGCTGTAAGAGGAGATGTGACGATCAGGATGTTTTTTCAAAGCTTCCAACACTAACGGGCCTGCTGCCGTCGAAGATTCAGACTGCTTTGAAGCGTGTGTGTGTGTGTGTGTGTGTGTGTGCGCGCGCATGTGTGTGTATGTGTTTGGGGGGGGAGGGAGGAGACTTTAAAAGAGGGGAGTAACTCACAAACGGTCGAAAATTTATCATCCAGCTATTGGGAGAAAAAAAAAAACTGAAAATGCATGACACACATAATGACTCAGGCTATATACCAGAAGTGTTGTGTCACATGGACGATAAGTTCAATTAAAAATGACTAAATTGACTGCAGTGTCAAATGACATATGATTTTTATTTTTCAGAGCAACATATTTCTAAACGAGTGATTTGCTCTGATATCTTTGTGCAGCTTAATCTAAAAAATATATAACTTCTGTAACATTGATATTAAATCCGATATTTCTAGAATCTATAATTATAGACATATAATTATATATATATATATATATACTATTATGTTTATTATATTTATACTGTTTAATTAATTCATTAGTTATCAGGTTATCATGGCCGCCTGGCGCAAAAAAAAAAAAGAAAAATGTACATTACTGTCTCGACTTTTTTTCAAAATAAAATCTCTCGGTTTTGTATCCTAACATGCACTCACGTGCATCTGCAGCTGACAGGTGATATATCACGTCCGACGGGTTAGTTATAGATTTTATTACACTGACAGTTATTGTTTGTTTGTTGTCTGCCTTTTTTTCCCCCCAACTTTTGTCATGTAACTTTTAAAAAATATTTTTGGTTTTTTTTGCATTTATAAAATCTTTGTTTTTTTTAAAAAAATATATATATATCTTCACTTAAGTATAACTAACAATTTATGTAAGAGGTGTTCAAATAATTTTAACAATATGTGTTCAAGACAAACTTCAGTTTGTTTTACGTTGCTGCACTAAAAAATGAGATTTCTGAGCTCAACAGGACAGAGCAGGTGCAGACTTTACAGCCAGCTCCACACTTTTAAGTGAATTTCCAGATTTTTCCATTCTGAGTCTCAGTGAGAAATGAAAATTCCTCTAGTTGGTAATCAAACTTTTTCAGGCCCACACACGCACACACACACACAGTTTCATCCACACCTTTAACAATGCCCCAGAAAGTGAATATTAAACCCAGGAGCAGTTGAGCTGCATGGAGATAAGATCAGAGTACAGGACCTCACTTGAGGCAAGGAAACAGAGGAGAAGCTAAACAGAAACAGACAGCTCCAGTGCATTCCTCCTGCATCTGCAGTCTGCTGATTATTGAATACATTAACATCTTTAATGCAGCTCTTTGTTGAGAGGGCATTTTATTTGATACACATGTGAAAAATCAGATCAGTTGTTGTCCACGGGGGAAAAAAAATGGGAAAGAACAAAAACAAAAAAAAGAGTGAAAAGTTGAAAGCAGCCATGTTGTGTGCCGTCGACTTGACGTGGACACATCTGTGCGAGATCTCCCGTTTTATATGTGAATGATTAAAAGTGTCCTTAAGAGGGAAAATCTTTGATTGGCGCAATATGGAAACACACTGCATGTGCTATGGCTATACGCCTGCAGCAGTGTTTTTCACACGAGGCATCAAATTATGAAAGAGTAAATGATGAATGGATTTCATCTCTCCAGCCTCTTCTCATCTGTTCACTGTAGGAGGAAGATCACGGCGATAGCTTGCATAACCATCTGAACTGGTTTCAGGTTAGACATTTAAAAACTGAAGCAGAAAACGTTTGTCAGATTATTTCGGTTTCTTTGTCACCGCACATGTGGCGTTGGAGCTGTTAAGTGTGTTGCACGCGCCCAAGATGAATCTGTGAATTAAAGCCAAAAGGGAGCTGTAGATGTAAAAGTGCTACATGAAGCTTGAGGATGAGAACACGCCCTTAAAAACAAGCAACCACGCCGACTTTTACTTCCTTTCAAGCACAGGTGTGTTTCTGAGAATTCAAGAAGTTGGGAGATCCACTTCGTAGAAAATGCATCGAGACTAAACGTGCTGAAATTCCCTGCTTCTGCAGTGAAATGAAGCTCATTTGGTTGTAAAAGCTCGAACAAGTTTAATTTTTCATTATTAATTCAGAAAATCTGAAAGTGCTGCTTGACTGCTCATAACAGATTGATCAAAATCGCTGTGGAAGTACGCGGGACGCTGGCTTTCAATATGAAATCTTGTCTTCAAATAAATCATTTTGATCCAAGGCAGGCCCCGAACACTGTATCTCTATCGCTGGCGTGGAGAAGTGAGGATACTTCATGCCAAAGAACATTTCTGTGCAGGTTCAACAGGACTTGATGTTTAAACAGTGCAGACACCTGCGGTGCACTTACTTGATTTATGTCAACACATGAGATGAAAACAGTGAGAGGGGATGATTGTGTATTTGATTTGGCAAAACGGAGTTTCTTTTCTTTCTTTTTTTTTTTTTTTTTGCTGATTTACTGATTATTGCTGATGCTTTCAGACAAACTGAAACCAACCTCTTATCTTTCTTATCTTCCAAAAGTTGAAGAAAGCTTAGTTTTGATCAAGCATTTTTGCGTTTATGAATTATCGTTTGCTTGCAGGGATTGGCAGTGAGACGACCACAAACTTCAGACAAATTGTCTTCTCTATTTTAGACACACGTTCATTTTGCATTCAAAAGATTTTTATCCTGATTTCATAAAACAATTGAAATGCCTTTGTCTGAAATGTCGTATGGCCCTTGTGGTAAATGACTCATGTCAAAATTACAATGTTGAAACATTATTTCTTAAGATATTTGGATAAGAGTTGTACGCCTCTGGCTGTCTGGGAAAATGCTAAATGGATGCTTGTTTAAATCTGGTTGAAGGCTTGTGGACACGCACCATGTTTAAGTTGGCAAATTAGAGATTTCAACTGAAAATGCAAAGCGCATAACAGGTCAGCGTTTCAGCACAGCGAAGGGCACACTGGTCATGAAGGGTGATGTCATGATTTAGGCAGGCGATCAGACAGGGCCAGGAATGGCCTTGATGCGCGTCCCAAAAGGGGCAGAGTTGAAAATGTGTACACCTTGTGTTTAACCTTTGTTGCGTGTGATGTGTGCCACCCAGGCTGCAGACAAGACACGGATCGGTGTGTTTTAGGGGAATACACAATGATGTCACAGACAGGAAAAGGCTGGAAAAGGCTTGGCACCTTTTTGGAATTGGCCAGATCCCCATTGGCTCAGCAGAAACGCTGTAATAATAAACAGGCAATCAGAAGGCAGCGTGAGCGTACACAAAGGCATTGCAAAAGTTTGCAGATAATAAAAGCAGATTTTTCACTGGAGGGGGATGATTATTTGTGTTCTTCAGTTGTCCATAAATAGAGGGCCTCTCACAGGAAGTATAAACATACAGATGAAGTGGAGGGCAGTCGCCGTCCAATGCAGTGATTTCAAACGTTCCTGTTTATGTTCAATCAAGACTGAGTATATCTATATATATATACATACATTTATACATATATAACTGCAGCCTCGGTTTGAGAATGAAACACAAAGGATTATTTTCTGAGGGAAGAAGGAAAAAGGAAAAAGAATACCTCACTTCAAAATGTAAACTGTTTGATGAGTGTTCCACTTATTTCGGAAAGTGAGCCACACATCTAGAAAAGCCTTAACAGGCACCAGTCCCAACACACACTCAGTATCGTTATCTTAGAAGAAACTCCAACTTCAGTTCTATCAAAATAAAAATCTCTATTCAAAGCAACTTCTTCGTGCATGCGAGTAAAAGGCAGAGCACAATTTGTCTCTTATTGAGCCACTGAGTGAAACATGTAGTCCTTGTGTGTCTCCCCGGGGAGGGCTCTAATGATGCAGCATCCCTGCCTCTGTCCCTGAGGGCGCTCCAACTCTCCGGGTATTAATCCCACCAACGCCGAATACCGGGACTCTAATGTAACGCTGATAACTGATGTATTGTTACCTCGAGTTACAATGATCTCCTTATTCCTTCGGACCCGTCTTAAACGCTTTATTGTTATCCAATTTACTGAGTTCTTCCCAGACAGTCAGCATTATGTGGGCACAGGGGAAATCTAATTGGTCTGTCATTTGTGTAGGATAAAAGGGAACTGATGCTGGCATATTTATCAGCATTGGTATTAAGTACAAAGTAAAAACGGAGTGCTGGGGGTCACGTTGTTGAATGTGAAGAATCCACTCACCTCCTGCCTGTAATTGAAAGAGGATTGAGCCTAAGTGGCTTTTTTAACAAATTGTAATGAAACAGAAATTGTGCTTAAATCGGATATAGCACCAGCAAACTGTCAAACATTATGAGTGAAAGCATACGCCGTGTTTAAACTGGAAAAAAGATTAACCGAAATATGTTCGGCTGCTTTCGGAGAATAGAGTGAATTTAATGCATTCTGGACAACTGGCTTCGACGTGCGCCCAGGATAAATGTGAAAATTAATTTCTCTAGCTTAAGAACTTCTTGAATCATCCCGTTGCCATGGCTGAGCAGCAAACAGGATCAGCTTTGATATGAGTTGCCGGGTTTTCACCTGGCTTTAATGTGCTATATAAGTTATGACTCATCATGTATTTCCTCGCTTCCCAGCAGGAGCGTCGGGGCAGGACGCTGACTCTTCACACGTGGCCAGGATCCGTCAGCCCAACGGCCGAGGAGCCGCCTGGTCAGATGGACAACACTGTGACATCAGTAACAATATGACGTCTGTTTGTAATCAGTATATGTACGCAGTTAGGATTAGTTTTATTATTGTTCAGTCAATTAAAAATGCTAAATTGTTGTTTTTTTAATCATTTAGTGAGAATAAGTACATAGTGAAATTTTGATGCATTAATATTGATTTAAGGGTTTGTTATAAGGTCATTTTAACATTACAACTAGTTGCTAAAAGATAAATATTACGTAATATTATGACTAAAGTTGGTGTGAATATGCATATTTTTCTATTCATACAAGTGAAAAACTGCAAGCGTTGCAGCTCAGGTTAATAGCCTGAGCATTTATTAGGAAAAAACAAGCAAAGTGAAGACTGAAGCCATTCAGTGCTCACTGATCATCTCAGTGTAAGACAACAGAAATCAGTCATCAGGGTGCTGGCTTTGTCCTCCACAACAGAGGACCGGCTGTTTGTGACCTTAGTGCTAAATCAAGTTCAAAGAGGGCCGCTGGTGTTTGGCAGATAGTTTTACATGAGGGCGGTGGGAGAACAGTGTGTTTGGTCAACCTCTGGCTCCCCCTTTGATTCGCAGCTCTCTCTGACCCCTGGCAGAGCGAGACACCATTTGGGGCGCTTCATTCGGCCACACCGGTCAGTCTAATAAGGTCTGGGTGACAAGTGACTTTCAATCTCTGCTCAGTTAACCAATTTATTTTTCATTAGCATTCTTGCACAACTGTTTCATCTATTGCACACTGAAAAAAATTCTTCTGGCAACAGCATACAGTGCGGTCCCGCTCGAGTAAAACACAAAAATTAGATTAGAGAAATATTATATGAAACAGTAAGCGGCAGTGTTTGGATTCCTTGGGAATGAGTCCACATTAAGTCCGCTCTGTCACTACAGTATTTATTAATTCCCACTGTGTCATTGGGACATATTAATGCAATAGTTCAAGTGATCGCAGACAGACGAACTGAATAGATTCATTTTATTTCGCTCCAAATGCTGAGCGCTTGTTTAAACGTTTCCATTTATAACATCACTACTGCATGACTGTATACAATCCTTTTGGAAATAGATGCATCCATATGTTTGGCATATGCTTCTATCCAAGGGATATAAAAGAGGAAATAAAACTTAAATCACTGACGCAATGAATCAAATCCTTGTTTATCATTTGAACGGCCTACTTTGGTGCAGCTGATTGGCAGCGATTCACTTTTCCCTTTTTAAAATATATGAACAAGATGTCAGAACCGCAGCATCTACCGTGTGAAAGCAGCAGTTTAGTCTGAGCCGTGTTCTGCTGTTTTTGAACCAAATAGTCTGGTACCAGCGTACATTATCCAAGAGCAAAGAAATACATGTGGCACATTAACTTTCCACGGACGACGTCTGAACACAACTGGAAACCCATCAGGAAAAACAGCGCTGTGTTTACTTTGTATTACGAGTGTATTATCACATTATAAGAATGAATAATGCATTGTGTTTAGACTGCTGTTTTTTTAGGACAGAACTCAAAGTATTAATAAAATAATTCTCTGAAGGAGAGGACGGCTGATTCTTTTCACAATGTACCCACTATACTGTGTTTTTATGTTTTAAGTTTTGATGCTTGAAAGGGAAAAAAAATAAAGTGACAGGCTATTAAAAAGTTAATGAGACAATCGAAAAACATCCACTGGTACAAAGATGTTCTGCACTGTAACCTTGCATGACAAAACGCAGCAGAAAGCTGGACTTTCGACCGTCCTTGAGAGCACATGTTCAAGTGGGTAATTCAAGAAACGTTTCACAATAGAAATGCTTGTCAGAGGATCAGATGTGCTGCAGTGAGTCACCTTTTCTCACGCACGCAAAGGTTTTGCGCCGCTGTATTCATATTATGTGTTATTTTGGTTCATTCCCTGACCTTTAACACTTGCCCCAGAGAGATGCAAATGCCCAAAGAACATAATGGTTCCCTTCCTGTGTAAAAACTAGGCCGTAAAAAAGGAAGATAATTATGGTTGTCATGACAACGGGGTCCAGCAGGCTGGCGGTGCCGTGTTCGCTTGCGGAACTTCAAACGGTATCAAAGCTCCACCAGGGCTGGTACACGAGCTCTGGTTTGAATTAGGGACCGACTTCCACAGTCTCTCTTCAAATTCAAGATCAATATGGAACACCCCCTTCAAAAAAACAAAAAAAAATAGGAGAAAAGGGCCCAGCTAGTCCTCATCCAGACAGACCTAGAGATCTGGATTTCATTAGAGACAATTATCTTATCTGTTTCATCTCATGCTGCCCCAAGGGTTGGCAGGCAGACCAGTGGGCTCTTTGCAGTTTGAGAAAGCCTGCAGCCAGTCAGAGGCCTGTGGATCAGGTCATTAAAACACTCCTGCCCCTGCTGCTAGTGATAAAATATTTTCATGCTTTTGTAAATAGATTTTCTTCTTTCAACCCCACAGGACACAAAAAACACAACTTTTCTTCTCTGGATATCCCGGCACAAGGATGTCCTAAATTCTGAGAGGAGTCAGCCAAAACATTGTTGGTTTTGCTCTCTCAGGTGAAGCCGCATGAGTGCGTCTGTACTCTTGTTGATTTTCTCTTTCCAACCTGTGGCTGGAGCTTGCTTCATCATCAACGTGGAGCCTGATCGGCTTGTTAAGGCCAGTGTCACGGCATATGGCACGGACACCTGTCAAAGCAGCATGTACAGTACAATTATAGCCTTAACAGCACTACTACTCTTCACTGAATCCAAAAATAAGATCAGCTTGTCATGCTGTTTAGTAGGCACTGTTAAAGGAATACATTTCGGGGAATATGTTTATTGGCTTTCTTGCTGAGAATTGATGGCAGTCTTTCGCTCCTCCATTTGAAATGTAGCTAGAGCCAGGAGACGATTAGCTTAGCTTAGCATAAAGACACGTTATGCCACACGATTATTTTGAAGATCAGCAAAATTTTCAAAGATTAATTAACATATATATAGCAGTTTTTTTATTTCTTACTTCTTACAACATGCTGAACATGTATATAATACATACAAACATACAAACATACTGGTACTGGTAGATTGAAGCAAATAAATGTTTTTTCCCAAAGTGTCGAACTTCGAAAAAGTCAAGCACGCTCAGGTTTTGACGAGCAGCACACTTCTCTTTAGATCGGAGAAGGGATGGTTAAGGTAATCTGGTACAGTTAGGCTCAGAAAATAGCTGCTTATTCAAGGAAGGGATGCCCTTGTGGGGAGGGGAGGTGGCAAAGGAGCAGAGAGGGATATGAGGCCCATGCAGGACCTGGAGCTGAAACTGAGAACCCTCCTCATCAGGGGTTAGGGATCATGGGCAGAAACTTCCCTTCATCACAGCCAAGCTGGGAAATGCAGAGGACAGCGTGGGTCAGCCCTGACAGCCCGCTGTGTGCTGTTACCATGGCAAACATCCCAAGGGCCAAAGAAAATAGATGACAAGTACAATAATACGAGGTGTAATCACGAAGGTCAGTTGCATGCAATGTGCTGCCTTCCACTCTCAAGGCCCCATCGTCTTCAAAAGTGAAAAAAAAAAAAAAAAGTCAGTGTACTTTAAGGGAAAATTACTCAGTAATGTGGTCATTTTTCCTCCATGCCTCTAGAAATCAGGAAACCTTGAGGGACATGCTCTAGAGACTCTGCATGAGCAGCCATTGAGAGATTCCAGTCCACTTCCATTGCGAGATATTTACTTTCCGGTTCTTTGTACTGGGTGCCCTGCAGATGGAATCTAGCATCCTCTTTAAGGGGAAATTTTATGACTTATTAACTGTCAACAGTTCATAACCTCCAAGGAGCTATTAAACCTCCTCCTGTGGTCACACCAGAAATGCCAGTGTTTGATTTGGACTGGAAAGATATTTGAATGTTTTTGCTCTTCTCTACCCAGCGTGCAAGTGCAACAAAATACTCAAACCAGTTTAAACATCAGATCATTGTGTCAAGATAAGGATAATAATGTGTTTGCTTTGTTTTGAAATTACCGAAGACATAGTGTGGATTTATTGTACAAGAGCACGGTTAATCGCAAGAGAGAAAACACATCGGGGAGACAAGTCAGGCAACAAAGAACGCCTAGTGATGATACAACCCTGCAAATATTTAACCATCCTTGCAGTCCTTAAAAATAATAGGATAATAATAAGATTTGCTACTATAATTTAATAGTTCTGCTCTCAGCTGTAGGTGAATAACTGCTATGCTCACCTCGTCTCAGGACCTTCCCCTCTCTACTTTCTTTCTTTCTTTTTTTTTACATTGCTATATTATAGTTATATTTGTACTTGAGAAATAGTGTCAGCGGTGTGACTAAATCATTTATCACCAGCCAAAAACAACCAGGATGAATAATTGAGTCCAGATGTAGCTGATTCAAGCTTGATACCAGGGTTCATTTCCTGTCTGTGCTTTGTAAGACAACCTATTACACCTCCCAGGCAGCTGCTGGGTATCCTGGCCCAGCCTGAATATCAACACTCCTCAGGTGTCAGTGTAAGAATCACACAACACACACGAATGCTGGTTTCCTATTTTTAAGCCACGTTCTCCAACGCTGATGAATACGGAGGGATTATACTGTATTTTTTGTTCAACTGCGTGTCCAATTCATTTTTGATTGCATATGAATCCTGGTTAACCAGTGGTGCAATGTAAATAAGTGTATATACTTCAGTACGGTAATATTTGTACTTAGTTGAGCATTTCCATTTTTTGCTACTACATTTAGATACTTGGAGATTTTACATACACAACATACGATCAGCTGATAGGATGATGAATTTGTGTAAATGTAACAATTCATTAGTGTATAAGCAGCAATTAAAATGCAGCTTATAGTTAAAAGTCAGTTCTGTTCCGGTGCAGGGCTTTTACTTGTAATGGTGTAGTACTTTCTACTACTACAAACCATCTCAGTACTTTTAAATGCATTCTACCAAGAGGTGCATTGTGGTTTTCGGATGAGCAGGTAGGGTCAGGTATTCTCCAGTTATCACAAACTGAGAAGTAAAAAAAAACACAAAAGGATACAAACGCACGCACGCTTGCACGCAGTAGCAGTTCCCTTGTTTATTTTATACGCTAAAAGATCTGGGAGGCCATAACTCTCTGGCTGCCTTAAAAGCATTCTCTTCCGGCCCTTTGGCTCCATGTGGTAGTAATTAAGTCCTCCAGCTCGGCCACGCAGGTGACGGACACCGAGTGACCACTCCTCAGCACCCATGCATGTGCTAATGAAGCCAAGTTTTCCTTTTTTTTTATAGAGTGAGATATTCAGTTTTGCGTTCAGTTGCCTCCCTTGAGTGTTGGACCGCTTTGACAGGCACCAGTTATATAATGTGCTGTATCTGTTGAATGTTTTGGCAACTTGAACGTTGGTATTTTATACTTTTTTTTTTTTCCTTTGCTTTTCTGGATATGCTCAGATGTTCGTATGCAGTTGCATTTCGCAGGTGGGACTTACCCTGCTATCTTTCAAACTGAGCCGTGTTATTCATGTTCTCGCTGAAATCTCTATCCGTCCATTTCAGCATGAATTGCATGCGAGTTTCAAAACAAATAAACACCAGCCGACGTGGTTTCCATAGAGAAAAATCAATCTGTGGAGGGATGTCAGGATTGTTAGGAAGAAAAGGTAAATAGTGAAGTGGAGTGGCCTACAGACTTTAATGTAGTGTTTACACTGTAATTAGTCTTTGCAAAATGAGATTCCTGACAGAGGGTCTGAGACGGCGTGGCACGATAAAATAAACTCTAAACAGCGCTGTTTCAAGACATCCTCCACGGACCATAAACCAAGACGGCCTCCACAGACGACAACCACCCCTCTCTATAATTTTCAAAATGGGTGGTCGATTTTTTTTTTCTCCATCTCACTCTTGCTAATTCTTGGTTTTCCTCCTTTCTTCTTCTTCTTCGCCCCCAAACTTCTTGTCTCCCTTTGTTTGTTCTCCCTCTGTTTCTTCCACTCACATACTTTGCATTTTCTCTCCATTTTCTTTTTGTTATGTTTTGTTTTGTTCCTCCTGGTGTTTGTCCCTCGACTTCCTGCGCCCCTCCCATCCAGGGTGAACCCGGGTTGGAGCTTCAACTTCTCTGCAGGCCCCTCGGGACTCTGACTCGATGACACAGTCTACAGCCATGCGTGCAGAAGAGTGGGGGGGTCATTCAGAACTGTGTCACTGTCCACCTGAGCAAACAGAGTCTCGGGGAAGAAGAAGAGAGAGAGAGAGAGAGAGAGGCAGAGGAGAAGCTGGTAGAGAGACCAGGAACCAATTGGTGAGGGAGGGCTGGCAGAGTGACGGCCAATGTACAATAACATTAGTCTTCCGCTTTGGCCCAAGTGAGCACTCCTTCTGGATACAACTCTGCCTCAACGTTTCTTCTTATTCTTTTTTTTTTTTTTTCCCTCTTTCTTTTTCTTGCATGGAGCTCCCTCCAATGGAAACACATTCCTGTCATGCCTCACTGCTGTTCCCTGTTTAGATTTCTCATTACAAACAGCATTACACGCATGGGCTGGAGCTGGCCAGAGCACAAGCCAGGCAGAGGCCGGGGACCTCAGTCCTTCACAGCCTCCAGGAAAGAGATGAAGGGGAGCTGAGTCTATCACATGGAGACACAAACCCCAGAATCAGATCAGAGATATTAATTTTTTAGATCCATTAGTTCTGCGGATAAGAGAAAACGAGCTGTAATATATGTCCATCATGAGAGGAAAATGGTTTTTTGCAAACTGAACTTGTGCTGAACTGCAGACGTTCTATAGCTGCCTACTCTTGTTGCAAAACTTCAAATAAAACCCAACAGAAACCTTGGGAAAATTCAAAACTTTTCCTTTGATATTAAACTGTCATGAGAACCGCCAGTCCATCTTTTGATTTTGAAACTTCCCTGTTATGTTGGGATATGACGAACCCCCAATTTCCAACTAGACGATTTATGATTATGAAGTGGAGCTGCCTCACAGGATACCAGAACTTTATGGAAAGCAGACCTCCTTCTTTCTCCCCGCGTTCTCTCATCTCGGTCCAAGTGCAGCACCAGAGCACTGGAGCTGCCATGGCTCCCCAGGCTGTCTGGGTATTGTTGACTGACACCTGACTTTGTCTATTAGTGTGAAAAACTGGGGTTACAACATGCTACATGCAAAAATGATGCTTAAGGGGAAGACTGCATGGCAATAATCGTTAAAGAACTTCTTGGTTTTCGGCTTCTACTTCTGAGGGATAAAAGGTATTTCCTATAGCAGCCAGTCAAATAAGGCCGAACCTAAAACCGTAACGCAGTTTGCAATGAGAAATCATTCCCTGTTTTCATCAGATTTCCACCTGAAACTTTTCCAAGACTCCACACGGCGACCGCTCTTCATCTAATCACAAAGCAAATGAGCTTTCTAATTTTTTCCCCCCCGTTAGTGGAGAAAACAGACAAGATGCTGTGATGCCTTACCCATTCTCTCGTGCCAAAAGGAGTCTCGCAGACAATCTGCTATCAATTTCTTCAAATCCACGGAATCACACTCTGCGCCGCGGCCAAGATATAAGTGATAACAGTGGACGGGGTCTTTTGAAGATATAATGTGGAGATTCTTTCGAAAGAGACGGCCTGTTGTCTTTCATGTATAGATGAAGTCATTTATATACAGCAGTTCTCTTTTCATCTCAGGTGTAATAATGGAAATCTTATTTATGGAGCTGTCGAGGATGCGTTCAGATGACGCAGAGCTGCGCAGTCAGACGTCTCTGTCTCATAAAGAGTTGTGTTACGCGGCGTGATAAACAGACAGCGCATTACGACTTGAGGGGTTGTCTCATGAGAACGTTATGTTTTTATTCATCCAGTACTTCTTCTGACTGCTGCTGGAAAAGTGACAGATGGGAAAGCATAGATGTAACGTAAGAGACGACAGTGTAAAACTATTGGAAATCTGGAAACAACCAGCCTGAATCCACCTACCGGCATCTCTAAATAGATTCAAGTAATAAGCTATGGCGTGTCAGTCAACTTTAGGGGAGCTGGGAGGCGGATTCTGTTATCTTAGGACAAAGCCAGGCTAGCTGTTACCCTCTGTTTCCAGTCTTTGTGCTAAGCTAAGCTAACCACCTCTTAGCTGTAGCTTCATATTTACTGCGCACACGTGAAGTGGTATATCACATAACACCCAGCAAAATGTCAAATAAAAAGGTATTTACCAAAATGACGAACTTGTCCTTTAAGCCCAGTCACTTAAACTTAAACTCTTCATAGCACAATCCACACATGAAAACACTTGCGTAATATTTGAGGTTTATTTTCACTCACTAATAAAGTAGCTTGGGAGGAAATTCCCCCCAAAGAATGCAGCCTGTCCAACTTTGTGTCCAGAAGCCGGCGCTCAGACCAGGAATGAGAGAAAGTGGAGGCCACCTGTTTCCCACTCACTTCTACTACACTCTTGGCATAATGCGAGCTTGTTCATGGCAGATTAACACCAGGCCATATGAGGTGGCAGTGCCAGCTGAACTTCAAAACGCGAAGGGGAACTGCCATTAAGTTCAGTGTACCACAATTTGCGGCATCCTATGCATTTAAATCACATGATCCCCCCTCGTATAGATGGTGATTTCCCACTTTGTCAAAAGAAATGCTCTGTCACGACTCTTAGCGCCAGCGTGGGCACACATTCCCGTCTGGTCGGGTAACACATTCTTACATTACATTAGTAGTGCGTTATGTTCAGTCAACAACATGCCTACACTGTGCTGTTCTGTTGAGGCTGTGATGTAGCACCGTGGATCTGTCACAGTGCTGCTTCACAGGCTGGCCACAACCCAAACCAGTCACACAACATGAAATTGCGTAGTTCATTCCTCATTATGAATTATGTGAATTATACAGTGACTCTCCAGGGCACATCAGGACCGTACGACTTTTCAGAGCTCATATATTGTCTCGAAACGTTGACTTCAAAAGTTTTTCGAGCCCTCTCGGGATTACACAGCGGTTTCACACGGCAAAGATAAACACCTTTTGCCAAACTGAGGCATAATTTAAATACGCGGCTGCTGTAATTTGATTTGTCTCCTGGAAGAAGGGATCCGTAATTGTTTCCACACATGCTTTCATTTACAAACTTTAAATGTTCAGTTCGAAACTATTAAGACTGAGCAAATTGTTCAATTTGACAACAGTCCAGTCCAACTTACTTTTTGATCCATACACTTTTAACCACACGAGTGGTTTCTTATCGCTGAAGTAGGCCATGAAATGTGGTTGAAAGCTGAAGAAAATATGTAAGTTGGACCTTGCGTTGATGATTTTTTTTCCTCAAGCTGCTGTTTCCAAGGTCAGGAATAAACATTTAAGCTCCGTCAATTCAGTTCCCTGACTGAAATTTCATTTTGCTACACAATCTGTGGAACTACACACTTTCACAGAATGACTGAAAGATAGATAGCAGACCAGTACACCTATATTTTAGATGTAAATGCTGATGAATTTTGACATTTTTGCTCCCAAAATTGACATTAAATAACTAAAATTAAACAAACTGTTAAGACACTGCTTCAACATTACATCTGTGGATATATTAGACTATGAAATTACGCTGTGAATTCACAGGATCAGACGGACCACAGGCTTCCTCTCTGCAGTGTATTTGAGTGATGACGTTATTTGGAAACTGCACAGTTGAGCAAACATGGCTAGCATAGCAGCATTAATGGCGCTTGGAGCCCCGTTTCTCCCACTGTCTCCGAACTGCTGCTCAGTTGCACCAACACGTGCCTCATGTATCCACACGCAGACGATTCCCTCAGAGATTAGCCTGTGATATAGTGTGCAGCAAGAACTCCCTTTGCATGCAGATGCCATCGGGGACCTTTTCAGGGGGCCCTCATTTTATTCTCTCAATATATAGTGATAATGAGAGGGCCCTTAAACTCTCCTTGAAAAATATTTCCCCCGGAGCAATGCTCCCCCCGGCTGCATACCTTGCTATCTGGTGTCTTAAATCTCCTGGAATGTCTTCAAATATAGAAATGAACCACAGTATAGGAGATATGTCATGCCTTCTATAATATGGACAAAGTGTTGAATGTATATTTGTTGAATGATGATTTATTTGAACGATTATATACTTGTTATGCGGAGACTTTGATGTAGATCTGAATATTTTTTCAAGAAGGGTTTCCCTTTGAAGAGTGAGGTTATTATGTGGTGTTTCGCTCAGGCCATTATTATTGGCTCAATGTCTTTCCTTTATGATTATGTCCCTAGTTAATACATAGTATTTGCCATGCCATATAGATCATGAGACAAACCCCAGTGGTCCATGGTCACAAGCCACAAATGGCAAAATTTTAGAAGAACTGAGCTGGAACTCAAAATGCTCTCTTGGCGTGGGCTTGGAGAAGAAATCACAAGTCTTACGAGCCCTCGGGGTGTCATTTCGCCTGGCGGTGCATTCAGGCAACACTTACAAACACGTCCTGTCCAACTAGCTAGAAAGCGGCAGACTTGCTTTATGGGCTCTGGATTGGACGGTGTGAGGGAGGTAGGCACGTAAAAGTGCCTGGTCGCAAGAATCAAAGAGAAGAGACGGCATCCCTGGGACGCCGGAGCCCCACTGGTGGGATTCTCACAGACAGGAGAGGCCAAGTTTGCCAGTCCCCATCTCCTCTGTGGAGACACCACTTCACTGGGCCACTGTGGTTGCTCAGTATCACCTATCAGCCAGGTCAATCAGTGGCTGAGATAAAGCAGTTCCTCGGGCCGGATGGTCTTTGAACACAGCAGGGAGAGAACTCCCCCAGGTCTCTTATCTCATTAAACTTGAAAAGGTATATTAATCCTTGAAGGGCTAAGATAACAGTATGGATGACACCAGTCAGGGAGACTGACAGTAATATAAACGCTATCTATGTTGGGTCATCAATGTTTCATCTCAGGAGAGAAGAAAAGATGTGTAATTCTTCGTCTCCACTTGAAGGGAAAAAGTTGCCTTCAGGTTGTTTCACGTGAAGAAATCACAAGTGTCATTGTACAAAACATCACACAGTCCACCAAGAAATATACAATTCTTTAAAATGCTTCCTGAGCAAATTAAGCTTCCTTTCAGTTTTGGATGTACTCGTCTGGTAAAGTATATGATTTAATGTTAAACGACAGGCACACAAGCCATCAAAGGAAGAAATCTTGGCCTCCCACACATCACAGGCCGCAAAGAATCCAACAGAAATGAGTCGATTGCACACCCATCTGACATCAGTCTCTCTCTCTTTTTTTTCTCTCTCCTTTTTTGAGGTGCACTTTTTCACACCAGCACACAAAACAGTCTCCTCCATTTGCTGCCAAGGTTACACTGTCCTACACCTCAAGCATGCTTAAGAGCACATGGAAAGAAAAACACCACGTTGTAACACCAGATGCCAGATTCATACAAATCTTGACATGCACACAAGAAAGCTGGAAAATGTCCCTTACGTGTGTGTGTGTGTTTTAGCGCTCTGTCATCTTCAACTTCGGTGGGCAGGGTCTGAAATAGCAGAGGTTCATCTAACAAATGACTTCCTCACTTATCTAGACTCACGAGGCAGACATATTTATACACCATGTCAAACGCTAAAGAAGAAAGAAAAACGATGAAATCCCAAACTAATTTAATCTCACTCAATTTCAAACAGAGTTTTCATAATAGCTTTATGGCTTTATAGCTCCCTCAACATCCCCACAAATTCTGATAAAGTCAGGTTGAAGAAGAATAAGAAGAATAAGGAGGTTGAGGAGGACGACACTGAAACCCCGGATCCCTTATAAGTGCATGAAATCCAACATTAACTGCGTTAGCACGCTACTGTAGCTATTGTCCAATAATCTGTTCAATGCGCTTATTCTACTTAAAAGGATCCATGTTATGAATGGAAACATTGATGCAGTCAATGTTTTCTTGCAGTGTTTCTATGACAAAAGCTGTGTTTCTGTGTCCTCTGTTGGTAATTCTCAGGGATTAAATGTCATGTTAAACATGGTGCGCTGTGATTTAACAGCTACGAAGAACACTTCATTAACTTCAGTACAGTAGTGTTTACATATGCACATCACTGATTTTGAGAGTTTGTGCCACAGATTTTAACCCTGTGAAACTAATATGTGCCAATGTGGACCAACAGGAAGGGGGGGGGGGGGCGATGTCATGCCAGAACCGGAGTCAGGTAAGCAGGCGCTGTACCCAGCCTCTGTGGACATAATGACTGAGACAAAAAGAGGCCGAAGAGGGAAGAAGAGGAAATGTGAGAGTGACCCAGCAAGAATCTGCTAAACAAGAGTAAATCTGGGACTGACTTTTAGTCACTGGCAAGAGCTTCGTGAAATAACAGGCTGGAAGAGAGATGCCTAGCTGAGTTTCTTGCTCTACAAATTATATTAAGGCTAAAAGTTAAAAGTGATTATAACCTCCCTCTGTGGAGAGGTTATAATCACAAAAATACCAATTTCTATCCACACATCAGTGTAGTAAACATTATTTCAATTACAGTAATGTAAGGAGTTGTTGGCAACTCAAGTAACTTAGCTTCACTTCAAGCACCTCTGATTTACAGTACAGAAACAAAGCCAACAGCACAATAACTTACAATATACAATAACTAAGTCAAAGGCACAGGCTTTACAGCACACGTACACTCACTTAAAGCCAAAAGCACATTAACTAAACACACCGCCCTCGCCTACAAATACAAAAGACAGCAAGACTTTAAATCATAAAATAGTCCTACCTGATGCCATGCATTTTTCCAGGCTCACAATATCACCAAACTCTGAAGTCTTGGTGTCAGTTAACATGAGAGAAGTTGTCTTGATGTGTTTTTGTGTCTTCATAGTTCTCAGGTCATTTTTAATCCAGGAAAAGGAAAGTCAAATCGTTCGCCAAAGTGATCTGTTGCCCAGTTTTGGTCTACAGCTGCTTTCCTCTGGATCAAACCGCTTCATGTCCCCGGTAACATCAAAGGTATGTCTTTAGAAACGTTTTTTTTAACGTGTCTTGTAAGCGAATAATCAAAATTGTGGCCAAATACGTGTTTGTTTCAAGCAAAAACATTTTTTCAACATCATTTCTCGCTGGTATTTTACACTAAACCTTTTCCGCTTTTTTTTAATAAAGTAATTTTTGTATTCCTTTGATTTTCGGCTCTACCTGGCTTCATTTCGTTTGATTATTTCCCGCTTGACCTCTGACATTACCTGGACGGATCCACTTGAAGGGAGCAAGGGGGGAGGCGACGATCTGCCTTACTATACATGTAGTTTATTGAAATGTTGGGACGTCTCACTCAGATGAACTGTTCCGACATGGGTCATGGCTGGCAGGTATGTTTTGTTTGTTTTTTTTGTTTGTGTGTTTTCTCCACACAATTTTCCCCACATTGTCGGTACTTACTTTTTGGTAGTGCGTAGGTGGGCCGGTCCACCTGGCATTTGCCAGAATTACCAGATCACTAATCCAACAAGTGCAGGTGTGTAATGTTATCCACAAAGGTGTGTGTGTGTGCGTGTGTGTGTGTGTGTGTGTGTGTGTGTGTGTGTGTGTGTGTGTGCGCGCGCTGAAGGGTAACCA
Source organism: Nibea albiflora (assembly GCA_014281875.1). NCBI lineage: Eukaryota > Metazoa > Chordata > Actinopteri > Sciaenidae > Nibea > Nibea albiflora. The sequence continues at coordinate 13,392,481 of CM024804.1, forward strand.
AATCCTGAGGGACATGTTTTTAGTGGCATGCACTAACCTGGGAGTATCACGAGCTGACATCTATTGATTAGAGACCACAGAGAGCAGCATTTCCACAGCTGTTCCCTGTTAACTGGGAAACTTTGGCTTTGCATGGTCAGGAGAGCGTAAGACCTCTACTTTAGCAGTTTAACTCCATTATGATGTGGTTTCTTCTGCAGGTTTACTCTGGGATTTCTCATTTTGTTATTACAAAATGAGAATTTTTTGTTCTTAAAAATCTAAATCCTAAAATGTGAACATATTACAACTAGTCTGGGGAAGATGAATCCATCATTAGGTTGCCTAACTAAGTTAGCCTCACATCATAAGCTACACCTTTATTCTGCATGTGTGGTACACTTTAGACTAAGTCACTAATGAGGGAAAATTTGAGCGTGTCTCCAAGAAGGAAACCACGTACTCCTCTGCCAGGCCTTCTCCACAGTCTTTGGTCAGCTCACGCCTGCTACTGCTGGTTAGATTTTTTTTTTGCGTGTGGCAATTGAAATTATGGCAAATATAATGCAGACTGGCGTAGGCAGCAGGTTAATTTAGATTTTTTTTTTCAGTGCCTTTAGGTATGTGTTTTACAACATGAGCCCCTGAGGCCGACAGCTGAAAACCATTTGCACCTGTCTTCCATCACCAAAACCTACACAGCTTATTTATGTCCTGTATACACTGAAGGTATAGAAATCCGACTGGAGTCAGAATCCATTAAAAATTTGTTTTCAGGATTTGCAGTGTTTGATCGAGAGTGGCATGAACCCTGCTACAGTAAGTCTATACCCAAGAAGTGTCTTCTGACGTGGCCACTGGAGGCTGGTGATTGATCAGCTGGACGTGTTTGCATTACTGCTTTTGGTGGTCAGGTGAGTAGCATCAGTGTTTTGGCGAGTCAGCTGCAAAGTGATCGGGTGAGCATTACAATAGCATTGTGGAGTCGACCTGCTCTGGAGGGGGGAGTGGGGGTGGGTAATGTTCATAATTAATAATGAGCTGAGAGTTCTTTTATCCTCACGAAACTCTCACTGATCAACGTAGTCGCACTGAAAAGCTGACTGCATCGTCTCTGACTGTCTGTTAAGGCTAATGTTGTTCCTGATGACCTCTTTAATGTCCCTATACATACTGCATAATGAGCCCAGATCAGACCTTTTGTGATTTTATATAATAACCTGCATTAAGTACCTCTCCAGCGTGTTCTATCAGAAAGTACTGTAATGGTACATAATAGCTGCATAAGAAAGAACAGAACATGTGGTCATTTTTCTAAATATAAGGAAAGTTTCATTGTTATAATGGTTGCTATCAGCCATGTAATAAAAGAAGACAGAAAGTCAGAGAGTAGGGAAAAAACAAAAAAAGAGCAATGTATAATCATCATTTTCAAATAGAGGCCCAATGTACTGTGGTAGTTTAATCCTCTTCTATAGGGTGTAGCATGCTGAGAAATACAGAACTAAATGGCTAATGTATTTACCATGATGCTGAAATATTAAATCACTGTTATGCAACCAGTCATAGGGTCTGCAGTGTTGGTCCTTGGGATCCAGAGAATTGCTGCCTCTTTCTCTTTTTAATCAGTGGTTAGCAGTTGTCAGCGGCAGTTAATTACATTCACTTTGGATCTGTGGTGTAAATCAGATGGCAGCGGTAGGATGAACTCCAGAGGGGCACCATGTTTGGCACTTTTGCTGGAAAAAACGAAGATCCCGATTGAATTTTTGAAAAAGAGCCAAGTTGTTAAACTCATTTAGAATTAGATTTAATTCATGTGCATGGACCTGCTTTTTTTCTGAGCTATGAAAAACAATCTCAAAAAAGCCACGATGTACGTCATTAATAGAAAGACGTCTAGCTCATGTGGTATGAATATAATAAGCCCTGGGTTTTAAGCAATGCAATGCTTCGAGTGCATTTTATTCTGACTGTTCTTCAAAACATCAGCGAGACATTATCTCATGATTTGGCATGCTTTTTGAGTGTAAGAATGTATTTTCTTGTTGATCCTCGTGCTTGAGAAATAAAGCCACTTGAGTCATCGTTGCCGTCATCTATCACTCATTCTTGCATGTATGTGCACCCTGCATCCAAATGCCTAGTTAGCGCGCAGGTGATAAAAAAGCAGGCCTCACTTAGAGTCCAATCCATTAAGAGGAAATAGGTAGGCTTATGTCGTCCTTACTTCCTTACACCTTTAAAAAATGCTTGTTTGCTTTTACAACTGGCTCTGTGGGCAGCTGGGGAAGGGCAGCGCAGATGGATTTGGGCTTCGTTATTTTTTCTGCCTTTGTAACAGCTCATTTAAAATCACAAGGGCCTGAAGCCCAAGACAGATGGAATCTACTTAAGAAAGAGTCAGTGTCTAATTTAACTCAAATACTTCCTAATGTGAAGTAACTCTACACCTTTGTGAAAATACCTTTGGAGCTCTCATGAAAGTTTCATGAAAGAGCGTGTTTTATATAATATACCATCTAATATAATATGCCATTAAACCATCATGCGTACGTATGTGTAGCAAAGAGGAGGTAATCTAACTTTCTGTAAACGTCATTTTGTTACTCCAAAGATGTTCTCAGAGTGGTGTTCTGCAGAGAGCAACATTAGACTATGAGTGAACTTTTCCAGTCTCATCATTGCGTGTATAGCATATCAGGCCAGTCCCATGAACTAAGCTTGCTGTGAAATTGCTTAAGCTTGGTTTGAAAGGACCTGCACAAGTAATATATCACTCTCTCTCAGCTCACCTTATCTTGACTGCCCTAATACTGCCTCAAGAAGCCTCGCGTTCTCACATCAAAGAACTGTTTTGAAAGCCTCTTAAGCTCCCTATAAAGGGTTACAAAGATCCCCTGAAAATACAGGGCTAGCTCGGTTTGAGGACCTATTGTGGGAAAGGCAAGCTGAGCTAATGATTTAGGCAGTCTGTTTGAGGTAATGATGTCAAAATATTAAGAATATCATTTGTAACTTAATGGAGTATGGTTCTTTCTTTCCTGTGCGTGCAGCCTCTTAATGGGATGGACGTAAATAATCCGTGAGATGCAAGAACGTCAGAGGTAAATGAACTTTATTTTTAAAAAAAAGAAGGGTTTATCACACAAGGCAAAAAAAAGAGAAGAAATGCAAACTGCTATGAACAGACCACAGGACCCCCCCGCCCCCCAACCTCCCTCCACTACCCCCCTGCTGGCAGCAAAGGGGTTCTCGTTACAACCAAATCAAAGGAGCAAGACAACAAGACTCACATTGTTCTGATTGTGTTTACTTGCACTAAAAACATTAGACAATCTGAATGTACAGTATAAGACAGACAGTTTTGATTTCCACATGAATCCAAACACAGAACCTCATACTAGCTTTTTTTTGTTGTTGTTTTTACATTTAGTTGACGGTACAAATGAAACAGGAAGGTTTACAGCTATGCAATACATTTGATTGATCACTTTAAGACAGACTATACATGTCGCAATGGGCACTTTTAGAGGAAAACAGGCTTGAGGAAAAATAAAAAGAAGAAGAAGAAGAAGCAAGGTCCTACCCAGGTTTTTTTTTTTTTTTATTGAAGTAACATCAAACCTGCATGTTGAGGTAAGCATGCCACTGGGGAATACGAAGGAAGCGATTCCCTTTAAAAGGGACTCCCTTAACCATATCCCCACTCACTTTGTAATTCGCCTTGACAGTAAATCAATTCTCAAGCCTGGCCCCTTGGACTCCTCCAACCCTAGGTCCTCCTCTCTCAACATTCCTGCACACATGAATCACTCCAAGTCCTGGCTTCTAGAAGGCATTTCCTGCCCGGCCCTCTCTCTCTTTCTCTCTGTCTGACTCCTCTGCTGAAAGCTGGGCAGGAACCCGCCGAGCTTTGATTTGGACCCAGAGGGAGAGAGGGAGGAGAGCACGGCTTAACACAGGGCCCGGTTCTGGGACTGCTCCGAGAAAGAGAGAGAGAGGGACATGGAGACTCGGGGTGTGTTGGGAGATGCCTGCACACCCAAGCAGGGATTTAGTGCTTTATCCTTCAAATTGCAATATGAGCAGCGGACCATATTCCAATGGCAATATCACTCTTAGCGCAGAAGTCTGCCCTGAGGGAGCGTCCTCTGTTAGGATTTAAGTATACATTCGCTCTAAGACAGATGTTCATTATTATTTCAGTTCGGAGACCACTTAACATGGAACATCATCACAGATTTCTGAGAACAGCCGAGTACGTAGTGTTTTTAAATTCTTTAACTCAATTCTCAAAGTTTAAGTGGATAGAAGAGCATTCAAATATTTCATGGCAAAAATGCACACAGTGGGAAACATAAGCTGGCTCTTCAAAGCTGTACACCTGTTCAACCGTCCCTCTAGAAATCATCTTTGATGCTAAATCCACAGTATATGTACATACAACTTTTTTGTCAGTTGAGCGGACTCAAGGCGACGAAAGCAGCTCTTAAAAAGAACGGTCTAAATTGTCTTCATATTATATACACAAAAGTGAAACGTACATATTTTACAGAGATCACTACACAAAGATCACAAACAGAGTCTTAGAGTATGGGATGAGCACAGGCTGCAGCTGAGGGGAAAAGGGGGGTCATATGTTGTGACAGAGAGCTGGCCTACTGTGCAATGGCTGCTGTGTCGTGTATGTGTGTGTGTGTGTGTGTGTGTGTGTAACTGCGAGGATTTAAATGTGGTAGAGACGTGTTTATCAGCGAATGTTGCAAGTGTGTGATCTCATCGTCTTCCCCTCTCATATCATGGCTCTTATCACCAGTCTTCCTTTGACCTGGTGAAGATAGGTGCTCTGCTCTGACTCTAAGCTCTGATTGGTCAGTGTCTCGTCCTCGCTATCGGCCGGCTCCTCTTTGACCTTGATGACCCCGTAGTGAGCGTCTGGGAGCTCGCTGCTTGAGCCGCTGCTGCTACTGCTCAGCGTGTGCTTCCGGATGACTCCTCCAGGGGGCAGCCTGTCCTCCTGCATGCTTTCCATCTGCTCTCTGTGCAGCTCCTCCTGCTCCTCCTCTGATTCCTGCAGGTGTGCGCTGGGCTGACGTAACTGCTCAATGGATTTGGACAACAGCTGCAAAAGACAGAGGCTCCACATTAATTTTACTCTACCTCTTCAGAGCCATTTAATAACACTATCTATTTGACAGTTAGTGGCAGACAGCGTGTACCGTATGATAGACAATTAAGGCTGTATAAACTGCATTCCTGCGGGCATTTTCATGTTGATAAATCCAGTCTGACAGTCAGACAGATACAGCGTTCTTCTTACATTGGAACAAAACACAAAGACTTGTAAAACAGACCTACATTTATACTATGCGAAATGTATTAAATGCGACATTTGTACTGACAGCTGCTGACAACCATCTGTATGTACATGTAATAAAGCTAATGTGACTTATAATAACATGACAAAGACAAATGTCACACTGGTAAAGTTTTAAAGTGGCTTTGGTCGACTACATTTTTAGGAGGTTTAGGAGTGGAAGCAGATTAGCCATTGTTCCTGTTTTTTTTTTTTGTGAGTTAATAAAATTCAATAATGACGGCTGCCTGAGGTGTATGGATTAGTGTCGCTCGCTTTTATTTTCCTAAGATACAGTTCAGAATGTACAAAGTCTTGCCTCTGGAAAAAAAATCGTGTGTTCTCTCTTGTAAATTGTGGTTATTTTCTGCAAACGGTGGGTGTAGGGAGCATGTTGTCGAGAAAGTTGCTAAAGGGGATATCAAGAAGATATATGACACTTTCCTGAATCGACTTTCAACAAATCTGGGTTTCATCTTATTCCATCCAAAAACATGTAATCAATGAAACCGAGTATTAAATCTCCATTGTGATTAACAGGTGCACCTGTGCATGTTTTTTGCAGGTTAAAAGGAGGGTAACATCATTGTTAAACAGAAACCGAAGCATGAGAGTTTAAATTCAGCCTGACAGAGGGACTCCACGCATGGCTCGCAACTTTGCTCAATCACAACTACAGTAATGGTGCAATAATTTGATTACTCTGCCACAAGAGGGCTCCAACAGCAGGAATGACACAAGCCCAGCTGATAACCAATAACATTACCGTCTACAGAATGTAGGGCTCATATAAATATCCCTTCAGCTATAAGAATTAGCCTCCTTAGCTTGGCATTAGAAAACACTGTTCATACCTCTTCCTAAAATCCCTAAGCTCTTGTAAATTTCCATTAGCTCCCCCTACTGTTGCAGGCGCTGAAGGACGTTTAAAAACAACCGTAGCCAAGCCTTTGCTCGGAAATTAATTAGGGCAATGTTTCAGAGATCCCTCTCAATAAACACTGAGGGCTCATCCCTGATTAGTGGCCATTTATAACCTCCACTTAAAGAGGCTTTATTTGCGATCTCATTGGCCTGAGTGGTAAGAGCACGGCCTGTTCACGTGTTTCGAGACAAGATCTCACAATTCTATGAATCATCTTCAAGTACTTATAATAATAATAATAATAATAATTACAGCTGGTATTAAAACTAATTTCAGCTGCCACGTGTGACACTGGATAGTTGCTTTTAGAGGGATTCAAAGGGTTGGTTACTGTTAAAGCTGGACATCCATACTGTACTCAACTCAATAGGTGCCTAAGATGCTTTGTGCTTTTTATTACTTCTAGGTAAGAGCTGCTCTATGTTTCCCATGGCTCTTTGAGGGCCCAGCGTTGGGACACATCAGTATGTGAACTCACACAATGCTGCCTTTCACAGTGTCTGCCACCTCACACACGTCCCTCACCAGAATAATTACACTCTGTGTATAGCGAGGTCACCTCGGCCAGCTAACAGAAACACAAATATTGCCACAGAGGAACAAAATGTATTCTGGGCACTTTTTCCTTCATTTGAACTTAGCTGAATTGAATTTCACAGAGTTAGCATGTGAACAGTACTGATGCCTTAAGCTATGATAACAGAATTAGTGCAGGGGAAGCATTTCTTCCCTATTTGAAGTCAGGCAGAAGTTCTTTGCTTCGCAGAAATAACACCAGGATTCCAGGGAAGAACAGACAACGGCCTGGGTCTGTAAACCTGAGCTACCACAGATGCTTTTACAAAAGGCTAAAAATAGATCAGCATTTGTGTGCTTAAAATGATTAAATCAGACTCCCTGCAGTAAAATAAGACCTCACGAGACCTAAGGAGGAATAGAGAATGCTGTGAAAAGTAATCTGAAAGTCAAAATCGTCCCCTGTGATTTCAGTATTGATGAATAGCACAATACCTTATTTATATGGACCTGCTGCTGGTACTGTTTCTGTTTCTCCAAGAAGTGCTGGTGTTGCTGCTGGATGACAAGTTGGGCCAGTGTGTTCTGAGGCAGCGGTGCAGACTGGGTTCTGTTCAAGGGCCGGTGTTTTGGAAGTTTAGGCCGACTGCTGGAGGGCCGATCCTTCATGGCCAAAGGGGACTGAGGGTGGGACGACATGGAGCCTTGGCCTTGACAAAAAAATCCAAATCAGTTAGATTTCTTCTAAAGTCATATTATAAATGACTTCATTTAAAGTAGTATAAAGTAGTGACATACTGTATATAAAGTCAGTGACATAATGTAATGCTTGACGTGAAGTATCACAGTCTTACCAGAGGAGAGCATCTTCTGCTGCCTCATCTGCTCCTTCTGGAGGAGGTGCTGAAGGAGGGCCTGATGACTGGGGCTCACTTTAGAATCGAGGCCTGTCTGAAGGGGCACAGGGCCCAGCAGGTGCCCAGGCAACCCATGCTTGATCTCCGACGATCTGTCCTTCAACCCCATTGCCTGAGAGCAGGGACAAAGATAATACAGAAATGGTTATTCTATAATTCGCTCTACAAATGCAGTGCACTGAGACAGGTCGTCATTCTTAGTCATTTATTTTTAACAAAAATGTAACGGTTCATTTTAACAAGCCAAACTCAATCATATCAGCTGTTTTTTTTTTGTGAATGAAAATGGTTCTTGTACTGTAGTTAGAAATCAGAGATGATGAATCAGAGACCTTCAGTGGTTAGAGGTTTCTGCAGCTGATGAACAAGCCTCTGTGGAATGTGCCAGAGAGCTAAAAGATGATACATCATGTGCTGTGTTATCAGGAGTTGCACTTGAGTGGACTTGGCCTTTTTAAAAGCCATGATAAATGAGGTAACAGGGGGAGATAAGAGCATGCCTGACACAAGACACTGCAGGACAATATTTATCTAAGGGCGATAAAATCATTTAGGGACACAGGTCAGTGACCTCTGGCCGTACAGAGCACCCAGACAGCCACTGATAGTAGGTTTTCCTACTCATAGCGAGCATAAAAACTTGCCATTACTGAAACGCTAAACTGGTGTATGAAGGAAGATTTTATTACATGTACAACACACAGGTTATCCAAATACATATATTTTTTTAAAATGTGTACTTACACTAATGGGTGAGGATGCAGTCGAAAGCCCGAAGGAGATGTTGGGTAAGGAAGGAGATGTGTATAAGCTCAACATCGACACAGAGCCCTCAGGTCGGAATAATCTCGGCTGGGAAGGCCATCTCTACAGCAAACAAACAGGACAGAGCAAAGACAAGAGAGATTTAGGAGGGGGTGACAGATTTAGAAATCCCACTATGGACAATTTCAAAAGGCAACATGAGCAGTGGCATAAACGTTAATGCACTATGACGAACAACAGCCCTCCTTGCTGCAGGAGGAAAGGTACGAGTTTTTATGATAGATGATATAAAGGAGTGGCGGTCAGCAAAAGTTTCCTGGAGCTTCACAGAATGGCACCAGTGAGGAATGATACGCTATTAGAAAACACTGCAAACCTCTAAATCTACTACTCCACCCTCAGTCCTTCAGTTCCCAATCGGCCTGCTGCCTGTTCTTACTCCCCCAGTCTCCACCCTCAGGCTACTCTCTCAGAGAACATCAGCACTGGGGCATACTTCCTGTACCCAGCAGAGCAGCAGACCAGCATGTGGTTTTGGAACAACCATGTTTATCCTTGGAACCCCTACCAGTACTCAGTGACCTGTATGTGGATATCCGGCCCATATTTGACCCGAGGGACCCGTTCCCTCTGAAAAAGGATACCTAATGTAACTGTGCACAAACACTCCTTGCTTTTGCAACAGGCATGAGGTCTCCAGGAACCCCCAGAGTCCACCAGTGACTTTCATGAGAGCTTCAGCTTGGGCTGATACAATAGCAATCCACCATGTTTATGTTGTTAGCATGTGGATGTCTTTGGCTACCAGTGCCTGGGATATCAATTAAACTCCACAGTTCATCTGTCTCCCTAAGCCCCAACCTTCAGCCCGCTGTCAGGGCGTCTTTCCTTTCTCTGTGTCGCTGGAGGTCCCTGGGAGAGTAAACAGTGACGGTTAAGGAAAACACAGCTGTTCTGTTAAGATTGTTCAGAGATGTGTCATATCTGCCACCCTCTATAATGGTCTGCTTTGTGAGCCTGGGCCAAAGGGAGCTCTGGTCAGTAACTCAGCCATGAATCTATTGGGAAACGCCTCAGAACGACTCAGAACAGACATGCCGCCAGGCCAGTGACAGAAGTACAATGACAAGCCAAGAGCAACCTTAAAGCCAAACTAAAGATGCTTTTTTTGCAAAACATAAAACTGATTGTACAGCACATCTGGAATTAAAAAAAAAAAAAAAGTTGGACGGTAACGTTTTTACTGTTGTTTTTGCAGTGTTTGTGTTCAGAATTTTAACACCGAGAGATTCCATTCATTTTCCTGCATAATGTCTCATCTTTACGCAGACAAACTTGGGGTAATCAGACATGTGGGTCAAGCTGTGCCTTTTTAATGTCAGTGTGGGGAGCCATTTCCACTGGAGTGTAACAGGCAGAGGACAACTGGCTGTTTTTATAGCTGCAGGCAAAAGGGCAGACAGGCATTTAGTGCCCTTACATAAAATTATAGTTTTGATATTCAAATGATTTGCATGCAGAATAACAACAGCAGCGAGACTTTCGCTTCATTTTTTTTGGCATATCAATAGCAATGCTGATGATTTCTAAACATACCTCAGTTTTTGTGGTAGTAGGCAGAGACGAGGGTCCATTTTCAGCCCCCAAGGCACTGGAGGCCCCTATGGGAGAGCTGGGGCCGGAGCCAGGGGCACTGTTAGTAGGCGTAGAGTCTACGAAACATCAAGGAGTTAGAAACAGTATGCATGCTCACACTCTGCACACAACACGCATATACAGAGGCTTGGCATAACAGCTGCAGCCTTGCAACAGTTTAATGTGTACGGTCATGGCTACCTGATTACAATGGTCTTTCTTACATGAAAGTGCGCTGACCATAATATGCTACTGCACTGCAAAATTGCTGATGGTCATGCGGCTCTGTAATAGTGAACTAAACTGCCTTGTTTTACGAGAACATTTCAAACACCACATCATAAGATGTAGACAATTTTCTGCCCGTTATGACAGGAAAAAAGACAATTCATCATCTAGCCAAGAATATTACACACCCATTAGCTCTAAAGCCCTCTTCTTGTAAGGAGTCATGATGTTTCCATCTCTTCTCTTGAGCATCGGGCTGCTCCTCCTCTCCGCTACCTTCTGCTTCAGTCTGGATCGTACCTTCAGGTTGGGCTCAGAGGCTAAAAAATAAGGAACAGATATGTTTTTTTCTGCAAGTCTCAATTCACACTATATACACGATATAAAAGCCCCGTCACATGAAGATGAATTATATGGTCATGTGAGTGTACTACGATTATTGTTATAGAATCAAACAACATGCTTTCATACAGCCTGAGCGGAATGGACATCATCAAAGAAAAAAGCAACACCATAAAATAAGGGAAAGCTACAAGAAGACTATAAATCAGTTTTTTGTAAAAAGCAATGTTGTCACGCTTCAACATGTAACAATTTCAGTTTCAGTGAAATTCAGAGCAGGTTTCAGATAAATTAAATGAGTCAGGATTGGGCCCATTTCCACCTCATCTGGACTAAATTAGGTTGAGCAACACACAGGCTCTAAGTGAAATAGTCCGCTACCTGCCGCCCTGGTGACCACAGTCTGATACAGTAGCAACAGTTAAACTAACACAAAAACATGGCAGATGTTTCAGGCTCTCGCCCCACGCCCCCTCCTCCTAATGCAAAACAGAGATACCCAAATACACAGTCTGAACACACACACACACACACACACTCACACACACACACACTCACAGCTTGGTTTGGACTGATCCAGACTTACAAATCCAGTACATCAGTGTTGAGAGAAATGCTGACGTAATATTCTTCGCAACAGACATATTGCTTTCAAACTTTTTAACTGGTATTAACGGTGGATTTAAGGACATTTGTCAAAATATCTATTTAGTACATTCACTGAGCGTGGATGGGTTTTTTTTCCAGGAACGCCCTCCTCAACATTACACACAGCTGCCATCCCTGAAAGTCTGATGATATTGAATTCAAAAGTTGAACAAAGGGAGGAGTATGCTCGTTGCACAATAGCCTTTTTGACCCGTGTTTATTTGTCTATGCTACCATGAACAACACAAAAGTGTAACGACTAGACAGGGGCACAACCATGAACTTATGAAATACTGAGGTCAAGAGACCTCGGTGGGGTTAAGGTGATGTGCAACATAGATTATTATGTTATTATATATGTTATTATACCGGAAGAGGAGGTTGTGCTTTGACAATGGGATTGTCCGTGGTGTGCTAAACCCAAAAATACAGCATATTCCAAAAATATGGAATGGTTTCAATTTTCAAGTCAATGAGGACAAAATACTCACATTTCACTTATTTATTTGGCTCATATCACAATAGCAAAACGTTTCGGCACAGAGCGTCTGAAATATACGGGTTCAGGAATATATGCGATGGCAAAGCATTATGTCATTGTGTGCTTTGCATAGAGTGTGAATCCTGTAGATCAGGCTTGAATTAAATAAAAAATAATGATAGTCCAGGCGAATGAATGACATTTTTTAAATGTCCTTTTTTGTTTAATGACATTTAAAAAAGATCAATGAGCACATCACCTCTGAGTCATTAATGGCCTTTACATGTACGGCGCTGCAAAGCTCTGATAAAATAAGACAATTGCTAAACTAGCCTGAAAAATGTGTGTGGTGCAGATGTGACGATGAAAAGATTATATAATGTAACAAAAGGGAAACGGATTGGAGGTTGAATCAAGGCGAGGAAATAATTGTGAATAATGTAGGGATCAGTTATGTAAATGCTTTTGTGTCTGACTGTTGAGTCGTGCTCTTGTCTTGTCACAGTGATTCACTAGGTCAACATGTCTCATGTGGACTTCCCATCAACCCTTTGGACATGGAATCCCACAGCTAGCTTTACACACTCAAATAAACAAGCAGAACAGATAAGCTGGTCTTTTGACTGAAAGCCAGAGCACAAAGCTGTATTGAAGTTATGTAAACCTTCTGTTACACAATAGCCAACCTGTGTCAATTATTTAGTTTAGATCAATAATTAAATAGGTCTTTTGCAATGTGTACAACATACAGCTTTACATACTGAAGTGGGGCTATGACGTGGGAGCACTGCAGGGAGGAGGAGAGGGAGCGGTGATGGGGGCACAGCTAGGAGAGTGGGCCAGATGCTGCTATTTCTGGCTTTTGTCAAAAGCAGCAAAACCCTCTTCCCTAATACGTGGCACAGACCTCTAATCCTGTGGGTGTGAGGTAGAATGAAAGAGAGCGAGGGAGGAAGAAAGGAGGCAGGAGAGATAAATGGAGAGAAAACGCTGTTGGGAGTCGTATGAATCTGCTTCACGCCCTGCTGCCTTGATTGCTTTCTATTTTTATACACGGCTGCCACCAAGCTACGCATCCCAATTGGTCGCCACGGGAACGCCAGACAGCAGCACGGGAACAAACACTTTCTCACTGGTCTCCATGGAAAAAAATGCCCTGGTGCACAGTGCAACAGGAGGCAATGAAAGCAGCGGCAAGGCATGTACGCAGCACACCTGGGTCACTTCTGCTCCGGCTTCTCGGTTAATGAAAACATACAGTAATGGCTGCAATATACCGGAGTCGTAAATCAATCATCGTATTGTATTTGAAAGTGATGCTGCAGGGCTAGTGGCTTTGCAAGTGAAAGTGTTATGCTATCTCCACTTAATCAGAATTTTAACTCCACTGTCACTGTGCGTGCCCGTGTCCATTAGAGCCAGGACCTGGACAGATGGCTGTGTGGAAAGCTGAGGTGTGTGTTCTGTGCATAAGGAGGTCTGCTTTCCATTTTGCCTGACACTGTAGTTTAAACTGATGCTGATATTGATAAATTATAAATTACTGTATAGCTCATTGGTTGCTGTTCCTTACCAACATAAACTTTTAAACCAATGCTATGTTTCTCAGAGTTTAGGTATTCAATGTCGTAAGATCAACAAATTACATTATTTAATTAATGTTTCTTTCTGTTTCAAGATCAGAAAATATTCCGAACATAGGGTGTTTCCACACAAACTTGCTTGTGCTCTACTGTTTTACCTTTGTAGGATTTATTTTTGAAAATCTTTCCTGCACCTGCTGAATGTACACATTTGGTAACTGGGTCAAGACCAGAGAGGGTGTTGCACTTCTTACTGCTAAGCTGCAACTATTCTTGCCACAGACTATCGCGTGCCCTCGGTCCGGTCTATTCTAGTCCCTGGAAGTGAAACAAAGAGGATATATACCAAGTAAACAAGTTAATCACGTGAAATTAAATTAAATTAAACTTCTAAAAGAGCTAAAGCCAAGGGCACTGCAGCTATCCTGTGTTTTTATTCGGACACCTAACAGCAGAAATCAAAGCACGGATTGTTTCTTTTGCAGGAAATTTAGAGGACTGACTCCACAGCGTGTATTGTACGTATCGTATTTTCAAGCTTTAAAATAGACATATTGACCATCGAGCTACAAAGTGTTACACAATATATCACACGCACATAATAATCTTTCTGAACTTCAACCTCAACCAGAAAAGGCTGTCGCTCAGCCCTCCGGCCACGTGAAGCAGCGGGGAGTCTAACGTGGAGCATTTGAGTCATCTCCACTTTGTTTTGAGAGAGCTATCTTTGCTTAAACAAACAGTCCTGTCGAGGTTCATCCAGCCTGTGCCCGCCTTAACTCGGCAACACCTGCCAATCAGCTATCAGTGACAGGCGGTGGCTCAGGGAACAACACTACCTTTGTGTGTGTGCCCCCCCCCCCCACCCCCGGGTGCCAAGCTCTCAGAGGACTTTAATGAAGACAGACAGGAAGTGGGGGAGGAAGGCCTGAGCAGGAAATGACCACATATAGATTCAGGAATCCAAAGAGCAAGAAATAGTTTCATCGGTGTAAGAGAGCCAGGCGCAGGAATGGGGAGATGATTTAACCGTGAATTAAAGGATGAAAATGTCGAGCTTGAGCAACAGAGACTGAAACTGTATCCGTCCAGTTATTTGTTTAAACCTGCCTTTTTGTATTCACAGTAAAAGGCAAACAATGCTACCATAAACTGCCTCTCTGTTATTTTATAAAACTGCCTTAAACTGGTTATTACACTTGAGCTGCACCTCTTAACTTAGGGGTCTAAAAGCATGACCCAGAGATGTAAATATATATGTACAAGAGGTATTTTTCTGTTCTGAAAATTGTATGATTCAAAGGAATTACAATAAATAAAAACACTTAAAGCTTTCATTTACCTTTCTAATATTTATTCTTGCCATCCAGTGACTTTGTTTGCTAAATATAATTTCTTTGCCTGATCTCTAAACTGTGTATACATGCAACATGACAGGCCTGTAGTTAAATAACTCAACAACTATAATTGTTTTCCAATGTAATTAAAAGAGACACAGAGGGGAAAAGAACATAATGTAATTTGGTGACCTCATTGCCAAATTATGACGTTTTTATCTTGGCGGGCACTTGTGCTCGTGCAAACCAAGAGGCAGAAATTATTCTTATTTACACAGCCATCCCCAAAGGGTTCCTCAAGCTTTAAACCAACAAACCTGAGCTGCTTTTTTGGTGGGAACCTGTGTCTTTTCAAAATAGTTCCTAAAGCCAATAACTCAGGAGAAATTAATGCGCTTTAATTCTCCCATTTACCACTAAACAGTTCAAAGAGGCCTCGGAACTTGGTTTATTATTTTAACATAGGGACAAATGTGGTTCCTTTTAAATAATGGCAAGGTAATTTCAGTACAAATAACAGCAATTAAAATTTCAACTTGTGAAGCGAAAAGCGTACAGTTGAAGTGTGCTGTTGCCTGTGTTCAGCTGCGTTTTAGCACAATGTAAATAGGAATAAGGAAGGTTTAAGTTACTTTTCTGACATGCGTCACCTCTTATAAAAGTTTGTGTTGAGCCCTGGAGGGAAAGAGGGGAGGGTGCTGTGGTCATAATGAGCCTAACTGATGTTATTAGCAGGTCATCAGCAACCTCAGGGAATTCTCAGTGGGTATACCAATCTCTTGATTGACAAGGGTCAAAAAGACACTCGCTGTATTAATAACCTAAAGCAGTAAAAGGAAAATCACAAATGCACCCTGTATTAGATCACTAATACGAGGATTTCAGTGTGACTGTTAGAACACTAATACAGGGTAATGTCTTAACAGTCACACTGAAATCTCTGCGTCTGTACGGATTTATTTATGTATGTAGATATGCATGTATTTGCATTTCTATGTCTGTACTGTATGCAAATTAACAGACCTGTCTTCCTCAAGGGGAAGTCGTCCTTGCTCTCTATGGGTGATGGGAGAGTATACTGGCAGGTGGGGGATCTGCCGCCCAGAGGTGGAGAGCTTTGGTCCAGTGACGTGTGGTGAGAAGACCTGATAAAGAGAAGCTATATGATGAGCTAGATCATATTTCTGTGTGATTTAAATGCAGTTTCTCTATATATCACACTCGCTCAGGTTAAAACAACAGAAAATACTTACGTGTACCAGAGTTTTGGGTGGTGAATAAAAGAATGATTGACTCCATTGCCGGCAGGGTCCTTTGCTGATTTGCTTAACAGAAACTCTTGGAGTTTCTGCTTCACCTCGGTACTGGCCACTGCACCTGTGAGACCAAAAGACGGAACCAAAGGGATTGGGGTCACCCTAGGGCTATGACTCATGACATATTATTGCCTAAGAAATGCACCAAATCAAACTTGAACCCGATTATAACTTGCAGATTTCCTAACCTGCTTTCCTAAATCACATATAACTTACTGCTTAACGTATAACTTATTTCTTAAGATTGACTCTGAAGTTTACTCTTCCAAAGCAGCCACAACTTATGTAGGAAGATCTCCCCCTAGTGGTCCAAGAGCACTATATTAGTTTCAAACTGCTAAAGTGATACTGCGGAGAGATGTTCTGTCCCATTGGAGGGTTACAGTTGCAGGGCACAGTTTCAAATTACCTGACCTGACAAAGTCATAAATCTAGTCTATTATTAGCCATAAGGTAAAAACAGAAATGAAATACTATATCTGAAGCTATTTTCATCGTGCTATTGAAAGACAGTTTCTCCTTAATTCTAGGCTTAAATGTCACTGGCCAGCTCTCAGCAGTTGCATACCGGTTAACATGTCATCATCATTATCATCATCATCATCATTATATCGCTGGATATTTCTCTTTATTTGATGATGACAATAAATTGCAAATCAACTTTGTAATTGGCCTTGTTCCCGGGCGTCTTTCAGGACTGTTAGAGCTTACATTGAGAAACTGTGCCTCCGATAGCCAGAAACAGGAAATCAGAACAGTTTGTCCTGCTTGTGAATAGCAAGTTGTAAGTCATGTGGCGAGAACGATATACTATACAGGAATTTTTAACCTTACTGCTATGCTGCCGAACGTGATCCAATTCATAGCGCCATTAGTCCTGGTCGTGGTCTTAAAGAGTTGCTTGCAGTGATTAAAAAACGCCCTCTTTATTGCAATATAATAAAATGAGGTTTAACATGCCTATAAAGGCTATAGTCGACCTCTACTGCAACCCTGCTGCATGCGTAGAAGGCCATCTTCCTCGTTATAATGATAATAAAGGAACATTTACGTGAACCATTAATAATACACAAGTATTTTCTCAGTGAGTGGCTCATTCAGCTGCAGTAAAGCACTCCCATCCAGCTGTTATATGCATATTTTGCTTCGGCACCACTCTAAGGTAATGCATTAAAAAAAATGATTGAAAGGGGTGAGGGTTACGATTAAGGGGTCCCCTGCTTGCTTTTGCCTGGGGCCCTCAGAATGACTAATTCAGCCCCTGATGGTAAGAAGACGATGATGATGACGGTGTCGAGCTCTTACTCTCTCGAGAGCGCTCCTTGCCCCTGAGGATCAGGCTGGAAACATGCTGCTCTCGCCGATGCCTCTCCTGCTCCTTCTCCTGCTGGTTCTGCTGCTGCTGCTGCTCCAGACGACGCTCCTTCTCTGCAAGTTCCTGCTGCTGTTTCATGGCCTGGAGCTCCTGCTGGAGCTGAGAAACGCGCAGGCTTCAAGTCAGCATATAGGGAGTGCACTGATAAATATATTTTTAAAACGACAGCGCAAGCCACTGAACTTCTGCAGTTTCTATTTTGCTGTGACGGACTATTCTGCGCTCATCTGTAAAAACAAAACTCACGCTGTTCTGTAATGTATTGCTCCACACTCTGCCTTGCTGTGCTGAGTTGTCTCTTCTTTTCTGCACTTCTGTAATGTTGTCCTGAGCTCTAATGTTTTCTACTGATCTGCACTATGCCATGCTGTGTTGTGCTCTTCTGTTTTGTACACTATGCTGCTGTGCTGTACCATTGTGTACACTGCTGTGCTGTCCTCCGTACAACTGTTCGCTGCAACGCTGACCTTGAGGTGCTCCTGGAGCTGAGCCTGATGCTGACGGGTCAACTTCTCATGCTGCTTCTGGAACTCGCTGATTAGTAGCTGCTTCTGGATCTGCTGTTGCTTCTGAATGAGGAGCAGCTCCTGCTGCAGCTGCCTCTCCCACAGTCCCGGATCTGAGCCTGGCCCCAGCATCCTCAGATCAGTGCGCAAGTCCAGCGGAGATAAGGGTTCCACAGCCAATGGCACGTCTGGCTTAATGTCCACTGTGGCCCGCAAAGGGGAGAGCAGAGAGAACGAGAGAAAAAGAGATTTGTCAGTCCCTCAATTGCATTTTTACCTGTATCAATTCAAATCACACAACCAGCGGTGGCTGGGTATATAATTTCTGTCTATTGCTGCAGAGCAAAACATGTTAACATGTTAAAAGGGAAAATTAGAATTCAAAAAGGAGGCGTGGAGTTTTAAAAATCGAAAAATAAAGAATGAGGAGGAGAGACCAAGAAGGGTCCGAAATGAGCGCAGCTTTCTCTCCCGTGATACACAGAAACCTGCAATTACAATAGTTTCAATAAACAAACATGGGATCGCATCCGTCAGCGCAGAGTCTACTGGGAGCAGCTGCATAACAGACTCAATGGACATTTGGCACGACATGCTGAAGTGGTCATTTAAAGTATTTACATAAATCCTATCTTCCCGCTGTTTGATAAATAAATAAAGGGAGTCCTTCTCCCTGCCTCAACCAGAACATCGTGCAGATGTCCCTTCTCGACATAAATGATTGAAGTTCGCGAGCCCGCAAGCTGCATGTGTGTGTGTGAATTCATGTTCCTGTGATCTTTCCATCTCCGTTTCATGAGTGCAGACGCTGCAATGTGTGTGCATCGGTAAGAACTGCCTTTGTCTTTGACAACTACCTCCATTATAAGTAATTGCCAGATACAAAGTGAGAGGGCATCCCTTTGGTCTCCAAGCTCTATATATAGGTTGTTCCACAGAGAAAATCAATAGCCAGTTAAGAACATAGGAGACAGGGCTACTTCATCTCTCTATTCCACAGAGGATGATTAGTGATTGTACAATATTTTTCTTTATCGTTTTTATGCTTCTGTTTTCATCCACAATACTGTAACTAGTTGAATCGTTGCTCCAGCGAGATGACATCGTTGAACCAATTTTAGATATTAAACGGGGCATTTAGGCATATATTTGATCAAGCAATTAAATAAAAATGTCAAAATCCCGGGGAAGATGACATGTTAGTTATGCTGATCATGATGTGACATTCAAGGGAGGGTACACATTGTCCAGACTGTATAATGTCTCTTCCATTTTGAGACCAGAGAAATATTCAAACCTACTTAAAATTCCAGTGGCTGGAGGGAGATTTATTGAGTGCACTCATTGCCATAATCTTTTCAGGGGTCACATCTGAGGGAACAAATACAGGCTATGTTACTACACCACCTGTTCTCTGAAAGCATGGAAGAAGGCTAACATGTTACAGTTTGTATGTCCACATAAATAATCCTGTGTTGCTTCCGTCATGCATTTATCCTCATGGGCTAAAATAAAATGCCAATAAAAAGGAGATTAAACCTGCCAAGAGAAGCAGCATCAGTCTACAGTAGCCATCAATTAGGAAGCAGTGCCCTCCTGTTCACTGATGCCGTGAAGCTCACTGGCGCCCATTTGTTTTGTCATGTAGCCTGTTTTTCATTGCCACCATTCCATGTGTATGCGGCGGTGATGATTATAAATAGAAACATAAAAGCAAGTGGCGCAATCCTGGTCTGTGACAACCCCCACACCCTAGTATCCACCACCCTAACTTGCCGCTGCCATGGCAACGCTGGCGACGTAATTATATCTCCCCATCCTGCAGATATCGAGTCTCACTGCATGTCATCTCCTGCCTACGGTGGCAATGTGACATGTTGACTATTATATCAGCTTTTCAGCTCTTATATAAGAAAGGAGTCCCCAGCAGAGAGAGACAGAGAGAAAGCAATACAAAACCCTCCGACACACACACACACACACACACTCTCTCTCTCTCTCTCTCTCTCTCTGTCAAGATTCAGTGGCTAAGTGATAACTTGTCTTAAAACATGTTCAAAGAGTGAAGACAGCTAGAGGGGACTCCCGAGCTGCAATTTTTCTCTCTGTTTTCTAAAAACAGCTCCAATCAAATGACAGAGGAGGGCAACGGCTCGGCAGGCGCAGAGAACAGGCACCTGTAGAACAGACCCTTCTCTCCTGACAGGGAATATTAATCTTAGCTTGTAAGTACTTGACAAAGGACTCTTTTGTAGCGGGCGCTGTTCCAGGGCCAACCGTGAACCTGTGAACCATTGAAGGGCTCAGAGAGTCAGACAGCCTTAGTTCTACTTTTGCCTAATGGACCTAAATATAGCAACAAAAAACACCTGCTGCCTGGGAGAATTCACCACTGTGATATCTAATTAATCTCATATTTCATTCTGTACCCTGACTGTGACTGGCATTAAGGATCTCCACTTTGATCAGCGCATCAAGCTGAGCCTCCATCAGAAAATCTCAGACAGTGGTTTAACAGGATGGCAAGGGGGAGGGGAGGGGAGGGGGAGGAGGAGTGTGAAAGCTTAAGCCACCTTTGATAACCGAGGCTGTATGAAATGGCCCTTGAGGAAACCGCAACAGCCTCATGTGCCCGTTCTTCTCTTGTCCACTGTGTCTGCAAGAACAATGCCGGATGTAATGACACTGTTGAGGCAACATAATAAGGTCCTAAAGGTAGGTATGCATTGCCCAAGCTCTGCTGAAACCTCTGCCTAATGTATAATTTACAACTTACATTCCTCCTGATTGACATTAGTCTCTGACTGAAACAGAGAAAAGGTCCAGATCTGCTCAGCACTCAACCACAGAATACATTAGACCTACAAATCTACTGCACAAATTTACATCTGATATGTTAATTGAACCCTGAAACTACCCAAAACTGAAATCTTCTGTTTCTGTATTACAAAAATACTCCTCAGGCAGAGGAGAATACGGAACCACCAGTAACTAGGGCTAAATATAAATGCTTTTCTGAGCAGGGTCTTAATATAGACAATGTGCGAAAGACTGTCACAGTTGTGAGGCCGCCTGCTCAATTTAACACGGGCAAAAATAAAAGCGCCGTGTTGCATTTATGTAACTTTCGGGTCACTTTTTGAAACGATCACTCTCAGAGAAGAGCATGCCACTTGTGGTTCAGTGGCCCTATGGCGCCACATTATGACCCTTGATATGAATGCATTTTTTTCTGGTGAAAGTGAGGTGTCTCCTGATTGGTGGAAAGTGCACAGAAGTGTCTCTTTGCACTGGTAAACAAGAGATTTATGAATGACAGGTCCCAAATTTGTTTTTAGCACGAGGGAGCGACAAGCACCCTGCCCCATGCCCAAATTCCTCCCTGTGGAGGGCCTGCCGAGGGGGGATAGTGTGACTCATGGCCTGTGACCACACACCACTGCAGCATTGCACCGCCAGTGTCCCCAAAGTGTTTATTTCTATAACCGATCTGCCTCTCATTAGCCTTGGTGGTGGTTAGAGTGACAATCACAGCCTTAATTTGAGATGTTGGATGGCTGTCTTTTTTTTTGCCTCAGGCCACATTAGCAGGCTTCCCACCCCGGAGAGAGAATAGATACACATCACCAGTGACATTACTATTACATGTGAGCAGTCTGAAATACATCTCGTAAAAAATTATCAGCATAAGTCAGCACGCAGGCTCTTGTTGGCCTTAAAACACACTCGTAAAAAGCACCTTGATATTTCAATGTAATCTTTGTTTATTCCACGAGAACGGAAACTGACAACCAACGTGAGAAAGGAGTTATTAACATTGTAAACATTACCAGCTGGATATAAATGGTGCTGCTATTTTCACACCTTAATAAGTTAGTTTGCACCTAGAGGAACCTTTTGGTGTCACTGAATAAGGCTAATCATATTCAGATTTTATCAACAGAAAAAAAAAAAAACTTAAAAATGCTGCAACACACCAAACACATTCTGTTTAGTGTTGATAGGTCAGTGTTGATAGAAAATTAACAGATTTGCTTGTTGTTAAAGGTGCTTTCTTGTATAAACCAAAGTTTGTGAATTATGTGTATTTATAGGGTCAAATGAATGTGTCGAGAGCGTTTCATACCTTAAACACAAAGGGTTTTAAATTCTACATTGTTTACATCCATGTTTACTAGTTATCAGTCGCCTAGCGCATCGCAACATATCTTGCCGTGTTACCGCCACCTGTTGATCAGCGGAATAGCGCGGCATTTTTGGCCGGACTGCGTAGCATGTCGCTCGTGAAATGAAACAATACAGGGACCAATACAGACAGAAGAGCAGCTCCATAGCATCACCAGAGATCAATAATGCAGAACCTTTAACAACTATTAAATATTTATTCTGGCAATTATTTCCTAATAATACTAATACAAATTCTAAATTATAATTCTAATAATTGTTGTTACAGTTTTACCATGACTACATTTGCCAGAAGTAGAAAAGCATAAAAATCAATAGTTAAATATGTGCTGCTTTCTTTTGCAGCAGAAGTAGCTGTATAAAAATGTGTGTACTACGTTACATATCGTCACAGGTTATTACAGTTAAGTAACCTACTTTTTACAGATGTTCCTTATAATTGCTTTTTGGGTTGAATAAATCAAGATTAGTACAACCCCAAAACATCACCACAGTTTAAAGTGTAGTTCACCATCATACACTGACGTGTGCTCCATTTGTTTTGCAGTGAAACATATTCGTTTGTATAAAGGATGGACTATATTAACCCAGTGTGATGCTAAACGTGGATCATCATCTTTAAGAGTATATTTTATCAACAAAATACCAGTTTTGGCACTAAACATAATGGCACGCTGTGTGTTTACACTTTAAACATGTTGTATGTTGCATGTATTTAGTGTTCACTAGAGATGGTTGCTGATCTAAATTCCCTGTCTGACAGTATAAATAGAACCAGAGATACAGAAGATGTTTGAGGGCAAAAATAAGCTGATGCTTGGGACTGCAATGTGGCGCTGGATCTCTCATTAAGTGCCTTGTTATTTTGAGCAGCTGGCATGTCTAAAGCAAGAAACAGATCTTTATTTTTAAGACTCAAGCTCGTCCTTGCAGCTGAGCCAGAGCTGCGGCTTGTAGGCTATCTGCTAACAAAGAGAGCTGAGCTGAACCACCACGGGCCTTTCGCTGAGGGGAGCCAAGAGTCCAGTCATCTCCTGTCCTGCCATCATGCCAAACTGTCTCGCAAAACAACAACACGCAAAATGACATATACTGAATCGCCGTCCAAGAACCTAAAAAAGAAGGCGAAAACCCAGGAAGCCGTAGTTGATAATTAGCAAGTCCCTCTGTCAACCCTTTTTTATCATTATCCTATCCTCTGTGGAGAACCTTGGCACTAGTTCTTACAGTCAATAAAATTCATAATAAAATCATTCACAAAAAGCTACAGTGGATCCTCCAACCAGAGGAAAGCATCCTTTAGCACCACTGATAAAGCACAAGCTACAAACTGAGCATTTCTTTTTTTTTTTCTGTGACTTACAATGTAAAAAGATCCATTAAATAACACATGAAAAGTCTGATGTATTTTCATTTGAGGCGTTTTTGTTCAACACGACCTCCATCTTGTTACCCATGGTATAAATTAAGCAATACTAAAACACAAATCTCATATTCATTTCTGTTATTTTGCACAGTCTCTTTAGCACGGAGCACTTCCAATACACGCTAACTGAATGGATGCAGGATACAGAGAGGAGGACTTGAAAGGTGCAGCATTGTTATTGTCTGAAAGGTCCCTATTGATGGGAGCTTGCGTGATATTTTACATAATATTTTGCACTCATGGGGAACTAATTAATTTTCCCTTGCTGGAAAGCCTATCTGAGGACCGTTTTTGTCAGAACTTTGATGTGACACTAATCAAAATAAAAATAGGACTGTGCCCTCGTGTTCCACTTGAACTATAACAGTAGAGAAGTAGAGTATCATAAAAAAATGTGAAGAAGTTTGCTTTAGAAAACAATTCACAAACAACCTATTTAGCTGACACAAGGATCACTTCACCAAGAATATTGTTCACAGCAGATTAATAAGCAAAACATAAATACACAGCACGTAATAAACCCACTCCTGGGTCCGTCTTGCAGGGAATCTGTCTGCTCTACCGTCAACACTAACATGACATTCTAGTAAACTCATACAAAGTCACCCAGGAGTAGCATTTTTAGACAGCTGATGTTAGTCACTGTCAAGTGATTTACTATAAAGTGGAAAGAACAAATTAAACAGGCAAATGACAGAATTCTCTATAAATATCTGTTCCAAACCACTGTTATATCAGGAGCATGCCGAGATGGAATGATAACGCACAGACGCCTAATCTTAGCAGGCTAATGCCATAAGCTCAAAATAACTCACCTAAGAATAGCTGACCCACAGAATAAGCAAGGAGCCAGAATTCAGGCGCTCGGTATATCTGTTGTTTGGCTCACAGGCCACTAAGACAGGAGAAGAAAGCCCTGCTCTTGTAGCCTGATAGTCAAATAACCTGCTCTATTGACAGAGTTGGAATGTGTCATCCCCCCGTCATCCTCCTGTCTTATTTTTAAATCTCCTCACGTTTAGCCCACTGCCTCTGGGTGTTTTCAATCACCCGTTTGCTTTGCTTGCCTGAAGTCAGAATAAAGGCAGCGATTTTTGATGCACCAAAAAAAAATACCGAGTTAACCTAATAAATCTAAATGCACATGGAGCAGTTAGTTTAAATGATAAACATCATGTCGTCCCCTCTTGCTGGAGGCCAGTTGCAGTTACTGACAACTCAAAGGTCATGGTATGTTTTTACAGCGACTGAGTTAGTCACATCACTCAGTCCGTACTTTCTCATTACACAAGTTTCACGGCATTGTCCTGCGAGTTGACAGTGTTTCCGCGGAACACAATGCTATGTAGCGCTGAACTCATTTCCAAAGACAATTTTCGCATTCATCAGTAGCCACGGGCTTAGAAAAGAAATCAACACGAATGAGGTGTGACTCATCTTGAGTCAATACAGTGAATAGACGTTACTCATAGTGATGTCAGCCGCACTCAATTCAATTCTCACGTCAAAAATAGAACAGTCAATGTCGGTGGTGAATATCCTGAGAGAAACCTTTCAGTTGTCCCCTTAGTATTTCTGTCACAGTTTTTCCTCTTCCGTGAAAAGTGCACGCTGACATGGAAGCTGGCAAAACACAACATCCCTTTCATGTTCACGGTGGCTTATTTCAGAAAACTATAGCATGGAAACAGTGTTGACACGTTTCCTCATTTCAGTAGAAAAAACATCACTCCCCGCATGTTAGATATATTCAGACAAGCAACACTTGTTTAACTTATTACAAGATATCTTTGTACACAGGTTAATGTAAGAATCCCATTGAGGAGGACAAAGCACAAAGCAGCATTCACCATCACAAGAGCAAATACCTTGGTTCAGGAGGAAGTGCCTGATCCTACCACGTTGCTGTGCTGAGAAGCTTTGAGTTCGCTTTTCACACAGAATGAGAGACCAGCCGAGCGCAAAGAGTTGAGAGTACGTGAGAGAGGGAGAGAAAGGCAGAGTGAACGGCGTGTGAGAGAGGCACAGAAGATAGTGGAGAAGTAGGAACAGATTCAGAGATAGAGGAGGGACGGAGATTGGAATGCAAAGAGAGAGAGAGAGAGAGAGAGAGAGAAAAAAAAAGAAGGATAAAAACTCAAATTCCTCAAGAGGAGTAGAAACACCGGGCTGTGTGATCACCTGAGTTGTTCACGTTGTGCATCTTGCTCTGGTTGGGGGACTGCTGGTGTCCAACGCGCCCTTCTGTTGTGGAGAAACTTGACTCGCCCTCGTAAATCGTCTGCAGCATACTCCACTCAGCGCTCAGGTCTCATTGCAAGCCTTGCGTTTCCTGTCACCAAGAGCCACCCCTCAGCCACTCAGGGGAGAGACCACGACAACAGGCAGCTCTCCCTTCCTCTGCCTCCTCCTCTGATAAACCACTCTCACTGTAGAGCAATAACACGGACAGCACACACTCTCTGCAGGGCTGCCACTCTCCCAGTGCCCCGCTTCAGTCCAAATACTAACAGTTTTAGAAGATAACAAGACAACAGCTTTTTTTTTTTTTTTCTTATCTACCTCTCTGCCTATTTCTATCCAGACTGTGTTTTTTTTTCTCCCCTTCTAAGCAAAGTGTCTGAGCAGAAGACGGAGAAAAAAACGTGAAGCTGAGTTGCTAGGAAAGCCGTGTACTGTGCACTGAGCACCTCGCTGAGGCAGTACTGCAAGCCGGGGAGGGAGCAAGCTTCATTTGCATGTGAATCAACAACTGCGTGGCCCACAGGTGACAGAAATAGAACAATGGCCAGCCCTGGCTAAAAATAGGTCAGGCGAGGCGCGGGGATTGGAGCAGCATTGATGCGTTTAAAAATACCACA
This sequence comes from Nibea albiflora, assembly GCA_014281875.1. Lineage (NCBI taxonomy): Eukaryota > Metazoa > Chordata > Actinopteri > Sciaenidae > Nibea > Nibea albiflora. The sequence continues at coordinate 13,418,865 of CM024804.1, forward strand.
CCAAACACAGCTGTCTTCTTCAGCTCCTGCCAGAAGGCATGTCTCCTGACTCCCTCTTTGCAGATGGAGGCTTGATTCACCCCCCACCTCTCTCTCTCTCTCTCTCTCTCTCTCTTTTCTGATTTGTTGAACCAGTCTTTCTCACTCACTCTATTTATGTCTTCATTTTGTTCTCTCAGGTACATGGGGAGAATGATCTATTTCTGCCTTGATGCACTACAAGAAGCACATGCAAAGTTCACCTCTTTTGCAGTATACTCTGTATGTCAGAGGTTTTTATTTTGTCTTTAAGGCAATTCACAAAACGTAAAAAACATTTTTTTGTTGCTGTTTTTTTTTTTGTTTGTTTTTTTAGAATTTTTGGGTACGGAATAGTACCCCAAAAATTCTGATCGTATATTTCAACAAACACACGTGCGAATGTGAAAAGTCCAACAAGATGTGTTAAGTCAAGTGAGGCACCAAGTGAACACTGTGTTCATTTAAGACTCGGAGTGTAACCTCGCTGCATTAGTTCAGCGTATGTGTGGGGTTCAGTGTGTATCCAGGGCACTGCTTCTACTCAGGAAGCATGCTTTCAGCTAGCCAAGGAAACCAAGTGTAAGATGCCATAACAGCGTGATCGCAATTACATAAACCTCTCAAACTGTGTCAAGAACACCTCTTCAGGATTACACATCCCATTTCCTTGAAACTCCTTTGATGACGTATAATGGGGGGTTTTTAGGAATGACAAAAAAAACTACAGCACACATAAACATGCCAACAGCATGTCAATACTGAATATTTGAGCACCAAGTAGCTATATAGTAGGACTTTTTCAATTAATATCACATCCCAAACTGGCCATAGATCCATAGTTAATATAATCTGACTCCAGCCCATAAAAGTCAAGTCAAATGTTCTATCTGACCACTGATGCAGGGCTGGGTTTGTGGCCAAGCAGCCTGTGCCTTTAAATTTTTCATCTTCCTTCATAATTTGACCTGTCCCCCAGCCAGGGGCGTGGAGCCAGCGCGGCTATTTTTAGGTCCTGAGCTCTGACGACTGGGCTAGAGAGACACAGAGAAGGAGTTTTACTGTGTTGTTTCAGCTGGACAAACATTTAACCCCTCAATCCTTTTATCACAGCACAAGCAAGAAGCCTAGAAGGAAATACGCAGCTTGCAGGCTCGCCCCAGACTACCCGTGTTGTCATGATAGTGCGCTACTTGGTTATTCATGAACTGAGACAACAAGAGGAGGACCACGCATACATTCATTTGGATTCCTTACTACTTCTCCGGAATTCACAAAATTCTGATTAACTATCTGAATGAAATATTTCTCGCTGCGTTTCCTCTATGCTTGGAGAATGATTTTCACAAAGGCAGTCATAGAACACTGTGGCAAATCCATGAAGAAGTGATTACTCCAGCTCCCCCTAAGTGACACATTATAGTCAAACAAATTTAGCAAATGCCTGATCTTCGTAAATTAGTTTTGGCATTCAAGTTGGGATAAGATGGTGTGAGAGATAACAAGCCTTCAAGTCCAAGGTAATGATGGCTAAGGACCCAGAGCGCCATCTGTCACCGTATCTGTCAGGGTAGGCAAGCTCGACCCTGTGGGCTGACCTCAACGGCAGGCTAAGGCATAATTGATCAAAAGAGGAAGTAAGCCTGTCATATGAATGACAGTTATCATGACAATGGAAACCCTATTTATATGACAGAAAGGCGTGTGTGTTTTAGTCTAAATCATAACCATATCCTGAAATTAAAAGGCCAAAACGTACTTTGCAATGTTCCAGTTCCTCATTTTTTCCACTATTGCACAATAAAAATACTATTTCGTTCTAATCACTCATATCTGGATTTCTTTTATTTTGTGAATAGTTTTTTTTACAGAATGTTCTGCACAGCACACGCAGATTTATGTTTTATTTTGTCAAAGGATTAAGCAATCAAGCTAATTTCTCAGCACTTCTAAGTGAATAATTACTTCCAAGTATCATCTTAGAGAACCTCGGTTGGCCTGCCCTACTGCACCAAAACAAACAAACAAACAAACAAACAAAAAAAAAAACGGAGGCATTTCAGTTAAACATGTTAGCACCGATTAACCTACACTTTTTATTTATAACTAGCTTCCTGAGGCTGATGAGGGGATTGTGGGATTGGAAATAGCTCTGTCCAATAGGCAGGGTCCAGTAAACCTGCAATGTGGCAAGCCCATTATAGCTCCTACTGCGTCACTGGCGGCCTTTGTCTACTTTAGTCCTATTAAAGCATTTAAGTGTGAACGTCAGCGTCCCTGCTGGAGAGCCACTCCGCTCTGCTCTCCGAGGCTGGGGCTCGGCTGTCTGTCACCTCCCTCATATCAAACACGGGCTCGGTGTGTGTCTGCGCGTGTGTCTGTATACGTGCGTGTGTATGTGTTTTGAGATCAGAGCAGCGACGTGGAGTGGGGGACAATTAGAAATGCGGGGACAAGTGGGCCAGACCAGTGAAGTGCCCTTAGCACTTTCTAAATTTAAATGAAAGGCCATTATAGCCCATTTCAAAGAGCGAGAAATGGCAGTATACACACATGCACGTGCACCCATACACAAATTATTATGGTGTTTTTTTTACTCCAACTTAGTCAATCTATCTGGAATAAAAATATAACAAAGAGATACTTCCCGCCATGGTATTTCAGCTCTTTCCGTTCTATTTCCAGAAACTGTGGTCTGAACTTTGGGACTTGTTTTTTTCTACGAAATAAGCTTACTCACATTACCACAATTACTGTACCAGTTCCAAATCAACTCCTGAGTTCTGTGGCTTAATCACCATAGCACTGCTGCCTTGTGACACACTGTGTATGATGAAACCCAGCAGGGAGTCAGACCGGAGAAGGAAGGGAGCTGAACTCAAGTGTTGCAACCAATACGAGGGTTGGACAAACACCACTCCTTATAACTAATTTGATCCGGCAATGAAATGTTTTGTTCCTCTTAGCGGATGATCCATGTGTGGGAGGGGATGACTCAGCGATGTTTTGTTGTTCCATGTTCTCTGAACTTCAAAGTCTTCATGTATCTCAGAAGGGGATTGTCTATTGTGAGATAAACTGATCACCGAGTGACTCTCGTAGCCCTTTTAATCACTCCACATGTTTATTAGGATCTGTTTTACTGGAATTCATCTTATTCTCTGACTTCCTACTTATTGCTTGTCCTCCTGCCTGTGTGGATGCAGAGTTTCATCATGCCACCCTGGGAGTACTGTGGCGGATGTGATCATTGTCAGGTGCTGATTTCTCCAGTCAGAAGGGATGTTCCTCCCAAGAGAGGAGCTGCATACTAACAGCAACTTCTGACGTAACCATGCTGGCCCCCCTCCACCCCCATCACCTGACTTTTCTCTCTCTAGTGGCCACCCCACATCTCTGGGGGCAGCCCTGGCACAGGAGGGAAATTACCTCTCCACACCAATTACCACAAGGCCCGCCATCTTACTTACATCAGCCCCTGATGAGTCACCATTGCCAAGTCTGGAAGAGTTCCCCGATCAGTTTAAGGTGTGTAGCACATTGCTGGTCTCTGCATTCGGTGTACGGCATGTTCTGTTGCCAGCCAAGCTCGGCCATTTTACCTGCTAAAAGCCACGGGTAAAGTTTTGTCACTTCAAACAGTCCATTTCCCTTTACCTTGCGGTCAGTCTCATAAAAGCACAAAGGCACTACAACTGTTGATTTGATGGTAAAATCCAATTAGGCTGTACATCTGGATGTGTTATGTGAGCATGTTTCCCCGCTAATGATTTGGGCGCTCTTGCTTTTATTGGGTTACTCTGTCTGGCGTCCTGTGGTATTTCCTGTTAGACTTTCAGGGTGATATAGAATGCACTTAACAGGTTGGATCAAATAACACCAAAAAGCGTTTAAGGGCAGTCATGTTTGGCACTTAATCTTGAAACACTGCCAACAAAGTTTTGCAATCCAGCTAATAATAACAGATGGAGTCCATGCAGCCTTATGTTTTTCTTTCTCTCGTTCAAGAGATCGAAAAGATGCTGCTATTAAAAGAGGGAGGTGAATCAACATATGTCTTTGTAAGTAAAAAAAAATCTTTTCAGAGAAATGCATTCATTCATCTGTTGTGAGCCATCTCAGATGTGAGAGACAGGCTGAGCTATAACAGAGTTCCAAGAAGGCAAAAAAACACATTTTCAAAGCAATTTCAAAGCATCCACTTATTGTGTACTGACCTTGAGGTCAGTTTACTTTCTAACTTTGAATAGGTCCCTGATGCCGTGCCTTCATCTGCTGCCATAGGCTTTCTAAAAATAGATGTGGAGCACAAAGGCACACTGGAAACAGAGGGCAGCTCTCAGTATTTTTACTGATCAATGTGCTCATCTCTGCTGGAAACCATTGATCCCCTGTTTGTATCAAATTGACCATGTTGTTGTGGTACAACTTTCACCCTACATTCAGTCATGACAAGCCCACTTTATGTTCCACTTCGTCCCCAATGCACAGCACCGTCTATCGAAGCAACACGAGCTATTGATCCTCTAACGATATTCTAACACCAAAAGGTTTAGCATTGATTAGAGCCTCTGAAAGATCATTCTTAATGTCAGCTGGCATTTTAGCGAGCTTTTAATGAACACGAAGAGGGATTCAGGGGGAACTTCTTTTTTTTTTTTTTGCCTGAAACCACAGTGCAGAACCATTGCATCAGTGGGTCTTAGACCTGCATCACTGAAATGCCTGCAGAAGTCAAATGCCTCATCTGTATCATACAAACACACAGGCCCACACAGATCCATGTGACTTTGATGGAATCTAGCCAAGCTTAGCTGACCTTAGAAAATCCCTGAGGGATTAATAAAAACAAAGGTTCTCTGTTCCGAGGCATCCTTCCAATCCACATCCTGCTAGTCAAGCCCATTTATGAGTGGATAATCATAGCATCATCCCTCCCAAGTGCCTTGGAGCTATTATCTTAATATGATAACAAAATATATATTTTCGGCATTACCACACATTTTATCAGAAAACACATTTTATCAGGCTTCTTTGTCCTTTGGCAAAATACAAGCATTGTTATTTCAGACACAGGAAAGGTACAGGCTGTTTTCAACAGCACCAAATTCACACGTACCGGATTTTCTTTTAAAAGGCCAAATCTCACTACAGTGACCTGAATATCTTAAGCACATTTATCAAGGAATAACCAAACAACCAAACATAATGAAAACTGTAGTTGTTTAACAATAGGTCGCGCTTACTGCTTGACTGCTGTTCTGAATTTGTCAATGACCTTTAAAGACTCCATTCATGGATTGTAAAGTTCCTCCTAAAAGAGTGCAACAGGAAATCAAGTTTACTATGGGAAGGGTGGGCTGGCGCTTATTGTCCGAGCGACTTCCACCTACGCCACCACTTCTTCACTCAACCACTGCACAGTCACAGCACTCTCCTCCTGTGGTGTCTCAAAGGTCTCGGACGCAACAATACCTCTGAAAAAAATAGCTCTTCCTCTGATTATTAAGGTAGTGCTATGCATCCCGGGAAATATCCCACCGTGTACCCACCACCTCTGTTACATGCCTCAACTGATCCATATGCATAAACCTGGAGGGGCTCCAGATGTATTTTTAGATGCTTTACAGGGGTGACCTTGAGTTTCTGGATGTTATTATAGCATCACATTCATTTACATTTTTCAACCACAGTTACCCTGATAAGTTATTGTATTCTTATTCAGTGGAAGTTACCCATTACACAAACTCCGAAGAAACAAGCACAATGTAGACAATGTTCTACTTCTGCAGCTCCTGTGAGAGTGCCTAAACATGTCAAACAGCTCCCTATTTCCTTTCTCCCCTGAGAGGGAAAAGCATGAAGCTGAAGGGTCATCTCACTTGTTTGGTGGGAAAACAGTAGTAGTCCTACAGTTCCTTCAACCACTGGCGAATATCTCGCAACTATACAGTCTCAAGCTGTTTTCTCACTAAAAATCTAAATCTCTGTCTCTCTCTCTACATTGAGATTTGTCTCACTTTTGTATCACGCTGATGCAACTGTGTTACATTTGTTGTCATTGCATATGTTGTAATAATGCTGATATTACATGTTGCTCGGGTGTCTTTGTGTCTCTATTGTCAGCTCTCTTTGTGAGTTTCATCAGCTTGATTGAGACCGGGAAGGGTATAATTAAGTAAGGTAGCAGTACAGGTCCAAGTGGGGTAAAACCCCTGCTGAATCCTTCAGCAACAGTGCACCCTGCAGGTTGATTGAAACAGAAACACGAACTGAAGTAACGGCAAGAGATGCTAGAGATATTACTGTCAACTTTCCATAGTGAACTCCAAGGACCAGGAAGACAAACACACACGCGGCAAACACTGTGCTAAAGCAACTGGACACAAGAAGAGAAAGTGTACTGACAGAACAGAGGTCCAAAGAGCACAAATATGGTAGAAATATAAATCAAAGACACCCAATGTGCAAACAAATACACATACGCAGACAAATACACTGGCAGACACATGCACACAATTCCACATAGCAATGCCACCATGCTGTGCTTGGGAGTGGCTGCAGCGTTCCTGACCTCTGCCTTTCATCTTGGATCCAGTAACCAAACTGACTTTTCAACCCAGCCCCTTCAATAACACAGGGCCTAACAAGCTTTGGCTCTCTCTTTTATTAAACATGGAGATATCACCAGCACAAAAACAAAAACTGTTACAGCTATGTGATCTCCTCAAAGCTGTTGCCCTTTGAACTACAAAGTATAAAGGAAATATCTACATTTAAAAGAGCGAAGCACACCAAATCAATGAGAGAGAGAGAGAGAAAAAACAGGCAACCAGAGCATCCTCATGCTTTTTTTTAGTCTGTTTGTTGATAGAGGATGCCATTCGCTGATGCAGCTCTGTGCTTTCAAAAACATCTAAAGGCCATGAGTAAAACTTTTCCATATCAATTTTCTGTTCTAAAAAGAACATAATGTGGCTTTTAAGTTTCCCCTTTTGGAAAACTTCAATTTTGTCCACAGCTTCGCTGAGATAACACAATTCAAAGCAAAAAGGGAGAATTTAGAGAATGCTCTAAAGTTATCACCTCAAAGGGGGTAACTTTTTCTGTTTTGGGAAACAGATGGGCTGGTAACCCTTTCACACCTATCTGGCCAAAGAGACCTTTACGAGGACTCTGCTCTTAGATATCCAGCCAGTGTGTCCAATCTCTGTGTAATTCCTGGATCCGTTTGTTCTGCGCATTTCACGCCACGTAGGGAGGGGTTGAGGCCACGACCTCCTGGAGTCCCATAACTCACGGGATGGACTGGCAGGTACCCGTAGATGAAAGATAACAACAAAGAGATGCTTAGCGTGACTCATGGCTCTGCTATCGGGGTCCTGGAGGATGAGGGGATGGCATGAAGTGACAAGTAGTGGGCCTGTGAAGTCTGACGTTTGTCTGTTTCTGACATCAGGGAAGAAGGCCCCACCCCGTGACAGTTAAGTGACAATCTGCCCATTAGGCTAGACATACCAAGAACTCTGAAGCACAGCTCATTTATCACCTTCACTGATTTCACCATGCAGCTTTGACAGAGCAGGATCGAGTTGGGGCACGAGCACTCTCCATGGAGCCTGTCAGTGGGCACACTGACAGACAGATAAGCAGATGGGTAAGTAGATAGGCAAGACAATGACACACATTTCTGGTAAAAAAAAACAAAAAAAATCTGTTGACTGGCTTGAACTAAAGAATAAAACATTTTACCAAAAAAGCATAGCATATTAATCTATCTTGAATACTGGAGGCAGGAGCCTTAAATCTCCCCCATTTTCACCCACGCAGGAGGCCTCTCAGAGACATGAATGTTTCATCTCTCTAACTCCATTTGGACAGGAAGTGAAAACAAATGGAAGCAGGTCCGCCCCAGAGAGCCCAGGGGTCTATAGTATAGTAGGGCTGGATGAAGAACGCTGACAACACCAGGCTAAACCCACCAAGTGCTGTGTCTCGGCTGCAATCAGAGCCAGATCCCTGCTCTGGACCAGTGTTCTCCTACTGTCTATACAGACAGAAATGTGTTCCTCACACATACACCACTACCTGCTTCTTTATTCACCAATAGATCATGTCTTATTTTTCCACTCTGCAGGAGAGATACATGGTCGGGTTGTTTAAAGATTGATTAAAATGTTTTCTGTGAATGGAATGCAACTGCTTAGGCAGAGCAGAGGTTAAAAAATTGTAATTTTTTATTTTGTCAAAATAATAAGAATAATAATAATGATGTGTGAGGAAAAACTTATCTAAGTCAGAATAGTTTAGTGACACCTGGGCAACATTCAGATCGTCTGCACAGTGTCTACTGTACAGCCACATTCTTCGGCATCCACTGGAGCAGTGGTTGCCAAGAACAGCAAAATAAATAAAGGCGTGAACGCAATTCTACGTTTCTTTTCCATGACAACACGCTGGGATAAAGGCCAGTACTGCACTGCTTCTGTTTAATCTCAAAACACATACAACACACTCGGAAGAGATTAGCCAAAAACAAAACTTTGGGACAATATAAACTTTAAAGAGGGGAAATCAATCTTCAAGCCATGAGATGTTCTAATAATGTAAATGATCAATGAGTGTAGAGGCTTCAAGTGGACTAGGTGATGATTTCTAGCCAGATGAACTGACCTTAGCTGACTGACTTCTAACATTACCTAAAAATATGTTGTGCTACTGCTAGATTAACAAGGCCCGTAACTCCTGACCACTCCATGCACTGACACCAAGATGTTAATATACCATCCTGTCTTGTCATTATTGGTCTTACGAAAAATAGTTGCTGTCAGTTGTTGATAACTTTTTTTTTTTTTTAAGAGTTTTAAGAGTTTAGAGAGCTAACTTTCTACAAAACATAAAAAGTAACATAAAAGTTTTATCCTGACAGTGACAATTAAATCCTTTCTTTTGGGTACCTTGTGAGGATTATAGTAATGATAATCGGTTAGCAAAAAAAGTCCTGACAGCCTTTTATGTAATAAAGATAGTGTTGTATTGCAACACATATAATTGCTAGTTTTATCCTGTCATTTAAGCTTCCTGTACTGTACCGATGAAGAGAACATAACAATGAGCCACTGCAGAACAGACACCAGCACCTTCCTCTGGGCATCAACAACACCCCTCCTCCTGTAAAAACTCACTGACCCAAACCCATTTTTTCCAGTCTAAGAGAAATGTCAGGTCCAGTCCTAGAACTCATCTCTTTGAAGGGAACACAGCAGCCAAATATAGCCTGCTAGCCTCTACGCCTCCTGACATACATCAAGCTCTACGGGTTCTGCTAACAGTGGTTAATTTTGGCCGACTGCCATGTAGTCACTTACTATTAAACATCATAACTATACAAAGAAAATTATAACCAAGCAGTGGAGTGTACACTGTTGCCTGGTAACCTAATGCCATGTTGGGGATTCATCTTGTTATGGAACAGAAAACACTTACAGCCAGAGCCAATAATAGATCCTGGACCACACAAAAAATAGTTTCAGGGTGTCAACAAGCGTGGCCAGCATGAAGCTAAGAAACATATCATGAAAGATGTATGTTCAACAAACAAATCTCACTTCTTAGTGTGTGGTTTTAAAAAATGCTCTAAGTGTTTCTGTAATATGCAACCACTGGGGAAATTATATAATTATTATTCATCTGTCATTTTTCAAATGAAATGATGGATAGAATGAGAGCTTATTTCCAAGTGTGAAATCCAGCTAAAGAACACATTATGCTGACTGGCACTGGGTGCTGAGGACTAATTACCGAAGCTGTTTCTAAGTCTTTTGGATCATACAGACTTATGCAAATTGCTCCCTCCCTGGAAAATGTGCATTATGACAGAAGAGCTAACATACAGAATTTTACTTATCACGGCATCGCAACATACTACATAAAACTCAGTACTCTGTAATACTCCATGTTGATTTTAATATATATTTTTTATGCAAAAAGAAGAAGATCATTCCAACCTAACTGTCAGAAAAAGTCACAATAGGCTTTAAATACATTACATAGAGTCTTTTTGGGTATCATACATTTATACATTTATACCTTTATATATAAAAGGTCTATTGCTTTGTACATGCATACATACAGTATGCAATCATATGTGTGTTATGAAAAAGTTAATATCCCATAATGTCTTCTAGTATAGCTGCCTTGAGTTCTATGAACTCATAAAGTAATATCAAACAATCTGTTGTAAAAGAGTCATGACGTATAAACAACAAGGTCTGATTGGTACAGCATACACAACCTCTTCATAATAATCGCTGAATTAATTAATAAATAAAAATCATGTGTGGAATATGTTACTTATAACAGCTACAACCTGGTCGCACCAAAGCATAATACATACATATTCTGAGGTTAATACAATGATACTCAACGGTGCTGTTAAATGCTTAACGTGTTGCAAACAAATAAATATAGAAGCCCCCCCGCGTTAAAACAACCTGTCAGCATGAGATTCATTTCACACTATTAATACATTATGACATCATCTGTCATGCATGTCAAATAAAATTTAACTCAGTTTTATTTTGGGTAGACATAATTTCATTTATGGAGGTTCTTAATTAGAACACAGCACCCTACTTCATTTACACCAATAAACGAGACAGAAAAACGCCACTGCTACAATGCTACTACACCTGACAACCTTATTTCTTAGACATGCAGTCACTCCAACAGAATAAACCTGTTGCTATTCTACCATGACTCATTATGTTTTAACGCATTGTTACAGTGGCACACCTGTACTTGTGCCGTACAGGACACTCCCGCAAACAGATACCGTATACACACAGGCGTACAATTATATTTTCCCAGCAATGAGTTTGTGCCCATTTGAGGCAGAAAATTGGCTTAATCATTGTGTCATGTCATACTTCACGTCCACCAGCACAAAACACCACGCCATTCTTTCTGTGCAATTTCTGCTGCGTGACATGAAGGCTGCCTTCACACTGTCACGGTCAGTCAAGGATGGCACACAAACACAGGAAATAAATCCACAGTGACAAAGCGCAATTCATCACTTTCATCACTTCAGATGTGAAAAAAAAAGAAAAGGCATTGTATTCTCTCCACTTCAATCAACAGGCTCGCTCTCACTTCTTATGGCACCGTCTACTTGTAGCTGACTGATTGTTCTGCGGAGTCTATAGAATATTCTTTCTGGTACAAACCTGCAAGACTCAAAATTTATGGCAATAATAATAGTCCACTATAGTTAACATGCATTACACAGCAGGGATGTCATGCGACATGCTGCTTCTGTGAAGACTGCTTGCCAATCGTATAGCCAAACATGCCAATTTATCAAGTCCAGTGAATAATTCACAGATGCCTGCCAAGATTTGTTCTATCGAAAACATTTTGTCTCATTAACACATTCAATGGTACTATGAAATTATGTGTTAGGCTAAGTGTAAGGTGCTGTTAAAATGACTTTCTCTCTCTGACACAGCTCAGATGGTACCTGCCCCCTCAAGCCATCTGAGCAGTGCAGACATCTGTGAGCATTAACCTGCCAAGAACAAGTCTAATGTAAAAATATTATAAATATTCTGAAATGGAAAGACAGCTGAAGGGTCATTTGGAGTGGCTGTGAGAGGCTTTCATGTCAAGTATGAGCGGTGTTTTTCTTGTGTCACTGTCTAAGTGAAAATGTCGTGTGTACACTGGAGGGTCTGTGGTTCTTGTGTTTTCTTATTTCCTTGCTCAGAAGAGAGTGAAATGCTGTCACCGCGTGACACCTGTGGAAAGAGTGCCGGTCATCAAAGCCATCATGCGAGTAACACATCTGCTAAAAGTTTTTGTTGGAGTGGCGTGGTGTCGAGCAAATCAACTGAGAACCAAACTGTATAAAATAATCCTCATTACAAATGCTGCTAATTAACTTTCATTTAATTACAGGCATCTAAAATGATATGTAAGAAAAAAAAAAACTTACTTTTGACTTCACCACAGCATGTTCATGTCTTCGTTGGTTTTTCAGTATCTGCAGACAAACATGTAGGAAGGTAGCTGTAGATTTATCGCACATGTAATCATAAACAGTACTACAAGGGGGGAAAAAACATTTCTAATAATAAACGAGTACAAACAAAGGAGCAAAAACAGCTATGCAAGTATGCACAATGTAGTAATCAGTAAAAATGTTAAGCACCTACTTAACTAAAGTGGATATGAAATATTCAGCAACGTGGGACGTAATGCAGAACAAAATGTGATATTAGACAAATAATGGAGTAAAGCACGAGATGTAATCAGTGGTGGTAAGTGTGTTTACTCAAGTGCTGCAAGGTACAATTTCGACGCACTTGTACTTGGCTACTTCACATTTCTGCTCGACACATATTTCTGAGGGAAATATTGTACTTTTCACCCCATTACATTTGTCCAAGATCTATAGGTTCTTTTGGATTTCTTTTGCAGTACGGCTTACATAGATGACAGGAGACATTTTGCATCATGAGCACTTGAATGCAGGACTTACAGTACTGCTCTACTATGTGGTATAGGCTCATGCTTTCAGAAATTACTGGAAAAGTATTGTCCCTGGATATTGAGTAATGTAAAGCAGCTCTGAAAATGATGCCCATTATCATATTCACAGCTTTTTTTCCAATGTACATCACACTGTTTCAATCCAAAGATGCAAGCAGCGTTATCTCATTTAATAGTTATGGCTATAAATATTAGTCATATCACCTCATGTGTAGTCAAGGGGTGCGACAAGGGGTGATGCAGCCTCGTTACCAACAGTTTTTTTTTTCTCTCTCTCTCTTTTGAATAAGGACTCACACAAACACCACGTTTGGTGAGGTCATACATCCGTAAGCAGGTCTATTTATAGACGGCAGTCTGGACTACAATACCCCAGCATCTTGTAACAAATAACAGTCTGCGAAAGCCGCGGTGAACATTTCTATATCTGCGGTTGTGTGGCGCAGCTTGTTATAATACAGACAACTCAGGTCCACTTTTATTGGCGGACGATTACAAAACAACCACCTGTGGCCAGAGAACCAACCGTTAATTCAAATATTAATGCGCTGACTGTAGCGTCAGCACGGAGTGTGTTTCTGTTCAATAACATATAACTTAGTGGGGGAAAAAACACAGTTATTCCTAAAAAAAACACTCACTCATTAGGCTAAATATTAATTAGGTATCTGCTTTCGCTGTTTAAGCTATAACTGCTGAAGCTACGAAAGGCAACTTAGCTTAGCTTGTTTAAAATAATTAGTCTGAATCTGAAGTATGACTGCTCATTCTTGATTTAAACACGCATTTTTAAGCACGCTGTAGTTTGCATACAAACATCACATCGAAGTTAATCTACTCACATACTTGGCTAAACATATGCAGGTCGAAGTGGAAACGTTAACTAATTGTCTACCTTGAGGACAAGGTGGAGGGTTTGCGGCTCTGTTTAGATTTGAGGACGTGATGCGATCAGGGTCTGTAGCGGTATGACGACTGAGCTATAAATAGCCTTACTTTGGTCCAAACAGGGGACGATATAAAATCCGAGCCAAGGTAGAGGCAGACTGAGTGAGGAGGACTCGGTCCACTCCACTGTCCTCTGGTAATCTCTGTGATGGACAGACGAGGGCAGCTCCGGCCACTGTCTGTCCTCAGCAGGTGCACTAGTCTCATCAGTCGTCTCCTGTTGTGAAAAAAAGAAGTGAAGCAGACTAATCTGGTGATAACTTTTATCCAACTGCGGTAATCTCCAGGAAGCTGAGATAATTAACTACCTCGCGTGTTGACAATAAGTGCCTTTTATTCTATTATTTCAGTATTCTTCTTGTTATTTTAAACCGTTCTTTCATACATAATCATATTAGCAGATGAATGCGCCAGGAATTATGATAATGAGTGTCTGGGACTATCAAATAGCTCACTGCTTGTAAAGAGGATGTAATTTGCTTGTTATTGCATAACATACAATTGCAAAATATGAATGTTACAACAGCTGCATCCACAGACTACAGCTCGCAGTGATGCACAGCCTATATATAGCACCTGTGGCGTCCACAAGTGCACAAGAAGAGCATTGAAATGGAAACATTGCCATCTAATGGTTAGTCATTGCCATCATCTGAGACTCCTCTGGGATGAAGTGTTTGGCTTTGTCATATCAGTCGCTGGTGTGCAACAGTAATCTATGAACTACACATTTATTAACCAATTTGTGTGTAATTTTCCAGTGGTTTAGAGTGTGCTCAGACAGTGTTTGTAATGCCAAAGAGAACTGCAACTATATCATTGCACTCAGTTCCTATAATTTCCAAGCTAAAAGGGAACAATAAGCTGTGAACCTACCAACCGAGCACTTCCCACTCTGGTGCTTATATGACTGCTTGGTGGTGGGAATTTTGGTTTCAAAAAAGAGGAGTAGCTTTTATCTCAACCAGGAGCAAGGCCGGTGTGATTAGCACAGATTATATGCAGATTTGTCATCGTCATAAATCTACAGCTGTCCGCGGTCTCACATTTTTATTTGTCACTTCAAAGCATTTTTCAGTACCTCTCTTTAGTTTACTGTTTGACTCAGCAGACAAACGTCCTCCCTTTAGGAGAAGAACAAAGTACCTCCTTCACCTCTGTTCACCTGTTTCCCACATCACTGCTCATCAGATACAACAATGTGCTTGAGTGTCATGTTCACCATAGAGATTAATGCTTCATGAGATATACCGAGTCTTGACTTATTCCTGTTTATGCCTAAACATTCATGCCTACCTCTTCTCTAGACGTTTAGGAAATCCAGGACTGTACCGTATATGACAAGATTTTCAATTTATCTGCTGATTATGTGGCTTAATACTCCAGGATAAGTGGTGGGAAACAATGAGCTGAAATTCTCTCTCCTCCCATCTTGCCACTGTCCCACAGCAGCTGGGAATGACCCAGTGGGTGACACCACTTTCATCTTGGGATGCCGACTGTCCAGCTGTTTGCTATCCCTCATCCTGACGTCTGGACAGACAGGGGCACAGCCTAGCATCAGTGAATTTGAAGCATGATCCTGCATGCATGTCACTATGTGCTGTCTCGTTGCTGTGCAGGACCTCACAGCTGGCACCTGGACGCTAAGGACCATGTCATTTCTCAGC
Source organism: Nibea albiflora (assembly GCA_014281875.1). Classification (NCBI taxonomy): domain Eukaryota; kingdom Metazoa; phylum Chordata; class Actinopteri; family Sciaenidae; genus Nibea; species Nibea albiflora. Next base: position 13,434,053 of record CM024804.1, read on the forward strand.
AAGAGGGCTAGCTAAGAATGTCATGACTTTTGCAGTCTTCACAAATATGTAGACATCTAATTATGAGAATATGTTATTATAGTGCTGTATTCACTGTGGTTGCGTATGCTTACGGAACAGCAACTGGTGTAATAAAACAGCTGTCCCAAAAAATGTTTAAATAGTTGAATTACGTGTGTTTATCATTGTTACTTGACAGGAAGGTGAGGGTGCATAATTTATAAACCTGTCCATACTTGGGTAAGTACTGGGAGTACAGCTTCCAATGGTTTCTATGACAGAGAGGTACATGTTGGTGAAGAATTGTCTCTTTTTTGCTGCACCGAACTGACCTAGTTGTTGCTGTATGCTGCACAGGAAGCTTTTATTTTTGGTACAGTTTCACAAAGGAGAGTTTGTTATTTTAATGAAAAGTTGTGGGGTGCATTTCTGATGGGTTTGAATAAAAATATTACTTTCAAACCCAAAAATGACCATGCCCTTATGGAATAATAAATGCCATAAGTGCATGTTTTAATATTTGGTTATCTGTCTGGTGAATTTTTAATGAGTTCTATTGCTGGATTATACTGTTTTGGAAGGAAAGAATGGGGTTCAGGACAGAGTATTATTAATCTTCCTTCTCGCTCTGTCTATGTCTCCCACACACGTACACTCACAAGGGGTCCAGTAAACAAGAAGGGTGTAAACACGGGGTCAGGGTGCAGTCTTAAAGTGGGGTGGAGGTATGCGAGTCTGCATCTGTTTTCCCCATTTATATATTTACTCCTTTGTCCTCTGTTTCTCCTCGTCTTAATTTAATTTGTGGGAACCCTTCTCCACCTCCAGCCAGTGAGAAACTATTCCTGCTGAGGTTACTGTGGTCTTTGGGAGGCTTAGCAACAGATCCAAGAGGATTACCCCCAGTAAAGGCAACCAACCTACACCCAAAATCATCAACATAGCTGCCACAACCTTTTCCCTCTCCCCTCTTCTTGTGTCCACTGCCTTGAAATGTGAGACTACCCTGGAAAGTTGCCTAGTGAGCATAACACACATTCTTTCACAAGACCCCCACTACCTTCCTCGCTCACAAAACTATACTACTTTGCCATACTGCTTTTTTTTTGTTTGTTTGTTTGTTTCTTCGTGGCACAGATGCCACTCTTTGTGCAGCCATATTGAATAACCTACAGTAACTGCTTGCTTATTTCGAACATGTGTCTGTAGGGTAGGGGGATAAAGATTTAAACCAAATGGTATAATTATCTGTCAAACATCTAGTCGTTTCAACAGAAAGAGGATCTGCTCAGTCTGCCCACTGTTAATGCTGCCACAGAGACATTATCATTATGCCATGTTAACATGTCTTTTGTTTTATTTCTGCAAAGATCAAACAGCTTGCCACAGTATCATCTAACTGTACAGTAGCTTACATACTTTTCCTGTTGTATAATATAGCAGCAGATCTTCCAGTCCTGAATTACTACTCTGTGAACTTTTGAAACTCAATGTACAGTCTGTGACAGTGCCAGAGTCACCGAGTGCACCAGAAACAGACAGTTTTGTGTCCATGTCTTTTGGCAGTCTTCCATACTGTCATCCCCACTAGTCCTGTCTGTGGTATTTTCACCATACAGAGGAAATTACTGTCCCACATCATCAGCTGTTGTGGCTGTAAAATTCCATGAGCGACTCAGGCTTTCAAGAACAGTCACCCTTATTTACAGGATCTTAAATGAATAGGCTTCTTTTCATCAGAGTTTTATATAAACACAAACAGGTTTCTAATCTTATCTAGATATGAAATCATTTATCCTTAGAGTACATTTCTTTACTCCTAACACCTAACACTTAACATTACTACAAATGGTCATTTTTATAACATGAATTACAAAATGTCACACAAGTCAATAATGCTCTCACATTAACCCTGTGTACATTAAATATCCCTAAATAACATTTAACAAGTACAGATATTGACACAAGAGTTTACATATTACATCTGTATTTCTCATGTAAGCGTTTATCCAGTGTGATTCACATCACAAATCTGCTTGTAGTTGAAGGAAAGGTCACTAGAGGGCCATATTCCACCACATTTTGGTGTTGGGTCACAGGACCTGAAACTGGATTTAAAATTCACCAACCTGAGAGGTTTTTTTAAAAGGCTCACTTTCCTCTAATATGATGACAGATAATGCCAATGATAGCAGATGACACTGAAACTGTCTTATTATCTTATAATAAACTACAAATGAGGTATGGTCAGGAGTTTATTAGACAGACAGACAGTTTATTAGATCAGATTTTAAATCCAAGGTGGGAGAATGATCTGTATTGTGCATGTCTATCACTTTCCTATAAACAGCTTGTAAAGCAGTCCAACTCTTCTGTATCCAAGCCATGCGCTTTGAGTGCAAAGACCTTTAACCGTCATTTTAACTTAGCAGTGAAAAGAGGAAGATGAATGTGTGAAGTGTGTAACATACTGTGTAGACTACTGACACACTGTGTGTAGCGCTTATTAGCCTTACAGATAGATGACAGACACTACCTACAAAAATACTATTTGCTATAGGAAGTTTTCACATTTTTTCTTTAAATTAGAGGTGGATGGGTCTAACAGGTCAAAGTTCATTCAGAATATTGTATACTTAAAAGTATATAATATTTGTTCAACAAAAGTCTAATAAAACTGATTTCCTGGCTTGCAGACTGATTAATTATTTAGCATGGTTTTGTCTCGTATGGCTATCTTCTTGACAGTCTGTCCGGAAAAACTCGTCTTTCTGAGAGAACACTGCTGCTGATATAATAATTTGTACCCAAATGGCTCTCCTGACGTCTCTATAAATGGCTCTCGCTTTTTATGCAACTTCAAGATGACTCACTGCGTGTAAATAGAATAATAAGCAGCTGTTACCAACAGGAGCGACAGAGCTCGGTATATTTGTTCAAAGGAGAGCAGTGTGGTGGTACTGTAATGTGAAAGGACTGCACGGCGGTTAAATAGTTAAAGTGACTCGTTACAAAATATCCACATTTATTAAGCTCCGAGACAAATGCAATATTCAAGACAGTGCGTCTGTCACAGAGCGCTGTTCGCAGCAACCAACCACCGACTCCCTTGCTTGGACGTACGGTGCGTTGGGCCAATCGAATCGCGTCTTTTTGGGAGGCGAACTATGGTGGCGGCAATGTTATGGAGTTTCCGCTACTCCTCTGCTTCCATGCCATCAGGTTAGGGAGCTAGCGAGAGAGCTAAAGCTAGCGTCACGCCAGGCCTCCAGCGGAGCAGCGGGAGAGCTACCGAGATCAAACACTGATATTCGGAAGGAGACAAATACCCCTTTATGAATCTGCATGAGAACAATTAAAAACCCAGAAATATGGTGGTTCTCAAAATTCGAGACCAGGTGAGTGAGCATTGTGTCAAAAGCGGACTTTAAGTTTGGGCTTCTGGTGGCTGGCTAGCGTTAGCTAGCTGCCCCGATTTCAACACTCGCCAGCGGGAATGTAATTCGAGTTTTCTCCAGCTATTCTCCGAAACGGAAGCATTTCCCTGCTCGTTTCACAAAGCGTCTCAAGGCTAGATGTTAAATTGTCACTTGAGAGGGGAAGCGTGGGTGCAGGACTGTTTGGTTATTCACATTTTAGAGTCACGATTTTGGCTTAAATGAGAACATCACGTTTACATAGAGACACATGCTCAAGCGGTTGTTGAGTTGCAGCCAGCTAATGATACTGTGTTTATCTCCAGCAATTAGCCAGAGCCTGCGTGAAATGCTACTAGCTGCTCAGCTGGGAAGTGACTGGTTAGCATGTTGAGACTAAACAATGACACGACTGGGCTTGAGTTGTCGTTTCCAAGTGACCCTGTCGTTTTATAATAGCCCACAAATCTCTGTAATGTGGTGTGAGATGATTACCATAACAACCAAAGCGATCTGTTGATTGTGACGTTACTGTGACAACTGAACGTTTGTGACATCTTCATGTTAGCTTCCTCAGCCGGTGATGTTTTATGGGGGCTTTAAGGTTGGATAACATGTAAACACGCAGAATAATGTAGCTTTTATTCATTGATTCACCCAGCTAAAGGGCTAATCTGGTTTGAACACCACAGCTGTGTTGTGGAAGTGGGGAGCTGGCTTTGTGTCCTGTCCAGTTTCTTTCTCATAATCATGTTTTTTTGTTGTTGTTTTGTTCCTCAAGCAGATTTATAACACTGTGATAGTTACATCCATAACCACAAACCTCAGGTGTTTGTTCCCCTGTAGATCCTGGTAATCATTAAACCAGTTCTGCTAGCTCTTTGGGGAAGTAGCCTTCTACACTATATGAATGGTATGCATGCAGGTAAATTGCTGTGTAATGGTTATGATAAACATATGAAGTGACTGGCAATGTGACAGTATTGGACGCGCGTCCTCTAACTATATTAAACACTTGCCACCTACTTGTGAAGACGAGAATAGCTCGCCGTTATCATTTAAGGAAGGTGTTTTGGATATGCCTGCTATTCTTGTAACGTATATGTGCATGTGTGTTTCATTGTGTGTGTGTGTGTGTGTGTGTTTGTGAGTGTGTGTGCTTGGATGATCATGTACCTGGACTCATGTGAGCCGGCGGAGCTGCCAAAGAGCTGTCTCCATGGTGATGGTATTAACTAGGCTGGCGTGTATGAGGAGAGGCGGCGCACAGTCGTGCAGGCAGACAAGCATAGAAAATCTCCTGCGCCGGTTATGCGGGACTGTAGAAGTGAAAACAACAAAATGTAGATTTTCACAGCGAGGGATCTACAGGAATGGGCAAAATGAAACCGTGTAAGACGCACAAGTGGCTGTCTGTTGCCCTGAATTTATCCTCAGTAACTCCCACCACTGTTGCACCCTGCAGATATTCATGGGCATTATAATGCGTGAATGAGCGGATTGTTATGTTTTTAAAAAGTGACTGTAAGCTACTTGCTCCCTCGAGGCCAATGGTAGCTTTTGTTTATTATTCCTAATACTTAGTGAGCATCAATCTGACTGCTAATTTGGTACGGAGGCATAGCTTCTGTTATCTGTCGTATAGCTTGCACTCTTGATCACAAATTGACCACAATAGATTTAATTTCATTTAAAAACAGTCGTGCTTGCAGAGTTTGACTTCTGGATTTGTTTAAACCCGTGGTTTGTTGCGCACAGGACATGCAGTACAAACGATTTCAGCCAAAGGTGAAAGTGCTTGGCTCCATGTTCAACTCGCAAAGCTGAGCTTATAGTCCTGTTTGAATCACTCCGGAAACAGTGTGGTTGTGAGGCACTGAAATGTATTGAGAAGCATTCCAGCTTCTTGTATTTGATATGATACGTAAAAAATGTGGCTCACACTCTGCCCCTATACACCAGAGGCCTTTTTGTACACCGAGCCTTCTTAGCTACATGGCTGCACATTAGCTAATTAGCTAGCTGGGCAGCCTGGTGGGTTAAATGAGAGATGAAGTCTTAATGAACGAATGCGCTCTGCATGCTCCATCGTTCTCGCCGCGCATATGTCCGATTTAAGACAATAAGAGGTAATGCGGGTTTTAATTGCAGCCAAGCGTTACAGCGGGTGGTTTTAAAGCCTGCTGATATTTGGCACTTTTTGCAGCAGAGCCTCCCCCCCGCTCCTCTGTCTCGATGTTTTGTTTTGGATTCACGGGTGCACATTGCCCATTCAAAGGTTTTGATTGCACGCATGTAATGGAGGTGCTCGATAATAGCCCGCCTGACACACAGCGTTTTAAGTATCGCCAGATTTCACAGCTGTTAGCTACTGGTGGGGGGAAAAAACAAAAAACATTTAACTGCGGTGGAAGCTGTAAGCCCACGTTAATGGCTTAATTCGTTTTTTAAACTGAAGTCAGGGAAGAGTTAAGTTTTTGTGGATGCCAGGAATGTTCCATCTGGGTCTTTCATGGGTAACCAGTTGCAGCCTCTGGAAGGGATCCCCTGCCCTCACTGTTCTCCCCATCCAATGCCAACCTCCTCCCACAGGCTGTGGAAAACTGCCTGATCAAAGACTCTCTGCCGGTGTTATGGTGGATCAGATAGGTGAGTGAAGCAGTGTTTGGCTGGAGGCATGTAGGCACATTAGCACACTTAATTATACAGTTTGCGACTGTCGATAGGTGCGTTGATTTCAGCGTTGCTTCCATATCAATTTGATAAGGTATGGAGATGTAACGCTGGTTAATTAGAAAAAAAATCACACTCGCTTGGTGCTTTCTGTCAGGCTGTGTCGCCCAACATGAACCAGAACGCGGTTAGGTTAAGTCGACTCCCTTTGTGATTCAAACCTGTCATTTATGGTGTGGCGAAATCGTGCCTCACCAACAAGTGAGTGATTTATACAAGCTGGTGGTCAACAGTAAAAATGTTGGCAGTTGCAGCTGCAGCCTGCTGTTGCCGCTATCACTTGAGGTTGTCATGACGCTGACAGTTGTTGTGAAGATGTGGGCAACTAGATGACATCTGTCAAGTTTAAATCTGCTGCGTTGGAACATTGGCTTCTCACTTCCAACTCACTCTTCAGTATTGCAAAGTGTTAGAAGAGAGACTCGCCTTACACGAAGTGTTGGCAAAATGCTGCAACAGTGTCACAATGAATAATTTCAGCTACATGGTTCAATAAGGGACTAAATATTTAATGTGGTTTCAGTTGCATATCTTAAACACTTTTTTTTAATATGCAAAATGGATGCAAGGAAAAAAACGCTGTGCAATATTTTGCTCAGGTTGCACAGCCCAGGCAAGTTGACAGTAGTACTTTCCCCCTGTATACACCCCTAAGGAGGGTGGAGTCAGCTCAACTACTTTTGAAGAAGCCAGTGCAGGATTGGCATGATTCATAAGAGTCAGACTTAACAAAGAACTTCAACTATTTTCTCCTTTACTTTACTCCTGAACTTTGTTTGTCTCGTCTCATCTTTGTCATTGGTTGTCACATTGGATGTGGTGAACCAGAGCAGCTCTCTCTCTCTTTTTTTCCCACCTGTGTCTCCGTTGAAGATGTACACAGTCACTTGGAGACAGTCATTAAAGTTAAAAACATGTCTGGAGAAAGAGTGAAGATGGACAGCACACCGGTCATCTGGAGCACAATGCTGGATTTCTATTGATTTACGGATTGTGATATTTCTCTCTGTGCCATGGGATAGACGTGGACTTGACTGTAAACACGGAACAGAATTAGAAAGTGTCTGCTCAGCACGTGTCAGTATCAATACTGACAGCCTGGCCTCCGCCATCCCCTCATTTGTGGAGTCATCGCTTTGTTAAACGTGCATTTCAAAGTACTAGCCCGCTCTAGTATCTTCCTCACGACGATAAACTTTGCAGCGATGCAGTCTGTGTGCTTTTGAAGAGACGTTTTCGCTGCTTACGCACGATTGTGTGATCTCTAAGCAAATGAGTCGCGTGTGTATTGTGGTGCTTGACGACGAGGATCCTGAAGTCTCTCGAAGGTCTCCTAAGGTCTCCAAGGTCTGAAGGGTTATTGTTTCTGCAAGTGTGACTCGCGCTGTTGGAGTTTCAAGACTGCGAAAGTGTTGCACATCAGCCAGAAAGGCCTTGAAATGCAGCTGTTTTTGACACACTCTCTTCCCTTTTACAGCCAGCTTTGCTGAAAGCTATTTTCAATGTGGACCCAGATGAAGTACGCTCGCTCATATTCAAAAAAGAGGACGTGAACGCACAGGTAATCCCAACAGACTTTCACTAAGCTCTGCATCTGTTTCCTCATATTATTGCTATATTTGATAAAACATCCCAGAAGCACTGAATTTAAAACCTCCAATGTATAATTGTCCTTGAACGGCCTCATATAAGCCGTTTCAGTTTTTGAGTACAAAAAGCACATGGTTTGTTTTTACAGTTCCCAGGGCATGATCTGGCTCTGCTTATTTTATGGCATTCCTCAACATTACTGCTTTGGTGGGGGTGTTTATTTCAAAATAAGGCTAGTTTGTACTTGCTGCCGTTTCTCAGGAAGGCTTTTCAAATGACTGGATTTGTGGGAAAGCCACTTTTTTCCAATGAATGATGACCGCGTGGGCGTCAACATTTCATTTTATTTCCCCATCACTAACATTGTAATGTTAGAAACAGTCAAGAACAAATAGAAATAAACACACGGCAAACTCTTAATGTCAAGCCATGTCAGGAACACATGTATGACGTAAAGAAGGAATGCATGCTGGAGATGTGTAAACTCTCTTTTTGTTCACTTATTATAGGACAACGAGAAGCGAACTCCACTGCATGCTGCTGCTTATCTCGGAGATGCGGAAATTATAGAGCTGCTGATTCTTTCAGGTACGTTCTTCTTCAAGAGGACCTGGTGAAAAGCTTTTATTGCTAATATGTGACATGCGGCCATATTCATCATACCAGTTTGTGAGGGAGGTTACTCGAGTTCATCCACTTGAAGAAAACTCGCCTTTCTTCTCCATGCTGTAAAAGGAAGTGGCGACAAACTGGTTTCTCTTTTCTTGGGAATGAAGGAAGTGGTAAATGGTAGCCAGTGTTAACCTGTCTGGGAGCTTAATGATACACTTCAAATGTGACACTCTAGAATATTGTCATGAATGCGTGGCTAGACGGCGCATCGGCGCTCAATTATGTAAAATACCTTGACCTTACAGACCCTTTGCACTCTGCTTTTTTCTCGTGCTAATGTAGACGTAGGTGTTACAAAACAGAACTTTATAGCGGTCAAAAAGGCTTCAGTTGCTTTGTTGAAAAGTTGCACTTGATGTCACGTAACTGCATGACCTTACTGAGTCTGAGAGTCGGTGTCCTCTGATTTGTAGGTGCCAGAGTAAATGCCAAAGATAACAAGTGGCTCACTCCTCTCCACCGGGCTGTGGCCTCCTGCAGTGAGGTATGCGAATGTTCACGTCTGATGAACGCTGTTCTTCAAAAGGTCTATACAGCATGGACCTAACACCCACACGTGACACCTTCTTCTTGCAGGAGGCCGTCCAGGTGTTGCTGAAACACTCTGCGGACGTGAACGCCCGAGACAAGAACTGGCAGACGCCGCTTCACATCGCCGCAGCAAACAAGGCCGTGCGCTGCGCCGAAGCCCTCGTCCCACTGCTAAGCAATGTGAATGTTTCGGACCGAGCGGGCCGGACTGCGCTGCACCATGCAGCCTTCAGCGGTCACCTGGAGGTAACGTTACGCCTAAAGCGTTGTTGGATTCAGCCGTGAGTTGTTCTCGAATAAGTGGTTTTAATGCCTCAAGTATTGATTTTTACTTACCTTTAATGGATAGAACCGGTAGTACATTTGTGCATGCTGCCGTGAGAAACAAAACTTGTTCTAACTTCTAAAGGAAAGTGCTGCTGACCACGTGATTGTCTGCGTCGTCTTTGGCGGATTAAGTGCAACGCGCCTCTCTAGAGAGCTCGTACCACGTATGCAAAGTTTTTGCTCGCCAACCATCATGCCAGGCTTGATGCCACGCGCGTTTACCTGGCTGTTTGTATAAGCTCCTGGTCCTCTCCTTTTACTGAGAGGAAGTGTAAACACAATGGCCCTTGTAATGTGTACTATGATCACGCAGAACAACTGAACAGTGGTTGTGTTTTACCTGTTTTAAGAAACATGAGGTGAAACATGACCCAGTCACATATAGCTCTGTTGAATATATATATATACTAGCCAGCTGTAGCTGGAACCATGTTGTGTATTATTATGCAGATGGCCACACACACACACACACTGCATTAGCTAGAGAAACATTGTAGTCAGCTGTTCCTTCTTTTAGTATTGGTTGTCCCTCCCCGGTTGTTTTAGTGCTACATGTATTGAAAAAATATACTTTCAACCAACTCACAGTAAGGTATCTGTGCGCATAGATACAGTATTTGGCATACGTTCTATCCTCTCACTGTATTTTGGATGAATAGCTAAGTGTTTGATGGGGTGATAATAATCAGCCTTCTGGGAGTCCGTTGCACAAGTCTAAACACAGAGACAAGTTTCAGTTGGAGCAGAAGCCGCAGCACAGCAAACAACAGCTGCTTTCCAAAGAACCAGATGTAATTTGTTAAGAAAATATCACATTTACATTCTTTCTTTTTTCCCCCCCCCCCACATCAATTAGGACTGACACAGCCATCAGTCATAAATTCTGGTCACGCACTCAGGGACGTTAGGTGCACAGTCAGCACTTGTCCAATCACACGCCTGCATGCAAATGAGTCATTCCAATCACACAGTCACGTGCAAATGAGTTGTCTCATTGGTGGAGATGTGTCATCGAATGAAGTGCAAAAAAAAGCTGTTTAGACAACCTTTTGGTTGCACAGCAATATTCAAGTAAAGCGCACCACAAATGCCGAGATGAGAGCACGCGGTTATAGCCCGTGTTTAACTTGATAACAACCCATGCATTGAGTTCAGCAATACAGGAGGTACACTGTGGAAATTGACAGTTTTGTGTTGTCTTGTTGATGTACCTGTCACGAGTATATATGCAAAGGTTAAAAAGGTTTGTCAACCCCAAAAAATCTTTGTGGAGGCTCATCCACTTCATGCGGTTTCATTAAATCAAAGTAAACATGGATTCACTGTGTTGAGCCTAGTGTTAAGGCATTAAGCGCATGTATACACAATGATTCTATGAGTTGCCGCTGTGTCTGAAAGGCAGCTGAATTAGCAGCGTCTCCTCATATTTCCTGATTGCTCTCTTCTTTTGTCCTCTGCTGCTGCTGTTAGATGGTGAGGCTCTTACTCTCCAGAGGAGCAAACATCAATGCCTTTGACAAGAGGGACCGCCGTGCAATCCACTGGGCAGCTTACATGGGTAATAAATCAGTCCACATTTTTACATCACATTTCCAATTTTCTACGTAACGTTCAGCCCCAAAACTAAAAGTCGAATGAATACTGTTCCGATATGACCAAATGGAATCGTGATGATATCTTCAGAGCATGTTCGTGTAATTAAATGATTCTCTTCTTGTCTTCAGGGCACATAGAAGTGGTGAAGCTGCTGGCATCTCACGGCGCCGAGGTGGCCTGCAAAGATAAGAAATCGTACACCCCCCTACATGCAGCAGCCTCCAGTGGAATGATCAGTGTTGTCAAATACCTCCTGGATTTGGGGGTGGATGTAAGTTCCACCCACGTGCATATAGTCTTCACACTGTAGACACTGCTTCTTCATCCTCATCGTCTTATGATCTCCTGATCGGGAGAGAACAGAAACATAATAACCAGTCCGGATGCTCTTTGTATGTCTTATGGGACAGATTTTCATATTGTGTGTAAAAAGAGTAACCCCCCCCCCAAATTCCACTTCTGAAACACTCCCGGTTGGCGTTATGGCTGCAAAGAGACGCGCCTGGTGGGGTTTCGGGATAGTACCATTTTTGTCTTAATGGGGGGGGGGGGACGGCAGTGTCATGACTCCTCTCCATTTACCTTGCCATCTAGATCAATGAGCCCAATGCGTATGGCAACACGCCCCTCCACGTGGCCTGTTACAACGGTCAAGACGTGGTGGTGAACGAGCTCATCGAGTGCGGCGCTAACGTCAACCAGGTGAACGAGAAGGGCTTCGCCCCCCTCCATTTCACCGCTGCGTCCCGCCACGGTGCGCTCTGTCTGGAGCTATTAGTGTGCAACGGAGCCGATGTCAACATCAAGGTGAGTCAAATCGGAAAAAAACAGATTACTTATGAGCCGAGAAAGATGTTACTTCATAACTGGCACTCCTTTCGCAGGCACAGTTGCATCATGAACAGATATAATCTCACCAATACTACTGACCAAACACTGAAGAATACTTGCGTACCAGGGAAACATTTTGTGTGTGAATCCAAATTGTCAATGTGAATGTGCAGTAAAACGTTTTTTTTTTTCGACAGTTGATAGATTTCACAGGCGCAGTTTTATAACTTCTCATAGTCCTTTCCAAGCCTGTTGTTTAGGAAACAAACTTGATAGCTGAAAGCCGTACTGGTGACCTGTGCCGTGACACCACCATGTTTTTGTTTCACTCCAGAGTAAAGATGGTAAGACTCCCCTCCACATGACAGCCATCCATGGGAGGTTTTCTAGGTCTCAAGCAATCATTGAAAATGGTGAGCTCCTCTTAAAAACTCTCCCGCTGCACTGTAAAACCTAAAACTGCTTCTCTGTGTAACACAAGCTAAATGAACGGTTTGTGTTTTTCTTCCGAAGGTGCTGAGATTGACTGTGAAGATAAGAATGGAAATACGCCGCTGCACATTGCAGCTCGATACGGACACGAGCTCCTCATCAACACCCTCATCACCAACAGAGCTGACACGGCTAAGTACGCGAGCCTGCCTGTCCTTTTTCAGCAACTGTTACAACTTTACACATCATGGCCGAGCTGCATGGTTTAAAAGCCGACAACGCTGACCCGCATTGTCTGTTATGTAACCGATACTGATATTCTGTACTATTAATAGTCATATCCTAGCCTGAGTTTAGCACCAGTCATACTGGGTAAATCAACATGATTGTGTCTTTTTCAGACGAGGGGTTCACGGTATGTTTCCACTACATCTGGCTGCTCTCAGTGGATTCTCTGACTGCTGCCGAAAGCTCCTGTCTTCAGGTGAGCAACCCTTTGTGCTGTGTGACACGAGAATTAACTTTAACAACAGAATGACTCACATTCAAATATGGCAGATGAATAAGTCAGAATTCTCGATAGGGCTTGCTACTTTGATATCCAAAAACTGCACATCTGTACTGTACCACATGCAGGATGTTGTTCGTAATCTTTTACTCTGATGCAGGATTTGATATTGATACTCCTGATGACTTTGGAAGGACCTGCTTACATGCTGCAGCTGCTGGAGGGTGAGTTTAGGACAGCTGGGTAGCATGTTTGGTATTAACTGCAAGTTTTAAGATGTAGTCGTGACCTATAACAACTCAAACAATTCCCCCTCGCCCTTCAGAAACCTGGAATGTCTCAATCTTCTCCTCAACACGGGAGCAGACTTTAATAGGAAGGACAGCTTTGGCAGGTTTGTAGCGTTTTAATTGTTGGTCTGGATCAAGACTTGGTGCTCTCCTAGTTTCCTGGTCAAATAATGAGCAGGGAACTGAGCTGTGTTTGCTTTTCCAGGACCCCTCTGCACTATGCTGCAGCCAACTGTAACTACCAGTGCCTGTTTGCTCTGGTGGGCTCTGGGGCCAGCGTCAATGACCTTGACGAGCGGGGCTGCACTCCTCTCCACTACGCTGCTGCCTCTGACACAGATGGAAAGTCAGTACCACTTTTCTTAGTTTCTTAGCGGAGGGTGGCGGTTGCGTGGGAAGGCGTGGGAGATGTTTGAGAGGTTTCATGGACGAGAGCTCAGTTGCATTATCGGTTATGCTGAGTAACAGTTCAAGGCCTGAGAGACGGCGCCGTTCACTTGACTACAGCCTCTCTTGTTGTGTCTGCAGGTGCCTGGAATATTTACTGCGAAATGATGCAAATCCAGGGATCCGGGACAATCAGGGCTACAATGCTGTGCACTATGCCTCGGCGTATGGACATCGCCTCTGTCTGGAGCTGGTGAGAACTTCACTCCGGAGCACACGCCGCGTAACAAACAGCATGTCTGTATTTCTGTTTTGCGATAATGTAATGATGTTTCATGCATTGCTTGCTTGTCTCTTTTTACAGATTGCAAGTGAAACACCTCTAGATGTGGTGAGTCAAATTTGTACCTTTTTACTTGTGTATGTTTGGGGTTTTTCTTGTTGGAAGAATACTCAAACAGTGTGGAGCACACGCTTCCAAAAAGACTCTGCTGCATCAGAAAACAAACTGAAAACTGATAGCTCTCAGTGAATGCTGCAGAACAAACAATATTAATAAATAAAATAATATAAACAGCAACCCATTGGTCACTCTGGTGATTTTGGTCTGCATGTTTGAAAATAAATATATTCTAAGACTGTAAAGAGTAAACCACAGTGTCACCTATATCTGTTGTGCTTAGCTAAGCGGGTGATTATAGTGAGTAGGTTCTAACCTGTGCACGTGGTTTGTTTAGTTAATGGAAACCTCAGGGACAGACATCCTGAATGACTCCGATATCAGAGCGCCCGTCAGCCCCCTGCACCTTGCTGTGAGTGATCCTTATTATAGCATTATTTTAAATACCTGCTTATTTATGTTAACGTATTCATGGAACATTCATCTTTCTTTTTTTTTAAAGGCATACCACGGTCACCACCATGCTATGGAGGTTTTGGTGCAGTCTCTGCTGGATCTGGATGTGAGGAACTGCCACGGACGCACACCATTGGACCTGGCTGCCTTTAAGGGCCACGTAGAGTGTGTGGACGTCCTAATCAACCAGGGAGCTTCCATCCTGGTCAAAGACTTCACCCTGAAGCGGACCCCCATTCATGCTGCAGGTATGGACCTGGCCTGTAAAAATATGATATAATAAATTAGGTATTTTATTATTCACTGTACTTTTGCTTTATTCACTTGTTTTGTTTTACTTAGACTTATTTTTATGCTAATGACGTCTTTATTCTTTCCCCGCAGCTACTAATGGTCATTCAGAGTGTTTGCGTTTGCTGATTGGAAATGCTGATCTTCAAAGTGCAGTAGACATTCAAGATGGGAATGGACAGTGAGTAAAATGCGTTTTTGGTCGTGTATTTATTCATTTTTTCATTCGTGTTGTAAAAACAATCGCTGACATTATTGTCTGTCATCTCCTAGAACCCCTCTGATGCTGTCGGTCCTGAGCGGACACACAGATTGCGTGTATTCTCTGCTAAATAAGGGAGCCAATGTAGAAGCCAAAGACAAGTGGGGCAGGACAGCCCTACATAGAGGAGTAAGGAGATCTTACTGCTTCATACACTGATACACACTGTATATGTGCTGTGGGACAGTTGTTTATACTGACACCCCAATTATGACTATTTTTATGCTTCGTGTAGTATCCTCGACCAAAATACATTTGGATAGAACTTTTTTTTTTCCACCTCAGCCTTCACATTTTTCACTGTGATTGTTTAGATCTGCGAAATGTTGCCAGACATCTTTCAAATAGTCAGCTAGTCACCTCAGTCGCTTCGTAAGCTCTGTAGCGAGTTTAACACTGCCCATTTGTCTGTGAAAGGACTAAACTCCAAACCATTAGTCAGCTCTCAAGAATAATCGTTTAGGACGCGATCTGTCAGCAGTAATGACACTAACGGCTACTGTTTTCTGGCCACAGGCGGTGACCGGCCATGAGGAATGTGTGGAGGCCCTGCTTCAGCACAGCGCCAACTTCCTGGTGCGAGACTGTAAAGGGCGCACACCGGTCCACCTGGCAGCGGCATGTGGACACATTGGGGTACTGGGAGGCCTGCTGCATGCTGCCCAATCAGTGGAAACACTCCCCGTCTTAACAGACAACCAAGGCTACACCCCACTGCACTGGGCCTGCTACAATGGTACAGAGATGAGGGTTTGAATACCTCCTCAAACACAATTTAGTTATGGAAATATGCGTCTGATTTTAGTATGTATGCACTTAGGTACAGGCAAGCTGCCAGGATATGGACAACTTAATATTTAATGCTTGTTATACCTGCAGTTTCCTGCACAACCCATGTGCAAAATTTTGACCCTTGGTGATGAGGCCAAATGTTTTAAAAGAGCCTTAACAGTGGGCACCTTGAGATGACAGCTCATGTGTATGATGCTTTCTTTCCTGTAGGTCACGATACGTGTGTGGAGGTTTTACTGGAACAGGAGATTTTCCACAAGGCGGAAGGCAATTCTTTCAGCCCCCTCCACTGTGCTGTGTAAGCTCGTGAGCTGTCTTCAATTTCGATCGATGCACGCGAGGACAGAACCCGCAACAGATTCAATAATTGTGCTCGTCTCTTTTTTTTTTATTATTTATTTCAGGATCCATGACAACGAAGGTGCTGCAGAGATGCTGATAGATACTCTAGGCCCTGCCATTGTCAATGCCAAAGACAGTAAAAACAGGTAAACACACTCGTATAAAGACACCCAACAATGAGTTCAGCCTCATCAGCTTGTCTACAGAATTAAAAGTTCACATAATTAATGTGCGTTTGCAGGACCCCACTTCATGCAGCAGCCTTCACTGACCATGTAGAGTGTCTCCAGCTGCTGCTGAGTCACAATTCTCAGGTCAACAGTGTGGATGCCGCAGGGAAAACCCCACTCATGATGGCTGCTGAAAATGGCCAGACCAACGCCGTCGGTATGAACGCTTCCCGCACGTCAAACAGGAAAACCTCATTGTCGAATGCAACAATCGGCGCTGTATTGAATCAACTTTGTTCTTCCTGTGTTTCACCCTCTCGCTCTCTATTTAGAACTGCTGGTGAGCAGCGCGAAAGCAGATCTCACTTTGCAGGATGCTGTGAAGAACACTGCACTTCATCTCGCCTGCAGTAAGGTTGGTACGACCTTATGGTGGCACTGTTCTTACATCCTGTAGCCGCAGATAGACAATATGTTCCACGAGTATGCGTTGAAATACTATGAACAGTGTGTATTTACTGTCTTTTAATACACATCATACCGTAACTGTTTTCCGCAGGGACATGAAACCAGTGCCTTGTTGATATTGGAGAAGATTACAGACAGAAACCTCATAAATGCCACTAACGCCGCCTTACAGACGTATGTATCACATCAGTGTCTCTTCTTTTGCTGCGTCTGAGTGGTGGATTACTGTGGAGGTTTGAATTATTAATGTAGAGATATAAATTGTAAAATATTGACTCGCTGCTCGGCATGTCCGTGTTTTTATCTTGTTTAAGGCCTCTACACGTGGCTGCGAGAAACGGTTTGACTGTGGTGGTGCAAGAGCTGCTTGCAAAGGGAGCCAGTGTACTTGCAGTCGACGAAAACGGTACATTGACGTCGTTATTTTTCTTCTACTTTGTGCCAACGCCTTTCATATAATTTGGGCTTCTACAGTACATTAACAAGTGCCGCTTGAACGTGCACAGCAGGATCAGAAATGATTGGTTACCCACAGCAGATAAATGGCTGTTGCACTGCTTTTATGCTCCAGCTTCAAATAATTAACATATCACATAAAATATCTGCAACATTAGCTGCTTGTTAACCTTTTAAAACATTTACCTATTGGTGTAGATAATGTTCAGTGAAGAAACATAACAGCTAAAGAAGTAAAAACAGGATCAGAATTTGATCTGTGATAAGCAACTAATTGGGTTTGACGCAGGAGTATGATTAACTGAATGTTTTTTGGACCTTAAATACACAATCTTGCACATTATAACAGTCATTTATCACTATTTTTGACATATAATGGACCAAATTATTATAGATAAAATTGGCAGAAGAATTAGTAAATGAAAATAATTGTTAGTTGACGCTGTAATGCACAGACTGATTGCTTAACTGTGTAAATACTGCTGAATCATTTAGGTGCATTTATAGTAGCGCTCTCATTGTTTCAGGTTACACACCCGCCTTGGCTTGTGCCCCCAACAAAGATGTGGCAGACTGCCTAGCCCTCATCCTGGCCACCATGATGCCTGTGTCCCCCTGCACCCCGGCACCCACCCTCCCTTTCAGTGCCATTAACCACTACACCACCAGCCCCTCCAAGAGCGTCACCTTCGATAGCCTGCCCGTGCTGCGCGCCGAGCACAGCTCCTACTGCAGCTTCAACAACATCAGCCATCACGACGGCTTCTACAAGGACGAGGAGCTCAATGACTCAGACTCAGAGACGTACTGAGGGAGAGGGAGGAAGAGATAAATGCATAAACACACACACTGTGTCTTAAAAATCACCCACCGCCAGCTTGGGAGGGCAGAAGAAGAGAAAAGCCCCCACAGGAGCCTTAAGAGTCCCCCCCACACACACGAGAGAGCGAGAGAGGGAAGAGTTGAAGCAGGCTGGCCCACACTCATCCCGACCTCATCCAGCACCAGGTGTCCTTCAGCTGATACCGCTGCTTTTCCAACACTTGACTCCCTGTGTGCTAAAAAACTGTACTTGTTGGGCGGACAGCGACTTTTGTGCAGCAATAACATGCTGAAGAGGGATGGTAGCACTTCACAGAGAGCTAAACCGACAGGGACCAAAAGACATGGATGCATTTTAACCCAGTTTTAAACTGTAAACGACACTGAGAATTTTTGGATTTATCATTTAGCAGGGGAGGGGGAAGGAGCCACTTTTCATTTTTGGAAATTTCTTGAGTTAGAGAAGGTTGATATACAGCACACTACATCTGTCAGAATGCACTTGTCCTTCGAATCTGTAGTCATAAAGGGGGGAAATCATTTATTTTTTGAGATCAAAATTTTAATATACGCATATTCATGTCTTAAACCCCTTTTCCTCTAGAAAGAATAATCAGATTTACTGACCTGAGTAATTAAAAAAAAAACATTTGTTATGTGCACCAGGTCATTTTTAAGTTGATCTACCTTACCTTTGTATATTGACCTGTCCATTGCGGTTTAGTCTTTCAAGAATAAATTATTTGTGTACTTTCAGTTCCTAATTTATGTGTTCATTTTGTGCCTTCATTAGTTACTGAGAAAAGATGGGTTTGTAGAGGCAGCTGTGAGAGTACAGTGATGCACAGTAGGTAAGTAATGATGAGCATTTCTAAGAAGCACTGATCCAGTATTGAGGTATCGGAGGCTCAGCTTTGTGAGAAGAAACACTGTAAACCAATGAGGAGTCAGCGTTTGATTTTCTTCTGTTTGAATGATACTTTTGCTCTTATATTAGTCGGTGTTTGTTGACAGGTTTTGCTTGCTTTAACTTCAAAAAAAGAAAAAGAAACCACTCTACCCTACCATGATTCAAGACTTCCCATTTTCTGTCTGTTGAATCCTTTTAACTGGAAATATGTACAATACATTTGCTAGCTTCATTAGAACGGAAAAGATTCGTTTTTCTTTTTCATTGCTTTTTCTTGAAGAGGGATGAAACTAGCATGTATATAGAAATTGTGACTGTGAATTCAACGCTCCAATGAGTTCTTTCAGTACTGAGATTGCTGTATATTTTATGAGTAATAAAGAAATGAGTTATTTAATAATGAAGACGAGTCTTTATGGAGTATTGCCTTTAATATAGTTAAATACACGTCACACTCAAAGCAGTTTTGATTCTTACTGACCATTTGACATGCCCAAGTGATGAGTGTAAATAAACTTCAGTTTCAGGATCCTGATGTTGTGCATGCTGGCTCACTGTCAGAGCTTACTGGGACACTTATTTTTAATGCTCTGACAAGACAAATGGCTGCTGTGAAGTGTTCATCAAACAGAGTTAACATTGATACAAGTTAACTCGTAATTTTATTTCCTTACACGTTTTTAGGTGGGTACTCTAAGATATATTGTTCTGTTTTTATTGGTTCTCCTTGACTGCTGATATTTATCAAATGGACACAATCCTTCAGAGGTTACTTCTACAGATCCTTGATTTAATGGCCTTTACCTGTGTAGTTGCTGATTACAACTCTGTCGGCTACTCTCTTACTAGCTTGAAGGAAAAACTGCAATAGCTGCGAAATGTACGAAAAAGACTAAAGACCCTCTTAAAGACTCAGTGTGTAAGATTTAGCAGTATTTATTGGCTGCAATGGAATTTATTATGTTTCCATTAGTGTATAATCGCCTGAAAATAAGAATAATTTTTGTTAAAATGAGCCCTGAGAGCGGGTCCTCTTCCACGGAGTCCGCCATGTTGAATCGCCATTGTACAGTAGCCCAGAACAGACAAACCAAACACTGATCTAGATATGGCCTTTTGCTTTTTATGTCAAATTTGGCAGAGTTTTCCCTCCTTGCTTGGAAGGAGAGGGTGAGGTGAGAGTATTCAGTTGGTTGCAGTTTCCATTAAATCCTACACACTGGGCAAGATGGCGGACTCTATGGAAGACCTGCTGCACCTGTAGATATGAAAGGATTAATGTAAGGTAACAAGACATAAATATTCTTATTTTTATGTGCCTATACACTAATAAAAATATAGTTATACATATTTATATATGCCATATTCTGTAAGTAGAGGCCCTTAAATCACACTGGCCCTTTAAGCCAGTGAGTGATAGTTATGGAGCCAGCAGTTAATTAAATAATTCAGATATTTAATAATGTATATAAAATTTATATATTTATTCAAATGAAGCAGTATGTGTGAAAGTTAAGCCTGTAAGCAGATCATTTATGGAAAGTCAGTAACGAAGACGTGGAGTGGTCCTGGCGTGACGTCACACGTAGCGGCTCCCATGATTGGCTATCAACCCGGACGTGATAGGAAAGGGGCGCATTCAGGGGCAGACAGAGGATGGTAGCATACAAGAGTCAGTAAGTTGTTCGTGTGGTAGCTGCTGGCTGAAACAGTTTCATTATTTTTACTTTTAGCTCAGCAGGTTCATAGCTAACAGCCTCTGAAGAGCCATGGACGAAGTGACAGGAGCTCAGCTGATTGCCGAGTCTCTAAAGGCTCAGGTGAGGTTCATGAAGTACGCTAACCTGCAGGTTGCTGTGCTTGTGCTGCTGAATTGCAACATTAAAAAAGTGTGTCAAAGTTCAAGTGCTGCGGAGTCAAGTTTAAGTTTTAATACAGCAGCGCGCAGCTGCTGCGTGCACTCGCACTCGTTGTTAAAGCTCTCAGATTTCAGAGTGATTTGTGAAAGAGTGATTTGTGTCCCTGCAGAAAGTGGAGTACATGTTTGGGATAGTTGGTGTTCCTGTCATTGAAGTGGCCATGGCTGCTCAGGCTGCTGGGATCAAATATGTGGGAATGCGCAACGAACAAGCGGTACAACACTTATTACACTTATTATTATTATTATCAATGTGCTACACTGCTGTTTACCCCTGCACTTATTCATGTTATTCATTCATTTAGTTCTTCACGAACTCTCCAGGATGTATACAGCACGACTTCATGCCTTAATTAATGCAACAACTAAGATATTTGAGTTATTAATGATGTTCATGTCTTCTTCATAGGTAAGTCTGCACTCAGAAAGATCACAGTGCACATGTAGTCTGTTGTGAATTATTTATTCAGGACTTCATCGTGCTCAAATAAAGTCAGACATTATGTGTGTGGAAAAGCTACAAATGCAAATTAGAACATTCATCATTTCAGTTATCAGTAGCTCTGTGTATCATATATGCATAGGAATAAATGGTTAATACGTGTGAATTCACAATTAGGCCGCCATCAATCAGTCACCACTTTATTTAAAAGGGCTATAAATATGATGAAGTAATGGAAAAGTAATTATTAGTTAATTATGATCATACCATGTGCACTGCTGTGACTGGTCAGTTTTTTTTCCCCCTGTCCTTTTAGCTGCAGAAACACGTCATCAACCACTCAAAAACATAATTTGTTGTTGCATTAATTAACATATTATTCCCGCATTAAGTTGTGCATTAGATGCTGTTAATTCTTGTCCCGACAGTTCACAAAGTACTACGTTAATTAGATTTCTTTTTAATTGTGTGCACGGATGCATGATAATTCATGTACCCCAATATATTCCGTCACACAACAGGCATGCTATGCAGCATCTACCATTGGATACCTCACGGGGAGGTAAGACTTTCAGTAAGTGAACAGAATAATGTGAGCAGCTGGTGCGTCAGTTTGTGTCTTAACATGATGCTGTCTCCTGTGGTTACTTGTATCCAGACCAGGTGCCTGTCTGGTGGTGTCTGGACCTGGACTCATTCATGCTCTGGGTGGAATGGCCAATGCTAACATGAACTGCTGGTATGATTCAACACACTCACGCTGCTTTTTACTCGGCTGGCAGTGTGTGTACAGTTGTAACATGGCTCCTGTGGGACCTGGTTTGTTAAGTGTGTGTTACCTGTGACAGGCCAGTGGTTGTTATTGGAGGGTCGTCGGATCAAAACCAGGAAACAGCAGGAGCCTTTCAGGAGTTTCCTCAGGTAATGCACGGCCTTCATGTGGATTTTTGCCCGCTGATGCCTCATTAAACTGACATAGTGGTTAATTTGTTGCCAGGTGGAGGCATGTCGCCTTTATAGCAAGTTCTCCGCTAGACCCAGCAGCCTGGAGGCAATCCCCTCAGTGGTGGAGAAGGTGATGTAACATCTGGTTACACTGTCTGCCTGGTCCTTCCTAGAAAGCAATATAATATATTAGAAGTGGATGACTAACATGATTATGATTTTATTGTGTTTGTCTGCTCACAGGCTGTTCGCACGAGCATGTATGGGCGTCCAGGTGCTTGTTATGTGGACATTGCAGGAGACATGGTCAATGCCAAAGTGGACAGGAGCAAAGTCAGGTTAGCTGTCATCTTTTCTGCATCAGTATCACTTTTGTGATTCAGGATGTGTAGACATTCAAAGAAGTGTGTTCCTCCTGCAGAGTTGTGTCCTGCTGTCCAGCTCCACCAGTGAGTCTGGCTGACCATAGTGCAATCACCGAAGCCGTCTCAGTCTTGAAAGCAGCTAAAAGACCCTTAGTCATCATTGGAAAAGGTCTCAAAAGAAACACGTCTCTTTGATTTATTAGAAATTCTACGATTTCTCCATCACTGAGCGCAGATAAGTTATGATGATATGAGTATTACCGTGCCAACAGGAGCAGCCTATAGCCGAGCAGAAACTGCCCTGAAGGAGTTTGTGGAAATGAGCGGCCTGCCGTTTCTGCCCACCCCGATGGGGAAAGGGGTCCTACCTGATGATCACCCCAAATGTGTGGCTGCTGCCCGCTCGAGGTCAGCCTCCCTTTGAAAATGTTTATGAATCAAAAAGTGAAAAGTACTTTAGCCAACATTATCATTGTGGTCCTATATATGAAGAAACATCCTGAACCTACATTACTTATGAATGTATACCATGAAAACGTGTCTTCATATTACGCCAAAAGCCAGGTTTTCTATTCCTTTGTAGTGACAGGAGTCGAGCTTTTTCTCATGGCAATTTAAAAAAAACAATGAATACTCAATTTGTCCTTTTCTCCCCATACTCCTCCTCCTCCTGCGTTGCTTCTGGTACCAAGAGCTCTTCTTCAGGCAGACGTTGTGCTTCTGCTTGGAGCCAGACTGAACTGGATCCTGCATTTTGGTCTGCCACCAAGATTTGACCCTGATGTCAAGATCATCCAGGTATAGAAATCACTAAGCTTGGTGTGTTTAACTTGTGAAAAAAATCAGTGTCGCCTTTGACCCCTTCAGAATTAATATTAGGAATGCTTCAGTCATTGCTACAGTGTATTTACTTAATAATTGTATTTGTGTTAACACAAGACAATTGTGCTCGATACGCAGGTTGACCTTTGTGCTGAGGAGATGGGGAACAATGTGAGGCCTGCCGTTGCTCTCCTAGGAGACATCAATGCTATTGTCATTCAGGTAACGTCAACTCAGTCGGCATACAAACTAATTTTTGACCCTCATATGATCCTGATGTGTTTGTGTGAAATGATTATGTATGTTGATTTTTTTTTTTAGCTCCTGGAGTGTGTCCGTAAAGATGGCTGGAAATATCCATCCGACACAGAGTGGTGGAGCACGCTGAAGGACAAAATTGCTGCTAATGCAAAAATATCAAAGGTGGGTTACTAAAACTGACTATGAGTTTCTCACATCGCCGATGCGATGCATTCCATATAATCATTTGTGTATGTAAAATGCATTTTCTCCATATGTTTGCCCCTCTCTCTGTCCACAGGCGCTCGCTCTGCAGTCGACAGTGCCCATGAACTACTACACAGTGTTTCATCACGTTTCCCAGCTGCTGCCACACGACTGTGTCATCGTCAGCGAGGGTGCAAACACGATGGACATTGGACGCACTATGTTGAACAACTACCTACCTCGACACAGGCAAGACACGTCTCGTTGAAGCAGCGCTCTTAAAAAAAACAACTATACGCAAAAATCCATATTCTATAGGGGGTTATAAGAGGAGCTTGAGCTAAGCGATAGCGCAAGGAGTCAGA
Organism: Nibea albiflora; assembly: GCA_014281875.1. NCBI lineage: Eukaryota > Metazoa > Chordata > Actinopteri > Sciaenidae > Nibea > Nibea albiflora. The sequence continues at coordinate 13,458,039 of CM024804.1, forward strand.
GTAACACACGGTTACAAAACAAGACCACAGTGTCATTAGATACAAATTGAGGAGTGTCCCTTTAAAGGCCAACTTTGTTGAAACTGCAAGCGGAAATATTTACAAGGCTGGGATCTAAATTCAGGCTGATCCAGTGTACAGCAAATTGCGCAATCCTTTCATTGAACTACTAGTCTAATCTCACACTTCCTCCATGTCTGATGGAGAAGTACAAACCATCAGGCAACTGTGAGCTCTTCCGTGTGATCAAGAGCTCTGATTTCTGTATGAGCAGTTTCTGCATTTTACTGTGACACAAAGATCCACAGCTGGCAAGTTGTTTAAGTAAGCTTTTATGTTTCTGTATATCTTAGTAGATTGTTGTTAGCTAATCCTGAATATGTGCAGGTTGGATGCTGGTACATTCGGAACAATGGGAGTAGGCCTTGGCTTTGCCATAGCAGCGGCCACTTTGGAGAGGAGCGAGAATAAAGGCCAAAGGATAGTCTGTGTGGAAGGAGACAGTGCCTTTGGTTTTTCTGGCATGGAGGTTGAAACCATGTGCAGGTAGGTTGGTTGCCCTGCTCCTTCTTTACTATACATACACAACAAACGACCTACCTCCACTAAATTACACTTTGTTTTTTAACAGGTATAATCTGCCCGTGGTCATCATTGTGGTCAATAACAATGGCATTTACAGCGGAGTGGATCCTGAGACGTGGAAAGAAATGGCAAAGATGGGCGATCTGACCTCTATGTGAGTCCCATCACCGGGTGAAATCCTCATCGCTATATATTCACTATAATGTTTTCCTGTGATGGAATGAGAGGTATCTTACGTCATCACGTTGCTTCTCAGAGCCCCACCAGTGACCCTCCTACCTGAGGCGCGCTATGATGAGGTCATGACAGCGTTTGGAGGTCGAGGGTTCCTGGTGAGGACGGTGGAGGAGCTGCGCAGTGCTCTACAGCTTAGCTTGAGCGACTGGGAGAGGCCGAGTCTCCTGAATGTCCTCATCGACCCGTCCTCTGACAGAAAACAGCAGGTAACTGTCACCTGTCAGGAAAATATATGTGTGTATGTGTGTGTAGGGTTATCCTGAAAAGTGCATCTATGAATCTACTGTAGTTTTCCTGTGAAGTTATTTAAATGATTTGTTCAGCTGTGATGACAGACGTGAAAACCTCAGCATTTGTGGAAGTGTCTCGCCCCCTGCTGGTTGAGGATGTAAGGCATGTTGTAATGTCACTTTCCTGCTGTCGTTCAAGCGGTACGGCATGTTTTCTCCAATGTGGTACAAACCCCTATCCAGGGGGCTTGGACTTTATCTGGCGAAGGTGAAATCTGAACAGTTAGTTAGGTCCTTATTCACGAGGAGGCATGACACCTCCACGGGATAAATGTCGAAGGTCATTTGGGTTTATGGCAAGACACTATTAGCTTCACAATAAATGGTCATGGCTGAATCCAAATGTTCTGTGCACACACATTAGCCATTATGGGTATGTAGAGGTGAAATGTAGCTAGCCTAAGGCTGTCCGAATCCACAAATTATGCGTCCTTTTTGCAGACTTAACAGTCAGAAACTTAGCCGTACGGATCGGGATCTTAATCTCGTCCCATACTACATTTCATCCACTCGTAGCCAGGCTCCCTTGCAGACATGAGCTCATGACACTGAAGACTCCAGTCACGTGAAGCCATAAGTCAGATTCAGCCCCTGTTTCATTTTTACCTGGTGCCACGCAGGAAGTAGAACGGAAAGGAGACGGACTTGAATGACACTGACAGTCGCTGCCGCAAAGCCAGGCCCGATTAAAAGCAGCAGCATTTCGGTGCATGATTAGCGGAGAGCAACAAACAGCTTGGCTCTCGTCTCATCCTTAAAGGGCTACGTGACTGACATGCCTCACTGAATAGTAATCCATACTCTCCAGGTGCACCGCAGGACTGTTGTATTCCACTCACAATCCCTCCACCTCACACCAACCTGACCTTTCTATTTCAGAGCCCCCATAATTAGAAAGCATGGCTCTCTGTGTTTATGTTGAACGTATCCATGCAACCCTTCACTGACATGTTTGAAGGTTGTATTGAGGCCTGTATCCATGGTGCTGAGCTCCATGGTTGCCAGCAGAAGGACTTGTCCCCATATCTGAGGTGCGCCATCCTCATTAACTGTCCCCTGTGTTGAGTCTTGAGACAATGGATTCAGATTAACTATATATTTTGTCTGGCACAACTCAGATCTTGAATGTGGAAATTAAATAAACTCCAGTGTGACATGAAAGAGCTCTATCGTCGCAGGAGGTCTAATACACCGCTGTCTGTATTTGCAGGAGTTCCCTTGGCTCACACGCTCCAACTTATAGGCTGAAAGAGGGAGGATCTTCCTCCGCTGTCCAGAACGTTAACAGAACAGAAGTGACAGTTTTCCTCAGGAAACTGGGAAAATATAACACTGCTTTTGTTTTTTGTGATTTCCATGAAATAACAGATTTTTAAAAATTGATTCTTACTACACAGTAGTATTAAAATGAACAAAATCACCAACATTTTACACATGCAGTCAATGTTATTTGTATAATTGTAATATGTGATGTGGCTCATAAACCTATTAAAAATGAAAATGTCATTTAATGGTCAACTCAGTGCTAAAAAACTTTTTTTTTTTAAATTGCATGTGTGCATGCATGAATTTACACCCTCCATTGATTTCACTTGCTGTCAGGTATATCTTTAAACAAGTGATGTTTAACACAGTGAAAGTTTAGAAAATCCACAGTGTGATCGAATTTTATTAAATGAATGTTTTTATATTGATTTATATTAAGTTATACACAGTTGCTCAATCTCTTCCCGATCTAAATTGTGTTTTTATCCACTCCTGCTTGCGTAGTCTAAACAAAACTATATAGTATAATATTCACATCACTGCAGCTGAAGTACTGTTCAGAAGTGATGCTGCCTGTGTTTCCAGGTTTTTTTTGGGGGGGGGGGGGTTTACAGCTCTTATGTCTCCCAGCCTGATTGGAAATCCAGACACTTAATTTTGTGGGACAGACTGGGCAATAAAACCAATCTGGCCCAGACCAAATGGATGCCACAATGCTCTGGGGGATGCACTGTGTAATGTATATTTTTTTAAAAAAAGATGCACTACTAAGCAGACAAACAGAAGACCGGTACACTTATCATAAGAGCTGTCTCAAGCACAAATGCCACCACCGTGCAGAATCCTGTTTGAATCTCTTGCAGAGAATCCCACTGTGGCTTGCCCGCGATAAGCCTTCCTGCGAGTGGAGTGGAAACAACAAAAGGCACCCCCTGCAGTAGTAGGGATCTAATATTGGCACCCGAAGCAGCTGGCGGGCTGTCTCCTGTAATTTTAGCGCACACTGATGCAGAGGAAAGGTTTAATGGGCATTGGTCGGCGTACCCTCTTCTGAGGGCGTAAAGGAGGCAGAGCAGAGCGAGCAGAGAGGGAGGGAGGGAGGGGAGAGAGGGAGAGGACAGTAAGGAGAAAGGGAGGGAGAGAGAAAGGCAGCGTGTGACGGCTGCTGTGGATCAGAAATAAAGTCAGGCAACTATCTGGAGCAGCATGACTCTTTTAACACTTGGACTGTACCTGCCGCTGTGGTTTTGTTATGGCGTGGCTCAATCATCTTTTCTGGAGAGCTTTATTTCATTCCCAGCAGGTAAGAATATTGTAATCCTGACCCTGTATCTGTGTGTGTGTGTGTGTGTGTGTGTGTGTGTGTGTGTGTGTGTGTGTGTGTGTGTGTGTACTGTACATACAGTACTGTGCATGCACAGGTGTTGAGAGAGTTGGGCTGTAAAAGCATTGATATTAACTGTTTACTTTTAGGTTTCATTTTAAGCGTATTATCTCTGTAAATTGCACTTGTTTTCATTTTCTCGTCACCCGTGAGGTAAACTGGAAATGCCTCTATAAATAGCGAGGCCAGCTCCAGTCTTTCAGTGAGAGGCGCAGGCAAGAACTCTGCTGGACGGGTGTCATGATTTGATAGTTTGCACCTGTTTCCCTGTTACTTGTGCTGCTTCTGCATGCTCTAACCTCTTTGATTAGTCCAGTTATTACTTTATGAATGGGATTTTTGTTGTGGCAGTGTGTCCCATCATGTGTACCTCAGTCGCCTGTGCATGTCTACATAATGTGAGCTCGGGTATTGCTCCTCTCGTTTTGATGAGGGGGGGGGGGATCACGTTCATCGGTTGCAGAAGTTAAGACGACACATTAACGTGCTCTCTCTCCTGACTGTCTTCTTCTAATGTCGACACCTGCCATCACTGCCCGCACGGCTGACTGCATGCACACCTTGCACAGCTCTCAGAACCCAGGAGCAGCAGAAGAGATTCACCCCATGCTGTTTACTGAGTCCGCCTCCACCCCCACTGTTTCCTCCACCCCCTTCACTTTGGGGCCGCCACCCTCCTGTGAGTCAAAGTCATGTGACTTTCTATTGTGGAATATCTGTCTGTTGATATGTCCTTGGGTGATATCCAAACTGCCCCACACTTACTGTCTTTTGACCCCTGAATGACACCGTTAAAACACTCAGATGATGGGACATGATTTCAGAGGGAAACGGCTTAACAAATCCTTTGCTGCGGGTGTGTGAGTTGTTATTTCAAGAACGGGACGATTTTCACACATAAACCTCTTAATTCACAGCGTAAAAGTCATGAAAGTGTCCTTTTGTTCATTCTCTTTTATCCAGCAGTTGCATCAAAGCTATAAATCAATGCAGAATTGTGTTATTATTTTCATTCTACAGATGGTGATTGATGAGACGGGCTATAATAACAAAGGTTCTTCTTGTGTCCAAGGCCCCCGTGGGCCTCCTGGTTCCCCTGGACTTGAGGTAAGATCCAGACTCTTCCCACACAATATGGTTATCCCAGCATTAATACCTAAAATCTGCCCTGCCACCTTGGCCTTGTCATGACGCTATGCCCACACACCTCACATGGTTTGACTTCCAAAGGGTTTAGTGTCAGTGTGGCTACAGCCTGTCTCTGTTTCATGTTGTGGTCTGCATAGGTTCGGGGTGTTAAGAATGAATACTCCAACACTGTATCACCACCATCTCCTCTACAACTTGAAAGTTCCTGCAGAGCGGGAGATGGGGATTTCTCCGGCCCTCGCGACACAGCAGCCCATTAACGCTCTACATTTAGCTCAGACACAAATAGCCTTTTTCCACTGCCTGCCAGTGTGCCACATCATTCTCAGAAACTGTCCGAAGAGCTGTCTGCCTGGAAAGGCGTGCTGGGTTGCGTAAATTCCAGGGATTACCAACACAAGCGTGTGTTTGTTTACGCTAGCGATGAAAGATATCAAGACATTTTGGTTCCTCCACTGTTTAGCCCAGCATTTCATCAGTAAAAAGCAGATTCACCGAATGACTGTTAAAGCTTTGTCCATCTCAGGCATCTCAGCACCAGCTGGACTGCGACGGCGTTTCAGTACATCGGACCCACGAGGCACTTTTTTAAATCAATAGCGGCCACTCAGCCTTTAACTAATTGAAACTGCAGCTGTGGGCTTCCAGAAGCAGGCATGACTTTGTGGTGGGATGTTGTGGACAATAAAGGCAAATTTAGATAGATGTCTCTCTGATTTATGAGCATATGCCATACATTTATTGATTCTTTTTTTTTTTACGTTCAACAGGGTCCACCTGGATTGCCTGGGATAGAAGGGCCCAAGGGAGAGAAGGTAAACCTTTTACTTCCCCACATTTTATAGTCATCATCTTTATGTGGTACATTATAAGCTGCTCATTATTGAAAGCTAAAGTCTACTTGACCTGTTGCACATGACCAAAAGATGCTTTGCGGGGAGTGTATTAAATAACCGCTGTCCTTGTCCCCTCCCCCGCATCCTGTTGTCAGGGAGAAATCGGAAGACCTGGACAAAAGGTGAGAGTCCCCATTAATCACTCCATATTCTCCGCTAAGTGGATTTACTCAAAAATGAGATAGTGCCTCCGCCTGCTCGCTAGCTGTAACTCAGAGCGCTGCCAGTGCCTGGTTGTGTGCATCAAGAAATTGTGAGCAAGTACAACCTTGACAGGAGACAGTGCAGCCACAGTGACAGGATGCAAGGGATGCAGAGCTGCTGAGATGGGCTGTTTTCATGACAGAGGGAGTTAACATGCAGGTCTCCTCTCACAGAAGCATATTGCCTCTGTTGACCCCTCAAAGACACCCGGGCATCTTGTCTCCACCGTCGATGGCCATCCTTCTCTATTAGAGCACAGACAGCTTTATTGAAAGCACAGGACGCAGCGTTTGATCAGGGCAGGCAGGAGAGGAGTGACCCCCCCCCCCTAAATGATCAGTCGCTGTGGCTGAGCGGCGAAAGTGGCCCAGTGGGAGAGCTTCAACTGGCTTGTGGCCTGACTGAGCAGCTTTGCAGCACTGCAGTGCAATTTAGCTTAGTGCTTCAGCCAAGTCATAAATCATTTTATTTCCCACAAGCACAGACTCCTGTTCTATATACAGCCCATCATTTAATTAAAGAGAGCAAAGTGACAGGGCTCGTTAAAGTCATTCTCTCCCTACATGTGCAGCAGCGTCTGATAAATACTGTAGCAAGCAGTATATCAGCTTATGCAACAAACCCTGCACTTGGATTTCTTTTCTTTTTGTTTTTGTTTTTTTTTACTTGCAAAGCAAATGAGCATAAGAGCAACACTTAACTACTTCTTCACCCGTGCCAACACCTGTTTTATTTGTCTTTTATAAGGTGTCTGAGATCACACGTTAAAATTGATTTCTCCTGTTAGGGTCGAACGGGCCCCCCCGGACTTCCTGGGAAGCAGGGACCAGCTGGATGGCCGGGACCAACTGGGCCCAAAGTGAGTAAGTCAGACCTCATAATGTAGATAATGCAATTATATGACATGACATGAGGCCAGTGAGTGCCAAGATAAGGTAGTGTGGATGAATATTAGCTGTGATTTATGTTCCCATTTGGACAATGACATTTTCTGTTATGTAACATGCAATCTATATAGATGCTGGATTAAAACAGTACTAAAGAATCTCCTGAGTTCAAAGTCTGTGCTCATCATTTCTTCTTTACGGTGGACTATTATTTTTTGAAATGAAGCCAATCCGCATTTGTCTTGTTCCTAACGTTTCCCTCCTCCACCCTGTGCCAGGGTGAAAAAGGTGACCCCGGGCTGATGGGTTTGCCTGGAGCCAGAGGACCAATTGGACCACGGGTATGATCTACATTAATAACCACACTGATCTGGCATTATCTCACCTTCAGACTACTTTATTTCATCCTTCATCTTTGATCTTTAATTCTAGGGTTTACCTGGGTACAAAGGGGAAAAGGTATGTGGACACGTTTTGTTTGATTTGCATGTTTTCTGTTGGGTATGACATGTAACACACTGTAATCTGCTCCATCAGGGTACCCGAGGCGATCGTGGTGAGAGTGGAGTGAAAGGCGACAAGGTAGGCAGAGTTTATCAGCGGGGGTCGTTGCAAATAAAAGTAGCAGCACAACAGCACATATACGCTGTACGTAATACATTGTTCTTTCTCCGCAGGGTGCGATGGGTTTCCCAGGAATGCTTGGACAGAAAGTGAGAAACTCATTCAGGAGGAAAAGTGTTTTTGAATGACAACTTTCTAAATCTGACCGAATTTAACGGGTTGAGTTAAGTTGATCTGATTTGCTGTGCAGGGTGAAATGGGTCCAAAAGGAGAGCCTGGAACCTCAGGAAACCGAGGACCCACTGGCCGACCGGGGAAGAGAGGCAAGCAGGTGAGTTTGTGCGCATGTGCCATTCTGGTTGCATTTTTGAAAAAATAATATGTGGAGTTATACATGCCTTCATTTTGAGTGTCGGATGGGAGAAAATTCACAGAGAATGCAGGTGAACTTGAGTGAACAGAGTAGACATGTTGAGAGAGTGTGCAAGGGTTTAGTAAATTAGTAAATCTGTGTGAGGGAGAGCATTATTATGCACTTATGTGGATTATGTAAATGTAGTGATGTTGTGTGTTAATAATTTCTCTTCATTGCACTCTCCCTGAAACATTATGTACAGAAAGGTTTCATATCTGACCTCTCTGCATATTGTTTTGATTGTGTGTCTCAGGGCGTGAAAGGAGACACAGGCATTATTGGTCCCATGGGTCCTGCAGGCCCACAGGGACCTGCAGGCCACCCAGGTCCTCCTGGTTCACCTGCCACAGGTATTTTTTTTTTTTTTTTTTTACTTCTGACTGATTTAAAAAAACTGACATTTTGCTCAGTCACTGGATAAATCTACCTACATCCACTTTGAAGTGACTGCTTTGCGTACGTGGCTCTGCACTTTCTCTGTTCTCTGAGAGTGTGAAACGCTGTGTTATCAGTGTGCGGAGTAGCAAACACCCCTGTCAGCAAAAGGAAGCACACTTTAGACCAGTGTAAGAACTAACGCTGGTAGTCTTATTTAGCTCCGGCGAAACTTTATATCCCAAGGTGAAACAAGATGCTGTCGTCATGACATCATGTAGCTAAAATGGATTCACAGATGGCGAGCCTCCCTACAGTTTTACAAGTATTATGTCACCAGATAATTAATGTTACATTTGTTACCTTGATTAGGTTTCCGAGGGAATTAAGCTGATCGTGTTTGCTTCTTGATAGATGAATCAAAGATACTACATTTCATGACATAAAGTATTCATATCAGCTAGTGTAGCCTAGTGAAGTCAACAACACTCTAAACAACAGAAATACTCTGTTACTTGGCACTAAAAACTGGTTATGATTGCTTTGATTCTTTATATGTAATATGTTTTTTACTCTGTATGTTTAGGACTGTATATGGTTGGAACAAAGGGTGCACGAGGTCCACCTGGGCCTCCTGGAAAGTGTGGCTGCAGCTCTCTCAGTAGTTCCCCATTTGATGATCATTCTTCTCGAGGAAACTACCCCAAAGTACCAGCGGTGAGGAATTTATAGTCTCGTTAAATATATATATATATATTTTTAAATCCAAAATGTATATATATTTAAAATCTCTCATATTATTTTCACCCTGAGGTTTTTAATAACTTTGAGATAAAAAAAAAAAAAGTTTTGAAGCATAAAACTGTGCCTGCAGGAGGGATGGCATATTGCCAGCTAGGATATGAAATTTTGATCGTCAGTATCTCAAAATTGCACTAGATATTAAAACCGTTTCCCTCACTTTGCCGCTCGCTCAGATATTTGTTGTGAGCAACGAGGAAGAACTGGAGCGCCTTCACACAGATAACGCTCTTGCATTCCGCAAAGACCAGAGGTCTCTCTATTTCAAAGACATTGATGGCTGGCTGCCAATCCAGGTATGATTGCGTGCAGCAAAATTATTATGTGATATTATTTTACATGCTTTTCAAGCTGTGATTTTCCTTTTGCTCACATTTTCTAAACTCTGTGAAAGACTTTTCCATTCCAGCTGACACCGTTCCAGTCCATGGAAAACGCACCTGACGATGAAGGTTACTGTGGCGATGGGATCGTGCAGATTTCCAGCGGGGAGGAGTGCGATGACAGAAACAGGGTTGTCACCGACGGCTGCGTCAGTAAGTCACGTAGTCATGTTAGGTGATCTATAATAGCGCCCCAGTTGTACATTGCTGTGCACATATAACGTGATCGCTTCATCGCCTGGCGTCTCTCCTTACCGCAGAGTGTAAACATGCATACTGTGGAGACGGATACCGATACGAGGGAGCTGAGGAGTGTGATGGAAAGGACTTTGGATACCAGACATGTAATTCATATCTCCCAGGGTAAGCACAGTGAGCAACTAGATGCTGACAGAAACATTTTGCTTGCGTGACTGTGTTTTGTTGACATGCGTACCTGACTGAAACTGACTGTCCTCTTATTCGCAGGTCATACGGTTACCTCAAATGCACGCCATACTGCGTTATCGACTCCACCAACTGCAAGTACTTCACTTGAGGAGGAAGCTGGACAGTGCAGCGGTATCCTCTGTGTGTTATTTGCTTGACACATAACAGGAATATTTTCATGCAAAAAAAAAAAAATAATAATAATAATAAAATAATGCTCCAAGCAAGAGACTCTGAAGGTAGAAGCAGCCAATGATTCTGAAACAAAAAACAAAACACATATATATAACTCCTCTGTATTGCTGCTGAGATGCCACGTAGCTCCCTGGAGTTTTACTCAGTCAGTGGCGGTGAAAAACCTTCACCCACACATAGGAAATGCACAGGACAACTGCACTCTGTCTTAACAAGCAGGACTTAAGACCGGCCTCCTCACCATGACAGTGCACAGCATTTGCATGAGGCTGGGATTACTGAGACCATGACAGCAGCTGTCACTATCCAAGCATGTATAACCCATCACTTTACTTATTATTTCCGCAACAAGGTTCACACTGTGTAGTCTCAATATCACATGAATTTCAGTTGCGAGGGTAGAACCAGACATATAGTCGGAAGTATGTATGGTTAGGGATGGAGATAGAAGTGCGTATAGTGCACTTGTAATCTTTCAGTGTGACTGTTACACCAGGAGGCCACCACTTTCAGAGGCCGACTTGGCTTGCGGTGGTCCCCTTGACAGGGACATCCAGTCTGGACAAGGTTTCATAAATCCAAGAAATTTCTCAGGAACCAACCGGGTAATGTAGCTCCACGCAGCGCCTTTCGCAGGCCTCCTCCACTACACTCTTTGTAAATGAAGTGGCAGTGACTGTACGCTGAAGCACACAGGTAAACTCAAACAAGAGCTTTAAAGTATCAACAATGTGCAGTCCTCCGGGTACGAGCGAGTTTCTTCCCTGTGCTTCAGTGAGAAATGAAATATACTGTATGTGAAGGCTTGAAACTGTTATGTTCTTAATTTTCTCACTGCACAGGAAAAGGCTGGACTAGTCTGTAGCTGCTAAAGGGGGAGGAGGAACTTCAATTCCAGTCTGTTCTATGGTCATTACTGTATTTACTCTAATACCTCTTTATCCAGTCTTTCTGTCTTACAGTATATACAGCAACAGTGAAACTCAACAGTTAACTTAACAGTGTAGATGTAGTCCGCTGTGCGTTGAAGCGCCAAGGGTGAAAATGACTTTGCTGATATAAGCTGACATTTTCCATAAGCTACTGTATAAGTCGCAGTGCCAAGGGAGGTCTTTTTCTCAGCCATACTTGTAGATGTAGTCCGGCGTTCTCGAGCGATCCTTCTGTCAGAGCAAAACGACTGTTACTATATTGTCTCCGCATGCTTGTGATACCGTGCTAATGAGCGTGAAACGCCTCCACTTTGTCACACATTGTTTTGTAAATCATTGCATTCATCAGCATAGCAGGTGTCTTAAGAGATATCAGTCTTGCTCTGCCCAGAGTGTAGAAGTACTGTATGTATGACACGCCGTATATGATAGTGATGGACTGTGCCATGCACAAAGCCGAAATACCTTTTGGAAACTGTGTTGAATGTTCTGTCTGTAGCCTGCGCTGCTGTGCTGTGTCCTGTACTGTGTATGCACAGCAACGCTGAAACATAACATGCATGTGGTGTAACGTACTGTAAGGCTTTCTGAAATATAGTATGCACTGTGACTGGGATAGTGAAAGTTCATTTTGTGTCATTGTTCTGATATGATTTATACAATAGCTGTGGTTCATTTTAAATAGAAATGAAAATAAAAAAAAACGGGAAATCATTCAAAGCTTTTCACTCTTTCTTTACATGCATCTTTAGACTTTGGTCAGCGTCTCTGATTTCTATGTCGTGAGCAGGCGGTGACAGTGATTGGGCACTGTGCGAAAAGGCAATAGTGATAGAGATGCTATTGACGTCCTTTCAGAGCATTCACTGTAAAAAAGATATCCATCAAGCGGGGGAAAAAAACATGCTGTCAGCAGCTCCTTGCAAAGTGCTGCGTTAGACTAAATAGTAAACAGACCACTCAATGAAGTCTTGCTGTTCTCTCAGACACGCCAGTGGGTTTCTGGCTCTTCATCCCATCTCGACAAAGCCCCTCAGAGTAGAGTCTGTGCCTGGAGATGTGCCACAGCGATACAGGTCGGGCACAGGCAGCCAGCCAGCCAGCCAGCCAGCGTTACAGCAGAGATGTTTGAGGCTGGACTCGGCCATTTAACTCTATTAGCATGCCATATTTCTTTTTCTAAATCACATCAGGACAATTTGTCTGCTGAGATGCCCCGAGTAAAAGCTTACCTTGGTGTATTTATCCCATAATGTGCATTCCCCTGACCAGGCCAATCAGATTTGTACCACAGATGTCTCAGTGCAGCACTAAATGTCATTGGAGATGCAATGGCCAGCCTGATTCTACAGATCTGTAATGAAAAGATCTGCTGTGAAGTGTTCTATTTGTGGAGTTTGGGAACCTTGAACAGTTCTCTTAGGTCCAAATTAATTTAGCTGTTTGTATTTGATTGCGTCTCCCTCTCTCAAACACACGGGTCATGAAGTTCAACTTGTAGGAAGTGGGATCTATTTTGAGCTTCCTCGGTTATATGAAGTGAAATTAAACACTTTTTCCAACAAAAGGGGTTATTTTAGTTCTGGTTACATTACTCCTGTGAAGGGGCGATGCAAAGGAGGCCACAGGGACAGGAAGCGGGCAGGGACCCAGCTGTTGGCCCAGGCCAAGTGAAAATCCCTGACCTATAGGCAGGAATGGCTGGTATGCAGGGTGCTGTGGTTCCGGCTGAGGACACACACATCTACAAAATCCTCGCACACAGACAGCGAGGTATGTGAAGGTGTTATTTAAGCTCAGTGCCACTCTTGTTTACACAGACCCGAACACCTGTGCATATTTACTGTCTACTATTTACTTGTTTTGTTTGGTTAATAAGTGAAATATACAGAAAAATGCCAAAAATAGAAACATTATTTGATCTCTTGGCTCCTATCTGATACAAAATATAAGGCAACATATTTAACTGCAACAGGACTAGACACACACTGAGATGACTTAATTATTTATTATGTAAAAATCAATCCGCATCTTATATACAATCATAGAAAAAAACAAAAACAAATCAAATGTTCCTAACATTACAATAGTATACTTTCAGGATTAACATGGTGACAAGAAATCAACCCGTTGCACATCTTTGATGTAAACCTGCTGCAAATGACTCGCTTGAAGAAGTATTTGTGTGTGCATTCCACTAAAAGGAAAGTTAAAAATACTACATGGTATGTCTTGGTACAAAAGCCCTATGTAAATGTTCCTGCTTTGTTCGAATGGCTCAGTGAGTCTAGGGACTAACTTTGATCTGGCCAGGAGATGGTGTCGACATCATAAAATGTTACGCACGGCTGGTAAGAACACTCAAGTATATTTAGAATAATGCACGGACAAGATGGTGGAGAAAAAAAGCTGAAATCTGCAGAGTAGAGTTGCTGAAGGCTACTGTTAATTATCAGTACAGAGATCAAGAAGCGATGTATTTTAACTTTCACAATCTGTCCCGTTAGGATTATTTATTCACTTGGTTAATTCCAGGCCTTGGCCTATATTTAGAGTTTCCATTGGCACCTATGTTACTTGCAATCAGAAACATGCTCTGTGGATACAAATGTCCATACAGTCACACAAAAAGCTAGACTTAAATGATCCCCATGACACTGTTAACTTTATAAACATAACATAATAAATAGACATAATAAATAGAAAATGCATACTATGCATAGGTTTGTGCAGAGGATGTCCACCCAAATATCCAGTAGTTGTCAGTTCTTAAACAGCTTCACTGTATTATTTCATTCTCGTGTGTTGTGGTGCTGTAGGCAGCGGAGGCTAAACCTATTCGCATGATAGTTCCTTTTTGGTCCCATGGTAAGCCTCTAGAGCAACAGCTCTTAACATGTTAGCAATCCTGCAGGATGACAATGACAACTTGCTCCCAACCCGGAGGGAGCATTCCACCATTTTCCAACACAGGACCATGGCTTCAGACTTGGAGATTGCTGACCCTCATCCCAGCCGCAAATCGCCCCACTGAGGGCTGAAGGTCACGGTCTGATGAGGCCAACAGAGCCACATCATCTGCAAACAGCAATCCTGAGGCTCCCAAACCAGACACCCTCCTCACCCTGGCTGCACGACAGGATCGGGGACAAGGGGCAGCCCTGGCGTCCAAGTGCGACCGCCCGGAGTCCAACACCCTTTGAGAACGTACTTGACTTTGTGCCAAGAATACGGACAAGACTCTCACTTTGGTTGTACAAGGATCGGATGGCTCGTACCAATGGCCCTAGTGCCCCCTACTCCCTCAGTACCCCCGACAGTAGCCTGTTGTCATCATAATCAGATACTTCCAATCCAGTCAACACATTTGTTTTTACAGCTGATGTTTGAGCCTTGGTTTTCAGGAGTATGTGAGCATTAATGCCATTCAAATCAAGCTTTTGCATCAGTTGTTCTGCGCAGAAGAACTCACAACTTTACTCACACGCAGAGGCCAGATGCTCTCCATGCAAGTGGCCAGATGCTCTCCCTGTAGCCTCTTCTTCAGGTCAGTCTTCACTTAGAAATACAACAAATACAAACAGTACTTGTGTAAATCATGAAGGTGAGGCAAGAAATCAATGAATAATGAATTTTATTAAAATACCCTATTCAGGGGTGGCATTTAGCTCATTTGGTAGAGCGGCCGCCCCGTGTGCGAAGGCTCAGTCCTTGCTGCGAAAGTCCAGGGTTCAAATCCGACCTGTCTCGCTCTCCCCACATTCCTGTCACTCTTCAGCTGTCTCTATCAAAATAAAGCTTGAAAAGGCAAAAAAAAAAAAGTCTCACTCACAGTTTATACTGGACACCGGTACCGCGAGGCCAATGGCAGCCAGCTTACTGAGGCCAGGATAGATCAGTCTCCACTCATCGATCTGTGGTGCCAGCGTCTCCATAATCTGTTGCTGGTGATGCTAGGGAAAGCATAGGGACCATTGTCACTGCTGTTGATAATTTCCCAAGGTTCCAAAAGATTTGAGGCGCTTGTGCCAATCAACACGTCAACCTCTGCATCAAGCTTGGGAATCTTCACATACGGCCATTTTCTCTTGCTCTTCTTTAGTTACAGTGTTGATAGTGTAAAACTTCAGGCAAGTCCAAAGAGTTGTCATCATAACCAGATGCTTCCAATCCAGTCAACACATTTGTTTTTACAGTTGCTGCTTGAGGAGCATGTGAGCATTAACGCCATTCAAATCAAGCTGAAGGTGGCTGAACTTCCTTGATCCAAGAATGCACAGATTTTTATGATTTTATTTCCATTTTTACTTTTGACTTGCACTGGTACAATTGAGTGAACACAATCTTGTTTACTGGCCCCAGTGCGAGAACAGGTCTTTTGACAAATAGTAGTATGGCATGACGGTTGTTCTGGAGGTGCTTTGACCTTAGCCGTTACGTGAAGGACTGTTGGAGGCTTCAGGGTGCATTCACTGCATGTGAGGTGACGTTTGCAAGTCTTGACCATGTGATAGACAGTCAAAACAAACGCCACTTTGCCTTTGATGGTAAAGTTTTTTTGTTGCAGTCCTGTAAGGAGTGTCCAGCTTTGCATATGCACCATGACGGTTTTCTTGGTGGATGGAGTGGTGCGGTCAATATTCATTTCAGTAGATTTAACATTTTCCGTAGTACAGACTACTGCCACAGTAGCATGGGTTTAGTGAATTTAGTGACAGCCTCCCCTTTAGAAATAGGAGCCTGTGTATCTTGGGGTCGGACAGAATCTTGAAGGAAACGTAACTCTCTTCACCTCTCCTGTAGTTCACAAGCAGATGTGCTCCATTTTTCCCTTCAACTTGAATGGAAGGTGCATTACAAGATGCTTGAGGTTTGATGCTACATTCATTTCATCCATGTACTGTAAGCTTCTCATCGTGTTACAGCATCCCTTCAAAAACAACACAAATGCTCAACGTGAACTTGCATCCTCTGACTGATGACTGACCTTATTGGTGGCCAGGTTCAGGCCTTTTCCATGTAAACTGTAATCTTTATTGCATTTCCAAAGGGTTTATTAGTTGTTTCGCCGTTTCATAGCCTTGGCTATCTGGCATGTGATAGCAGCTTCTAACCAGTTCTCTTGGCTGCCCCCTGGTGTACTGTTTAAGTTAGTACAAGCAATCTTGACGATTGCTGATCTACTTGGTGCCCATCTGCAATTAATAACAACAAAAAGTCCCCCAGTGCTCAAATTAAAATATACACACAAATGGCTCCTACACACCGGCCCCATAATTGTGTTGGTGTGCACTTAACAATTACAACGTTAAATAATCAAAAGGAGCCAAACAGCCTATTACACATGTAATACCTTCTTCGTCTACCACCGTAGAGTTTAATATCCACTGGAAACACCTTACACCGACATGGGACATGCTCACACTATTTTGTACACGAGATGCACCTGATGCATCTGGCACCCTCCTTCACAGCAGTTACCGACTACTCTGCCCCCGCAGTCAGGTTCTGTCTTTCAGTCAGTCAGATCATTCTCTGTTTGGGTTTTCACACCACTTCATCTGACTCCAGGTTGTATTCTTCATACAGGGCATCTAAGATGGCCAGCTGCTTCTCCATGGCAGGCAGGTACACTCCCAGGTCCCTGTGCATGCCGCTCGTGAAGCCGCTCTTAAGCTCGTCACCCTCTCTTGTCACCAAGGCAGCGCTGAAGCTTTGATAAGATGGGGCGGCCCTCAGCGCCAGCTGGGGAAATAAAAGCATGCGACAGTCACACACCACAGGATGAGATGAACCTCAGAGGGGAAAGACGTTGGTAAGAGTAAGAAATACCTACAGCAAATACGCCACGCACAACCCATCCGTGGTACTGTCGAAGGGTCTTGCCATAGGCATTATCTGGGTGAAAGAATAGACAGAACATGATGGATCTGGGCAGTGACCATGCATTGAGTTCCATGTATTTAAACTTGTTTGTAGATGTTCAACTGTGCATGTTAGAAATCAGACTCACTTAATGCTCCCTGGATGTCTTGTTGTCCCGCATTGACCTCTGACAGGAACTCCTTGAGGAACTTCAGGCCTCGCCTGAGCCATAGCAGAGCCTCGGTGGCCGAGTTGCGCACCTGGGAAACGTCTGTCCGGACTTCGTGCAGCACTATGGACTGTAATGTAGGGAAGTTGTCGGGGTCTGACATCAGCTTCTGGTGAATTTTCTGCAGGGTTAAGAGACAAGGTGATATAGTGACATGAGCTGGAAATAGATGCTGATTCTGCTCTGATTGCGAAAATCAAGCGAGACAATTAACAGCTTACATACATGAAGAACAAGAACAAGAGGAGTGATATGACTGACTTTAAAGCAAAATAAGGAGATGAGTACTCTACACAGAAAATGTCTTCCTGTGGACATATTATATAATAAATCAGAAGGTACGAATGCTGATTCATCCTGTTTGTCACATTATGTAACAACTATGTTAGAATTGCTTTTGTTTAATAGTAAAATCTGTTTTAGGACAACGGACATATACACGTACCTTGATATTTCCAACAAAATCCATTTTCACTGGTGCAAACACTGTGGACCCCAGCTTGTCTGAGAAGAGAAAATCCATGATAATTTCTTTATTGCTTATGATGAAAAGATTCTTAATTATATCCTATTTTAACGATGCTAATATTCAGTGATGAACAATGCAAACCCTGTGTAACAACTTCATCGTTTGGCTGCAGATTTGAAGGAGAAATAATGAAGCCTAGAGACACATTAAAGAAAATCCTGAATTAAAGGTATCAGACACAGACGTCTGGATCCGTGTCAAGATTTGATGGTAGCAATGTTAGGTAGACGAGCAGCACTTAATCAGCAGAAAAGATAGCGCCACCGCTGACATAAGTAATCCATTAGCGGAGATTTATTCATTTTTAAATTTAAAAAGCACTGCGTTATGCTGTCCTTTAACAAAGAAATATACGCTAATATTTTTATTATGTGTCGTCACGTTAAAGTTTATCTGCAAATCTCTCGTACTGCCAGGTAATGGATGAATCCTAATCCAACTTCTCCTCCTAAACATTGAGCTCAGTCTGATGAAGCTCTAAAAACTGAGGCAGACGTCTCCGTCTATGTGCAGTGTCACTTTTCTGTTCAGCCATCTGCCTATGTATGTGTGTAATACACAGACTCGGACACACGCAGCCACAAGGACATGTATGGTGTGATGATAAATCTTGTTGTACGACAGGCTACAAAGAATAAATAAACTCCCTGAAAGACATACAAATGAAGAAGGAAATAATGATGGCATGAAAGACAGGACGCCTCCACGTTGTTAAGCACAGAAACAGCATGCACAAAGATGAGAAAAACTGTAGAAATAAGATTTCCTTATTAAAGTTATGAAGGGTGAAATGACCACGTGTGTGGCGTCATGAGAAAGAGGAACAGAGAGGCAGATTGAGATGAGAGACTGAAAGTGACCGGCCTACCTAATACAGGCACTATTGCATAGCATGAGTCCAAAAACTCTTGAGTAGGGATACCATTGTCGTCGTCCAGTCTTATATCACTAAATCTAAAAAAAAAAAAAAAAAAAGAAGTAGAACACATTCAAACAGGAGAATGCATTAGTGTTAAGTATGCCATTTCATGTTTTATTTGATTAAATCAAACAGAAAAAGAAAAAGAGAAAAAAAAAGTACAAACGTCAAAAAACCAAGCCAGAGAAATGATTCACACAGTGTCATGCAAATCTATGCCTGACAATACCTGAGACTATTCTGCTACTTCGTTTACAACAGAGTGCTTTTTACTTAAATCTTCTAACGCTCATCATCTAAAACTGTCTCATCAGTTTTAAAAGACCAACTCCAAAATGCGCAGTTCAATACTGGTTAAGTGAGACAGTGATTAACGCCTTAATAATAATACTAATAATAATAATAATAAACGTTTACATCATAACTGAATATTACAGAAACACTCTAGTCCATTGTTCAGTAGTGCTCTTCAAGGTCTTTTTTAAAAAGAGAAAGTAAAATATGTTTCAAATACAGAGTGAAACAAAAAAAGCTTTACAAACCCAAATATCAGATGAGGGCCTCTCTGTGTCATGTGATCAAGAGAGAACACACTAATATAAAACACTTATCATGACATGTTGAAATGGATTCAGTCAAAATTGTCCAAACCTGCTATTATTAAATTATTCTGTGCAACACAGTAATACAATTCATATATTTCCATAAACTAACTGCAGCAGAAGTGCAGTGCCACAAAGACAAAAATACTACATATAGCTTAGACGGGTTAATCCTAATACTGTCAGTAAAATATCACAGATGATCATACAGTAACTTCATACAGTAACGCGTCCTAAAGGATGTGACTTTCCTGAGTAGCATTTTCATACCTGTGACTCATTGTGCTGAAGAAAGTTTCCACCTGCTCTGTGTCTTCTGCCTCCGTTGAAGTCTCGCCTTCATGTTGAGCCTCTTCTTGGTCTTGGGCAGCTTTCTGTTCGTGCTGAGGCTGGACAGCAGCGTTCGCTTCCTTACTGTCGTCGTCGTGCTCTTGACTTTGGTCCACTTTGTGCTTCTGCTCTTGCTTCGTCTCCTTTTGATCACCAGCCTCATTTTCCTCGTCCCCCTCTGCTGGTTGGTCGTAGTGTTCGATCTCAGAGGTATTCTCGGTAGTGTGTAAAGTAGGATCGACGGGCTCCTCGTAAACTGCGCTGCTGCCGTTTGCGGCATCAATGTCTGTGTGACACACAAGACAAACAGAGGACATGTACACTACACGTTACCAGACTAAAGGGTTAAAAACTAACATGCACTATTATGGTTTCAGTGTCCAATTTTCAGTTAGCGACTTGTTGTTTTGGTTCAGGGTTTTTGTCCCACAGAGAAAATATTAACACCTTAATTACAATCCAACAAAAGGTTCTTTAACGCTTTCATATATTTTTTTTTTTTTTATATTGGACAATTGTCTTAAATCAATTTATGTTTTACACAAACAATTTTGACAGCCCTAATGCACACCCAACAATCAATCCCATTGTGCTCTGTGTGGCTTTTGTTTTATGGCATGCGGTAAGTGCTGTCAGCCCAGAGCAGTATGTAAGGTGAGCAGTTGGGACACCCGACTTACCTGATGGGCGAGAATGGTGTTCTGGTCTGTCTGGCTCATCTGGTCCCTCTGCTCCAGAGTCAAGGCTCTGGCTGTCATGTGCAATTGCTTCTCCTGAGGTTTCAGCCAAATCTCTCCATCTGAAATTAATTTGAGTGAACGACGTTATTTCTAAAACTTGTTCTCTAATTATTTTGAGCTTATTTTTCATCTCACTTTGCTGTGTGCTACTACGTGGCAGTTAAGGATAGAGGGAGAAGGCAACACAATTACAGAAAAGAAAAAAAAAAAGGAACCTACTTTTCGCCAAGGTTCTGATTTAAATGATTGACAGCCTTAATCTGCGGGAGGAAAAATTATGACATTAGGGGATTATATTTATGTTTTATAAACACGCCTTTTATATGAGATGTTAATGGGTTATCTGACAGGAGTGGTGACGTACCTTCTGAGGTTTGATGGCTGCTACCGGAGGTGATCCTGGTGGACTCTGTGTTGCCAAATCCGTGCTGAATGTACGATTTGCTATCTGCATGCATTCCTCTAGAGTCTTAAGGAAAGTGGTGCATGTAGACTTCACCATGTTTCCAGTGTCTATGCCTGTCTGAAAAGGGCACATGCACATACACATAAGCAAACGCTGCCACATATCCCGACATCACCGTGCTCAAATCTAAAGATTTTAAAACGCGTGCTTTTCTGGTCTACTGCTGTAAGCATACATGAGCTACTAGTTGCAAACGGGCTACCCTATGCTGCAGATTCTCACCAACAGCAGCTTCTCTTATTTCGTCGGCTCATCCAAATCTTAACCTTACCTCCGCTGTGTCTCCTAGCTCATCATTCTCCTTGATCTTGTTTACTTGTTGTAGAAGTAGGTCACAGTACAATCTGAGTTCGGACATCTTAGTTTTCAGTGTCTCTGTGTTCTCCTGGAGCTCTGCAACAGTAACAGCAAATGAGTCGACGTTTGGAAAGACTTTTACCGTATATTCAGTTCAGATTTTGGATGTCATGGCATCCAAATACCTTTCTCTCTCTTTGTCCGGTTGTCTGTAAGGCAAGCTTTGGCTGTTCCCAGTGCAACCAGCCATTTCTGCCTCTCAGCTGCATTGATGGCTCTGAGGTAAAAGTACTGCTCTCCTGGTATGGTCAGATCGACCCGCGTGGAGTCAGAGGAATGAACTATGAAGACACAGGAGCAAAACAAGGACACATGCTTGACAAAAATCACATCCACAATTCAGCACAAAAGCTGCCTACTGACACAGCGAACACACTGAAACACGTACACAGGACAAAGTGAGTCATACAGACCTTGGATTTCACAAACTGAAATTTTAATGCTGCCTTTGCAACCTTTCCAGGCATCTTCTTGAGAGTCATAGTAAGACAAAGTTCCTCCATCAAGCACAAACCAACGAGGCTGCCAACCTGAAAACAAAACATTTAAATGTTTTACATGGTTTCTATAACGCTCATGTTTAATAAGTACGTGTATTTTCTTACAATACTGCGTATGACCTTGTAAAAGTCGATATAAAAACAGCGGTATGTCGCCTCTTAAACTTGGAAAGAGTTAACCCTTAAACTACGTTACGTTAGCAGCAGCTAAGCAGTTAAATCAGATTATAACGATAAAGACAGTCGGAGCGAACTAACGTTACCCAAATTAGCTAGCACAACCCGTCAAGTCTTGATAAACACGGCTAACCTGTAATTCGCTAAAGAGCTAACTGAACTTATTAATTTAAAGTGGTGCCCAAGGTCCGATAGTTAAAGCTAGCGGTGGCTAACGTTAGCTTCCCCGTTGCCTGTTAACGTTATCTCTGACGTTGTCATGCTAGCTAGCTGCCTTAAAAACGAGCCCTGTAACCGCAAACGGCTAGCGGCTGCGGGATTAACTTACCACTTATGTAATTGGTCCATTTATACAGCATCCCTTCCATTGTTTAATCGTGTGTTGTTTTTGTGTGTTCATTACTTGTTTATCATAACAAGATATGATGCACAGCTGATTGCAGCGACTCCATCGGGCCCCGAGTGTGATTTCTGGAGTAACGTCCTCGGCTTTAGATCTCACCTACGTAGATAAAAGTGCGTAAACTTTTTTTGTGAATGGAGCTCTTAGAGATCATGACGATCTTCCCGTTGACGTAACGGGAATTTATTGACGGTGGGCGTTGGTTGTAGTGATTAACCAATGAAATAAGAGTATATATAAAGGAGGCGGGACTTTTGAATGAATCCAGCCAATCGTAGAGGGAGGAGGGCAGACAGCTGAAACAGTGGCTGCGTTCAGTGGAGAAGTTGGCTGCCACGTAGTTGGCATTCCTGCCATGTATTTATTTTAGGTGCTGTATTTTATGGAAAGATTTAAATTAGCCTTTTTTGTACATTTTATAAATAAGCGATTCATTGTCCTTTAAAATGATTCTTTTTTCTATTTTCTCGATACTGTCCTCGCTGTTTGTGTTTGTCACTGGGGGGAAACTGCCCGAGCCAGAAGTGAAATTTGAAGTTTTACATAAACCTTTAATGTGTTACCGCAAGTCAAAATATGGAGACATGCTCCTTGTTCATTACGACGGATTCCTGGAGAGCAATGGCACCATGTTTCATTCCAGGTAATTTGTTGCTAGAAGCTGTGATTTTACTGCATGTGTAGCTGTGCAGGCTTGTGCATGAAAAGTCTTATTAGGGTCACTGCTTACTGTAGGTGTAGCCCAGAACTTGTCAGTATATGTGCCTACCTCTGGCATGTCCTTAGGTGGCAACCATCAACCCTTATTGTACGTATTTGTGGTAGCAATTGTGTACTGGACTTTCCTTTATCAAAGAAAACTGTGATGGATCTTTGTGACTTTTGGCAGCCGCAAAGATGGGGATAGAAATCCAGTGTGGTTCACTCTTGGGATCCGAGAGGTGCTCAAGGGTTGGGATAAAGGTCTGCAGAACATGTGCACGGGAGAGCGCCGAAAACTGACTATCCCTCCATCTCTGGCATATGGAAAGGAAGGAAAAGGTATAAAAACATATTAAAAGAGGGTCTGTTGCATCAGATCTCCCCTTCTTCCTGTTTTCCATCATAACAAATCTGTGCTTCCTTTGCATGATTTGTTTGTTTACAGGCAAGATCCCTCCAGGCAGTACCCTAATTTTTGACATTGAGCTCATGGACATCCAGGATGGCCCCAGGTCACATGAGTCTTTCCGGCAGATGGATCTCAATGATGACTGGAAACTCTCCAGACAGGAGGTGTGTGTATTAAGAGTGAATGTGTGTATATATATATATTTTCCTATTGTTGATTGTCATTATTATTCTGTCTGCACTACAGGTGAAAGAGTACCTGAAGAAAGAATTTGAGAAGCACGGATACTCACCTAATGACACACATCATGAAGTGATGGTAGATGACATCTTCAAAAACGAAGATGAAGATAAAGAC
The DNA here is from genome assembly GCA_014281875.1 of Nibea albiflora. NCBI lineage: Eukaryota > Metazoa > Chordata > Actinopteri > Sciaenidae > Nibea > Nibea albiflora. The sequence goes on from CM024804.1 coordinate 13,481,616, forward strand.
GGTTTTATATCTGCGAGGGAATTCACCTACCAACACGATGAGCTCTAAAGGACGGATTTCATCTACTTTTTTGAACTACCTGCATCTTTGTCATGGATTTCGTCCAGAATAGTGCCACAAATTGAGGAATTGTGAATTAGTCACTGGGCCGTTTTACATGGATTTTTTTTTACACTGCATTTCAACAGTATTGTCTTACTTTTGGATTAACTTAAATTAGATCCAATTTGTGCCAGTTTCTGGAAAATGATTTCCATTCTTCTTGCACTGATGATGTCAGCACAGATGTATTTAGGCTACAGTGTTGGATTTGTTTTTAAACAAATCATTTCATGAAATAAATGTTTTTGAAATAAACTATGTTACTTAATGTTTCTTGTCTTTATGATGTATGTGCTACATGTTGCTACGTGTGGTGTGATGAAAACTACTAGATGCAGTGAAATGCTGGATGATGGTAGTGCTTTTTCTGTGCATGTCTTCATTAATCACTAGAGGGCACTCTTGTTCAAGACTTTTCTATCATACTTATAAATCTTCATTAAGTCCCAAAGTGGCGACAATGTACTGTCAACGGCTGTACTGTACTGTTTATTGTTTAGCCCTCATAAAAGGGAGCTGTCATCTGGAGTATGCAGTAGGCTTATATAGTGGGAATTAAGTCACTTGCAATGATGAGTCCAAATTCTGTCTTATTCCCTTAATGGTTTCCAAAATCTTCATCAAATAGAGATGCTGCCTAAAACAGTGTCTAAATGCAAAACTGTTGTTTTGAACCCTGAGGAGGAAACAAGTGTAAAACCTCCATCTGACTTCACAGAGTGACCCTTATCATAGCCTTGTCAAGAACGTACGAATGGTATGATTATAGTAAAACACATAAAATATACCTATAATATAGAACATCACTGGTTATATATGTCACCTACACTATAACATATATATCACACAGAGCAGATGTAACCTGTGCCTCAGCCTTTATCAGTAGACAGTAGGTCTCAGCTTTGCAGCATCAACAGGAAGAACAGTGTCAAAGATGAAAGAAGACATTGAGATGGGTGATAGCTGCCAGTGCTCTCAGTCTATTTTTCTTCTTCTTCTCTTTAAAATCGTACAAATGAAAGCACTGTAAGATTTTTGGCTCGGGGAATCTTGCCGGCGTGTATAACCCTCCCCCCCAAAATAAAAAATTGATCATGCAGTTCAGACAGAATAAGACGCAATCTCTTTCCGACCTAAGAGTAAAGACTACAAACAAACAGATCATCAGCATGACGAGTGTTAAAATATTGAGTATTAACGCCACTGTAAGACATATAACAGTTGTTCCATTAAAGAAGTACTATGTAATGGAACAAGTGCAGGTGTGCAATTTTGTTGGTTGCTTGTTATTTTAGTCACTAGCTTAAAATGTAACTAATAATATTGCAGTTATTTAAATTCTTAATTAAAAAAAAGAGGTGTAACAAAGAATACTGTGATGAAAACTAATGTGCCCCAGTGATATTCTCTGGAAAGGCAGATAGTGAGCACTGCAGTGCAACCGTCTTTTCCCACAAAGAGCGCACTACTGTTTATCTCGCCTCTTAAAAATACATGGTATCTGGCACAGTTCCACAATGCTGACCACACCTACAGGTAAAACTGGATGAGTGGGAAGGCTACGGCAAGACAGAGTTTGCATATTAGATAAGATAAGACCCTTTGGCATAAAATACCTGGCAAGGATATGGCCAATAGCTGTCACAAGATGAATAAAAGGTTGTTCAGCACATACCTGTGATTCACTGTGCTTCAGGGCACCAGTAATCATCACTTGGACAGGACCGGGCCTTTTCTTCTGAACCGCTTCTACAAGCTATCATATTGTGGTAACATGATAAATGGAAAAAAACTAACATGCTGCTTTAAACTGAGGTTTTCTATCCTTTAATAAATCATCATTTCATAAATTACATTTTTAATTGCAACCGTCACAAAAATACATTTTGATAAAATGGATTTGTAGAAAGGATTTACTGAATCACATCAAACCGACTGTGAAGGCAACATGCTGGGTACAGCTATGGTATGACTATCAACTTCTACGGCGTTTTGAAGTGAATGACAACTACTGCTGCACCGAGCGATATTGCGGGCTTACAAAAAGGAAAAGGAAAATGGGCCCAGAGCATATTTTTCATGTCAAAATATCACAATGTACAGCATGTAAACAGAGACGTGTGTGGAGGAGCTTCGCTCATGTGGTGCACAGTCTGCAATATGGCATGTGAATTAAAATGAACACTATTTAATCCACGTATGTATTCCTCACCATAACACTGAGTACATTGCAAAAAAAAAAAAAAAAAAGGTAAATCCACAAACTGTGTTCTGATTCTTCTTTTCTCTTGTGAACGGTTTTCTATTTAGACACCAAGTCAGCAAACATCATTCTCAACAGTATATATTATTGTGACAAAAGAACATGATGCAGAGTAAAAGACAAAAATAAACATCTTTACAAAATAAATCTTTACACTTGTCGCAAAAAAGTGCTTTCACCAGCGCCCAATTGTCTCGTCTCTCATATTTTAGTACACGCAGTTAAAATATTGATCATTACATGATCGGATTTTATCTACAATTGAATTTTAACCAGTGTTCCCAATAAAATCATTATATGCACAAGTCACATGGGAACACGGATGCTGCCGTGAGGCTTAGTTAACACAGCACCAGGCCTTCACTGATTGACAATCTGCTTGGGGGCACATTTCACACAGCGCTGTCATCATGACTGAGCCTACACCAGGTAGTGACAGTCCTAAAATTAAAAAACAGGAGGGAACAGCACTGTAGGTAGTTAAAAATACCGGTCCTTTCCTAATATAAAAATGATGGTCTCGGTTGACTATGAAAACCCAAAACTTACAATAACAAGACAATGTCAACGCTAAACCAACTTCAACTAAAACAGTCATGCGAGAAAGAAGCGTTTCAAGTTCAATTTGATTACAAACTATCCGGAAACTTCATTAGAATCAAGGTGGCTTGAATTTCCTCTTTGACAGAATAAATAATTGTCCTTCGTTTCTGCTATAAGGCCTGCGTGCCTCAGTCCTTAGAATAAGACATCTTCATGCTCTATCATAAGCTGCACCACCAGTTTCTGCTGTCTCATGTCATTCAGGGTTGTCAAGGCATTCAGCTCTGGCGGCTGCATAAGCGTTGGACCAAAGACAATCCCCAGGTTCTCAGCATTCATTAAATTGTCCTTTTCGAACATGGTTACCCTGTAAAACACAGGAAGATAAACAGTCTGTAAAGAGAGATGAACCAGGCAAAATACAAAAATATTTGAATGTGGTTTTCTTTTTTGGGTCATGAGAGGATTCATCACTGGAATAGGAAATTCAAGGAAAAGTTTGGCATTATTCTATAATTCTCTTATTTTCAACTAATCCCATGAAAAAAGACCAGAACTAATACTACGTTAGTCGATCTCCTGACCTCTGAAATCTTTTCATGACACTGTAAAACACATACTTTCCTAAAGTAGACTGAGTTTGTACTATTTTTTTTGGCAAACGATACTCAAACAGGAGTAAATTGTGAATTTTCTGGTGAATATATCCCCCTAACACTTTTTGTGGAGGTTTATGGCACAGAGAGCGGAATACTAGAAAAGAAGAGATGAGATCTTAAGACTCTGGCACTACACGCAGCACTCAGATCAATTAATTGCTCAACTTGGGATTTATAGCAATTCTACAAAATAAAAAAAAAGAACTAAAAACACTGCATATACACTGCATGTCTTGATGACTCGTGTGTTTAAACCAACCTTTTGAGGTGAGCCATCAGGTAACGCAGGGTCTCATAGTGGGCTGGGGGGAGTTGCAGCAAACTCTCATGAATGGCCTCCAGTCTGGATTCAGCATTTGGAATTTCTACATTACATTAGTTAATACGGTTAGTATCAGAGCACCGCAGGGTACCAGTAACAGCGCGCAATAACACAGAGTGGAGGAGCTCTTACTTGCGGCTTGAATAAATTTGGAGTACAAGTCAAACGTAATGACTGGAATGGGGAGGTCTCGTAAGTAGAGTTTCAAAGCCCCAGCAATGATGTTGATGTCTGCATAGGCACTGGCACTGATGTCGACCTTCTCACCCTCTGTGGGTAAGAAAACAGAATGTGTATGACTGATTTTTATTCGGATACGATTATAAATAAAAGCCGAACGTTCTTGTGTACGTCATAAAATAGCAGACAGGGTTATTTTGTGCCGTGAGGCAGCTCAAACAAGCGTCTTATTTAAAATTAGGAACCTGTGAACTAAAACCTCAGAGAGCCACATCCTGGGACACAGAAATCTTAAGTCAACAAACCTCGGTCAAAGGCGAGTCTCACGTCCTCTATGTGCTCTGAGAAGCCAGACACTCGGTAGAGACCTTCAGATTTCATACCTGCAACGGAAAATTGGTGAGCTTGTCTCAGTTTTTGGGTGGCTTTTTTCCCCCCACCCTGCCTCCAAAATGATGTGGAGGAAATGTATGACTTTCCAATCACTGCAAACTAGTAATCGCAGAATACTTGAATGTTTGAGTTTGAGATTCTACCTCGGAGCTCTATCTCCTGAATGCACATGTCCACCACCATGGGCCGTGTCGTGTTATGAGCTTTGACGAGCGTAGTGAGGTCACAGCTAAACACTTTCTTTATCCTGCGCAGGTCTGGCTGGCAATCGCTGGGAACCAGTTTGGAGCACTGTTTGTGTACATTCAACCCGCAATCTGGAACAACAAGAGGGAGATAAACAGAGGGAGGGAGGGAGAGAGGGAGGGAGAGAGAGAAAGAGAGAGATTAGTCTCAGACTGATGATAACACAACCATCACAGCAGGCTTAAGATGGCAGTTTGAAAAGGTTTCCCAGAGTCAGTGATAAACTGCACTGTCAGACAGCACAGCCGCTGCTAAGCTGTCTCGGTGCACTGCGCCAAAGGTAGATAACAGCTAACATGGCAGCATGGGCGGGGGTTCTTGTCGTAGTTTTAGTCACATGGAGAGTGTTGGACAGCTGGCAAGAGCAGAGTGTGTGTGCGTGCGTGTGCGTGTTAGAAAAGTAAGCCTGCTTGTGTGGCGGCACAACTTGGAATGAAGGTTTTTCGAAGGGGCCGCACTCTTAGACAGGGGGGGTGTCCGACTGAAATCATTCATCACAAAGACATTTTTACCGCCTGAGCGACGCTAACGCTGGTCTGCCGACTGGGGTCCTCGCTCACAGTCAGTGCTGCGAGAGTGTAGCAGGAGATAAGGAAAAAAAAAAATAGAGGCTGGACATGAGAGTGAGAGGGGACAAAGAAGTCTCTCCTGTTCCCCACAGCACACACGAGGTGTCTGATGATACCAGTGTTTGCCTCTGGCTTATCAGCATAGCAAATGTCTCAACAACAAACACTCTGTTTGGGGGGGAAAGCAAGCAAGTCCACTGATGTGCACATCAGTTCCAGCACCGTCTGTGCGCTGAATGGATCTTGTGACCACGGAAGCCGAGAAAACACCACTGAACTCTAATATGCAATCAGTCACTTAGTTGTGATGCTATATTTGGTCAACAGTGACACGACATTTGACCTGTGTTTTATCGTTTACACATTTCACTCGGAGTGATTTCTCTTGACAGAAACGTAGTTTACATTTGGATGTGAATACTGTCAGCGTGCTGCTGCACACTGCATTTCTTCGCACTAACCAGTTTCTAAGGGAATAAAAAAAAAATTGCAAATAAAACAAATTGTTGCTTTTTATTTTGGTGTGGCCATGATCAAATACTTAGAACTGTGATTTTATAAAAGTCCTTCACTGTTTTTTTTGCCGAATAACTGACAAAAAGACCTCAACTTGTTTGTCACAGATTTAATTGGAAAATAACCGTAAAATGAAACCAACGGTTAAAACGGAGAATTCAGAGGGATTATGCAACTGAAATATCAGTGACGGGACGGTGTTATCCGCAGAACAGCCACGACTTACGTGACATTCTCTGTGTAATCCATGACATGCAATATTGATGTTGGAGTGTATAGTTACCTGAGCAGCGGACACCCTGGGCGATGAGCCCCCACATGAAGTTGGCACAGTACTCGCACCAGTGCGGACCTCGAAAGGTGTGTACCTGTTGTTAGAGACGACACGGTCAACACACACACACACACACACACAAAGCATATTACAAGTCATAGTTATGTCCTGTCCAACCCGGAGAACCTCCACTTTGATGTACTGGATAGAGATTACTTTGTGATCCCAAGCTACGGTGGATGGGACCCCTCGCCAAATGAGAGCATTTGTATATACAAGGCAGATTAAGGGATTTACTATAATGTGTCTGGCATCTGCTCCTGGGCAATCGGATACATGCGGGCAAGCCTGCAAGTCAAAATAACAGATGTGCACCCGAAAAACACAGATAAGATGTCAAATGAAGCCACACCTACGCGCACGTGCACACACGCACACCTTTATTAGAGCCTGAATAGGTGGTAGTAGAGTGATGAGTGAAGAGGCATACGGCAGGTGGTGAATGCATGGGGTTTTGTTCTTTTTCAAAGGGGAGTGTACAAAAAAGCCGGGGGTCATTATAGCCTGCCTGTTAACTGAGACCCAGGATATAATTTCAAGAATGTTGGGGAGCCCAGAGGCAAGGTATCCCTAAACTCTTCCCCCGTATATATTTAAAGAACTATATTTTTCTTTCCACACTGTACTATGTGCGCTCACTTCTCTGACTGAGAGTGGAGGACTCTGAAATACTTTTCAACCCTATGACTGCTTTTACACAAGCAGCAGCCTAAAACAAAAATGGATCTAAGAGCTTTAAAATCAATGCTAATCAATGTGCTCTGCTGTTAATGTGCTGTGGTGTAGTGTATCCATTAGTCCCCCTCAGTGCATATGGGTGTCAGCTGCATGTGTTCTCATCAAAACAACACACCACAGTCTATGATACAATCTGAGGCAGATAAAAACACATCTGTAAAAGCATCTCTCTTAGGGATTTCTTAACCACCGCAAGGAGCTGCTAAATGCGTTTGTTTGACAAGAGGGAAATAAAAATGAAGTCGTCGGCAGCTATCAAACGTTCTGAAACCAGCTCACCTTGAAGTTGTGTATCTTCTCATAGGAGCACTGCTTCTCCGGTGTGTCTTTCAAGGCACTCCGTCGCACCAGAGGTGAAGAGATCTGCGGACAGGAGGCCAACAGTTTAATGGGTTTCCATAGAAGTGTTCCCTTGCTCCCCAGTTTGACTCCCAGAGCCAAAGCCAGCAGCTCCTGACGCTTCCTCTCCTGTCTTTTTGTCTTGTGGGTAATCAACTCCGCTCCCAAACCTCCTCTGTTTTCTTCAGCCTCCATGCTCGCCTGGTCGGGTTCCCACAAACTCTCCATCTCCTCTGCGGAAAGGTGTGGAGCGGAGATGTGGGTGCTGTGCAGCAGACGCTGCCGGCAACAGCCCAGCGCGGAGGCAGCAGCTACACTCCACTCCCCTCTGACCCAGAAGGGCGACTGATGACAGCCAGCACGGGGTTGATTCTGCATCTGGTCTGAATCCGGTAGCAGCAGCGAGCAAGGGGGGCCGAATTGGTAGTGGGCGGCCTGAGGGAAGGAGTGTGCCTCACACAATGGCCCTCTTTCACACGCCCAGAAAGGAAAGAGAGAGAGAGAACAGGGTCCTAGATAGGGAGGGGCCAGGAGGTTGAGAGTGAGGGCGGTCGGGTGCTGTCAGGGCCGCTTCACACAGCTCAACAGCTCTGTAAAGCAGGATCAATAGTGCAGACGCCCTCTTTATAGCACAGAGCACACTCCCATTAGCACGCTGCCTTCCGGACACACTCCACTTCACTTAACTGGAGATAATAGTGAACTGCCAGCAGTTTGTCCTGGGTATCCAAAATGGGTCAGTCAACTCAAGACTGACCCAAGATTCTCTGGCCTGACCGAGCTGAGTTCACGTCCTTGTAACTCAAACAGATCTTGACCTCCAGCTATGACAGTCGCCTGGTGGAATTCCACGCACTGCCGTCCAGACTGGATCTCCTAGACGCTCTGACTGCACGCCACCCCCGCCAATCACAATTATTTGTCTCAGAAGACCAACTGAGCCAGACCATCAACTGGGATTGAGAGGGATTACTGCCATAATCCTTACACAGGGAATAATCCCGCAGTGCCCAAATCCAAATAAAATCCCAGAGGCTCATTTGCCGGTCTACAGTCGTACTGTATGTTACCAGCGGGGGGCTGTTGCTATGTTCATGGTGAATTTGTCCCTATTAGATCTGCTTGTAAACAGCCAGTAAACAGCACCACAGGGATGTCTGCTTTTAAAATTAATCAAGACGAAGCTCTGAATCGAGGCGCACGACACTGTCCGCAGTGCAAACCATGAGCCAAATAACAAATATACACACGATTTTATGCCAAACGGCTAAACATGATGTCATTACAAAGCAGAAGGTTGAACTAAGTTATTAAACGGAGGGAAAGCAGGTTGGTGAAGCGTAGCGCGAACGACCCAAAGGGCGACTGCAAAGCCGAGATAAAATGAAAGGATTGGCAGCTCACAGACACAGCAGCAAAGTAAAGTAAAGTAAATTGCCGTGGGCCTTTTGTGTACCAGTTATTTCTTTTTGTCTCTGACGTCTGGGGGCAACAGTTTAGCCGGCCGATGGCTAACAGAGTGACAGGACAGGTGAAGATATTTGTCATCCTGGTCGACATTCTTTGAAAAGACCTACACATACCATACCATGCAATTCAGCTCTACAGCCAAGTCTGAGTGGACAGATGAGGAATAGACCTCTTGGAGATATTTTAGCCTTTCGAGGTCGGAGGGAAGCAAGGAGGGAGGGAGGGAGGGAGGACGAGGGTTGCGCTCTTTTGTCTGTAGGCAGATGGCTTCTTGTCTCTTAAAAAAAGAGCTTTGGAAGAAAGGACACAAAAGGTGGTCACACAACGAGCTCCGCTTTCTTTTCAGTGGCTTGGCTCTTTTATTCCTGCAAGGCTTTGTGAGAGCACAGCTGAGCGGACTCTGTTGTGAGTGACTACTTGGACTCATGGGCAAACAGTGGGCACTGACACAGCGGGACAGCAGGATACATCTACCCATATCCTAAACAAAACAGCCCTAACAACATCTCGAAAAACAAAAAGAATAGACATGACTGTGAAGGGCATAGCGGTCAAAACTGGAAGAAACTGCCACTTTTGTTTCCGGCAGGAACACTGAAAATGTGTCCATTTGTTTGTGTCAGAGGCCGAAAGTAAACGACCACTTCTAAAAGCCTGGAAATGTACTCGATGTACAGTGCTGTGCGGGGAGCATTTTTACATTTTACAACTCAAAGACGTAAATAGCTGTTTTCTTGTGCATTTTTATAGCATGAAACTCTTGGGAGAGAACAGGTAATTATCCTAACAAACAACATGACAATTTCTTTGGAAATCTTTCCAGGACGTGCAAGCAGACCAGCCCAAGGAGAGCCCCACTGAGATGAAACCAGCGTGGTGAGTATCAGGAGGAATGTGGCACTGGACACTGAGCAAATTCCTGCGCATTCAAAGCGAAGGAAACTCGGGGAGGTTGATCTACAGGTCGAGTCAAGTACACCCCACCCCCATCTCCACTCTCAACTGGGAGTATTTTAATTGCACAAGAATTTGCAGCCGCTGCAATATAGTGGTATCGACCTAACGCCGAGTAAACACGTGTGAATGTTGGCTACACACTGAGGCTACTGTGGCTGCAATGCCTCAGGGCGTGGCCGTGTAATTGGTAAACACAAAGTTCAAAAAGCAGCCACAGATTTCGCAGCCATCAGGTCAGACCTCTGCTTCATGGACACGTGGTAATACTCACGCAGACAGACGCATATTTTTCTCACCCTCTCGGGAAGTGACTGGCAGGTGGTTTTCAAAGGCCATCAGCACGGTTTTCACTGACTCAGATCCTCGCGTACAAAACTTGGCTGGGAGGAATACGAAATCAGTTTTCACAAAAGTGTTGAGATGACTGACAATGTGACATTTAGCCGGAGAGACGTGCTCCAGATGCATTTGCCAAAAATGGAGGTTAATTGGAGTGTGCAGTCCACAGCATTTCAAACACCGTAGCTGCAAATCAAACAGAGCGCAACAGCGCTTGACACTGTTCAATAAAGTACTGTGTGTTAAGCAAACATTGGTTAGTCTGCATGTCTTAGAGCACTTGTGAGGGCAGTTCTTTGCCCCAAGGGCTTCCTAGAGGTTGGTTGTGGCATGTGCATGAAACCCCATACTGTATGAAACCACAAGTCAATGGACTACTGACGGACAAATGGCCATTAGGTCAAAAATGCTGCAATAATAGCTTATATCTTAAGTTACAAAGACCAAACTGAAGACTGACGATATTAATACTGGAGCTGATGCTTCAGCTGACAGGGCTGTCGTGTGTCTGTCACTGACTGACTGTCAAGCTGACAAACTATAGGCTGACATTTTGAAGACAAAGCATCCCCAAAGCAATAAATCTGGTCTTTAAGCTGAGAGACACAAAGGACACGGCTCATAAAATACATATTCTCTGAAAAAGAAGAAGGCGGAGAAACTTTTAGTAGTAAGCCCCAAGAGGGCTTGGTGTGATTTTAAAAGCTGTCACAAGGTCCAAGAGGAGGCGGAAACAAGATAAGATTGCCACCTAGTGGAAAGATAGTTGAGACTCAGACAGGGAAACAGACATTCCTCATTGATACAGTAAATCATTCACAGGCTTTAATCCGACAACAAGCCCACAAGTGCCATTGACTACAATGAGCAATTTGTCTCGCCATAGATCAGCGTGTCTGATACGCAGGCAGAGCAAAGTCCCAGTCCCTTTGGTCATCATTACCTTTCAGAGGATGCAACAAAGCATAGCAGCAGTGAACACACCCAGGGGCTACAGGGATAATGCACTGTACGTCTCACTCACAGGACAAAGTGTCCTCTCAGAGCACTCTCATCCTACTGGAAATGTTCAGCAGCATGGAAGAAGATTAAAATCATGGTTATTATGTCTGTCGCGGGGCTCAGGGAAATGTGCCGGATCATTTACATGCACAGAGGTTAGACGTTTCTAAATGCTCAAGAAAAGTCTTATCATAAAATAACTCTTACTGCGACCGTGAGGACTATAGGTAACTGATTTAGATCATTACGTTATGGCGTTAAATAACAAAAAAATAGAGGTTTTGTTTCAATCTTGTAATCTTTTAAGTCTATATGGAGCACGAGAAAGAATTATCCTCCATTATTAGAATGTAATATGACAGATAATAGAGATAGGGCCGCAAGTAGCTCAGTTTTTGTTATCTAGTATAAAGGGTCCATTCAAATTTCACTAGGGCCTAATGCTACATCTTTGGTTGTTTTATCCAGTCAACAAACAGAAACTCAAATATAATACAATTAAAGTAATACTCTGGCAACACAACTCTAGACAACAAATAACTAGTGCTGGCCAAGAGAGAGTACAGCAGGTAAACCATCATAACACCCCAACATCATTTTCACACTTTGTTTTTTGTACAGGTTAAACAAATATAACATTAATTACTGATCAGTAGAGGTGCTGCTAGGTGTCTTTTCTTACACTTTGGACAGAGACAGGCACGCTGTCTCCAATCTATGCTGACTTATTCTGGCGGTAGCTTAATATTTACCCTGCAAACATCACAGTATTGATCTACTTATCTAACTTTTGCAAGAAACGGAATGAGCCTATTTCCCAAAATGTCAGACCTATCCTTTAAAATGACAGAAAATGAGAAAAGAGCAGCAAATTTAGGAAAGCTTCAGCCTGATAAACTAATAAATAATCATTTAATTATCTGTTTACGAATTCCCTGACTTAGCTAGAGAGCGGTTCGGCCACACAACAGCATCTGTGAAGCGGTGCCTTGCTCAAGAACGCCTTCGACGAGGTAGATGCTTGACCTTTAAGCAGCCTCTCTACTCTGCAAAGCCCACGGCGCTCATATGAAGTGAACTGAAAACACACCCAACATATACAGTACATCACTCTGCTCGAGTGACACAGTCACAAAACTCACCTTTTCGTCCGTCTGGAAGGTGACCCTGCGTGGTTCTGTGCGTCCACGGCTCAGCCTGTGCACCATCTTGTCCTTCAGCAACGAGGTGTAACCAAGATGCTCGTAGATGGGGTTCGTGGTCATTTTGGCGATATACTCTGCCGCCTTGGTCTCAATGTAGAGAGTGATGAGGGCATCCGTCACAAGATCGTGGACCGACTCGAACCTCTTCTCCCCTACAAAGTGCTTCCCGTCATAGAACAATCTGTAGTTGAGGGTCTGGTGACCAAACCTGGATTGAGATACATGGCCAAGAAGGAGTCAAGATAAGGTTGGTGGAGACTGAGGACTAGGCTCTGTGCTGCATACTGATGGTGTTGGTACCTTAGGGCCAAGGTGTGTGTCCCTGGCTGTCTTTGGCTCTCCCTGATGAGGTAAGCACCCTCTGCTCCTGTCAGCAGCTCATCTGCATATTCTCGAGGGATCATGCCATGAAATCTGAGAAAAAAAGAAAAAAGAAGCTGCAGTTGTAACTCATCCTCCGTGTCATTTGATCAAATACACAGAGATTTACATTTTGCATGGTAAGCTCTTACCAAAGCCAAGAGACGCGCATTCACAAAAATTACTAATCCTCCCACTTAAACCATAACCACATCTGATCTGAGGCAGTAATGGGAATAAAAAAAAAACAAAAAAAAGCATTATCTGCACAGAAGCATTTGGCATAGAAACGATGACAGTAATGAAGTTACACTCACTCTCTGCCGTAGTATTTGGGTCTGCTCTCCATCTGTAAACCAGAACAGGACATATTGCCTCAAACACCATGCTATGAAAGCTCAATTAAATGGCTTTGCAAATTGTTCTTACGGGCTGTGTGAAAGATAAAGGACTCTACATCACAAGACAGATTATCTCCATCTGTGCCCCCACGTCTATTCGCAGCTACCAAACCATAAAGCCAAATCACAGAGTGTGGAGATGAATTAAAGGCAGCGCCAGAAAGCAGCTGGTGATAGACGGCCAGCTGCAAAGAATTAATATTTAGCGTGTTACTGTGTCACGACAGGGTGTGTAGCGAGTCTACATTACAAATCTTGCAAGGGATACGGCTAACTTCTTATCCCGCGCGTGACAAATGTTTTTTTTCTGACTTTCTTTAAGTGTCCCTGTCAGTTTGAATCCACGTGAATGAAAGAATAATGATTTCTGAACAATTTTATTATCTAGACCCTCTTTACAGACGACAGCGTAGAATCACTTTTAAAATCCACAGTTATGCTGATAATGGATTTGGTGCTATGTCAAACATCACTTTGTGCTTTGAATTAATGGGTGGCCACTAATCTCACACAGCCAGCCCACAACTCTCACTTTGCTCATCACGGCGTGGCAAGACGCAAAATAGGATGAGACATGCATCATCTTCGGTAAGCTGTACAATAGAAGATTGACAGTTTTCTCAGTGAGGGCAGTATTAAGAAGAGTGACATGCCCCATTAGCATTATTCATGGAGCTGAGAGATTAAAGTCTTTGCTCTTCATCCAAAGTGTGTTCTGCTGTTTGCACTGATACTATACTTGTCTTAAAACAACCGCAAGGAGCCCATTTGAAGGCGTTTTTTTGCTTTCTGCTTTCACAACACAGACCATCTTTAGACTTGTCTGAATGAGCAAACAAACTTCTGCCGCGATGTCAATCACTTGTCTTCTCAAAAGACAGAAAAACATGGAGGGGGTGTCAAATTTCTCCCAAACGATTCCTAAATAAATCAAAGGCAAACAACAAACCATGCAGGTTGTGGATCAGGCTTAATTTTCTCCACTTGTACAACAGAGTTTCTAAACTCATGAGCTGTGGGAGTTTCAAGACGCAGTGGGTCACTCTCCATAGGTTACTGATTGGTCTGGCTTCCAGCTGCCAGGCTCAATCATTTGTCAGTGAATGTTTTCCAGAGTGAAGACTGAGTTTGCAGGATGCAGCGTGCCTGTCGTCTGGTAGACTGTTTTTTTGAAGCAAGGGGAAACAACTCTTGCCTTTAAGAAGTGTAAATGAGACCAACAGGTGGTTCATTTCGTAAAAAGAGTCTAACCACATGTGAAAGAAAGAAAGAAAGAAAGAAAGAAAGAAAGAAAGAAAGAAAGAAAGAAAGAAAGAAAGAAAGAAAGAAAGAAATGTTCATTTTGAGAATGAAACTGGCTATCATATAAAATTCTATAATTATGACATCTTGTGGTTTGTGTGGCTGATTTTAACCAGACACAACCAATCGATGAATAATCAGAAATGATTTAGGTAATATTCTAGTAAAATACCAAATAACTGCTCTTCCCCACTTCTCTTTTTGTCATATTTTACAGCCTATTGGTATACAGTAGAAATATCATTTAAGCTCACACAATAGCCTGTTGTACTGACCTCCTGAGGACACGTGATCCTCTTTGGTCTCGGGGCTTCCTGCTGTAGTTGGTACACTGTTAGAGAAACACACGGATGTAAATTATGAGTTCTGTACACAGCTCAGCTAGACACACAGCTAGATCTGTTACCAAAATAACAAACCCCAATACACGCTCAAGATGAAGGAAACTAAACGCTGTGGTGCAGCTTTTTCATACACCGGACAACGTCTCCACTTAACAGCCTTTAGTCCAGCATCTGACCACAGCTCTGACTCAGTGCAAAAGTAACAAAGTACAAAAGGAGCAATTCACTTACATATGCAAGGTTACGCAGTCAGTGGTTTACATGACAGGAGCCGTATATCTGCAGTCCATTTGTGTGAATTAAGATCTGTTGTGCACTTACCTAATGTGCACTTATGTGTGCACAAGATCCTTCCAAATACCTACACTTATAAATCCACACGCGCTGCCACACAAGTCCGAGCTTTTCTGTATTAGGCGTGCATAAAATGTTGGGAGAACTTGGGAGTAAATTGGTGAAGCGAAGTGAAAATGGAACTGAGGGATTTACGACAGACAGAGTAATCACCGCAAACACCTCAGCAGCTTCACAGAATCGGTACATTACAATTAGTGATTAAAAAGTGAGAGAAGCCAAAACACTTCTGCGGTTTCTGCTGTTTCCTCGTATGGGCTGTGTGTAAGGATAGAGAGGAATCAGCAGCCGAGTGCGGTTCCTTTCTTCAGACCCAATTTCTAATCCTTCATGTGCAGAAGTGGTGTTTCTCTTTTATTTGACAAAATGCCACTTCACAAACCAGTCTCCGTATAAAACAGGAGGGCAGTCTTTACTGCCTTATACTGTAGTGCACTTGCTTCTTGTTTCGCAGTCTATAACTGTGTGAGACGCGGCTGAGGACCGGAGACTACAACAGTGTCCTCGTTTTCTACAAGCCAGTACTACAGCAAAGAAATTGCTGTGTGAGGTTGTGCTAAGTCTTCGCCGCAGCAGATTCTCCAGGCAGGGGAAGGAAGACTCCTGACTGTGAATTTTCATGTTTTGTCAGGCTGACTTAAGCCAACCAGCAAGATCTGGACATCATCCATTCCTGTGACACAGTGAGCTCTAAAAATACCTCAGCAGAAAGGACCAGTGGAGTCAGAAGAAGATAGGAGACTTCAGAAAAGCAGCAAAATTATACAGCAGAAATATTCAGTTCCAGGGCGTCTAAAAGCTGTAAATGGTTGAACTGTAATTCACTGTTTTCTAGGTGAAATGCATCACACGTATTCTGAGGACTCATTTCCTCCCACATGGCAAAAACATTGTATAATGAGGTGGGTGTTCTGAGGACCCCATTTCAGCTGAGCCTCTTTGCAGGTAGAAAATCTTATTTTCCCCGGTGATGGTAACCTATTTTATTCAGAGAGATCAGGAATCTGCTGCTTTGCATTTGTGCATGTGTGACCGTGTTGTGTGGGTGAGTGTGTAGCCTTTTGTGCACACGTGCATAGCCTTTTGGAACCTGGCGGCGCATTGAATTGTACCACGTACAACAAAACCCAGTTCTTACAAGTGCAGAAAAATGTCTCTTTGTTATTTATGGGTCACAAATACATGTGCTTGTTATTTAAAGATGCACACTAAAGGCCAGAGTCGGGTTAAAACATTGCTAATCAGCACATAAAATCAATTAATTACTCACAGTAGGACTTCCATATGGGCGGTTGGTAATCCTCAGGGTCTGTAGAGGGGAAAAAAAAAGAAAAGAAAAGCAGGTTAGGAACACAAAGTGGTGTTAGTAGACTGTGCCCTGTTTTCTCATTAAAACCTCCATTTCTGTCCCTTTCCCAGTGGACCGACTGTGAGCCCTTCACCACGGTTATGTCACTGCTGTTTATCTCTCTGTTATAATTATGCATGTGGCCTCACACTGTGCAGCTGCCTCTCGAGATGCACCAGCGAATACACTTCTAATCAGTGCCTGTGCTTCAAGGACAATCGATACAGATGTCGGCTTGTTTCGCTAAAAACATCGTGACGCCACACACCTGATCTATATTATCCGCCGACGGGGTCCCGGGAACGCAACGCTGCCGTTCGGAGATAAGAGGACAAACACACCAATCAAATCTAAGTAAATACAATTTGGACACCAGCACCCACAGGACGACTTTTCTCAGGGAAATGCGGCGGCTGATTTATGATTATGTAAACACATTTCTGGAATATGTGATGGAGTGCGCTGTTATATTAGCTTGAAAAGCGTTAGAGAGGTGATGGAGGAAATGCCCTGTGGCAACTGGTAATTTACTGTAGTACCTACTGGGTAAAGTAATGACTTGTACTAAACGTGTCACTAAATGAGTCAAAAATGTGACAATATTTTCTGGTGTACCACAGTGCCTGTACCGTAATAAAATGTCTGGCTGTCGTTACAACGTAAATGGTGCAGCGCAGTTTTACTCAGTTTGAATGATCGTCACGTCACACCACAGCAACTGCACATGTCGAGGAAAGCCCAGAGACGCGGTCAAAAGTTACGCCAAGCTGCTATTTCTAAGGTCAAACACAAACCTTTTAACTCAAATAACGATGTTGCTGCTGTATTATGTTACAAACAAAGCTGTACTTATATTAATTTGTAGATAACATGAGCTGAGCTATTACATTGTAATGTTAACTGGTCATTTTAAAACACAGTACAACAGAAAGTAAGACTAACAGCAAGAGCTAACAGGTTTCGACCCATTTACAGAAACATTTTATTGCTGCCCTGCAAAATTCCTGCATGTTCACTACGCCTCTACGCCTAACACAATGAGACAGGCTTGGATGACCCCATCAAACAGCATCCAGTCATGCTGGTCTATGGCTATCACATAGGCCGATGATACTACACGGCAAATGCACAATATAGCTGCTAAGACAATAAATGATTCATCTGCCTCTCACATGCTTTGTGTAATATTTCTCATTAATTCCCAGCAACACCGCTGAATGTCTCAAACAGCTGTGCCAATAATGAATCATGTTGGTCCAGAAGATACATGTTCTTCATTTGAAGCATTCCTCTGAACTCATGAGCAGATCGGCAATACACCCTGAGGGGCCAGAGGGGAAAAGATAAATACACCTAAGAGGGTGTGAAAACCAGTGAGCACTTGTTGGATGTGGGCACCGAGATGCAGGCAGCAAAACTGTGAAACTCAGTCATCTGAATGTCTTTGTGTTGAAACTGCAGGTTCTCTCTCTCTGCTCTGCTTTGGTGCTCCTCATCATAATAGCACCGCTACTTTGAAAAGAGCTGAAATAATTACACCAGAGAGACACGATAGGTGCAGGTGATCAAAAGCTGAATCATTATGTAAATGGTGATAAAGCAGCTTGACTGAGAAGTGTATGCTATGAGAGTAAATGTTGTTGATAAAGGCCTTAGCTGAATGTCTGCCTTCAAATACAAATAAATAGGCTTCGGGCTCAGTCTGCTGGTGTGTGGCCAAGCTGCCTTGGAAAATGTATTGTCCTAATGCTGAAGCTTTGTCACCATGTATTGCACTGGCAACAGTCAGAAAGATTTATTCCACTGCGGCTTGTTTAAAGAATGTGATTTCATCTGGTTCGCTGCCAAGTATTCTCTTTTCAATCTGATTATTTTTAATGACGAATGGCATTTCAGTCTGGAATTCTGCACTCGCCTTGGCTCAGAAAAAAAAAAAAGGGAGGGGGGGGGGGGCTCTTAAGGGTCGATTCTGATGGCACACACTTTGCAATCGTACACACACGTGCACGCAAATACGTTAGGCCACACTGTACATGCCCACTCTCGAGCAAAAACACACACACACACACATATAAATATATATATACACAGGCACACACACGCACCATCATAAACACACACAGAACAGAACATCAAAAAGATTTAGTAAGTAGCTCAGAGTTTGTGGAGCGTCTGATGATCAGGGAGAATTTAAAATTCTGGAGCAGCCGGCGGGTTCTTCCCCCCCTGAAGAAACAGCTATTAATTGTGTTGCCCTCCATTACTCACCAGTCAGAAGCATTCAATAAAATAATTACCGGCGGGTGTTTGCTTTGGTGACAAAGAGAATATGTGATGAATGAAGATCAAGCTCGCCTAAGACTTTTATCCCCTGAGATAACGTCTGCTCTGGAGTGCACGCGCAAAAAAAAAAAAAAAAAAAATCAACTTCAGCACTTGAAACTATAACTTGTGCTGCTGAGGTTAAATGAGTGCATCGCTGCACAGCTCAACAAGTATTCTGTAACTTGTGCACAATCGTGTTGAGCACTCACTCACTTTGGTTCAAAAGAAGTCCAGATAAAGAATATTTAAAGTGACACAACGAATGGAATAGTAGAGCTGTTCGACTGTAGCCCCCACGAAAACAACAAATACCAGCAGAAAGAGTGTAATTGACCACTTTATCTTAAGTTACAGAGCTGGCAGTGTAATAACATGTAATTTGGGAGAGTGGTATTGCTGCATATGTATAATAAAGCAGTACTTACAGGGCTAATATGAAGCTGATCATGTTTCACTTCCCCTTTTCCGGACAACAGAATTGGAACATTGATTGGTCGGTGTATATTGGAACAATGTATACGTAGTGTCTGTTGTGTCTGCGATTACAGGCGGATAACAGCCAGGTGAACAGACCCGGATAAAACAGGATTTTACACTTGACAACCTGAAATGTTTGGACAAGTTTTTTGAATATGACACTAATTGCATACTTTCAGTGGTATGAGAACAATGGATTTCTCTTTCTAACAACCTGCATTGTGCCTAAGGGGGGAAAAAAAGATTATACTATTTTTAAAACTGAAACACTGAAACACCCACCAGGATAGATTGGACTAGATTAGTGATGAAATTGCCCTTTACCACTACAGAAAATGCATTACTGCGTGTGCATTTGACAGTGAAAGTCATCAGCTCATGCATTTTTTTCCCTGCAAGATCAAAACAAGAAGAATTTATTCTGGACTTTGGTGGTAAAACCTCTTTGCTCTCCCCGCTGTAATGGTTACTAATTAATACTAGGAATGACTTCAAGGTGCATCTGCAAACGCGTGAATTACAGTCGCGCAAGCTGCACAGCCGTCACCATGCCATATTGCCTGTGCTGTCTGTTTTTGGAGATGCAAGCGACGAAACAAACACCCTCACCGTGTCAGCCTTAATTAAAAGGTCTACACAAGTAGAAATGAGTCACCTTGTGAAAAAACTAAGACTGGGTTAACCACCGAGTCCTGTTTCAGTTTTTATGATTCCTGAGTCTATGAGCACCCGCTCCATCCACGCTGTGGTCGAGATGTCTGAGTGGCATGAGGTGAATGAGTTTGTGAGCTTCTGTTTGTATTGGTGCACCGCCGACCTTTTCTCATTTCGGGCTGTGATTGTGCCGGACAATAATGACACCCTTTGTGTTCTCTGTCTCCTCAGGACGCCGTGATCCCGAGGGTCGTTGTTATTGCGACCTTGACAAAGCAACGATCATGACCAAGTTGGTATCGGTGTGCAACGGCCGCATATTTCACTGCAGCATTTTGCGGCAGTTTGTTCTGCTGGAAGTGAACAAGTCATTCAGAAGAAAAAGAGCCTGGTTGTTGTTGGGAAGACCAGGGCTACCTGAATGATTTAAATGACTTTGCACAGACTCGTGCCTGGAATGGTATTAGTTGTAATTGTTGTTTTCCCTGTTTCAATACTCTGTGCTCACTCCGTGCGCTGGAAGGTGGATCCCTCCCTGCCAAGACCTTTGCAAATATGCAACCAATTTTTTTTTTCTTCTTTCGTTGAAGGGGATCATACTAATTTATTGGTTTGAAATATTGCTCTCCAAAGGCCCTGAAACTGGAAATGTGATTAAGCTTGGCTATGGAAGTAAACGTAATTGGATTGGCCATTTGACAAACCTGACACAAAAAGAGAATTTCGAATAATAACCAAATTACTCCTTGATTATGTGTTTTTTTTTTTCTTCTTATGTAATCTATGGCCGGTATTATTCACATACATAAACGACACATTCTGGAGTAGAGCTCTGAATGCAATGCTGCAGATACATGCAGACCCTCACACAAAGACGCACACACTCTCATTCACTATCGTGTCAGTGGGATGCAGCAGAACTGCAGCAGGGAGACCATCTGTGTACTACACCGGTCCAAAACAAGCCGCCTCAACACTGCCTCAGTGCTGACCAGATAATATGTGACAGGTATAAGGGTGCCTCTCTGGAGTGTGTTTGTGTGCTACTGGGGCAGCGGTCACCACCGGCGAAACTGTGCGCTTTACTGCGAACAAGAACTGCGATTAAGTTGAGATGAGTGAAAAGAGTGATTTAGTACTGCCACTGGGAGAGTCTGTCACTGTAATTAATCCAGGATTGACAGCTGGGATATATTAGGATGAACTTCCTCCTCACTGATGTTGTAAAACATGCAGATAATGTCAGTAAGCCGATGATAGAAATCCTGCCCTACATGACTTGCACTGGGAGAGACAAGAAATAGATGGCGGTGGAAAGATTTTGAGGTGAACTGCAGTATTTGCCAGAAACATGTGCAGGATCGTGTTGAGCAGACAGCCTCTCTGTAAATACATGGCTGTAATTCTGCCTCCCTGACCAATTTTGTCATTTAAGGCCCCAGAGCTGAAGACATACTTTCATGCTCTATCCCTCAATTTATTTTCAAAGCTTTATTTCCTGGAGCCATTTTGCAAATGGTGTGCTGCTGGTACAGTACATGCTTCCATGCCCACCCTGTGCCAAGAATGTGGAGGAATCTCCCTGATCCAGACGAACAGCCAGAAAATATCTTTCCAAGGCAGCAAAGAGATTGCAACATATATGCTGCAATCATGTTGCAATCATTTCGGTTTGTCTTTTATCCTGTGACTGGCCTCGGAGAGGTCTATTTTTCACCTGCGTGTTAAAGCTGTGGTTACAGACTGTGTGTATATAATGCAGTCCACACATGACAGAGTGGTTTGAGTCCATACGGTTGCTCTGTTATTTCAATAATTTGCAGGGAGTGCATAAATAAATCGATGTTTGCTCCCATAATATAATTACCACTATCATAGATCAGCACAAAAAGCAGCCATCAGTGACGCTTTGATTGCTCACGCCGACGAGTCGGATGAACTTTATTTACACACTCTGCCCCGAACAACAGCCTCAGAAACAAAATTACTAGATAAGCTTATCATTAGATGCAGATGAAATAACTAGACCGAGAGCACTTTGTTCGCAGCCGGAACAGACAGCAGAAACTGAGCTGAGATTCATTTTTGAGTCATATGCCTCATAGACAAGATTATTCAAATGTTGTGTCTGACTGCCAAAGAGTTCTGCATGAAAATAATAATACCCTTGTGACAACCACTCTATCCCTGGCAGCAGCGCAGCTTGTAACCTCTGATAATTATATTGAGAGCCCAGCAGTAATGACAACCCTCCAATGCCACAGAAAGAAAAGACTTTCCTCTTAAAGCAGCAGTGGTCAAACCGTAAATCCGCTGCTTTCTGAAACGCACACATGAGATAATGCTTTGTGAAGCATGTGGTTGTTACAGGCTATATCAGCTTGGAAGCGGCTGTCTGTCCCTCCCATTGGGCAGTACCTCGGGAAATGTGACTCTGGCTGTGTGGTGTGGTCAGGATGCAGAGAGAGGAAGAAAGTAAAACAAACAGCGCGTACACTATACAATGTACTCACCCTGTAATAAACCTATAGCTTTGCCATGCAGCGCTCATTTGCTGGGTCATGCAATGATGGGAGACGGTAAACAAAGCGCAGAGCTCGGTATTATAAACAGCCTCTCCCTCTCCTCGTCACACGCCGCCTCTGGTTGTTGGTGGAGCTTCCACATCAAACACACTGTGATAGTGGAGTTTGTACTTTATACCCTGGCAAACACGAGCAGCGAGCTTTATCAACACATGCACACTGAGACAAGCATGGAGCTGCTATTTCGTGCCGTGTTTATTTGAACAGCTGCTAGCCCACTTTCTGTTCTCGTTCTGTGAAGATCGAACCCTGAAATTGAAATTTTTATGAATATGTAATAGGTGTTACTTGCTGAACTGCACCTCATCATACACAATGGAGGTCTGATTGGAGTTTTGCGCGCACTGTACCAGTATGAGATGTATTATGTCACTTGACCATAACATATTAGGATTTTCTTCTTCTTCTACCATGTCAGAAAACATCTCTGCCTGGTGCCGCGTTTGGGAAAATGGTAGACTACACAAGCCAAAGATAATTGTTCGAGCCAGCCAAGTGGAAAGTCAGTCAGTGAATTATGTAAATGATTGGCAATCTAATGATAACATCCAAACCCAACATCAGGCTGGCTGCATGGCTCACAACCTTATAATCCCTCTGCACACAAAAGGTGCCCTTTTCTCTCTAATGTTTCCACCGCTGCATCCAGATACAACACATGGTGATGCTTTCCACTTATCATTCAGCCCAAATCACAGCAGTCACTGTGAGGCGCTAAAATAATGTTTGGTTAATAATAACAAGCACGTGTGTGAGATAAAGATGAAGATGTCCCTGGTGCATGTGTTTGTGCTGAGCATATGTTAGATAAGATATTGAAAAAAGTTTGATTGGAGCCAAATAATGGCAGATTTCAAAGCACACAGATTATTATTATTATTATTATTATTATTACAGTTTGAGTCTAGGTTATGTGAACTCTTACCTGAGGACACAGATGAACCTGAGAGGCTTGAGTTACTGGATGCTGCCATACCGTTTCACGGCTCGGTTACTCCCGTTTGGCCAAGGTGCGCTCACAGCAGCTCGTCCCGGGCGGTGCCTCCATTTCACTCCCGTCCCAACGTGCTTCACCTCTGACGCCTGCACCGGTGACTGTTTGTTGTGTCGCTTCGACTTCCACGAACCCACCAGCCAGCCAGTGCGTGTCTTGAGTCCGCCCGCCTGATCCTTCTCCCCCCCCCCCTCCTCGCTCTCGCTGTGCGCCCTGGCGAGGAGCTCACGCTGCCGCATACGCTGAAGGTGTAGATAAAAATAGTCAAGAGCTACAGGGACACGCTCCGTGGATCAGTTTTTCCAAAGCGCGCTGGACGGACAGAATCTGTAGGTCTGGATTCATGCCATGTAGAAATCAGCTATGGTTTCCATGTGCCACTTTAAGGATTGTAATAAACACACTACACTGCAGCTAGACGCGCCTTCTTAAAGTGAAAGTTTGGAGCAGGGTTCGCCAGATGTAAGCGAGCCTGAGTGGCAAAAAGAAGCCCCCAAAAAAACAGCAGACTTTGGTTCAGTCTGCAGAATCCAAAACAGACGTCAACGCCACGGTTATATGAGATTCATGCAAAGGCCTTCACTGGCTAAACCACATTATTCCAAGCTTTGCCAATGCATATTTTCATCAGATGTCATGTTATGTCATGTTATGTTCAAAGAGCCAGAATCAATGCCAATAGTTTTGCGCCATCTGCTGGGGATGCTTTCAGACCAAACACACCTAAAAAATGGATGGATGTGGAGTCTTTGTGACATTAACTACAGATTTTTTGAAGCCTCTGCACTTCCTATACTGTATCTCCCCGGACAGCTTGTGTTGATTGCTGTGATCTCTCTTTTGCTTGTGTCCAACAGGTTGTCAGTTTGATCTCTGCAGTGGCAGAATAAATCTGGGCATTTAAGTAAAACAGGAGCACGCCCTTCTCTGTCATTACTACCGCTGAGCTGCCCTTGAGAAAGCTGCAGCTTCCAGATCAGAGCGTGCAATTAAACTGTGCGCAAATATGGGTTACAAAAGAGGAAAATGAGCTGATGTGTGTCTGCCTCAAAAATATACTTATCTTGAAGCCTTACCAGCTTCCCAAAGGAGCCCATTTCTTTTTTTTAAAAAAGGCCACCAAGACAGACTTAAGAATGAGTGTAATCAGCTGACAATACACAGCACTGTAAGCTGTTACATTTCCTCCTCCTCACCTGTTCGCTTGAGCTGTCACAACACAGTCCATGATTTTCTTCCCAGCTGTGAGGAGCTTCTTCATTTCCACTGTGAACTGGATCAAAGGTGTCTGTCACCATCACACTCTAAAACTAAGTAAAGGGAATAAAGATGGGTGTCATTTTGGAGTTCTTCTGCCCTCTAGTGGCCAGAAATGAGCAACTGCAGCTTTAAAAATCCCAGCACTGATACTAAAATCACACAAAGTTTGGTTCTATTTGACAATAATAGATTTTCTTTTTAAAAGGTACATCTAACATTTCAAGTATTGACATTTATAATGAGTGCCCTCCATTTAAGTCTGAAATGTTGTGAAGCTAACCATCTAGAGTTAGTTGACTGCCAACTAGTAAGTGGGTCGCAATCTATTTTGATAGCTAATTTATTATTTTGAGTCACTTTTAAGAAAATGTGTCCAAATTCTTCAAAGACTTTGGCTTTTTCCCCCCCCCGGCTTTAGTCAGAAGACAGAAAACTGAATATCTTTGGGTTGCAGACAAAGCAAGACATTTGGGGATGTAAATATGGGCTTTAGTAAATAGTGATCAACATTTATTAATAATTTATCAACCAAACAAATGATGAACTGACATAAAATAATTGATATTTACAGCTCTAATCAAGTTTAGGACGATGGGCGTTCTTACATACAATGGTATCAGACACGGAAGAACATTATCATCCCAGTGTGTTGTATTTCTGGCCACCTGATGAATCCAAATCAATTATTCAGTTTTATTTTGCTCTAGGTTTGTATCAACCATCGCCTAAAAAAATACATTTAGGTTTGTCTTTTACTGTCTTCTTCAGCTGGCTGGTACCTATCTGCCATCTGGTGCCGAGCAGGTGGCATATAATAAGCTTTTCGGGGGGCTAATAGAGGAGAAAACACACGATGCAACTTTAATAGTTCATTTTCTAGTGTGTTGAGAATCATTTTTCCATTGTGGAGGTTTGATTATTTTTGCTTCGTCAACAAGTGTCTCTACCCACACGTTTATTCTCAGTGAAAAGCGGACCCAAACCAGCAGTGTCCCAGTTTTTATTCTTCCTAATTACATAAAGCGCACAGAAGACAACAACATGCTGACTGTACATTATTTGTAGGGAAGCACTTTAACAATTTCTGCCAAAAAAGAAAATAATAAATGGTGTGTGCTTAAATTAAACTATGGCTGCAACAACTACTGTGGTGACTGTGATATTTGATGTGCGATGATATATGAGATACTGATGACAACGCAATACAAAATAATAAGGATGTATCTACTATTTGTTTTGTAAACTGTCACTAGGACCAGAGCTATGTACTTCCATTTTATTTCCACTAGCTTTCATTTTCATTATGTGGCATTGGCTTCATTTCCCAGCACCAGAGGTTTGATCTTCTGCCCTCTAGTGGCAAGAAATGAAGACGTGCAGCTTTAAAAATCCCAGCAGACTAAAATCACTATTTGAGTTAGGTGCTGATGAGTGAGGGGTGGAGTTGGGGACACACACAGGTATTTGCATGAACAATAAGTGCTCTCTTCTTGCACTAACAGGGTCCTAATAGTGTGCATGTTGGATGTAAGCCCACATTGTAACATTTCAATTTTTTTAAACGTCACTATGTACATTTATTTCACATTTTCTCCAGCTGGCAGTGTCCCTGAAGGCAGCACTGGATAGTGTTTTTTTTTACTGGTTTAAGCACAGTGCGGGCTAAAATATCCATTACGTCGACGTAAAATGGTCTTCTTAATCACAGGGGAGACATAGACATACATATTATAATAATTGTGTATACACAGTCTGTGTTTCTTGTTTGCAAGTTTTTCTAGTTGTAAGTCATGCTAACACCTAGCTAAAGACAGCCTTCGCCTTCTTTTAAACAAACAGCTCATCCACCAAGTCAGACTAAGCCACCATTCCCTTTTTAATACTTACTTACTTCTTCCTCTCCCTCTTTCTGTTTTCATACATTTCAGTCAAACGCCTTGAGTTTCCTGTAAGACCGCGCTGAGGGCTGCAACCAACCTATCAACCTCTACCACGTGACCGGTCATATGACCATATACAGAGCTGATCATGTGACCCAGAGTTGCAGGCTCACACT
Organism: Nibea albiflora; assembly: GCA_014281875.1. Classification (NCBI taxonomy): domain Eukaryota; kingdom Metazoa; phylum Chordata; class Actinopteri; family Sciaenidae; genus Nibea; species Nibea albiflora. The sequence continues at coordinate 13,508,253 of CM024804.1, forward strand.
CTTCAGTCAGGTCCGCACACACACAGCTGACCGACCACCTTGAAGAAGTCTCTCTGGTTACAGGTTTTCCTCCGTTGCCACGGAAACGACGCGAACATGAGGTGAGTTTCTTTTTTTTTACATCCAGATGTGTTTGTTTCATTCACCCCGCGCGTCGTCAGACACGTGCTCAGCTTGTGGTCAGACTTGTTTTGAAATCTGAGTGACTTGCAGTATTTGAGCTTCACACATCGCCACTGACCCGAGGCCTGTAAGCGTGATATTCATTTTGTAAATCCTGGCAGGCTGTGGAGGGAAACTCTGGGTGTCCTGTTACTGTGCTGCTCCCTGCACTCTGCACACTCCCGGGGCTGCTCGTCGTTTTTCTGCCGGAAATCTCACCGTGTCAGCGGCCTTGGTGGAGTCGACCCCGGGTCTCCTCTTTTTCTCACTCCTTACCTGGAGAAGGGCGCCATAGATGAAGGTATGCGTGCATCCTCATCACAGCACTACAGCCAGCAGAGCTTCGGTTGTATTAGTTATGTAAGGATCACATGAGCCACCAATCACAGCTTTTCTTTTTGTTTCAGCCAGGAAGCTGAGTCTGGTGGGAGATCTGCCAGGTGCCAACGTCAAGAGCTATGCCGGGTACCTCACTGTTAACAAAAAATACAACAGCAACCTCTTCTTCTGGTTCTTCCCTGCACTCAAGGTAGGCTCATACTTCTTGTTTTGTTTTGTTTTTTACATCAGGGGCTTTCCAAATAATTGACTCCATTTATGTCACTGCTGCAGTGTGGTGGAGGATCACAAGGACGAGACGGAAAGTTTGAGTAGTCATTCTTGTGCTTTTTTTTTTAGGGCTTAACCTCAGGTAATTGTGCTCAGTCAGCCTGTGATAAGATTTGCACTGTGCGTATTTAGTCAGCTGCGGCGCAGGAATGATGGTGAACTTTGTTTTGTGTTGAGGTCACACTTTTCTTAGTTTTTTTTTTTTTTTTGGTCAAAGCTATAAATCAGTAACCAAATCTCATATCTGTATTTCATACTTTACTGTAGCAATGTCACATGCCGCTCCCGTGACACTGACATTACAGATGTCAGTCTTGTGTCTTCGTAGTGCACGACTTTAACATTCATCTTCCTGCATTCAGTCCAATAAGCTTGTTTTATTTCAGTGAAAATGTGTGACAGCTACCATGCAGAGACAGTGTTTACTAATACACATACTGATACATCACCACCACATCAACATGATTTCTGGCTGTCACATGCAGAACCAGCAGAGGAAGTGGCCTGAAAATTGTTTTCACTCTAGAGTTAAACTTTAAAAATAAGAGAAACAACCTTTCAATATTCATAGTCTTAATTTCAATACCTTATTTTCATATTAGGTGACAAAAGACAAAGCTGCATATCATCCTCCCTCGGGTGGTTCAAAATCTTAAAAAATAACAGTGCTAATAGCAATAACAAAAAACAACAACAGTAACTATAAGGATAACTCATCCTAGGCAGTGTTGAGGATCCTCGTGGCCTAGAGGATGGCCTAGAAGCTCTTCCTGAGCCTCTTGGTGCTGGTTAGGAAGTTGAGTAATAACGTAGCGCTGTCCTAAATAACGTGTGGTTTATTCCCTTTTTTAACCTTTGTGCTAACAAACTGACCACTGGGTGGTGCTGAGACCTTTCAATGTGTCCTACTGTGACCAACAGGCGAACGCAGATAAAGCTCCGGTCCTGCTCTGGCTGCAAGGTGGGCCGGGTGGCACCTCCATGTTCGGTCTCTTTGTGGAGCATGGACCGTATGTGGTGTACAAGAACATGACTGGTAAGAAGCATACATGGTCACGTGCTGTAATCACATTTAATGTAATGTAGCTTGAGCCCTGCAGAGTTTGTACTGGAGCGTTGTTTCATTTCTCTGTTCTTTTTTTTTCCGTCTCTTCGCAGTTGGTTTGAGGGATTACGCTTGGACAGAGAGATATTCAGTTTTGTACATTGACAATCCCGTATGTGTTACTTATTTATCCTTAGACAAACAAAAGCCACAGATTAGCTCATCAGTGTTTTATATGTGTGAACATTTACTGACAAGTCTTTGAGGGAGAGTGTTGTTGTTGTTGTTTTGTTTTCTAGGTTGGAACAGGTTTCAGCTTCACTGAGGATGACAAAGGTTTTGCTCAGAACCAGGACGATGTTGGCAGAGATCTGTACAGGTAAAACATTGCCAGTCAACTCAAGTATAATATCTGCGTCACCTGGGATTGTCACTAACTTTTTTTTTTTACTATTCTCTTCCTTTTAAAGTGCTTTAATACAGTTCTTCCAGCTCTTTCCTGAGTATCAGTCCAATCAGTTCTATGCAACAGGGGAGGTATGTTTTTATTTATACTTTACTAGACTTCATTTAAATCTATTTAAAGTGCGTTAACCTTCTCTGTCCTCATACAGTCTTATGCAGGGAAGTATGTTCCTGCCATTTCTTACTACATCCATAAAAACAACCCCACTGCCAAAGTGAAGATTAACCTCGCAGGGATGGCTATTGGTGATGGGCTCTGTGATCCAGAAATGGTGCGTCATCAAGGCCTTCAAGCAGTCCTGACTTTTAGTTAATAAAATTGGTTACTAAATCTCGGAAAGATGACGGTAATATTTTTCCTTATTATATTTCAGATGCTGGGTGGTTACGGTGAGTTCCTGTACCAGACGGGCATGATCGATGAGCTCCAGAAACAGTATGTCATCCAGCAGACCGACCTCGGGGTCAAACTCATCCAACAGCAGAAGTGGGTCGAGGCTTTTGAGGTAAGAGATGCTGCAGGCCTCTTTCGTTTGCTGTTAAGATAATTTGTCTAGATTTACACTTGGCCATGAATGCAGTTTTTAATATTTTTTTCTTTCTGACACTCACAACAGAATCTGACAGATTTGTCTTTTTTTTTTTTTTTTGTCAACATTTGACTTCAGGTGTTCGACAGCCTGCTGAATGGCGATGTGGAACCGTATCCCTCCTTCTTCCAAAATGCTACAGGCTGCACCAATTACTTCAACTACATGACATGTCGGGTACTTAGAAAGACTGGCAGAGCTCAAAGCTGCCTGAGCAAAAAAGGCTGTTCAACTAACCGCTACATTTGTGTGTACGTTTTTGTGTGGCCCGCAGGAACCTGAAGACCAGGAGTACTTCTCCCAGTTTGTGACTCTGCCAGCGGTGCGACGTGCCATCCATGTGGGGAACCTGACTTTCCATGATGGCTCAGTGGTGGAGAAGCACCTTCTGCAGGATGTCATGAAGACCATCAAACCGTGGCTGGGGGTGCTGATGGACAACTATAGGGTGAGGGTGGTGTAGGGTTAGCCACTATTCTGACTAAATCAGATGAGAAGACACCCTCTATGTGTTCTGTAATCACAGTGCTGATGCTGAGATGTATTTTCATCAAGAGGAAGCCCCTCTAACAGTCTCCTGTTTGGTCCTTCTCTACATACATCCAGGTCTTAATCTACAGCGGTCAGCTGGATGTAATCGTAGCAGCCCCGCTGACAGAGAGGTTCCTGCCTACTGTCAACTGGACCGGGGCGGCTGAGTACAAAACAGCCCCTCGCTTCCACTGGAAGGTTCAGCCCAGCGACACAGAGGTGGCAGGTTACGTAAGACAAGTGGGGGAGTTTTACCAGGTGAGCAGATATAAACAGTCAAAACAACGTGAAACGTGCACTGTGAACGCCTGTTTTTAAAATCCTTTTATTGCGTCCTCTTGCCGCGCAGGTCATCATCCGAGGAGGGGGACACATTCTGCCTTACGACCAACCGGCGAGGTCATTTGACATGATTGACAGATTCCTTTCAACACGGGGCTGGATATGAAATGTTTCGGTGTCGGTCAAAGCACCTCCACTTTAGAGAACACACTGTTGATTACGTACTGTTGATCTGAAAGACTGTAAAGCAGAACGCTGTTGGAGCATCTCTGCGGCTGATTTGTTATTTTATCAGTTTTGGTTTAGGGCGGCTTTGGACTACACTCAGATGTGCTACAAACGAAATAAGTTCTCTGAGTATGGATCCACACCTCTGAATGACACATTTCAGATGTTATTTTTGGCGACTCAAATCGTAAGAATTAAGAGCGGATGATATGGCACGTCAATGAAAATCATTTAATGTTTGTTGTGTGGGATTGTGTGAGGAGAAATGTTATGTGGTGTATGTTGCATTGTATCTCTACACGCCTTGAAGATTAAATGTAATGACAGAACCTTGAAACTACAGCTGAATTTGAAATAAAATGTTTTTTTTTCTAAATCTTTAATAAGTAGAAAAACAACTTTTTGTAGAGGACTTCTGTTGCAACGTTTTACAGACATGGCAGCACCTGTTGATGAATAGGATTTCTCGTCTCGAGTACTGTTTGGTTAATAAACAAAATGACCACCAGAGGTCACTGCACTCCAAAGAATTGTCATTGGATACCCAGAAATAAACTACCACTTCATAAAACTGCTATAATCATTCAATATATATATATTTTATATATATATTTATATATATTTTAAGTTTGTTTAATTTATTATTATCTGAACTGAGGTCCTAAAAATGATTTACTCAGTAATTCAGTCATGAAAAAGACAGGGGCCCATTTGCGTGTTGCAAAAATGCACAATGTGTATTCATTTCATCCTTTTGGGGCTTTTCAATGTATTTTACACGCTGTGGTGTTCTGTAGTGATTTTGGTAGGATGCCAGAAAGATGTTTGTGTACTGAGGTTAACTGCCATGTTATTTCATCAGGCAACTATCAAGATGTCTAGACAGTTCAATAATTAATGAGTATTCTAAACCTTTAAAGCGTCTAACTATTTAATGAGCAGTTATGTCTCAAGGACAAGCATCGGGGAAATACTGCTGATCATTCGCTTTGAACATCACTTTGTTTTTAATAGAATTTTTCAAATATCGGCTTGCTGCATTTCACGTTCGCACTCTTGATATTTGTACAGGAAATAATTCTCAAGTTACAGGCAGCTGTGACATCCAATCACATCAGTTAGTTGTATGTTACAGAACAAGTGCTTTATTTTCATACCGTAATGTAACTGCAGTGATAACTTTAACATCTGTACAAATGCAAAACAAAAAAACAAAAAAAATGGAGATAATGTCATTACAGACACAAAAAAATGTACAAAGTTATGCAGGCAGAGAATGGATTCATCAGTTCATTACATATAAACAATGTATTTAAGCGCTGAAATGAGCCTCGACATACAACGAAAGGCAACAAGTGCTATGCGAACATTATTTACAAACATGTACCACACATTTACTCCCTTCAAAAAGAAAGGTGGTTGCATTACATGTACAGGATTACAGAAATGAATGACATTATGTACAATATTTATAGTTTTAGATTTAAAATAATACAATTATAACATCATTAATGTGTAGGAATAATTCTCCACCGCTCACAAAACCACACAGACACACTCACACCGCACGTCCACCTGTCCTTTTCGTCTGCCTCTGCAGTAACAGATGTCTTTCTTTCTTTTTTTTTTCTGAACCTGGATCCACTGTTACAAATGAAACTGGAGACTCTCATATCTAACTCTAAAATAGCGACAGTCTCCAAATGATTCCAGTTGAAAGATTGAGGTCATTTCCATATTTTCACATGCAAAAGGTTATTTTGGAATGGTCTAATGATTTAAATATGTTTTTTTTTTTATTTAAAAAAAACGAAAATAAGGCAAGCTTCAGTTCAAAGGGTTGGTACGACAAAGCCCTTTTCGAGAGAGTCCATTTCTCTGTCTCATCAACACACACGTCAAACTTCACACATAGTGACTCAAAGGTTAAGACGTGACATTAACAGTCCGAATGCTTCGACAAAACCTGACCGTAACCCATTATGAGGATAAAGACATTCCATCTTTGATAAAACTGGAGCTGAAGTTTTTTTTTTCCAGAATAAAAAAACACAAACTTAATGGTGCAGGGTCCTTTTAACTGAGTCTCATTCTACAATACGAGCTCTAGGTTCTTCTATCTATAGACATGTGATGCATGCCAGGCACGGTGTCGCCATAAAGCCAAACACAGTTAAGTTTCTCGCTGGTGTGTGAAAAAAGGGGATCACTGAGAATTACTCGGACCTTAATATGGCTATTCTACCCTCTGGCATGACAGAGGACAAAGTGCATAGACAGCTCTGCGATCGCTCCACCTGTCAGTGGAATGTATTTCATCTATCCTACTGCAAAACACAGTGCATTATGGTCATCATGCTAATGAATCAACATTCCTGGTCGTAGGAAATGAGAGAGAAAGAGCAGTCGTGGTCAACATTAGAAGGCATGAAGTTCCAAGGCTGGAAGGGAGATTAAAAAAAAAAAGAAAAGGTAAAAGCCTATATCATTATCAGTACATTTATCACCAATGTGAACAGCACAGGAGGAAAGAGAGGAAGAGAAATTGATGAAGAGGTCAGAGGTCGAATGGAAAATGGATATTTTTCTCGTTTGGTCAGCTGCTCTTACATGCAGCAGACATCCGTGACATGGCCAAGAACGACGACAACAAGAAACCTCATGACTAATACACTAAGAATTAAACAATTTGATTGCTTGGAGAAAAGAGAGTGGCAACAAAAGATTTTTTAAGAAAGATTCAGGCACATTGTGACATTTTGGAAAGCCCAGGCATAAACTGCTCCTCGTTAGAAACTGTAAAACACTTTGCCAGTTGCTGGATGCCAATCAAAAAACATCATGCTCCCAGTCTCCTTCTCGCACACTTTTTTTTTTCTTCTTTCTTTACACACCTGCTGAACTTTGTTCTGCAGGGGAAAGAAGACATAACACAAACACATGATATGCATAACTCACATGCACGCTCAAAACAACGCAGACGCACGCAATCGAATGTTATAGTCATTTGGGATTTGAATTTGATTTGAATCCAAAATGTGGATCCAGCTGCACAAACACACACACACACACACACAAAAAGAGGCCTCAATAATTAAAGCTTCAGTTGGTCCTGGAGAGCGTAGGAGTTTGTTTCAAACCCCTGAGCTGCCTCACTGGTATCACAGTGTACAGTTCTGTAGCTGTAACAGCATCGTATGTCCTCGGGACCAGAGTGGCTTGGCCGCGCTGATCATAATGTGGACATACAGTAGAGAAGAAGATCAATACCTGCAAAGTATCGAAGAGGATCAATACTGCAAAGTATTGCTCCCATTTGATCATGTTTTCACTGTCATGCTGTCCTTTATAACACTCTTTACGAATATCGCCGACAGGGAAAAGATTAACAGTCATATACGTTCCTAGGAAAAAAAAAAAAAAGGATCATTACACCTGTTTGCATATTCGTGTCTTCAAGACATCATGGTGACAGGCAGAAGAAAACCTAAAGGCAGCAACACCCCGCTCACTTGAGAGTCTGTTGCGTACACTCAACATACGGTTTACTTGCGATATTCAGAGAATGATTTGACTCATTTCTCAGTCCATCAGGCATACAGAGATGTAAGGTTTGCTTATAGAGATGACAGTCTGAGGCTAATGTCTCTTTCCTCTGGTTCCACGACCACCGTGGTCCATTTTGTACCATTACGCAACAGAAAACAGTCACTTAAATGCTGCATGAGATTTTCGAAAAACTCCCTTTTTTCGCTACAAAGCACAAAAAAAAAGAAAAACAAGATTAAAAAAAGAGGCAACAAACCATTGAACATTTACGCGTTAATAGGGTTGGTCTATAAAAATACATACTGTAGCTACTGTATAAAGAACAGCCTTGTGGGCCTTTGAGGTTTTTTCTTGATGGAGGGGGGGGGGCAGCATGTGCAGCTGGCAACCCTCAGAAAGCAGGGTAATGGGGAGGGGGTGGAGTCTGGGGCTACAGCCGGGGTATAGTCTCTCCTGTCCCTAGTGGATGGGGTTAATGTCTGTGCGGTGGTTGGCTTGCCCGTGCACACTGCTGCCCCCTACGTTTGTGGTGGAGGTGGTGATGGTGTTGTGCTGAATGACCTGCTGCTGGGAGCATGCTGGCGCTGGACTGCCTGCCGGACTGCTCTCTGGACCTGAGGAGACAGCAGAGAGGAGAGGTGAGGATGGACAACATGTGCGGACAGTATGTCCATGTGTGTGTGTGTGTGTGTGTGTGTGTGTGTACAAATATTTTAAAAAAAAACGCTGGCCTTCAAACGCTACAGCGAGGCTTCAAAACATAATATGATAGTAAAATGAATTTTATAAAAAATAAACACAGACCAAATCTCATTATTGTAAAAAAAACAGCTTTATTTGCAGATAAAATAAAATACATGACAAACTGAATTCTCACACTTCACAGTCTCACCTGTCATCCCAAAATAGGCCATAAATGGATAACACAAAAATGGAAAAGTGAATCACTCAACTCCATAAACACGCCTGATGACTTTTGGACACATTGAAGGTGACATCTGTACACAAGCTAGACTCATCGATGAATGTCTCTCCCAGCCCAGTCTGGGAGTTGGCTCTCTTATGTATAAAAGAACCATTCAGCCAAGGGGGATGTGAGCCTTATTTTCCTGTGCTAAAGCCACACAGGGAGGTGCCTTATCCTAATTACATGGAAATGTCACTTGTATCCGTATCAAAGGGTGGGGCTCTGATGTCATGTGCGGCGGAGCTGAGGCACACTATAATAATCAGTGAGATCCCGGGACATCCATGAGAATTTGGATGCCAATGCGCAGCCCGTGACGTCTTTCTCACGTTGAGCCTTGGCTGCCTCTGTGTGCGGAGGTGCAGTAAGATGGAAAAACAGGTCTCATGCGGGATTCAGACTACCAACTCCCAGTTCAGGCCAGTCCAGTGTGCAACACCCATATGTGAACGGAAGAGTCCTGCAGCGAGCGTGGGTGCTGGATACCAGCACATAGGAGCGAAGAGCCTTGGCAGTCGCTGTGTGTCCATCACAGTTCAGTCTGCAGAGTTTAAAGCTTTCCTCTGGCAAGACAACTAACGAGCATTCCCACAGCCGTGCTATCTGCACTGTGGGTCTAAGGCACACAGATGAAGGTGTGTTTTTGGTCATATTCCCAAGTGTGTGTGTGTCTGTGTTTATGTTGGAGCTACTCACTGAGGTAACCTTGGGACTCTTTCTGCATAGTGGTGATGGGGCAGTCCTTGTGTGTGAGGAGAAGCTGCTTGAGTTGGGTCACCTCGTTCTTTAGCATGGTCACTTCATTCTGAAATGTAGGAATAGCACACATTTTATCCACAATTAAAGCACGCTGCTCCTTAATATCCTTCTTAACTATTGGTATCAGTGTGTGGATAACAAACGGTGTAATCCCATTGCCCAATCGCAATTCCATATTTATATATATGGTCATCAGGATTATTTTATACGTTGGATTGGGTTTTTTTACTTTGAAAGATGAGGACATTTAGAAAGGCAGGGAGGATCTAACAAAAGATGCTCTTCAGTTGCATGATGGGAATTGTAGGTGTCTAGAGTTTTTGGACCTCTGCTGCTTCGATTTTTTTTATTATTTACTGTTTCTTGTGAACCACTTTAACAGAAGTGCAATGCTAAACCGCTTTTTGAGCCACTTTAAGATAACTGCAAAGATTCTAAAATTAACATGAATAACAACTGAGCGTGAGGTGTTTTCTTTTTAAAAATATCAGCCCAATGCTGACAACATCCAACTGATCTTGTCACAAACCTGATACCAGTATCTCTGCTGCAAAATAAGATAATATCAAGAAGTTCTTAATAAAAAAACTGCTTCAAAAATACACGCTGACTGTTCCTGTTGTTGTGCAAAGATTTTAGATTGCAGATTTTTAAACACCTGAAGCTGATTGTGTACCTGAAGCTGCATGTTGGTCTGAGTGAGCTCTTCCGCTTTCTTCTCTAATGACATCACCCACACTTTTCTCTTCTGCCTGCATCTCGTTGCTGCCGCTCTGTTCCGCTCCAGAAACTTTCGCCGGCGTTCATCCGGATCCTCGTCCACTACTCGCCTGCGCCGCCCGCCGCTGGGGGGCGGAGACTGCAGCGTCTGCGTGGGCTGCATCTGCTGGGTTGCAGGTGACATCTGAAACACAGGATTGGGGGAGGGAGCGGGTATGAGCATTAGTGAGCTCTCTGATGAGACCATCCAACCAGACGTGTAACCCTTCTGACACACCAGGTAAACAGCCAGCCACCTGTCTGTTTTCGCACACTGCCCTCGAAGCCTCAAAACAAGCATCTATACATTACCTCCTGCAGCTATTCCACGTCTGGCAACTTCCCCAAAAACAACATCTGGTTGTGCCACGTGCCCTGTGAGTCGGGCTGTGGGCGTCTGGAGTGACAGAGTGAGTGAGTGACTGGGCTGATTCACCAGCCTGCCCACCTTGTTAAAGAGGTGTCAGGAGGCAGTTTTCCACCGCCCACTTCCACTCAGACTAACACCACCAGACGGAGTCAAAAGGCTCGTTTCTAAAACCGTACGCGCACTGACAGATCTTGACATATATTTGGCAAGGTCAAATGTTTTCAGTTCTTCAGATCATTACCATTTTTATGTGAACCATGGAAAATACAAGCCGCTTTAATGGCCACTGTGCCTAAAGCGAGTGTTGTTTTAATGCTTTAATGATACATTTAGAAATACAGTGAATTGCATTACTTGATGTCTGAATGTCCTTCATCCAAAATGCTCGGTATTACAGAGGACATGTGACAATGTAAGGACAAAGTGGAGTGCATCATGTTATTTTTAATGCTGTGAGCAATACTTTTAAACGTTCAATTAACATTAAACCAAATATATTCCCAGCTAAGATGTTCCAGCACTATTAGCCAAGGCTGTCTGTCTGCTCACCATCAGGACCAGCATTTATAAAACTTCGACTGCACCTGGAGCATGTTGTGATCACGTAACGGCAGCTTGGCAGCGAATGATGGCGTGGAGCTTTCTCCTTAAAGACAGTCCTGAGCATCTTTTATAAAGGCCACTTTATGGCCTCTTCCTGACCCTTTACCTCTATGGCAGGCGTCCGACACTGACCTGTAGCTGACCAACCTCAAAGCAAAAAAATTACCTTTGAGATGGTTGCCAGGAAACTACTTGGCATTATGGCTGCAGCAAGGGAAAATGTGCTCCTTCATTGACTTTCTGTGAATTTGAAGCATCATTTCAGCTATACCTCTATACTAAACCGCTAATAGCTGCCTTCAAAATTGCTCAAAGAGCTACTAAAGCGCTGCCTTGTTTTAGTTATGGTACCTATACAGTGGCTTCTAGCTATATGAGAGGTTTTAATGTGCAGCGCAGTTAATGTGTTATTGAACTTGTGGCTCTGCCTTTGAGCTGTCTAAAAGCCTCGGCTCCACAGGGAAGGTGCTTTGCTTACATGTGAAGAAGAGTGCATTGGAGGGTGCGGTGAGGTCTGGTGTGGGTGCCCAGGATGGAGATGGGGATTGTGGGAGTTGTGATGGGGGTTGTGTCCCTGCGGGTGGTGGTGTCCACCCTGGCCGTGTCCCTGGCTGTGATGATGATGGCCGTGGTGCTGGTACGCGTGCGGAGGAGCTTGCAGGTGCTGGTGCGGGTGCGAGTGCATGTGGTGGTGGGCGCCTTGCTCCTGCCGCGATGACATCATCTCCATCATGTGGCCCATGGAGTTCATGTTGCCGTTGGCGATGGCACCTGGGTGGTGTGAAAGTGCAGCCTTCAGCCTCTGGGAAGACAAAATGGACACCAAACCCGACATTTAACATCATTTTCTGTGATTTTTTTTTTTTGTACATGTTCTCATCTATCAGTGTGCTGGTAATCAACAGTTACAGAGCGGGTGCTGACTAGGAGATGATGAATGGCTCCATAAATCCATATGTCAGGAGAACAAATCAAAGCCACTTAGGCTGTCCTCTGTCTCTCCTTCAGTCTTGTCATTCTCCTGCTTTACGTTCTGTGATTGCTATCCCACCAGTCCCTCCTCTTCATATTCCTAATAGCCTCCCTCTCCTCTATGCACATGCATGTGAGTGTGTGCGTGTCTGCCCAAGGAGATGAACTTGCTGGAAGGTGTGAGCCTCAGACTGCTCCCTCGCAGTTTACCAAGCTGGAGGTTTGTTTCTTTAACCGTGCGGTCTACTTAGTTCTGACTGAGTCGGTGTCTCTGAGCGGCCTGGGAGGGAGACCAGAGGGAGGCTCCCTCAAGGTGTGCCTGTGTTCCTTGTGTTTACTGAATGCACCTCTCCTCAAGAGTCTGTTTTTCTGGGCATCACATAAAGACAACCGCAAGACCAGGAAAAAAAATCCTACTCCAAATATACAAGAGCCAATATATGTCTTCTGGCATCGTCTGTTGCACTCAAACCTAGACAAAATTTAAAACATCCATGTCTGAACAGGCTTATTTACATTTGAACTCCTTCAGGAATAACAGGTTGAGAGAGTGTTGAGACGGCTGAAACTTTGATTATTGCACATCTTTTTACCACATGCACTTCTTACGTGAATAAATACTTTAATAAACTTACATACTAACTAAATACTGAAATCCAGTCTTAGAAGCTGTCTAAAATCAATCTAAAAGTCACTTTTAGCAAAACAATAGCGACAAAACTGGAAACAAAGGCATTCATTTTAAGGCTACTGTTGTGAATTCCACAAAGTTTTTTTTATTCTCTTTCCCAGTGCTCTCTTTCCTCGCTCTCCTCCCTTCCCCCCTCTCCCAGCTGCTGTCAGTAAGTCCACGCTGTGTCCAGGGCTCCATATCTTTTAACAACCTTCACATTCATGATTCCCATAGGGAATGGCATCCAGCTGGTCTGGATCACTATACTAGGACACGACCGGAGCACAACATCGGCCCTCCACTCCTCTCACACACTGTCCATGGGTGGAAAGCTTTTTACCAGGAGGGAGGAGACAGAGTCATATAAATCATTTTAGAAGTGGAAGAGTCAAAAAAAAAGAGCAAACCCCTCTGGATTGTATTATATTTACAAATTATAGGTGTTTCTGAAAAAGATTTACTATTTACTTGTCTAGCTGTCTGTCTCTTTCCATAAACAGCATATGACATACAGAGACCTGCACATGAAACCGGCACACTGAAATTATGACCTTGTCAAGCCTGTTTTGGCTGAGTATAGTTTCTGCTTGAGGGATGCCTGACATAGTGAAAGAGCGCAACACTTCTGCTTCTATGTTTTGCCCCTTGTAATGTCCTTTATCTCAATCTGATCACGCCCTAATTCATGCTGACCACCTTCACCACATCCTCAACAGCATAACACCCAGGGGCCACAGCCCTTCTTCTTTGTGGCCACTGAGACAGGGGTTAAAATACCACCGAGGCCACACTAACACACAACGGGTGGGCAGCTGTCCACAACATCACAGTCTGAAACGTACTGAGGGTAACAAACGGCAGCCAGAAGCCTCAGACGTACCACTGTTATTACCAAGAGTATAAGTTACAGCCTGCACATGCTCAAAGTATTTGTACTTGATATCTATCTAAACATGGTATGAAGGTGCAGAAATAACAAACAGCTAGTCGACATACAACTAAACCAGAAACGGACAGAAACTAAAACAGAAAAACGGATTCAAACAAGCTCGCAGATATCAATCATAGTCACCAGTGTTGACAAGGACATCTTCCATGTATCACACGATGAATTCTGAGGTTAACAGCTCTGACTAAACACCTTCCCTTCAGCCTCCAGCTTGTCAGTCAACACAGGAGAGGTGAGGCCCACCCCCTCTTGTGAAACAGAAAACCAATCAGGGTTTGACAATCTCCTGCCACTTAGTCACGGAGCAGGCAATCACCTGAATGAGCAGAAGCCAGAGGAATCTGCAGGCTGCCTCTCTGTGCTGTGTTTCTGAGGCCCTAGTAAAGATGTCTATGCGCGTTTAGGATGCTCATCTGGGGCTGCCTGACTCCCTGCCAACAAGGTGTCGAGGGAGAAGGACAGAGAGGGTAAAAGGGAGGTGAAGGGGGACAGTGAGAGAGAAAGAGACCAGGGGCGGGGGGGGGGGAGATTAGATGGCTTCTAGTGTCTCCTCCCCACACACCATCAGCCCAAGACAGCGAGTGCTCATTTATCAGTGTCTCTGAGAGCTTTCCAGCTGGCAGCGCAGCGCTATCTGTTTATTAATTGAATTAGCCTGCATTTGAAGAGGCCCAAGAGTGTCAGAGTACAGAGGCGGGTCAAAGAGCTGAGGGGCCACTCGAAAGCCTTAGTGGTGATAGTCATAAACAGGAAAGAGACAAAACAAGAGAAACGGACGTGCAAGATTAGAGGACTGACACGACACACACCCGGGTTTCAAACAAAATTTGATAACGTAAGATAATATTTACATTGTTGAACAAAGAGTGCATGTCTCAAGCAAGACTGCACATAACAACCAGCTCCAAGAGATGGAACATACAGCAAGGGAAGACAACAGACTACTTAAATCATTTATATTATATATCAACACACTCAAATTAAATAGTAGACTTTAAAGAAAAAGGCCACAGCTCGAGTTGTGAAAGAGAAAGCCCTTACCGTGATCAAACTTCTTCCCGAAGCTATCTCTGCACAAGTGCCTGTTACTGCTCCATCTGGAGTTGAGACTCTAGCTCGGTTAAACCCAGCCTGGCCAAAACTTAAGTCTTTGTATCCAGAACCACAGTGACGCAACTACGGGACGTTAGCAGAGCGATGATGAGCAGGCTGTGATTCTTAAACACCTTCATCAGCTCCCTAATGACTCTTTAACACATGGTTGTACTTCCCCAGACTGTGCTAAGCACAAGAACTTAACCACCACGTGCATTTTACTCTAATAACACACACACATACAAATACAATTCTCCTGCAGCAACATGGCTGCTACAGAAAACAGTCATTAAATCAGTGCAGGTGTTAGCCTGTGGCAGTGCAGGGCGCTCACAGTCTGTCCTACCACTGTCTGGCCTGCTGTTGTTGAAAATTGGAAAAACACAGCAAAGACACAACAAGATTATGTGTAGTCGGTGACACAATTACGACGTGTTGGCTTCTATCAGGACAAATCTATAAACTAGCAGCGTATATACAGGTAATCACATTGCGTTGACACCACATTTCATGCATTCTGTAAGCGTACTTAAAGTAGTAAGTCTATTGATTTTCCATTGTGAAAACACAATCCCTGATTCAGCCATCTTTTGCCCAGAGGGCAGCTATCTCCTCTCAGACCTTTGCCCCCTGACCTTTCCACTCCCACTCC
Source organism: Nibea albiflora (assembly GCA_014281875.1). NCBI lineage: Eukaryota > Metazoa > Chordata > Actinopteri > Sciaenidae > Nibea > Nibea albiflora. The sequence goes on from CM024804.1 coordinate 13,523,513, forward strand.
TTTTTTTTTTTAGGCCTCTCTCATTTATGTGGTTTCAGGGATACCAGGTGATCACCCATTAATGATATTTATTAATGGCTGCTTCCTCTTTGACACAAGAGGCTTTGAGTGATGTCCCCGTGAGTGCTCTGGGCACATCCTGAGAACACACTCAGGTTTCTCCTCGCCAGATGACTTCATATCTATTAACCCTGGGCGGAGGAAGCGAGAGCACGGAGCAGGTACAAAGGGAGGAGACCACGCCCGTCTCAGGATGGGTAAATCAAACCCGTTGAGGTCAGGGTGAGCACTTTTATTCCCCTTAAAAGTGGAGCAGTGTACTATCAGGGGACCTGTGGCCCTCTGGCGCCTTACAGCAGGTTAGAAAGATTTAACCAGTCTGTGGAGTCAAAGTTTAAGTGCAAAAAAGAACACAGTTTGCAATGAAGATCTTCCTCTTCACATTAGAGCGTCCACTGAGAAACATTAAAGCTTCTGTCTGTCTCTGTCAGACATTTTTTTTTAACACTTTACTAGCACAGTGATCACGTGTAAGCACACAGAATTTCTAATCGCGGAGTATATCATAGTGCTAATTTTCCTAGCCGTATTTTTTTGTGGGTCTGGACCCCCTAGCTCGCACTCTGAACCCGACATGGGTTCACCATCTGCAGTTGAAAGCCGGAGTTTGGCTCTGCCACTTTGCCAAGCACTCAGAGGATCTAATTCCATCCTCCTCATCTCCACCGCCACCACCACTACCCACCATGCCTGTCTGCAAAACCCACTCTCTGTGCCCTAAAACTCCACACCCCCATTAGTTCAATTTTATTAGATTTCCCTCTCGCCCAGAGAGGCAGTAACATCCCCCCCTTCTCTCTCTCTCTCTCACACACACCTCTTGCCTGTTCCTCCACCCCCTCTCCCTCCGCTTGCCAAGAGCTGGGGACTGTTAAACTGATTTCCTCAGGGAACGGCAAAGCAGACAGTCTGATGGGAGCGCTGGGCTGTAATGTCGCCCCCTCTCTCTCCGCTCTCAGGTTCTGGGCCAAGCTGATCCGAGCCGGGCTGAACAGAGCCTCCCTGTGGTTCCAGACACAGACGGGTAGATGGACAGAGACCGGCTGTTCTGCCAAAGCCCGACGCTCTGGTGGTGCTCGGAGGAACCGTGGCAGTATGGGCGCAGCGAGACACACGCCCACTGTGGAGCATGCTCCAAAGCATGCGCTCATACTCTTGGCAGCTTCTCCACCCTGTCAAGTTAATGGATGGGCCTCTGACTCCAGTCTGTATATCCCCACTGTTCCCTCTATTGTAAAGCCCTGCTCCAGTGCAGCCTACATGGTTATCACTACACCCACTGCCACAATCTTGAATACAGAGACCGTCTCAGAGTGAGCGAGACAGGCAGGGCATGAATACAATAATAAACACGGACATACATCTTAATTTGTTGCATCAAAAGCGACAGGCAAATGATGTGTCATGTTAATAAAAGTAACTTGAAATGTGATAACTTGACTCCAACACAACTGCAAAGATGCTTAAAATACCGTAGCTCATGCTGCTTGTGTATTTTGGCTGCAACCGGACCCTTAACTTCTTTGACACTCGCTGTTTATGTGTAAATTGTAATCGGTGTTCCGGTTTGTGTTTGGATTTTTCATTCAGACCTTGTCCTGTGATAATAAATGTCTCAACATACTCAACATATTTACATTAACACGTGGATTAGGCTCGCACAGTGTTGAGACACAGAACAGTCACGAGATTCCTCTTCTGCTCCAACATGTCAAACTGACTGAGCAGCAATCTTTTGTCCTGTCAAAGAGAACAAATATAAAAAGAAGAAGGCTGTTAACTTTGATCACCGCGCTGAGGACAAAACAAGGACGTCTAGAAAACAGAAGCGGGGCTCACCCGTGAGCATTAACTGCTCATTCGTCAATACTGACTCCACTTTATCGAACTGAAAATCTCTGACCCCTCAGACTTTTTTTCCAATCACCCCTCCGGTGTCTGAGCGGTTATTTCGAAGCCCACTGAGTATGTCGGTCACTGCTCAGGCTCCAGGGGGGCTCATGGTGGCTGGTCCAGTCCAGTCTGGCCCGTGTGGTGATGGCAGCTGGTTTACCCAAGCTTGGCTCTACCGGAGCCCCGTCCCATTGACGGGCCCTGAACCATGACCAAATGGCCTTCACATACAACTCCCATCAGCAGAGCTAAAACAACACACAGTCATCCAAAGACAAACAGATGCGACACTCTGCGCCACAACTGCCACCCTCGTCTATAACCCACCCACAGACATGCAGAGGGTTAGGCATACAAGAGCACGCACACACGTAATCACTCAAATATAAATGAACCAGTATATACAGTCCTTAAAAGTCCTTGCTGTACTTTTACAACTTTCAGCTGCTAAAGTTAAACTTTTTTAGGTTTTATCTACATTTGTTTCAACTAGGAAGTTCTCACAAGCGTTCCTCTTATCTTACTCTCTAATATTTATGACTTGGTGTATCAATGCAATCCTTTTCTAACTGACTCTGTGTAGGCAGATAAACTGGGTTCGGATGTCACTCTGAACAAGGGGGTTAACTTCATTTTTACTGGTTACTATGGGTTGTTTTTTTATAACTTCACTGTAGACAATGACAGCGGCACTAGCCTTTGTCACCATATATTCTTCTCTTCCTAGTCTTTTAGTTATTTGAACATGATCACACGTTGTTGTATTAAGTGCTACTAAATAATGTAGAAAAGCAAAGAAATCCCATACATCATATCACATTGCTTACCTTCTGCCAGGCTGGCTCTCTAATGTGAAAATGCAGCAATCTCTCACACTTGTGTTTAGCTAATATATCACTACAAGGTCTAATGTTATTCTATAGTTCAGCAGGGATGTGTACGGAGCTAAAAGTGACAGAAATTAACCTGCGAAGCAGTGTGTATAAATGGGGCAACTGTGTCAGAGCACATTGTTCATTATTACAACAAACAATCCTATTGGTGAACAGGACTAACAAAGCCTGTCAGATGAGATGCAGGGCAACTTGAACCACAGCATGTCCATTTACTTTGATTTACTAGTACTATATACAATATGTCTCAGTGTGGTTCCGGCAAACCAAACACTTTGGCACTGGTAACATAGTGGAAGCAGTGAGAGAGGGGCCCCTCTATGGTCCGTGTCCAACACTGATAAACTGGCAGACACACATTGATCCAGCAGCTCTTCAGCCCTGCACTACACTCTGCTGAAACCACTCGCCTCCATAGCAATAGAGAGAAACATCATATGTTTAACATCTGCAAAGCTGTCTTTGCATCCAAGACTGTGATCTCTGCGCAGCTCTGTATCGCAGCATATCTTGCCTTGTGTCTTGTGTCCCGTTTTAACTGATGTTTATCGCACACCTGCATGTTTACTTAACTAGTCACACATATGTATAGAAAAGGTCAGTATCAAATACTATGTGCAAACGATAACTTCATGGTTTGTTTTAGTCCACTTCGTCCTCATATGTGGTGTGTCAGAGAGGGTGCCAGTGCACTGAAAGGGAGCACAATCGCGAGTATGAGCACACAAACATATACAGTACACATACCCGCATTCTAGAGCTGAGCGAAGAGAGCCTGCAGATTCAGCTGTGCTCTTAGCTCACCGTCCCTCTCCAATGACATCATAGCCTGACAATGCCACCATTCATACAGATGTTGCTTACAAAACCTGGAGTTAGACTCCTATTGTGTGTGCTGCTCCTCCCCACAACAAGAGGTATAGCCAGAGGTGCTCCCCTACTACGGAGGAGGAAAATGAATGGAACACGTAATAGGGTTACCGTGTATGCTAATGGTTTAACTGCTTACAAATGACTTCATACTGAGCTAATCGCTCAATCAATCACCGTGTAAGAGAGCTGAAAACGGACACATCCGTAGCTGCTTCAGAAGTTTTCTTTTCTTTGAATTTCTGAGCTGAATATGCATGTAGCTTACTCGTTTTTCACATGTTCGCTGTTGAGGGCAAAACTTGATCTTTAAGCCTATTAACCTAAATGCCTGTTGCAATTCTGTAACTCTGGTGAAACGTGAGAACAGTGAGGGTTGTGTAAATGAAATGTAAAAAGCTACAGAAACACTTTGATTATTGGTCCTCCTGTGTCCTATGAAATGTTTCTTTAAGAGACGCACTCCTTTTTTTTCCCTCCTCAAGTAAAAAGGAGTACATTTAGAGCATGCCAGGAATTATGTCATCCACCCATCTAGTGCCAGCTCCACAGCCAAGAGAGCTGCAGTGAAGGAACATATAGTATTGTTTACCTCATAAAAAACTCAGCACCTAGCCTCATGCTTAGTGACAAATTTATTGTCCTTAGTAACAATGTAAACAATAGATAATTGGGAGATAATAAATAACACATTTTCATACACCGGCCCCGCTGTCTGAAATTAGCAGGCGAGTGGGATGTGTGGAAAGCATGGAACTCATTTAAAAAGGGACGCAAAAAACAATGCTGAATTCCTCCACTTTAAAAAGAGTCCCACTGACATGAGCTGAGTCATGTCCCATAGTTGGCACCGGCAGATGTTATTTAGAACCAGCTAGATAAGGCCTTGTTCGGGCTTCCCTTGTTACAGATGAGGAATGATAGTGAGCGTCTTTCATCATACAGACAAAGATATCAAACGATCTAAACAGGAGAGGAAGGTTTTCGGGGGAAAGTATACACACGTGTGTATACTTTCGTGTACACGTACGCATGTGTTTTTATAGGGTGGAAGTAAGGAATCGCATTTATTCTCAGCAGTTTGTGAACAATATAACAGTGCAATATAATGAAAGATTATGTATGTATTATTGTACCTTGGCATACAGGTAAATATAAAGGCTGACTCACACTAGTTCTGGCTAATATGCTAAATCCTAACATGCTCATCCAGCAGTGTTTGTGGAGGATGCCGCTGTGATCTTTATATTGTTTATGCAAAACCTAATATTACTTGTTGTATATGCATGTGTTGTATTTGCTGTCGTTGTTTGATTGTATGAGTTTTGTCCTCTTTTCTGGTTAACTGCAGTAATGCTACGCTGAGGAAGGCAGTTCTATAATTGATAATTGTTTGCATGCACACAGGCAGCGAAGAGCCATCAATAGACAAGGAGTATATTGTTGTTTGGACATAAGGGCCTTTTGGTGTGATGTGTATTTGTTGACATGTTAATGCACTTAATGTTGTATCCTGAGCATGTTCGGTAACCTTTTCTCTCGCTTTTGCTTTAAAAAAAAAAAAGTAACACACAAAAAAGATTTACTGCCTTTTAATTTTATCTGAACACATTTTTGCAATAATTTCACTTTTACTTGAGTAAGCTCATCCCGTGCCTCCTCCACATATTTATGCACGTGTGTACATCTCACTTGTTTTCAAGTACCTGACTGTCCATGTGTGTATGAATGTCTGCGGCTGTCTAACAACGTGACACCGTGCGAAGAGGATGACACAGAGCTGGAGCAGTCAGTGCATGTGTGTGTGTGTGTGTGTGCATGTGTGTGACTGTTCGCGAGGCCCTGTGGAGAACTGGCTCTGAACGTTGATGTAATGCTTTGGCCGGCGTGCTGTGGAACTTGGCCTCCTCTCTGCACCGTTTCCTCTACGCTGCGAGGGTCAACTATCCCACAACCTCCAGCACACAAAACGCACCATTCTATTCCCCAGACCACAACAGAGCAGAACACAACCACACCCGGCACCATGAGCACCCAGTCCTTCACAAGAAGAAAAACACTTGAACCAAAACTAATAAAACACTCCAATCGCAGCAACACTCCCAGACAACAAGCTAAAAGCAATAAGGGAAAACATACAAGTCGGTTACTACACCACCGGGCTTTGCTGTACCACTTAAACGATGGCACTTAAGGAGAAAATCAGAGATAGAAGAGAACAAAGATGGGCACTGATGTAGATACAGTCTTTGGCCCAGAGAGCACAAACAGAGAGCTTAGAGCGAGATATGAGTCCCCAAGGGGCCACAGCAGTCCTTCGGCTCATTAACTATTTACACCAGAGACAGGCCTCCCTGCTGCTCTGGCCCACCACAAAATCAATTAGCCTTCATTAGCCCAGGCTCTGGGCATGCTTTCTCTGACAGGGGAGGGTTAATACTGCTACTGGGGCCTCCAGTTACCACAAAATATCAAACAATGGCAAACACACGTATGGGCGTGCATGCATGCACAAAAGTAGAGGGGCAAAGGAAACCGTGCCGAGAAGAAGTCCTTTCATGTCACTCACAAACAATGCCTCCAATTTCTCACTCTCGCTCACTGTTTGGTGTCTCAGAATATCAATACCCTCTCTCGCCTTTCAACTCCCCTGCTCACTCTGCCTGTCTATCTATTTCCTTCATGTCTATCAAAGTCCCACTCAATCCCCCTCTCTTCTCTCGCAATGTAAACGTTGAGCAGAAAGAGTGCATCCAGGTCCGTGCCTCGGGGGTGTGGGGTTACAGTGCGGAGATTTCCCATTGGCGGAAAGTCAACATGGTCGGGGTAATGCGATTAGAGCCGGATTGAGAACGTCGCTGGGGACACATGGGCCTGATCATGGCCCAGTTATCCGATAGCGAGGCCGTATTTATCGACCTGGCCCGGTCGAGGATATTACAGACATTAGAGACCCCGTCTATGCTTATGAAACCCTCGCTGGAGATCGCACCCTGATAACACAATTAGTCTCTCACTTTCTGTCCACAATCATGGAATTCCATCAGTTGCGTTCAGACATCAGGGATCAGAATCTCAATTGATCCACATTTGGTTGCCTGTGCCTTGTGTCTCAACTAACCAGAAAGTTGCATGGTCGAGGGCCCTGTCGCAATTTAGTGACTGCATATGTTTATGGGAGGCCTAACAGAGCATTTACAATTCAATTACAAAGATAGGGGGAGGGAAAAAAAAGAGTAAGATGTGTCTGGATGACGGCCAGAGGAGAGATAAGCCTAATACACTAATATTGTGTTACCCCAGCGTGTTACCATAGGAACAGTTGAAGAGATTCAAAAGACTACAAAGACGATCAATCTTGAGAGAGCAGGAGGAAGAGGGAGAATTAAATGCCCTGGGAATGCTCCTGCTCTCCTCTATCAGAGCAATAACTCTTCTAATGACCTCTGCTACCTCCTCCCTCTCTCTCTCTCTCTCCCTCTCTTTCAAGATGTTTCTCTCCAGCAAACTCGGCTATCAGCGAACCATTCCAAACACAAAGAGCAGCCAATGGGTTGTGATTTTTTTTGATATCCAAGTCATGACACTTGCTCTTTCCTTGCCTCTTTCATTATCAGAGTTATTTATTTTGAAAACAAGGGTTGGCTGACAGTCATGTTGCTACAGTATTTATCAATTCATATCACCTAGAGTGTAGAACTGTTGATGCATTTTACATTAATCAAAGCTATACTATCAGTCACTGCCATTATTACTAGCAGCACAAACATGTAAAGTCAGGCCGAGTGGAAGTCTTCTTTCTCTCCAGCTTCTTTCAGCCTTCTCTACTTATTTAACTTTCAAAGCCCGTCTCCTCTCAGTTTCTCTCTGCTCTCAGCTACGACTCATTCCCACTGCTCTAACTGCCTGCTTTGTGAAGGATGAGGTCATTTGATTTTTTCCCTGCTGTGTTAAACTAGTGCTAACAAGTTGCAGGACCTACAGAACATGTTCTGTACATTAAGATATACATCAGGCAGTCGGTGGGCAGCCCAGCCACAACCACATAAAGAACCCTTTATTCCAGCCAGAGTCTCCAGTGCTGCACTGGCAGGTTCAGACACAGCTTTGATTACACACCAAATGATGAAATCCACACAGACCTAAGAGCACAGCTTTGCTGGCACAGTGCAGTGGAAAAGAGAGGTTGCAACACTTGGAGCTCGAGTGTGTGCACTTTGTGTATGTGTGCGCATAAATGTGTATGTATCCGTGTGGATACATGCGCATACTCACCAGTTTGGCTTCTGAGTGCATGGAGGGAATGTGAGTGGAAGAGCAGGAGCTGCTGTGGGTGGGTGCTTGCATACCCATCATATTGGAGCCCATGGACATTTGTCTCTCCATCTGAAGATTAAAACACCACGATAAGAGTCACACTCACAAGTGTGGACATATTCCCGTCCCATTAAACTTTTTCACAGAAAATGAATAAATTACTGTCTGTCTTTGATTTATGCTATTTATGGTGTTTTTTAATGTCTTAACAAGATGCAATCCCTGCTTTGACAAAAGAAGCAGCAGCACTTAAAAGCGTGAGACTCATTTTCCCGCACAGTAGGCTATGGCGGATGAGATGAGAGAGCATGAGAGCCTGATTTCACATGACAGGCTGCCCTGCGCACAGCTCTGTGTGATGATAACTGGAGCTGACCCAAAACAGGAAGCCAGCACGGGGGGACTTAACACAGGAAGCTGGTGCAACAGGGGTGTGTGTTTCTGATAATGGTGTGGTGAGTGTCAGTCAGACTGGTGCGCAAAACCCCGTACCTCTTGGTGCAGAATATGTTGATAAGGTGAGCAAGATGTGAGAAGGTGAAGCCGCGTGAAAGCGTTAGAATCTGTTTTCATTTGGCTGCTTCTGAGTGACACAGGTTCAGTGTGTCACGCGTCACAGCTGAGACCTGAATGTTAGGAAATCAGCTGCTGACAGGGGTGAGAGGTCACCTGTGCAGGGTGATGATGTGAGCAGTGTTCACTGGGCAGTATATGCAGGAAAGAAGAAACCTTTGTGTGAGTGTCTACATGCATGCATGTGTGAGCTGCTGTGGCCTCCCAGCTGCTGAACTCTGGTTGGTGTGGCGGTCTCCATGGGGAATGGCCCCTGTCCACCACCCCCCCCCCCCTCGTCCGCAGAGACTCGGGCCTAGAACCTGACACACAGCTTTAATTGCACTAAGTGTGTTTTGTGTAAAAATATCACCCAAACCTGCACCCCTTTCCTGAAACGTCAATCTTCCCTAAAATCGCTTAGCTCTTAATTTAATAAACATGGGAGGGTTTTTTTCCATACCATAAACACAGGCTGTCTTATGTTACAATGAGAACACATGTTGTATCATTAGAATCCTGATACGAGGAGCTTTCTCTGGGTTGTTGTCATTCCCAGTGTGGGTCCTCTAAATCTCTAAAAAGTCTATCAGTGGAAGCTTTCACTTCTACAGGAGATGATAAATGCATAAATCGCAGTAAGTCATGTTAATGGTGGCATGAAACATCCCAAACTGTAAACCTACATAGCTTGTGTGCAGGCTGACTTGGCCTCTGCATGTGTGAGTGCACCCGTGAGTGAATGTGCTCTGTGCTCTCCGTTGTTGTACTCACAGGCATCAGCACAGCCGAGGAGCCAGGCATGGTCGGGTCTGGCAGAGTTCCAGGCATGGAGGCTGGCAGAGGCTGTCTCTGTCTGTTTCGTAGATGCAGCAATGAGGACAGAGAGCCGGGGACAGGCCTGAGAAAGACACAGACAGACAGAGATTCAGAGAACTTTAAGTTTAGATAACTGACATCATTATTCTGTGCTTTATCATACAACAATATCAAACAACAACAACATCAAACCAAACTACCACAGACACAAACACCAACTGTTTATTTTCACAGGTGGCTTCAGAACTGGTAAATGTGGTGAAACTCAGTGTTGCGGTTGAGGCTTGTTTCGTGACACTGGAGATAGCAGTTTAACAAACGAAAGCTTATGTCCATTTCTAGATATCTTCAGCCCCATCTTGCAGCCTAGATCAGCGATGTGGATTATTAAAAATAATATAGAATTATTAATATAATAATCGCCTTTATTAATAAATCTAAAATACACTAAATACAGAAATACTACATATGTAATAGTCATATTAAGATGTATTATATGACAAATTCAATCATTGATAGAACTTCACAGCATGAATTAAATCTATAAAAACCTCTCATATCTCCTTACAGCTATGGTGTGTTATAAACCATTAAACTAGTGCATAGTCTCTGCATGTAAATGTTGTGAAAGCAGGGTGTGGAGGAAGGTTAAAATGTAAAAAGGGTTACTGTATTTATTACTATGCTATTTTAAAAAAGAAAAATCAAGTTTAACAGAAGTTTAGAAAGCACTTTAACAACCAAATGGGAGCATATTAGGTATTTATGAAATTATGCACCACACAAGGACACCACTAGATGAAAGGTTTGAAAATATGTAGAGAAACCAAATGTATTATTGCATATATTATTACTGTCATGATTGCTACCATATCTCCTTTACAGTTTATAGTTGGTTTATGACTTGCTGCTGCTGTGCATCGGTGTCTCTCAGATTGTAAAGCCCTCTGAGGCAAAATGTGTTTTGTGAATTTGGGCTTTACAAATAAAATTTGATTTGATTTAAATGGGATAGCAGGATTAAAGACTTAAAACAACATCCACACCTTAAAATAACTTCAAAATTATTTTGATGCTCATTTACAATCAGGTGAGTGTTTCCTGTGTCATTCCCTCTTTTCTTGCCCAATGTAGATTGAGCTACAGGTACAGGAGAATTACATATTACACCGACGACTATTTCACTGATTTTGGTGAAACTGGATAATATTAAGAAGAAAATGAATTACAGGATTTCTTGAACGACAGAAATAATCACTTGTTGTTAAAGTAAGTTGAGCACGAAGATAGTCAGCTCAGTCTGTGTTGTTGACTCACAGATACACAGCTGTACATACTTACAACAGTGTGTATGCACTCTGAAACTGGGGGTGCCAAATTGCAGTCCCCAAATAATGATTAATTATCTCATTTAAAACTAAGTATTAACTTTGTCACAGGCGTCATCTGAGTTTTAATAAAATTTAAACTTGTGATGGTCATATTGGACTGTATTGCCGTGTCCTGCTGGCTGCATGACTGGAGGAGATGCTATCAACAAAGACACTGCAAAGAAGCCTTGGACTATTACAATTCTCCAATGTGAGATCAAGCTCCTTAAATATAATTTTACACATTCATTCATTTCACATCTGTACTATTTCAGAACAAATGTTTTCCCAAACTTCTTTCGTTTTTTTATTTTCCACTCTACAAAGTGTGTGGCTGCACTTGAAAGTTGAGGCATCTTGGGAGTTTTTGGATGCACTTTAAACGAGCACACTTCATGCAGCACAATGGATGAATAACGATGATGGTGATGATGAATGAATAATGTTTGTCACAACAACCACATGAGATGCGTATGACGAGAATCACAAAACTGCTCCAGCGGTGGAAGCCCTGTGGGGAAAAAAAACTCCGTTGGTGACCACAAAAGCGTGTGCGGACCAACAGTCCTATCCGCACTCATGGCCACATCAATAAATCACATGTATAGATGAGGCCTGGACTAAACTCCTGACAGCAGTCCTGTCATAGTCACTGGCTCAGAGCTGCAGCCACCCAAACACCCAGACCAATCCATCTGCACGCGGTGACATCATTTATACAACTGCCACCACATCCCTGCTTGTAAGAACGCTGATTTCCAGCTGCAGGGTGCAGCTACACCCACGTGCATACAGCAACTATTCAGTCCCTACAGCCTAAAAAAAGCATTCGCCAATTGATTCTTAAACTGTATTAGGACAATCAATAATTCTCCAGTTATCAGTAACATCGGGATGAATGTCAGTCAATGAAGCTCCATTTCCTTGAGCATTCCGAAATGAGTGCAAACAAGAAGCATTTAGGTTGGCTGTGTTCAACAGGTTAATGTAATCAATTGGCCTGGATTACCGTAATAGTGTGCAGTGAGGGAGTGATGGCCAGATGGGGGTGGGGGGGCTGGGGGTGTACCAGAGCAAACGTCCCCCACCTGAATAAATACCTGTATTTTTCCAGACCTAAATATGTGCATTTATGCTCCAGACATTTTAGATTGCTCCACACACACACAGGACCATTACCATCTCGACTGTGTGTCATTCCTGTCTAACATCCCAATTTATCACAATCACACTCATTTAACAGCACGTATGACATCTGAGCAACGCTGCGAATCCAAACATTTCCACATGGGAAAAGTCATGAAAGTACAATGAGGTATGCAGTGGAACTGCGAGCTACATCAACACAGTTCTCTCTAACTCTGTCCCTGTCCAAGAGGATGAAATAACAGTCACGAGGCAGTCGCACTGACACACTGTTGGTTTTGTGCATAAAACTGTTTTCCTGAGTTTTTATTCAGTATAATGACTGCCTCATGAAGTCGTTTTTGCACTGCAGATGTAGAATGAGATTTTCTTTTTTTTTTTTTGGCCCAACATATCTTTGAAACGGTGCTGTAAAAACTATGCTTACATCTCTTTAAGAGCATTGCAAAAGTGTTTTATTGATCATGTCTTCATTATTATACCATATAACATGCATATATTTTTATATGTCCAAGACTATCATAACTGTGCACGTGCTTTATACAGTACATTGATCATGATGATGATTAAATCCACACTTGGGGTTTAGAGCCAGAATCTTTACTAAAGTCAGCCAGAACCGATAAATACAATAAATGCAACAGTCCTGGACAACGATAAAATCAGTTTTTGTCCTCATTCAAGATAAGACAATAAAATGCACTAACATAGAGCATCTTGTGACAGAAGACAGCCAAGAACTGGCTGAGGTCTGGACACTGAGGCTCTTGCTTTTTAGAAGCTTGCACAGGTTGTACAAATGCACCAGTCTGTTTGCAATGCTCACCTGCAGCAGAGCGGCGTAGGATGACCACAAACAGTGTGTCCATCCTCACCCACCACACACATCAAACCACAACCGGCTTGCCTGGTGGGAGACAATCTGACAGCACTTCCTCTGATGTGTCAGCTATGTGCTGGCTGCTGATAAAGACATTTTAGATCAATTGGATGCAAAAAGACTAGTAATGAACTTAAGAGGAGTTTTTTTTTTACCTTGTTCTTTTTAAAACACCAGTCACTTATTGATGTGTAGATGTCATGATAAATATTTTTATATGCATTATTATATTAATTAGTTAAACAAACAGTGTGTAACTTTTTGACCGACATTTAACAGATTTTATATCATTTTGATTCTAAACTGACAAGAGAAAACTGGGAACTGACTTTTATTTAAATTAAATAATTGAATTACAAATAATTGTAATTAAATAAAAGGCTGAAGGAAAAATGCTGAGCTGTTGGACTATTAAGTGATTAATTAACTGGCTGCTATGTCTTGTGTTGTAAGTAAGATATGTAAGTAATGCAATCATAACAAATACACATGTACAATTGTCCATGTTTATAAGTGGTATTGCACTCTCAAACGGCAGGTGCTAAATTGCAACAATACCAGTTGGTATGCAATGTCACTTTAATTAATTAGTTGATTAATCGATTATTCAGATGATTATTCAAGTATCACAATAACCAAAATGATTTATTTTAAGCATTCTCAAGAAAAATCCCCACGTTCGCTAAAAACGAAGCACTAAAACAGACAAAACAAGCAATCTGAAGATGTTATATTGGGTTTTGGGAACTTGTGGTGAAACCAGTCAGCGGTTTCCGGCTAATATGGCTGACTAAATAAAGGCCTTTAATAGAACTTATTTCTTTGCACGGCTCTGGGTCCTGGATCCTGAATTGGCTTTCCATTACCCATATTCAGGATATGATAAAAGCATTCTAATTGACGGCTTACAGAACTTGTTTTCTCTTATTAATTCACTTCTGCTTTCTGTGTTTACATCTGTTTGCAGACGAATACATTATGCACCAGACTGCACAGCGGATTAGTGAATTCATGTTCAGAGTGTTCGTGTGTGTGTGAATGTTCATGACGCTGTGCGTGAACATGCGCGTGTGTGTGTGTGTGTGTGTGTGTGTGTGTGAGTGAATAATGACAGGCTGTGGCTCCACTGAGGGGATTGATAATAGCCTGGGCTGTGGGCCCCAGGGGAGAGCAGGTAGACACTCTGCAGTCCTGACCCTGCACTCTCACATTACTGAGTGCCTTGCTCTCAGCCCAGCTCTCTTCCACAATCCCCGCCCAAGAACCACCACCGCACCACCCACCCCCCGCCCACCTTCACTCCGCCATGACATCACTGGTAGGCCTTCTTCTTCCCTCCCTGAGTCCATCTTTTGCTTTTTATCTCTTGTTCCACAGTCTATTTTGCTAAGTTATCCTGCTATTTTTCTCTCTGATGGAGCAGAACTGACAACCGAGCATTGTCCTACTAATCCTCTATAACTCTCTTCTGGACCCCTCATGGTGCCCACACCTCAACTCAAGCCCCTCTGGACCTGCTTGCTCTAACCTACAAATCCTGCAGTCTGCACACACACACTAAGCTTTACTGTCCCAATCCCCACAGTCCCAACTCCAACTCAAGTACTGGGGACTTAAACACAAGGGCTTGGCTGCCTTCCAAGACGAGCAAGAGAGGGAGGGCGAGGGAGAGAGAGAGGTGCAGTCAGTCCACTGACTCATATCCTTCCCTTTCTGACTCTGCTCCAGCAATGATGTAATGCTCTTGGCTTTTCGCCCTCCCCCCACCCTGTGCCTGCCCACCCCTAGATTTTGTCCCTCCCTCCTCTCCTCCTCTCGTTTTCCCTCTCTTTCCCTCCTCGACTCGTCCAACATCGCTGTGCTCACTCCTCACTGGGTGAAGTCACTGCGAGCTCTGGGTAGACACAGCAGCTAAAAACTTTCGAACGTAACCAAAACAGCCCAGGGCCAAGTTCCAGACGTTCGGGAGACGGTGGTGCAGTCACCATGGGAACGGGGGTAAACAGAGGGAGAAACAAGGGCCTCAAACAGCTTGCAGCTGCCTGGCTCTCTGAGTAAACACTACACAGGACCTGCCCCTGATTTACTGCCTTTAATCACTGGTGGGAGGAGAGTGCCATGGGGTTTGGACTGAGGAAATAATACGAATCTGATCAAATAAATCAGCCCTAATGGGTTACGACACAGGCTGACTTTTATTAGTGAGCTAGTGGAGGGATGGATGCTGGGAGGGTGCTGCACTGGGATGGATCTGGGATGGGGTGTCCTCACATTAAGGAGCCTCAAGCTGAGTTAAGCCATGCCAAGGCAGAGTTGAGAAATGGTGGTAGATGATACTCTGGAGCAAATTAGTGTGAGTGTTGCGGTATTTATTCACCAAATATGATATTGTCGTGATTCATTAGATGCCATTGGCTGAGCGCAGTGAAGATGAGCTGTCTTTCATTTTCAATGAAAGTAAAAGCATGTCAGTGCATTCCTGTCACCAGTGAATCAGAAGTGAACTCTTCAGCAACAACTATCAACACTGTCTCATTTCACTACAAGCCAAACTGGCATCTGTCAACAGCACCTGACTGGTGCGGTAACATTTGGTTTACGCTGCCTCTCTTTTAGTGATAATTCGAGTTTCTTTCTCTGTATCTACTAAAACTTGACCATTTATCGGCATGTTTGTCCAACTCCTTAGCCACCTTCCTGTCTCATCCCTCAGTCTCTCATACAGTTTTCCATCCTCACTTTCTTTTCATAATCTCGGTACATTTTTGCCCGCACCTTCTTTCTCCTGATCCCATTTGGTCCGTACATCCATTCAAACATGATCTATCTTTTCCTCTCCTTGTGCAGACATGTCTTTTATCCTCTCCTCCACCCAACTAGCCACCATCCTAGAAGAAAATCTCACATCCTCACATCTGATGCCTCTCTCTCCTCCACCCTCCTGATCCTTCATTTCCTCTCCTCCATCTACCTCCTATCCCCCCTCTTCCTCTCCTCCATCCACCTCTGATCCCTTTCTTCCTCTCCTCTGTCCACCTCTGATCCCCCTTTTCCACACTTCCCCGCGTTGCGATCCCAGAGCTCCCCAGAGCTGTGAGGCATGTCCCTGTGTGTGAGTTGCTTGTGCAGGAGCCTGCATGTGTGGTGGCCCCGGGGCAGGGATGACACAGCCCCGCTGGAATGAGAGGGAACAGAGTCTGGGCGTTCCTCTACAAACGCACTATTAAACCCACTGCAGTACACAATGAGCTCATCTTAATTCAGGTCAGATGTACATCCTGCATTCTCTCGCTTTCTGTTTCACTCCTTCCTTTTTTTTAATTGCTTACACTGTATACCTACCTTTGTTTATTTGCTCTCCTCTTCTCTCTACCCGCTACAGCTCTGTGTGCATTTAGCCCTACAGTTTATACACAGTTGAGCCTATTGCCCTTATTTGCCTGTGGAGAAGGGCATTTGTCAAGTCAGAGCATGAGGGCACCTCAGGCATTTTGCTGAGGTCCCGCACACTTGCACTCAGGACAGACCTCCCTCCTTATCATCGCTTTCTGAATGCAATCTAATCATAAACAATAATAGAGGAAGGTTTGTTTAAATTGTGGAGTTCATGAGGTCAAAGTTTGGCCTATGGAAAGCCCATAACTCTCTGCAGAGGTGGAGAGACCGTTCTGGCGCTGACACAATGGGTGTTGAAATCAGCAAAGTTGTTTTATTACATGCATGGGAAAAGGTATTATGCAATCTCTTAAAATGTGATATGCAACGCATCTTGGAATTAAAATCATCAAAACTACCAGCACTAACCCCTGCACAACTGCACATACTGTATGTTACAGACTATGCACAGATTGCGTTTGCACATTTGCATATTTTGATGTTTTGTTATTTGTCTGGCATGATGATCACAATCTATATTAAGCAAAAAGAAATGCAAATATGCTCTGCGAAAAAAGAGACATATAGATAGTGCAAAACAGACAGATATCAGTATCCCATGAGATCTTTTACCCAGTGGTCCTAAAATATAAATCAGCACCACAAAAATACAGCTTAGGCATTGCATGAGACCCTGAAGTTTATAAGTCATGCAAACCAACGACTATTTGTGCTACTTCCCTTCCCTGCAAGAATAAGAGGCACAAGTGACTGGTGGTTCTGAGGTGTGAAAATGTATTGTGCATTTAAAGCAGCATGGGAAACAAAACCACAAATTAACTTCCTCCATAGCTTTGCACAGTGATGTGACAGCCAAACTTAGAAGTTGCAAACCAAGGTGGGACATCACCAACAAAACAGAAGTTAGAGATAGAGACAGACACAGAGATAAAGACTCAAAGTGTTAAAATTTGCAACGCAGTATGAAGACCTACTTAGAAGTAAAAGAAATGTCCAGGAAAATTCTCAAAATTGAGAAAGACTGTCTTATTTGATGGTGACAGACTGACACCATCAGCGGTTTTGAGGATTACACCCTTTTCACACATTCAAGTGGGAGTTATTAACTTCATACAGTGTAGTTTCTGAACCCCCTTGCTTCACCCTCTCACTGCCGTGACTGCAAAATGCACACAAAAAACATGAAAGGCCCTACCTAGAGCCAATATTTAGTTTGCCGGTTGAGCGCCCTAAATCTTGCATACTGGACCTTTACATTTTTTTTTAAGTTTGATAAAATCACCTGGTTTTAAACACAGCCAAAATTGAGATTTAAAGTATTTAAATACCACATAATGAAAAATTGATGACCAGATATTTTACCACATCTGTACTATAATCACTCCTCACTTAACCCAGCTGCGTTCAGGTTGATTGTGCTATGTAATGGAAACAAATGGACCCAATTTCTCTACCGAGCCAAAATAGAAGAATGTCATTTTTAATGCTTTGTGCCCACGCCCATACCCGCACATCTCCTCTTACGAGTCAAAAGGTTGAGGTTTCCACAGAATGTAGCATCTCACATGGTTGACTGGTAATGTCCAACGCATTTAACTCTGACATAACTCTGCACCAGATGTTTATAATTGAAAAGCAGAAAACATTCAAATCTGTTGGACGCCGCTTCCCTTTGTATGATAATGATAGCCGTGACATTAAGATCTGCTGGCTGTTCCTTGTGTCTGGTTTTAACACTGGTTTGTGTCAGTTCAGCTCCCCAAAGACCTTGTTTAGGGACTCAGAGAAGAAGGAGAGAGCGAGAAAGAGAGAGAGAGAGAAAGAGAGGTCCTCAGGTTTCACAGCTGCAGGCCCAGCTCAACCCTAAAGTAAATGGACTTGAGGAAAGCCAATCCTAATTGATTCCAAGCCTCAAAGCTCTTTAGTAAACATTGTGGAGCAATGAAAATGACTTGTTATCCTAATTCATTGGATGCTCACGCTGTGCATTCAGCAGAGCCGAGAAGAAGGAAGCAGATGGACTCGAGATTAAACCGATTTTATTTGGTGATTTCTTCTCATTGAGAGATATATTCACCACAGAGCTCCATAAAGTGTGTCAAGATTAAAAGCTTTGTAGACCTGTAATGATCACAAACATAAACCTTGACATACTTGACTAGGATAACTGTTTCCTAACTGTCTCTCTGGTAATAAGGATATATTAAAATGAAGGATAAACATTTGCAAGGTAAACAATCTTTTCACTGTGGATTATAAGCAACATGTTTTAAATTACTGTCTTCTACACAAAGACGTGGGAAATCAAAACATGTTGGAGACTAGTTGAGGTGCGCTAATAGGACAACAGACGTCATAGGGAAGCACTAATCTGACCTTCAGTAGGTTCCCTGGCTCCTAATCTGTACAGGGAACAACTAGCCTGTGAAGTGTCCAGCTTGTTGTGTGTATAGGAAGTTCCTGTGGAGAGACCCTGTGCATGGAGCCTTTGGTTGGCTCTAATGGCTTCCTGTGGAAGCACTGCTTCTCAGTGTAGGGGTTTCCTCAACCCATTTTCCTGCTGATGTGAACATTTCCAGATCAGTTTTCTTTCGTGTGAATCTACCCATCCTATTCATGTGTCATGGTCCCACCACCATAGTAAACAAGAAGCTTTAGCACATACAAGCGCTGATCGGGTAATGGCTCAAACAACGTGCTACAGATAATTGTAGCTGAGACTTTTGTGCCATTCTGTGGCTGAAAATTACCACCACATGGCATACCCCCTCTGACTTTTAAGCGATGCGTTTTTGAGTGTGCGCGAGTAGTAAAACCACCAGTCTCTCAACAAGTCAGTCCGAGGTTTGTGATCATAGAGGACTGTGGAGAGAAGTGAAGTGGTGGAGCTCTGCTTTAGCAAGGTGAGGAGTTTTTAATGACAGGTAAACTCAGGTGAAGCAGGCCCGGCAAAGTCTCTGTTACTGGCAGTGATTGCTGCTCCTCCAAGGGGATGAAATTCCAACCCTGTCCTCGACAAAGAGCCTGACGGGGTGTCAGTCAGGCTTAGTGATGGGCCTCCCATCCAATATTCACTAGCTCCTCAAGCTGTAAATCTACACAGGACAACGTCGACACAGCACAGGCATAACACAGAGCCATCTCAATGTCTAACTTGCTTGTCACGGGTCTGGTTTACAGTAACAAAGCCCTGGCACAAGTTTGAAGGTGGTTGGGGTTAAGGTACAAAGAATGAATGAGGTCAGCGAAGTGTCTTCATAAGAAAGACAGTGTTTGTGTGTGGTAATGATTATGTTATTGAATGCTGTGTTCATTTTGTCACGACAAAAGATCAGTAGAGGGAAAGACGCTACCCTCAAAGAGCTTAATTCATAAAATCACACAGCCAGCATGATCACCAGCACAGATTAAAAATGCTTTAAACTCCTTCAACTATTCCTTGACCACTAAATAATAAGGCAGCACATCACACAGATTGCTAATAAATTGTCTATATCTGCTGTTATTATACACCTGTAGCATGACAGCGAGAAGGTGTCAGAGAAACACAGCTCTAAGGTTATGGCTGACATTCCCATACAGTGAAAGGAACTATTTTAGAGCATGAAATGCAAAACCGTTGTAAAACCAGTCACGGCTGAGGCTTCAACAATGACCTCATCTTGTCCCCTGGGACCCTCTTTGGCATGCTCTGCTGTGGGACAATACTGAATGAACAGCAAAACATGAATCGCCGGCCCCACACACACACACTGCTCCGAATGTAACAAAACACTGACATTACCTCAGAGACTACGGAGGGATGACAATCAGCACAGACACAAAGGGACCAGGCCGAGCCTAAGGCTGTCACTATAACGGGGGGCACACTTGAGGTGAGAGGATACACTTCAATATCAGCGCTGCTCAGATCATTTTCTGTCTGTCAGCACTTCTTAACGGTGCCCCTACAGCTCGCTCACAGAGAAGAAAGTCACGCGATCATAAGGGACGCGAGGATGAAATCACAAAAAAACTACTTTCTGTCCTATCTAATAATCCCGGCCTACTCACCCTATCTGTCTGTTGGTGGATGGAGCCTGAGTGATGACGGAGCTGGACTGAGGAGAGGGCAGGGCCTGCTGGATCACTATGCTGGTATCGTGGTTGCCCATCCGTGAGTGGGAATGCTGGTGCTGGCCTTGGCCTGCCTGGCCATGCAGTGAGATGTTCTGCAGCAAGGAAGGGCAAGAGAAAAGCAAGCAGAGATTAGGGTGTTGTAAAGAGTGCAACCTCCTTCCAAGCAAGTTTTATTTTCAGCACAACTCAAGCAATCACAACTGTTTGGCCTTGAGCTCCATTCTCTCAGCTTGAATGGGTAATGAGGACCTATGTAGACTATCATCTACAGACTTTTTCTAAGTTGAGGAAACACTGAGGGTGTAATGAAGACCAGGTTTCCTTATTGTTATTTGCCCAGCAGGACAGTTTGTTGTTTTTACCTCTGTTACATGTAACTGCATATGCATTCCAAAACAATCCTTTACTGTAAGAAACAAAATACCTTTAAGCTCAAGTCACACATCTTGGCAAAACGCAAACAGGAAATTGAAGTAATTTACACAAATGAGTCAAATGTGAAGCCACAACAATCAAATACATTATCATCATAGATGAGTAAATTAGGCTTTTCAATAAACTAAATCACTCTCTTTTCTGTTTGTATCAAGTGTCTGCAAACTACTAGGTGATTATTTAATACTCATATCGGCCAATTGTTGTTTTCCTGAAGTTTCAAGCTTTCACTCACTTATCGCTGCTTATTGTGCTATGCGCTCCCAGAGAGTCTTGCTCTGACTCGCCTCCTGCTGACTTAGCAGAGCCTCCCATCATAAACCACACAGACTCGAGAGGCTAGACGAGGCTGACCTGAGCACAGACGAGCTCCAGAGCCAAACCACCCAGATGACAGCTTAGCTACAGCGTGCACTGCACATCTTTCCAGACATTAGATAAGCAGTCTGTCTTGTGGGGATTTGACTAGCACCCACGTTTCAGGTGAAACCTTCATTGGCCTCGGGGCAGATTTATAATGCATAAATGATCAGGTCTTTTGTCAAATGTCCAAGCTTTGCAACTCTGGTCACATGTGAGAATGTCTGGCCAGGTCTTTCATTGCTGCCACAAAAGTTGTCTCAGGGGTCTGTCTTTACGTCTGAGGAGAAATAGGACTCCTGCCCTAGGAGATGGCTGGAGAGCTGTTTGAAGTTACAGGTGGAGAACCTGATCTCTTTTCTCCTCACCTGTGGTGGGTGACAAATCTCCACCTGCTAACCCTGTCTGTCACTGTCAACAAGACTGATGAGGATCGAGTGAGTGTCGTGTCTGTGGCACTACAAGGGCTGGATGCGCAACACATGAATACACTTTTGAGGAAATATTGAGAAGTACAATATTGTAGGTGCATACGTCCTTGTGGTTACATGAGGAGTAGGTGTTTTGAATCTATTAAAAGTTTGTATTCCAGCTCATGGTGTGTGGGCTGTGTACTCAGACTAATGATGGCAACAGATAACAGTTCATAACCACCGGACCTAACCCCATAGTTTTCATTTCTATTCTGTGATACCTGTTTACTGTCCTCTTCTTCTTGGGCCTTGCAAAACTCCTGCTCAATGGAGCAGTCCAGTTCACTGAACAATCCCACTTCCTCACAGTTCTTCAAGAAGCGTGTTGGTGTGGGCGTCTGGTCTGGAAAGCAAAGAAAGCTTTTAAAAAAAATTTTTAGGTTCAGTCAACTACTGTTATAGCGTTTATTTGTCAGGCTAAACACAGAGTATACCGTGATGGTGGACAGCACAAGCAGCATGCAAAATAAGGACCAACACCCTGTAACACATCATGTTTTTTAAAATTATTTTTCAATTAAATAATTTGTTAATCTGTTATCTAATTAAATATGATAGTATTGTGCCACGCTAAAATCATCTGCTGCAAAAGGCGTACAATGACAGAATAGCACTAAACAAACAAGATGCACATTATAGAAAACAGTACAGTGCACACACCATGTTAGCAAGTACAGTATATGTTAGACAAACTTGAGATATTTGTATTGATATGACTAGATTTGATAGCTTGTTTTTATTTCATAGTACATTGTTCTCTTATTTTTATGTTTTGTACTCTTTAGTTTCATTGATTCAGGATGATGTTTGTTTTTTTATTATTTATTTATGGGGACCACAGCTATACTGGCCAAAAACTTTACACAAAGACTAAAGCGTAAAGAATGTACATTGTTTTTACGTATTTGAAGTGATTTTTTTAAAAAAACCCATAACCTCCATTCGGTCAGTGAAAGAGAGATACTACACTTGACAGCCTCATTTCAGCTGATAAAGTACAGATCCCACCTACTGAGTGGGGGTCTCATTTGTTGAGCTCAGTCAAGCCGCGGTATTCAACTTAATGTTGCGGGGGGTGCACGGAGATCAGGTTTCAGACAGTTGAAGGTGATTTTAGGATCAGGCTTGTTTCAAAGGCTAAAAGCATACTTCATGGTCTGTTTATCCATTCTGGCTAGACTGGGGATTGACTCAAACTTTCATCATGACCTCTGTATCCAAAATACAAATATACTTTTTCCATTTTGGCTAAGAATATAGCACAACACTATTAATAAAAAAGTGAGTAATGTCAATTTTTAGTTGAGGACAGGAGGCTAACTTTAGGTCAACAATTATAGTACTAAAAGTTTATGAGCGGACAATTTTGGTGACCAGCTAAGGGCATGTTACCATGTGTGGCTGAGCTGTAACTTACAGGATAAGCCGAACTGACTGACCACACTGTCTACTTTATCCTGAGTTCAAGGTCTCAATAAGAGAAATGGTCAGAGCTGTAACTCAGTCAACAGGCGATAAGAACACCCGGCCTAGAAAATCCGATCCTGCTGTCCACTGAGCGTAAATAATAAAGAAGACACAATCTCGGCGGCATGGCTAGAACAACTCGCACTGTTGTCTTGCAGCCTGGCAGTTTCTAGGAATGGACATTAGTACTTATGGATTGGCCTTGAGTTGTTTATACAGTACACAACATATTATTTCTTTGAACAATAGATTATCGTGCCAATCGGCGTGTCACCTGGGGCTTGTACACCCCACCATCCATAAAACCAGTGAAACCATCTGCCTCTACAGTAAAATCAAGATTAATGACACCTCTTATGATCACGCAAAGCAACAGGGAAGGAAATTCGGCTTAACATGCTGGTTCCTCCAGTCATACGTCAGCGTCTAGCATAGCGCTGGTAATCTACATTACTGTAAACAACTGGTATAGACACGTCATAAAGTTTTCTGATGATAGACAAGTGTGTCTGAGCATGAGTCACCAAGGCACACACCTGCAAATGAACTGCAAGTTCTCCGCGAACTCTGCTGAGGTAGTGTGTGGGTCTGAATTGACTGGCAGCTGTAACTCACCCGATAGCATGTTGTCGTTCTTTATGGAGGGGAATTTAAGGGTCATCTCATGTTTGTGTCGATGTATCATCAGATGGTCCTCCGTGGGGAATCGCTGTTGAGTTTTTAAGAAGTAGGACTGTAAGACTGTGTACATGCACAAAGACGAACACTGAAGTGTACACTGAAGCTTTATCCCAAAATAACACACACTGTTATTCTCCATTTAAAGAGTGCATCCTATGAGAGCATCAACCAGGCGTTGCCTTCAAAGAGCATTTTTCTATGGGTATTTTTACACCCGCAGCATTATTTACAGTTTGTGTTACACTCAGTTTCAAGCTATTCTGTTTCTCTCTTATGTGTGAAGCAGTAACCCACTCCTCAGGCCTCCTCAATGTACACCTCTTCATATTACAGGCAGACACACACACACACATACACCTATACACACTGTGGTGTGTTGTTTTGTCTCGAGACACTCACCTGAGAACAGCCAGGAGCGTTGCACACGAACGGCCTTTCCTGGTCTGAGTTCATCACTCTGGCCACCTTCTCATAAAACTACAACAACAACAAAAGAAAAAAACGCAAAAGAAGAAAGCAGAGAGAGGAAGTCAATGACTTGAAATTCCCAGCCAGCGTCCAAAAGGAAAAATACACTCATTGTGTAATGCCTGACATAAAACTGCCAATGCACCTGAAACAGCTGTGTGGTTATTCTCAGTCCTAAACATGAGGTTTTCAAGGGTTGGATTTCCAAGGAGTGGGAACACTTGAGTATCAATTACTTCAGCAAAAACTTTAATGCAGTATAGAAAGCTTTTAAATAATCCAAAATATGTGTAATTTTATTGCAAATAAGCATATAGACTGTAGCCTGTTCAAAGATCACTCACAAGCAAATATGTATATGCAAATGTATCGCTATAGCAGGCACAATCATTGTGGGTTTCAGAGAACAATGACATAATCAACTATGTTTGAGATTTCCTGCCAAACACCACCATCTCTCCCACCAGCACATAGACACCGACATTCAAATGTTTCTCCTCACCACAATGTGGCAGAATCATGTCAACCATATACGGCACTGGTCTGACAGCTTCATGAAAAATCCCCTCTTGCTAATCTCCTTACTCATGATCTATGCAGTGAGACTAATTGAACTTTAAATTTCAGGCACGTAAAAACTCACCAGATTCCCTTTTTGAAAGTTGACAAGTTTGAGTCACACAACATTCAAAGACTAGCATTGTGAGAACGAGAGATGAAAGTGGCGGAGCAGTGCAGAGTAGCAATGCATGGAGGGTAGAAACAAGGTGCATATTATTATTTTCTACAGTTTTTTTCTGAAACATGAGTTAGTTTTAAAGTTTAGAAACAGAAGACAATATAGGCTTCCTCGTTGTCAAATCTGTGCTCTTGAGTTGAGTGAACTCACTCACACTACAGGCATAGCCATGCGTCATGTTGAATGTTCAATCGCTTAATGTATGGTCTTTAATAATTTAGAGTGAAAGAGAGGACAAACTTTCCCAGAAAAAGACAAGTGCCTTGTACCTGTGCTCTGTTGGAAAAATATAAAATAAAAACCAGAGACTTGAAAATTGGACGTCTACAAATTCTGTAAATATGACCCTGTCCTTTCATTTCCTTACAGAAACTAAATCATGCCAAACAACAAGGAGGATGCGGTCAGCATTTAGCTTAACAACATATTGAAAACAGCCGAACTATATTTATGACAGGATGTTAGAGAAAAAACAGCAATACCGGACGCATTTAAACAGCTTCTCAAGATCAAACCAAGAGCAATGACATGCCATTTAAAGGCTTTGGTGTGCACTTCAATCATATCTGATGTACATAAGCTGCCTCGTTCACATTTAAATATTTGATCCATACATTTTTTTCAGCAGCTTATAACAGTGATTCGTGTCAAGAGTATCTATAGCAATAGTTTTTATATTATCTTATTAAAAAGAAAAAAAATGTATATTCACATTTTTTTTCTGAGGATAAGTAAACATCAAGTTTAGCTGTTAAGGAGACCTGATTTTTAAATATTGACTGCTTGTGTGTCTGTAAAGATGCAAGCTAGCACTGAAAACTTCATCAAATTTCATTTCTTACTTAATCTTTGATCGGTTATTTCCCATTTTAAAAATATATATATATATATTATGTTCGAATATATTTTTCAAATCCAACCTGTGGCTCTTTCCCGCATGTCTTTCGCCATCTCTCTCTCCCCACATGTCCTATAGCTCAGATAGCTCAAAAAGGCCAAAAAAATATTTCTTATACATTGCATTTTACAGAATGTTTTATTAGGATGTTCATGTTAACACCATATCAAAGACAAAAAGCCCTAGATTATTTATTTAAATGAGAAAAAAGCTCTTGTAAAAAAAAGTTATTTTTCTGTAATGATAGTAAAAAACTGTGTTGTGTTTTTTGGACTTCTGTACCCTATGCCTTACCTCCAGCATCGTTCTTGGTAACTGCTCTTGTGTCACAGTATTTCTTATTTTAAAGTTTATATTCTTAAACTAAAGTCTAAAATCTTGGTCCAGTATAATGCAGTGTAAACGATCCTCATCACTGATGTCGACACCACATGCCAGTGCTACAGATGCCCAGCACTTTCTGACAGATGTTCTGACAGATGTTAAGTGAGTGCGACAAATTCTAAATGAGTCTTTATTAATCCTCTCGTAGGAGTAGCACTGCACTCAGGGACCATCTGCAACTTCGAATCAGATCCCTGGTCAATAGCAGGATGATTCTCGATGCTGAAAACGCAGATCTTTTAGTGTGGGACATGCAAACATGGAATAAAGATTCCCACTCCAGCAGGGAGGGCCTTGTTGGCCATGTTAGTGAGGTCTGAACCAAATCCCCGCTGTGAGCATGTACGTGTCCAGGGTTCCAAGAGTCCTGGACACTAACTTACTAACTTACTTCAAAAAGTGGAGGAACGAACAAAGAATCTACAATCCAACAACAACGTTACTGTTTTTCTTCTTCTGTCTCCCTCATGTGGCACTGCTCCAACCCCACTAAAACAAATGATTCAAAGAGGCCTGTTAAGAGGCTAATAATTTAATTATCAGCATTAGGTGTGTCGTTAGCTGAGAATGTGCACTCTTGATAAAGACTGCAACATCTACAGTATTTATAGCACTGATGCTGCACCCGACTGTTCTAATTCAATACACACATACCTGCCTCCATAATCAATTCACGAAACTTAAAACGCATTCGAAACTCAAGCCAATGCCACGCGTCACGTGTCGAGCATGAATACCTTCATACACTATGTACATGTGTGGCGTTTTCATGGGTACAGACTATTTCCTCAAGCACAGTCAAAACACTCAGATGTTGTGTTATGCTAAGCAGTGCTGTTTTCCTAACAAGCACTTCATGACCGAGCCTGCAGAACAGGGTCTGGACAGGGTCTCTCTGTCAGAGAGAAATGAGCCCTGGTCTCTCTTTCTGTCACCAGTTCACTCCATCTCTTCTACAGGGCCCCTAAAAACTCACCTGGTTTTCCTGTGACACAACAAACATGTCTAACACTGCTGATCCTAAGCCTGAGCCCAAAGTAGACTCTGGGATGATGGCAAGGACATGTTGCACATTTTGGGTCTTCAGCTGTTTGTACAATTCCTGTTGCAGGTTTCTCCCTGAACACATACAGATCTGTAAACCTAAAAACTGTACAATGAAACACGAGGAAGCACTACTACGAAATGTGTGACAAGGAATATCTGTGACTATCGAACAAATGCAGAAGTGCAATTTCTACCTTTCCTTTTCCAGAAAGGGACTTCATCATTTCACCACATTTACCAGGAAATTCAAACCATATGACACATAAAACTTTTAACCATTAATTGTGTGAATGCCTCTGTGAATTATCCAATAGTTTTCACACTTCAAATTATCAGGACTCAAGGCCCTTTACTTGGAAGGGGCACTTGGCTCTCATTTGATATAGATGTTTTAGTTTAGCAGAGGAAATTTGGTTACACTTTACATTAACTACGTCCTGATGTGTGTGAGGGGAAGGATTAGGGTCCGGCGTTCGATTTCAAGAGGAGCTGGGGAGGAATTCTCCAGGTAGAGCACATATTAGAATTTAAACAATATGGTGAGGAAAAGAGGGGTTGGGGTGCAAAGGCATATGGGGTTAAAGCAAGCGCAAACATGCGCAGCAATTCAAACTCCAGATCCCAATAGCCTGGGCCTTTGACAGGACAAGTTCAAGGTAGGATCACGGCGATCCCTGAGGCGGGGAACATTGCCCTCTTAGACAACGTCTGCCCTGAACTTCTGCTCTTGAAGTGAATGCGTGACAAGAAGACTGCTGTGATGTAAACCTCCAGACCTATCAATTACTGGTCTCTTCCACAACTTGTAAACTCATAGCAAGAACAAAAATGCTGCCTCAGAGGGCTACTATGACAGTAATACACTCACTTTATTCATATTCACAAAAACGTTTAAAACAATGCTGGAATAAAGGAAAAAAATTGTTTCTATTAATAATGTACAAGTCAAAATAATAAAATAGATGCTACAGTTTTTTAAAGGTGGAGTTAAACGACTGTGGACAAACTGTTGATTGAACTGTGTGATTTGTGTCATGTTCTCTGTCATACGACCGCTTCCTACATTAGTACAATCATTACTAGAGGAATGTTTCACCTTGAGCACATGCGACGACCATCAACAAATAAAGGTCAAATTTTATGACTGCAATGAGCCGCTGGGCTGCAATCGAGCTGAACATTGTGTAAAATATGAGAAGAATTAGCTCTGTATCAAGGTCACTAAATAGGACAAGTTATCCAGTGAGTTTCATATGGAGTCAGTGACTTTACAGTCTTTGCTGTTTTGTATTTAGTTGTGAATTCATTCATACTTCGAGGCACATTATTCCTCAGTAATGTGAAAGTAAGATAATTAGTTTTAATTAGTTAATTATTTTTAGGGAAATTTATAAATCACAATCATTAATTCTTCTAAATCTCCAAAAGGCATCTTGCAACAAAAAAGTGGAAAATGTGAAAAAGAGAATGCATCCTCCAAACTTTGCCTCAAACTGTTGCTTTCATAAAATGTAACTGTAACATTCTCAAAAGCTTCTTTTTTTAAAAAAATGAAAAATAAAAGCCTTTCTCAGTCTGTGATACACGATCAGAATGACAAAAAATCATCCTCACACTTCAATACTTCACTATCAGGTGTGATTAACGCAGCCAATTAAAAGGGACGCCATAAAACTGGACGCTGATGTAAAGCAGCGTGCATGAGGAACGAGTGGTTATTGATAGTGTTGTCACATAAACATAATGACAGCAGGGACTAATCAAATGATTAAAACATCTTTCTCCCTCTCTCTTTTTTAAAGCCGTTTCGCCACAAAGCGCGCCTCGTCAGCACAACCTTCCTGAAAGTAACCCCTCAACATCTCAGCGCTTAATCAAATATCGACTGGCCTGCAGAATGACGTAATGTTAGTCACATTGCTGTTCAAGAGAAAAGGGAACGTAAATTTCAGGGAAACAGAACCATCACTCTTCTCTTTAAAAAAAAAAACAAAAAACAAAAAAACTGGCATGACAGCAAAAAATCAACCGAGCTATCGTTTGCAGGACGGCGAACCGCAGCGCGCAGAGAGTCCGGGACAAACGCCGGCTCTGCGTATCCCGAGATGGGACAGGCATGACAATGATGCAGGGGTCCGGCCGCTCAGGCTTTAGACTTCATACAAAACCTGGAAAACACGCTAAATTGGTGCGAAGTGCAATGCAAATCCTCTTTACAGTAACCTATTGTGTAGTTTTCAGTCGGGGTTTGACATGAATTCCTGCAGACTTGTCTCCGCTGCTACCTGACAGACCGAGCGGCGGCGGTGGCGGCGGCGGCGGCAGCAGCACTTGACTCCGCGTTCAACTTCCAACAAGTCAACGCACAAGCCAGCGCTCGGACACCAAAGTGAGATGACAATGCGCTTAGTCTAACAATACTAACACGAGCCGTTATCTCATTTAGTTGCAAGGACACACGAGCTGAAAACAAGAAAGAAAAAAAAAAGAGAAATCTTGAGCGAGACTGCTGAAGCGGACAACAAAACAAGCTGTTGCATGACCAAAAAAAAAAAAGAAGAGAAAAAGTAACAAGGATCAGCTTTTTTTTTAAAAAACAAACAAACACAACAAACCTGCAGAGGCGCATGCATGGTCCTCTGCATGGTGGTGTAGGGAGGTTTTCAACTCACCAAACAAGTGTAGAAAATGTGAAGCAGTCTCTCAGAAGAAACCACGTTGGACTGAGAAAAGATTACAATACGATCTATTTAGAGAAGCATAACGTCACCCCCCGGTGACGTCACGTGGGATTCCTGAACTTCTAAATCATTGCGGTCCGTTTGGAGGCGGCGCGAGAGGGGCGGAGTTTTTTTTTTTTTTTTTTTGCAAATGCACGCCCAGAGGCATGGATGGACAGTGCTGGACCCCGAGTGGGTGTGGTGCAAAGCTGGAGCTCCAATAGTGACCAATCAGGCATGCAAATAGGAGCAATTATAACTGATAGAAACTCTGCTGACTGTCCCATAAACTCAGTGACCCCAGAGTGTGAAATGAGACTAAACACATTCATCTCTTCAGAGACAAAAGTTACTTAACATACTGTAATTGAAGTACACTAGAAACATTACAGCTAATTTGACTCATAATATATACACCAACTGACCATTTCATTAGGTATGCTCTGCCAGAAAGTTTAGAATTTTTTAGTTTTTGACACTGTCAGAGAGGTATTCATTTAACTGTTTAACTGTTTTAACTGTAACTCTTTTGTATTGAGGTTGTAGTTTGCAGTATTAAATGCAATGTTAAACTGAACACATTTTTCATACCGCTCCCTTCTGGTCACAGATACAGTCCCTGGCCTGTAAGCGAGCACGCTATGGCAGGAGTTTTATCCCTTCTGCCATAGCAACAAAGCACCTTGGTGCTTGGTGCCACAATGTGTGGAAGCTACGGGCACAGGACAGAGGTGGAGAAACGTGCTGTATTGAATGTTTATATCTGTGGCTATGTTGAGGTGTTTCAGTGTACCTGTGGCATTTATGTGTGTATGTTCGGCTGAATACAGACTGCGGCAACAAATTTACTTTTAAGGACAATAAAGTATCTATCTAAATTATGCTGAGAGGCGTTTCTATACTTGCCACTACATTTACATACATGATAATAGAAACACCTTTCAATGTAATGCACTTCTGTACAAAAACAGCACCCACTGAGACCTCAATAATAAACATATAGTACAATTAATACCTCTCTGAAAGTGTCAAAAACTGAAACATTATAAGTGGAATCACATTGGATTGTACAAGTGTACCTAATGAAGTGGCTCGTCAGTGTGTAGTACATAGTTCTGTAGTTGCATCCTATTTGACTCTCCTTCCTAGTGTGAACAGAAACTAATAGGACTAGAACAGTATATAGATATAATAGGCTTAAACAAAGGTAACAAAAACATAAAGAGGCGATTATACACTAATGAAAACATAGTTGTGATTTATTTTTGCCATATTCTGTACACAGGGTCCCCTAAATCTTACACACTAGACCTTTAAAATGTGCTTTTTTACTGCAAGCTTTTTTGATTTGCCACAGTTGGAAAGCACAGGTGTTACTAATAATATTAAAGAGGGATTCTGTTCAGCTCTATTCAGTGTGCCAGTAGGTGTGACAACAAGGCAACATGCACAACACTGGGACCCTGAAACTGACGCAGCTAAATGGAATTCGGCCATCATTCATTTTATAATTTACACCTTTCCTGCTGTGTCAAATATCCTTTGTGAAAAGGGCTTATGGGATTAATTAGATACAAGGGAAAAACAAATCACACAGTATTTGCCAGAGGGAGGTTCGACCTTTCAGTTACACTCTAAGATATTCATGTAGTGAGGGGTTTTATGCAGTATTAAGCCATGATCTCTGTCCACCTGGGTGTCCACAGGTGGCTGTTTATTATGAAATAACAGTAATCACTGTATTAATCTGCTACAGGGCCGGAGGCCAAAACTGACTGCTGGGCCACTAAACCCCCCCATTCCTCATGCCACACCTGGCCACAGATTTAAACTCATTTTAAAATATGCATCATGTATGCATACATTTTGTCACATGGACCCTCAGACCCTTCGGACAGGACTGCACTATTAGAAAATATACCAGGACCTACCTATTATTTAGTTGATTGTTTCGATTAATTTAGCAGAAACAAGTAAACCTGGAGCTTTCGGTGACCTTTAACTTTTGGCAGTGGCCCGCTGTGTCTAGTTTGTAATCCAGCCTTGGTGACAGTTGTCATATTTCAAAGCACCAAAGCTATTATTATCAGAGTTCACTGTGAGGGCTTTGAACAGTCTGTTTTCTTTGCTACTGGCTTCTTTTCTCGTCAAATCAATCTTTTTTTTCTTAAACTTATTTTTCACAAATGGGCCATAACCTGGCAGAGCTTACGCGCATCATCAAAAGCTTCACTTGCAAATGAACTCAACGTGGAAAGCGCATAGTTGTTCCACACCGCCTTGTCTGAAATGTCTGCGTTAGCCACAGCATATTAGAAGAGATTTAAAGAGCTTTGAAGTACAAAGCATTTATGTTAGAGCTCTGTGTGACCTGCTGGTGCCAACTGGCTGTGATTTCTTGGGCCATAGACACAGATAGTGAAGCCATCCTGGGCTCCAGGGATTAATGACTCCTCACACATTGAGAAATGTTTACCACTCGCCTGCGACCACTCCACTAGACGCACTAAGAGCTCTGTCACTGAAACAATAACGCAGTCTGAAAAGCCCTCATAATTCAGGGCTTCTCCGCCTCTGTCTTTTAACCAGAGCTTTAATCAACGTTTATGACATCCTTTTGTCTCTTTATTGCCAATATATTTCCCAACCAATCCAAACATTATGCTCCCAGAGGAGCAGACTATTAAGGTTGGAAAGAGCCGATACAGTTTGGGTCAGTGACCCACACTAAAGCAGATTTGATCTATATTATACTAAACCTTTTATTATTATGCCTCCGTGCAATGCTTTTGAGTAAGATCACCTTGGGAAGATTACTACCAGTGAGGATGCTTTGTTGCAGCAGGTGTAAAAGGTGGAGGAGGGTTAATAAAAAAGAAAGTGTCACACAGGTTTTCAATTTGTAAACAAAAAACTAAAACACCTTTAGAAAGATTTTCCTTCAACCGAAGATGGAAAATAGAGGCAGATAACAGGTCATGTAAATGGAAAGTTACCGTAAAACATTGTATCCTGCTCTTCATCCCTTAAGTAGAGATAATTACCTGTAATGATGAAAATAACTACATGGCATTTCACATTTACAGTGCCTCAGCAAGATACGTAAGATGGCAATTTAAACTAATTATACATTTATTTCTTGCTGTCTTAATTTCTAACAAATATCTTTACTTACAAAGTGTAAAATTGTATAAATGCCGGGTAAAAAACAAGAAATTGCACCCCCCCTTTCAATCTACAGGTAATTTCCAAATTGCCCATTTAATTCAGAATTAGAAAAAAGAAGTGACCGAGAAATTTTGAAGTTTAGTTTAGTTCATGGAACAGATTACTCACAGTGGCTTACCAGTGGATGCAGGCCAAGTTCCATTTTAATTCTTCTATATTTAATTTATTTTTTTTTCCAACAAAACATTTTCAATAAGCCGCGCCAAACCGTTTTCATCTTATGAAATTTTGATAGCATGCAAGCTGATGTAGTGTTTACAAGTGGCGTGAGTTCTATGACACTCTTTGTGAAGGTTTGAAAAGCTCCAGCGCGGGGGGAGCTTTTGGGTCCCGGGACACCAAACATCACTGCGCAGTGTAAACTGAGAGCATAATTCAGCAAAACATATGTGCTGGGAGGTTCCAAGCAGATAACCCCAGTGACATTCCCGCACTCAAACACTCAACCCTGTAACGTGTACATTAGGTGGCTGGTGAATGGTGCTGGCTGTGGGATGACTCTTTGGATTTATAACAGTGTAGGATGATGTCCTCTGTGCTCTGTATTTGTGGGCTACTACATCACTCTTTTGATATCTGGATCGGGCTTCTGAGTGTGCTCAAACTAGATTATTAAGGTCGGTTGTAAAATCGGTTATAAATGTTCTCTGGCTGGGGGTTAGAGAGGAGTACAAATGTATCATAATAACAATAACTTAATACAGTTAAGACCTTTTAAAAAAAAACATTTCTATACAGCAACAGCATTGTATAAATAATATTTTGAAATTTAATTGTGTTGTTCATTCCTTTATAATTTACCTTGGCCTGCACAACCTTCTGATTCATTAATACTAATTCAGACTCTGCTGAGTGTGAAGAATTTAGGTGCCTCCTTTTACTTTTACACTGTGGAAATGATCTTGTTGGTGAGCTCAGACTTGTTGGGTAGTTCACAGGGGGCAACAAGGTTTAGTTATACTTACTAGCAGCTGTGAAATGTGATTATGTGGATAGGTAATGCCAACGTTTTAAAACGAAAGCCATCAGCTTCCTCAAACAAGAGGCTGTGCGTGATGTAATGTTTTCAAAGTAATATCCCACAGCGTTCTCAGGCAAAACTGGAACTGGTTTCATGGAAATGGGCTGGGCCCAGTGATGACCCATTACACCATCACCAGGCATAAACTCAAAGTTACTGCACAGTCAATAAATGCAAAAAATGCAAAAACAGAAAGTAGAAGGAAAGTTCAAGTCAGGAGATCTTATTTTAATACTATAACTGCACCTCAGGAAAGAGATTTCACATTTACATGCATGCACACAAGATAAATATTCATCGTTTACTTTCCAGTGATTACAAGTGATTGTCTCACACCCTGTCCTTCACTGAAAACAGATGAAAAATCAGACCAAAGTTAGTTTTTGTAAATGACAGGATACAAAATCTTTCATATGTCTAAATACAATTTGCACACAAAGGCTGTGTTAAGCTGCAGTGTTGTTGTTCTGTGACCTGAAAATACCCTTGGTAAAGTTTGAGATAGTTATTGAAGACTCCTAAATGACGACACACAAAGAACAAACATGACTGATATTTATCTACTGACCAATACTGCCACACTGTGGCCATAAGATGTTTTTCAGCTACTTGTTGATCCAGTGTGTGATCGATCTGTGATCGTTACAATTACATCACTGAAACATACAAAACACAAATAATTTATGAGAATCTTAGTAAAATAATCAATAGATCTTTTGTACATCTGAGTGTGGATTTAAGTGGACTCGGATTTAGATATGATTCAGATGAACACCAATACTGGAGTTTGTCAAAGCAGGGCAGGAGAGAAGCAGACACTGCAAATTAAAAAGTGAAAGACAAAGGCCGGAAGTTGGAAGGATGCAGCAGGTAGTTTGTTGCAGTGAGGCCAATCTGCTGGTAGTCCTTTTTTTTCCTCCATCCATCCTACCAACAAATGACATGCATCAAGTTAGACGAAATTCTTAAAAAACTCAACTTCCCCTCAAATTTTTACAAATAAAACTGATGAAATTTGAAAGAATGTCTATTTTACTATTAACTTGGATCATAACAAACTTCTGTTCATTTATTATTCTAAAAGAAAAATCCAACATTTTAGCTGTGAATTATGTCCCAAGAGAGGATACAGTCACTTAATATGTTGAAACAATGTACAATATTCTGTGTTATAAAATCAAAGTAATTGAATGAAGTGGTTGCTAAGGGACATTTTGAATATTTTAACATGTTGATTAGATGAGAGAGAGTTGAATTAATCTGTCTCTGATAATTCCTTAATCATGTCAAACTCAAATTTACAGCGAGTCATGCACACAGATACTTTACTCCATTTCATATAATTATGAAGTGAGCCACAATAGGCTTAAAAATCAATTTTCAAGACACCACTTTGGTGTTTATGGATTTATATTTATCATCATTACTAGCAGAAATATTTTGTTTGTTTGTTTATTGCAACTTTAAAGTATATATATTATCTAGGAACATTAATTCATGGTTATAACACGTTTTTCATGTGTTCCATCTATCGATAATGACAGCAGTTTATGCTTTTGTCATGAAAGCCAAACCGCCCTACTTCCGGTGTTGTTGTCGCTCTTCAGCTGGTTTGACGCAGCTCGGAGAAGTCACCGCACCTCTCCAGCTGTTCGCACCGCTGTCCGCTCGCTGTTCCCCCGCTGCTCGCTGCTGCTGCT